>CM077154.1:3594514-4194514 GCA_039583875.1 Platanthera guangdongensis | reverse complement strand
ACCTTTAATTGATTTCTTTCTAAATGTATGGGTGGCTCACCTAAAATTCCTTTTTGTTCTGAAGGAATAAGGGTCTCCAGCAACTTCATCTTATGTTTATACTTCCTCTTATGAGGAGCTTTTCTTATGATATTTTTTGAAGTGAATTGAATATCTAAATAAGATAAGATGTGTTTTTTTCTTTAGTATTGACAAAAGTTATGGGATTCCTTTAAGCAAAAATACTTGTAAAATCCTTATTATTTGAGGCTTCAGCTCCAATCCAGGATACTTAAATCTCACAGTGAGATTTTCAAAAATAGACATGAGCTATTGGCTCCTCCCGTTGAGGTTGTCATCAAATGCTTTTTGAATTCTTTACTTGTTCTTTCGGGTTAATATTTTCTAACTTCGGATAGTTTACTTCCTCTTTGAGCTTATCATTTTCAACTCTTAATTCATAATTAATGTCTACTAAGTTTTCATCAATTATTTTTTCCTTAAGAGATGACATTTTTTTTCTCTAAGGATTTTAATTTGTCACAAGGCATTTTTCTTCATCCTTACTTTCTTTATTTTCAGAGTTAGAGCTACTATCTTCATCAGTTTCACTCCACATATCAACAATGACACTCTTATCCTTCTTTTTATCCCTTGTTCTTTGATCATAATGCTTCTTATGATTTTTATTCTCTTGAGTTTTATCTTTAGTTTTTTATAGACATTCTGGAGCAATGTGTCTAGCTTCCTGGAAGAATAGCTGATAATATCTTTAGCATGAGTTTTCTCAAAGCTTAATATGGTTTGATTTCTACCCTTTCTTTTGAGAATTATATATTTAATCACTTCATAAATCTTCTAGCCAAGATACTCATTATTTCATCATCCATGGTCATTCTTTCTTCATTAGAAGCATTAAGTGCATTGAATTTTTCTTCTGAGAAACATAATGTTTTCTCTTTGGCTTCATTCACATCAACAATCTTTAACAACACTACAAATGACTTATGCTTTCTAAGGAATGCATCTATAAAAATATCAATTTTACATCTGGCTTCTCGATAACCCAGATTCTGGAATCCCAAGTACTTGGAAAGTACTTCAGAAGTTTATTATTCTCAGATAATGAGGTTTTTTGTCCAACCCTTTAATTTACTGGTTATTAGGATGAATCTTTGGTACATATATACCACATATTCTTCTTGACTTTTCATAAAGATTCATATTGAGAGATCATGAGTGATCACTTGTCCTTTCTTTTATCTGAGCTTCCCTCAATAATTCTGGTGAGAGAATTACATATTTCTTTTGCTAACTGATTGTTAGTAACCTTTTGAAGGATGTCATCAATCATTGTGGAAACTCATATATTAATGATCTTTGCTTCACTAGATTTAGCTTTTTTTAGTCTCAGTACAGTCATCTTTAGCCTTAGGAATAATATTTCTTTTGTCATCTGTATAGGTAGAAATCCCTGGACCTGCAAGCACAGATTCAACAATATCTTCATCAATTGAGTTCATGTCTAATTTTATTCTATATTTTCATAATGAAAACTTGTCTAAATTGCACATCGGAGGTCTCGTACTTATTTATTCTCCGAACTATGATGAACTCATGAATGTGTTGATAATCTCACAAGTTATTCTCAATACCCTTTGATATTGATTAATCAAGATATTAACATATCAATAATTAACCTCCTTTTGATACCAATTAAAATGAGGGTAGATTTGATTCTTTAAAGCACTATGAGGATTCTTGAATATAGAAATGCCATCAAACGGTCATTTCTCTAAGTAGAGAAGGATTAATTCAATAGAAAGAGGATGAATTCAATCTTGTGAGGAATTCTGAGAATGGGGATGATGAGTTCTTGAGAAGGAGAGCCTTAGACCAGAGAGATAACATTAAATAGTTAGCTAGGGTTCTTGAAGAGTACTCTTCATAAAGAGAAAGGGGAGTTTTGAATCTTCAAGGAGATAAGTGTTTTTTCAGAATAAGTTCTCACTCATTTTATTTGAAATTTTCTAGTGTATATATAAATGCAACAGAATATACACATTTCTTTCATAGTTCAATCAACATAAATTCCTTCTAGAAATGAAATAAAAATGTCTTGAATTTGATCTCACTCACTGACTTGAACTGCTCTCAAATTTATATCAATTGTCTGAAAAAGATTTCGATGGTCTGTTATATATGCGTTGAATACTTGTACGCATGCATCAAAATGTAGTAATGAGTGATTTTGACATAAGCTGAGTATTTGTGCTTTTGATCGGACTTTCCTTTGAAAAAGAGTACGATGTAAGGAAGGAATATATCTTTTAATGTGTGTTGAATACTTCACGGTGCATGAAGTAAATTTATCATCATTTGTCGAATATTTCTCGATGCATAAAGTAAACTTCTTGACGTGTGTTGAATACTTCTTGATGCACATAAGTTTAACTTAGTTGAATTTTCCTCTTTTGTACATTCTAAAACTCCGACAGCTTTGTTCCTGATTACATCTTTTACATTATATTACATGTCCATACATTCTTAGGCAATTACCTAAATCCCTTATTTTAATCTGATGTACCAAATCAAGGGGTTTTCCTAACAGAATATCTATAACAGAGTTTGAGAAGGTTATCTTTAGCCTTTCCCCTAGTTTCTCTGCCATCTTTGTCGCCGCCTCTACAGTGCTCTCCATCATCTACTTGCTTGCTCGAAAACTCATTTTTGATGCATTCGTCATCATTTCTCCTACTTCAGCCTTCTCTCCATACATCTCACATAAAAAATGAAACAAAAATAAAAATTATGGAATCTTCATCTATGAAAATTTGCATATGGAACAAATATTACTTGTCTTCATATACAAAGTGATATGAAGTATTGAATGTTAGTAATGAAAGATGAGGGTTGCTACTCACCTAGAGGGGGTGAATAGGTGATTTATTGATTTTATAGATTTCTTGAAATATTTTCAAATAGCACAATGACTAAGCAAAAAATAGAAATCTCACACAACACAGTACAGAGCACGTCAAGATTTATAGTGGTTCCCTAAGAATGGGTACATCCACATTCACTTTACACGTATCTAGTAGAGAGCTGGCTTAGACAAAAACTTCTCTAAAATTTCTTCTCAGATCTTACAATCTCAGGAACACAAGTTCCCTATGTCAGACCCTCACATAGGTCCTACACCTCAAGCTTTAACACAAGCCCTACAACTCAGGTTATCCTCTAGCCTTACAAACTCAGGCACCACAGACCCTACACCTCAAATCTGTAAACAGATCCTACACTCAGATTCTTAAATGAATCTTACAGACTCATATCCTAGAAGGATCCTATATAGTAATAAATTACATATTTTTGACTCAACACCCAAGAGTTTGAGTCTTCAAATAAAAGCACACACAACAGGCTTCTTCTTCTTTTTCTTGAACAGCACCTGAAGTTTCACCTAGGAATAGTTAGCTTGATAAAAAAAACTTGCAGTGGTTGAAGATGAACTCTTTGAAGGTTAACCACGGAGCAATTTTTTCATAGGACATAAAAGATTTGGTTGTGTAGAATTCCCATGAATACTGAGTGTTTTTTTAGAATATCTCTCAAAGGCTTGAATGTTAGAAAGCGAAAGCACTTTCTGAAATCTCAAAGTTCTCCTTTTATACTTTACTTGACCGATGGAAAGAATAAATGATGAATCTGAATTATCTAACGGCTAGTCAATCCTCTTTGGGAAACCACTAGATTGGGAAACTTTAAACAACTATTTTAAATTTTCATAAAGAGGATTTATAATCAAGGAAATATTCTGGTTGGAGCTCTTCAAATGATCAGCAGAAACTTTGGGAAATAATCCTAATTTGCAATAAATAATGACTGTCAAAATTTGACTAAGAGAAGAATTTGAAATCTTTGTGATATTCTCTAATAAAGGAGAATAATTATCCTTACTGGCAATCCCTGAGTTTAAGCAGCAAAATCCGTGAATCAATCTGATTTGAATTTTTTACACAATCAACGCCTTAATTTAAGAACCTAGCCATTGTGCCACGTGTCAAGCTAGAGTAAATAGGTTTATGTGACCATTACATGATGCCAAAGACAAAGTTAAATGACCCACATGAAATATGAATTATCAACATGAAACACATATATGTTATATAAGGAAACTCCTGTCACTTAGCCAAAATAGCCTGCAAAAACATTTAATCTTCATACAGTCGATGTATTCGAATTTTCACTGAGTAGGCCTACGGTGCAGCTGAATATTCACTAAGTCGGCCTACGGTACAGCTGAATATTCACTAAGTTAACCTTCAATGTAGTCGAATATTTACTTAGTCATGAGGGCAATGTAGTCAAATATTTGTCAAGCTAAGAAGTCGATGCAATCGAACTTCTACTTAACTAAGAAGTTGATGCAGTCGAACTTTTACTTAGTTGTAAATTCGATGCAGTCAAACTTTTACTTAGCCAAGAAGTCAATGCAATCAAACTTTTACTTGGTTGTAAAGTCGACACAGTCAAAATTTTACTTAGCTTTTTAGCATATGCACCTGATTGTTTACTTTGATGAATCTTTGATCCCACCTTTTATTTCGTCTATCCTTAGTGACTTTTCCCAATGATAGTAACATGTCTAATATATAATTAGTGTAGAGGTCAACATGAATTTTGCTCCTTTATGGATTACAAGGGTAAAATCCTGTTTGGGTGACTAGATGTCTAACCATACAGTAGCCATGCACTTAAGTTGTACCGGTCACACCAAAACTCAAATAACCATCTAGTACAAGATGTTTATTATCATCTTGAAGTCTTCTTCAAATCAAGAATTTTGGGGACAATATTCCCAACAAGTAAAAACACAAATAATAGGGCACCATAAAAAATTAGTTCCGGGTTTTCTATTTACCAAGAAAATTTGAACTAATATAGAAATGAATGATTATATTTTTGAATTCTCTCCAATAGATCGTGTAAATAAATGGTTCTTATCACTTTACAACAATACAATGAAATGTAATATGAATTGCCAAAAAAGACTAATAAATTACTTCAAAACCACTTTAAATTCCATAGATTCAATCCTAACCGCCCAAATATAATTGAGGTAAAGAGTGGGAAAGTTGGAAATAATATTCCAGGTGAAATCTCATAGCCGACATGCCCTAGCAACTTATCAGTCTTGCAGTAACGCATAAAATAACACCGAGAATAACAATACAAAAATTCTAAATGAGAATCAAACCCTCAAAGGATCCAATTACTATCACACCAAAATCTTAAGCAAAGTCAACTAACAATGTACCAAGACCAACTGAAATCCTTTATTTGTGGTCTCAAGAATCAAAATACAACAACCAAAATAGAACATTGTCACGATAACATTACTACGAGGAGAGAATGGAGATCAATGACATCAAGAGCATCATGGAGAGAGATGAGCGCGAGTTCTCTCTATCACCATTGGCAAGGGAAAAGAGCAACAACTTTAAAAACCAACTCTAATAAACTAAAAGAAGTACAAGATATGTCATAATAATTTTAAAGATGATAGCTAACAGTAAACTAAAAAACTATTTGTTTATGTTTAAATAGGGCAAAATTAACTTAGGATAGCTTTAAGAGGGCAAGATACATGTTGGCATATGATGATGCTATAAAATATACCTCCAACTTATTCGACTACAAGAATCGCCTTACATATCAATTACCATCATACATAGACATAAAAGGTGTCATTGAATTTTCATTTTAAACAAAAGTTTCACTGAATACAGTTGATAGCTCACCAATGTTCTCCTGTGTGAAATCAAAAGAATAACTCAGCAAACTCATACAACAATCATGAAACGTTCTCCGGGAGGAAAACATAAGAATACCTCAAGACCAGCTCAATGAACAAAGGAGATCCTACTTTCTTGGCAACTTTGAAGGAGGAAGTTGATGAGACTGTAGAGGAGGTGTCTCAACTTATGGAAGAAGTCCTGAAGGAGAATGATGATATAATGCATCCAGAGCTACCAAAAGGTTGCCACCTCACAAGGAGGTTGACCATAAGATCGAATTGGAGAGTGGAGCAAAGTCACCAGCAAATGCACCATATCAGATGGATCTACCCGAGCTTGAGGAGTTGAGAAGGCAACCACAAGAATTACTTAAGGCTGGAATAATAAGGTCATCGAAGGCACTATTTCGTGCGCCGGTATTCTTTCATAAGACGAAGGATGAGACATTGTGGTTATGTATTGACTATCAGACGCTGAACAAGGTGACAATTAAAAATAAGTATATGGTAACATTGATTGCTGACTTATTTGATCGACTTGGGAGTGAAAGGATATACATGAAGATGGATCTACAAAATGACTATGGCCAAGTGCGGATCGTAGAAGGAGATGAGTTGAAGAATACATGTGTGACAATGTATGGATAATTCAAGTGGTTGGTGGTGTCATTCGGCCTAACCAACGCACCCGCAACCTTTTGCATATTAATGAACCAAAACTTTTATTCCTACTTGGACAAATTCATGGTGTTGTACTTGGATGGCATTGTCGTCTATAGTGACACAATGGAATAGCATCTGCAATATCTTCGCATAGTGTTCAAAGTGCTAAGGGAGAATGAACTCTATGCCAAAAGTTCAAAATGCTACTTTAGCCAAGAGTAGGTGCATTTCATTGTACTTGACCAACTACGGATGGATATGGACAAGGTGTGTCCAATCGAATTCGAGCCATTAACAAAGGTGACTGAACTATGACCATACCTTAGCTTAATGAACTAATATAGGAGGTTTATCATGGGATATTCAAAGAGGGTTGTGTTGCTTGCAAACCAACTTAAGATGGGGAAAGATTGGAACTGGTCGGAAGAATACCAAGAAACTTTTGAGGATTTGAAGAGGGCGGTGAGCACAATGTTAGTGCTTGCACTACCCGACTTTTGCAAAAAGTTTAAGTTATTAGAGTCTGAGACTACATGGGAGATATTGGAAGACTTATGTAAGTTCAATGACACATCCTTCGATAGTATGAGGCGACGAGGACATCACCAAGATTGATGGGGGAGGATGTCACAGACCACCATCTTTGGAGTTGATCACCAAGAGAATTCTAGAAAAAAATTAGAGTATTGTACAAGAGATGAGTCCAAAGTTGTAAATAGCAGATGTCGACGACATATCAGATTGAGTATTTAAATGTCAGATGTCAGAGGCATGTCAGGGATATTTTAAAATATCATATTTTCATGTCTTATAAATATATACTTTTTTATTTTTACATAGACTAACTATGATTATATAATATAAAATAAAAAATGTAACAAATAGATAAAATGAGTCATTTATATTACAAAATAAAATCAAATAGTATGTATGATAAAATATTATTAACAAATACAAAATGATACATTGTAAAGTAAATTTAATAGTATGCAATGATTTTATTTTAATAATAATAAATTTCTTGCAATTAAAAAAGATTTAAAAGTTAAAAAACCTTAATTGATTATAAGTCTTTTCAAACCTATAAATTTATATTAAAAAACACGATAACAATCAACTAATAAATGTATTAAATGTTTTCATATTCTTCGTAATATTAAATTAAAAAAAATTATGAAACAATTATACAAAATTGGTTGTAAGGATAAAATGTTAAAAATCAGAACAATAAGTCTAATCAATTTAAATATACATAATAAAATATATATATTCAATTTACGCATATGTTGCTAGTATGCTAATATAACATAAAAAAGCAGACGATATATTTAAAAGTCGTGTAAGACGATATATCAGAAAAAATCAGACATGTCGGCCTATATTTTATAAATAGACAATCTATTTTTTTAGAAAACATATCATTTTGCCCTTAAAATGACATGTCAGGAGACATGTCAGATGACATATAAACCATAGATGAGTCATGAATCTTCAAGAGGATTCATGTATTTGGTACATACTAGAGATGTATAGAATACTCTAGAATAGTAGTCTATAAACTTCTGCACTTTGGAGGGAAACCTCTTTTGGGCATATAAAAGGGGAAGTCCTCCTTATTTATAAGCATCCAAGTTTTGGACATGCAATTGAGATAGGGGTAGACCCACATGCAGGCTTACCCTAGCGCGTGCTCGGGTTAAAATTTCACGCAGAGTGGTCTGCCCCCTGTTATCGTAAATTCTGATCTTCTGCATTGAGCGATGTCGTGAGGGCCATCTCCCTTATTATCCATGGGTGACTCAGACTAGCATCTGTGCACCCCCTTCTTCTACGATTCTACCACTGGCGACGGTGACGGGTGATCGAACGACAGCTGTGCCTCTGCTTAGTCTTTAAGCAAGTATTCAGTATTCCTCCAAATCCCAAACATATCTGGATATCATTCTAACTCATAAGTGACATTTCCATTTTCCTGATAGGTGATTTAGGGCTTTAGTTTAACATGGAGAGAGATTTTTTAGCTTGTCTGAGTTCTCATGCTATGTGAACAACTTCTCAACTCTGTAGTTCCAGTTTTTCGGAAGTTGGTTGGTCGAGTTTGTCTTCTCTCAGGTGTTTTAGGGTTTAGAGTTTAGGGTTCTGCCACTGAATAGAGATCTTTAAAGTTCTTTCAGTTGTGGTCATTCTCTTGAGTTATTTCCACTCTCTTTTCTTCATAACCACCTAGTTCTCGCAGGAAAATGTTGACTTAGCTTGGCTACACGAAGTAGCAAGGATGAGCTGAGGCCATATGAGAGCTTGAAGGGAGACAAGTCTGTGAAAGCAAGCTCATACTAATTATTCAAAGGAACTGCATAACGTTATTACTAATACTTTGCGAGCAAACTTTGAAAATTATAAACTCATGGTCGGTCAGTATCACCATGAGTTATACTTTTCAAAGGAAGATTCCATATTTTGTTACTGTAGGAAGATGAGATTTATTTTAGGGACTTTTCCGGAGTTACCACAACAGAGTTTTAGTACATTTCAACTTCGAAAGCGCACCGAGTCACGTGTTAAGACCCTAAAAATACCACCCAACTTAGCATTAATGATGATGCCTGATCTTTTTGTCACCAGTTTTTGTACGTTCTCGCCGGGATCGAGCTTGTCCACCCTAGGAGAATTAATGCAACCATCACCACATCTAAAGACATGTCATATCATCTTACGACCATTAATTATTATTATTTCTTGTTATTTTTCTGTTATTGTTATTTCCCGCGCATCGATGTTATTTTAAATTTCGACTCATCGGTCTGACCACCTAGTTTGATCCTAAATGTTGAAACTAAAAATTGGTTCCAAGAGAAGTTCGGACCCACATGGGTAGATTGCACCCACTTCTCTCAAGCGAAAGCACCTAACCGATTGCGCATGACTAAGAAACTGACCTTGAGCTGCAGCGAGGAGGTCTCTCCACACACCTAGAAGATCGAAGAGAGCTTTTCCTCCCAGGCCAATGCTGAGTTAGGCACTTTGGAGGGCACTAGAGGCCAACTAAAGCTAACCAGAGAAGGAAGAATCCAAAGAATCAGATGTCCCTCAAAGGTTTCACATGAAGCTTTCACTAGCCGACAAGACAGTTTGATCTCTCAAAGAGGCAGGTAGAAATGAGCAAGAGGCTTTGGTTGGAGGCCCCAAAAAAGATTCAGTTGACCAAGTTCTCACCAGTCGGCAGGACTAGTTGATCTCTCAGGTGACCGGATGATAAAAAAGTGGTCTCAGTTAGTAAAGGCCCCCATGAAGCTTCCTCCACCTCCAGTTGATTCGGGATCCTGGGAGGTCTTGAGCTTCCTAAACCTCTAGTTAAGTCGGGCTCCTAGTTGGTGTTGAGCTTCCTTTACCTCCAGTTGAGCTTGGATCCTGGGAGGTGTCGAGATCTTTCTCCTCTTTATCACTGGTCGAGCATCCCCAAGGTGAGGCCTTTAAGTGGTGTATTGTTTAACGCCCGCTCTCCTGACCACAAGTTCTGCATTATTTTTTTCCAAGCTTGTGTCAAGCACTAAAAAAGAGGGGATTGTGTATAACCCATAATTTGTCATGATCAGAGATAACCAAGGATGGCCTAGAGGATCTTGTCACCCTAGGACGAGTGCAGAAGAAATCCCCCCCAGGGGTGAGTCTAGGATCCCAGGGGTGAGTCTAGGCACCCAGCGACGATTTCAGGCACCCAGGGGTGTGAGTACAGGCTCCCAGGGGCGAGTCCAGGTACCTTGGGGCAAGTTCAGGCTCCTAGGTGCGAGTTTATACACCCAAGAGTGATTCCATGCAACTAGGGGAAAGTCTAAGCACCTAGGGTCGAGTCCAGACTCCTAAGGCTAAGTCTAGGCACCTAGGGGTGAGTCCAGGCACGCATGGGCGAATCCAGGCTCCTAGGGGCGAGTTAGGCACCCAGGTGTGAGTCCAGGCTCCTAGGGGCGAGTCCAAGCTCCCAAGATACATCTTTATATCTGCTAATATCCTCTCCAAATAGCGAAGTTTTGCTATTAGCAGACCACTTTAGATTGCGTATAGTAGAACCAAAAGGCGGGATTCCGATATTTGCAGGTCAGACTTGAAAAAACATAAATAGACTCTTAAGGAAACCTTTGAGGGACATCTGATTCTTTGGATTCTTCCTTCTCTGGTTAGCTTTGGTTGGCCTCTAGTGCCCTCCAAGGTGCCTAACTCAGCATTGGCCTGGGAGGAAAAGCTCTCTTCGATCTTCTAGGTGTGTGGAGAGACCTCCTCGCTACAGCTCAAGGTCAGTTTCTTAGTCATGCGCAATCGGTTAGGTGCTTTCGCTTGAGAGAAGTGGGTGCAATCTACCCATGTGGGTCCGAACTTCTCTTGGAACCAATTTTTAGTTTCAACATTTAGGATCAAACTAGGTGGTCAGACCGATGAGTCGAAATTTAAAATAACATCGATGCGCGGGAAATAACAATAACAGAAAAATAACAAGAAATAATAATAATTAATGGTCGTAAGATGATATGACATGTCTTTAGATGTGGTGATGGTTGCATTAATTCTCCTAGGGTGGACAAGCTCGATCCCGGCGAGAACGTACAAAAACTGGTGACAAAAAGATCAGGCATCATCATTAATGCTAAGTTGGGTGGTATTTTTAGGGTCTTAACACGTGACTCGGTGCGCTTTCGAAGTTGAAATGTACTAAAACTCTGTTGTGGTAACTCCGGAAAAGTCCCTAGAATAAATCTCATCTTCCTACAGTAACAAAATATGGAATCTTCCTTTGAAAAGTATAACTCATGGTGATACTGACCGACCATGAGTTTATAATTTTCAAAGTTTGCTCGCAAAGTATTAGTAATAACGTTATGCAGTTCCTTTGAATAATTAGTATGAGCTTGCTTTCACAGACTTGTCTCCCTTCAAGCTCTCATATGGCCTCAGCTCATCCTTGCTACTTCGTGTAGCCAAGCTAAGTCAACATTTTCCTGCGAGAACTAGGTGGTTATGAAGAAAAGAGTGGAAATAACTCAAGAGAATGACCACAACTGAAAGAACTTTAAAGATCTCTATTCAGTGGCAGAACCCTAAACTCTAAACCCTAAAACACCTGAGAGAAGACAAACTCGACCAACCAACTTCCGAAAAACTGGAACTACAGAGTTGAGAAGTTGTTCACATAGCATGAGAACTCAGACAAGCTAAAAAATCTCTCTCCATGTTAAACTAAAGCCCTAAATCACCTATCAGGAAAATGGAAATGTCACTTATGAGTTAGAATGATATCCAGATATGTTTGGGATTTGGAGGAATACTGAATACTTGCTTAAAGACTGAGCAGAGGCACAGCTGTCGTTCGATCACCCGTCACCGTCGCCAGTGGTAGAATCGTAGAAGAAGGGGGTGCACAGATGCTAGTCTGAGTCACCCATGGATAATAAGGGAGATGGCCCTCACGACATCGCTCAATGCAGAAGATCAGAATTTACGATAACAGGGGGCGGACCACTCTGCGTGAAATTTTAACCCGAGCACGCGCTAGGGTAAGCCTGCATGTGGGTCTACCCCTATCTCAATTGCATGTCCAAAACTTGGATGCTTATAAATAAGGAGGACTTCCCCTTTTATATGCCCAAAAGAGGTTTCCCTCCAAAGTGCAGAAGTTTATAGACTACTATTCTAGAGTATTCTATACATCTCTAGTATGTACCAAATACATGAATCCTCTTGAAGATTCATGACTCATCTATGGTTTATATGTCATCTGACATGTCTCCTGACATGTCATTTTAAGGGCAAAATGATATGTTTTCTAAAAAAATAGATTGTCTATTTATAAAATATAGGCCGACATGTCTGATTTTTTCTGATATATCGTCTTACACGACTTTTAAATATATCGTCTGCTTTATTATGTTATATTAGCATACTAGCAACATATGCGTAAATTGGATATATATATTTTATTATGTATATTTAAATTGATTAGACTTATTGTTCTGATTTTTAACATTTTATCCTTACAACCAATTTTGTATAATTGTTTCATAATTTTTTTAATTTAATATTACAAAGAATATGAAAACATTTAATACATTTATTAGTTGATTGTTATCGTGTTTTTTAATATAAATTTATAGGTTTGAAAAGACTTATAATCAATTAAGGTTTTTTAACTTTCCAACCTTGCTAGCTAGTGAGAGCCTAGTCAGCAGGATATGCTCGGGGTTACCATTCAACCATATCTTTCAAATATATCTTTCTACCGAGCGATTTCCAGCCCTGCCAGCTATGGAGAGCCTGGTCAGCGGGATCTCCTTGGGGCTATCTTTGCGACAATACCTTTCTTTTCTTCCTGCAACCGAGTGAGCCATTGGACCTGCCAGGTAGTGAGATCCTAGTCAGTGGTTCTTCTTGAGGCCATCAATAACTCACATTTTTTCTTTCTACCTGCCATGAAGTGAGCCTTCGGACCTGCCAGCTAGTGAGAGTTTGGTCAGCAAGTCTGCTTGGGACCATTAATGCCACACATTTTCTTTCTACTTGCCACTGAGTCAGCCTTCAGACCTGCCGGCAAGTGAGAGCCTTGTCAACGTGTCTGCTTGGTGCTATCAATATCACACATCTTTCTTTCTACATGCCTAGAGTGAGCATTCAGACCTACCAGCTAGCGAGTGCCTTGTCAGCAGGTCTGTTCGGGGCCACCAATACCACACATATTTCTTTCTACCTACTACCGAGTGAGCCTTTGGACCTTCCAGCTAGTGAGAGCCTGGTCAGCAGGTCTGCTCGGGACCACCAATACCACACATCTTTCTTTATACCTGCCCTGAGTGATCCTTCAGACCTGCAAGATAGCAAGAGCATGGTCATCGGGTCTTCTTAGGTCTATCAATACCACAAATCTTTCTTCTACTTTCCATCGAGTGAATCTTCAGACCTGCCATCTAGTAAGAGCCTGGTCAGCGGGTCTTCATGGGGCCATCAATACCACACATCTTTCTTTCTATCTGCCACCGAGTGAGCCTTCAGATCTGCTAGCTAGTGATAGCCTTGTCAGAGGGTCTGCTCAAGACCATCAATACCACACATATTTCTTTCCACCTGCCACTGAGTGATCCTTGGACATGCCAGCTAGAGAGAACCTAGTAGCGGGTCTGCTCGGGGCTATCAATACCATACATTTTATTTCTACCTGCTACTAAGTGAGCCTTCAGACTTGCCAGCTAGTGAGAGCCTGGTCAATGGGTTTGCTTGGGGTCATCAATACCACGTACTTTCCTTTCAACCTGCCACCAAGTGAGCCTTCAACCCTGCCAGCTAGTGAGAGCCTGGTCAGTAGGTCTACTCGGGGCCATTATTCCAATAACCTCCTTCTCATTTCAACTTGTCACTGAGTGAGCATTTGGACCTGCCAGCTAGTGAGAGCCTGGTCAGCGAGTCTACTCGTGGCCAACATTTCAATAATCTCCTTCTCATTTCAACCTATCACTGAGTAAACCTTCAGAACTTCCAGCTAGTGAGAGCCTGCTTAGTGGGTCTGCTCGGGTCCATTATTTCAATAACCTCCTCATTCCAACCTGCCATTGAGTGAACCTTTGGACCTGTCAGCTAGTGAGAGCCTAGTCAGCAGGCCTAGTCGGGGCTAACATTTCAATAATCTCCTTCTCATTTCAACCTGCCACCGAGTGAGCCTTAGGACCTGCAAACTAGTGAGAGCCTAGTTAGCGGGTCTGCTCAGGGCTAACATTTCAATAACCTCTTACAGTTCATAGAGAGTAATGCTCACAAAAAGAAAGTGTAAAGAAGATAAACATCTTTTTATTACTTAGGTTCAAGGATATAAATGTTTTAAGTCGTCACCACTCTATGCCCGACCGAGGGAGATAACCTCCACATTTGGAGGTGATATTCCCCCAACTTCAGTGCCTCCTTAACTACATAGGAGCCTTCCCAATTAGTGTTGAGCTTTCCGACCGTCACCGACCTCCCGGACGCGTCGACCTTTTTTAAGACGAGGCCCCCTCATGAACTACTTAACTCGAATGTGCTTATCAAAGCACTTGACCATTCAGCGCTTAACCTCTTCTTGTTGGACGACGGTAAGGTCGCGGAGTTCTTCTACCAGGTCCAGCGAGAGCCCCACCTCTTCTTCATTTTCCACCCTCCACTTATCATCTCCTTCTCCTGCGGTGACCACCCGCGATGATTTTACCTCAATTTCAACTTGTAGCGCGACCTCAAAACCGTGAGTAGTTCGAAAGTGGTTTACCCTGTAGATGCGTTGGGTGTAGCTCTAAGAGCCCAAAGACCTAGGGGAGCTGCTCCACCTAGTTACACCTTAGGTTTTCTACAATCTTTTTTAAAGCTTAAAGGACCGAGGGGAGCTGGATGTAGTTCTTGTATGTTTTACCTGGGATGACTTGATGAGATTTTTTGTCAAATCGGATTATGTATAATAGCCCATTGAGTACCCGCCTCAAGTACGAGCTGCTGTACATGATTATACTAAGTAGGGATGTTCGAGACACCACAAGAAGAGAACTTGCAATACATAGTAAAAATAGGCTCGCAAGCAGAAACCTCACAAGAAGAGTACTTATGGAAATAGGGAAAGTGGAATCGCAAGCTTGAAACCTTGCGAGAGGAGGGCTCACAGAACAGAGGATGGGAGAACTTGCCAACTCGAAACCTCACAAGATGAGAACTTGCAGAGTAGATGAGTAAAGGACTCGCCAACTTGAAACCATGTGAGAAGAGAACTTACAGAACATATGAGGGGAGAACTCGCCAACCCGAAACGTCACGAGAAGAGAACTCGCGGAGTAGAGGAGGAGATGACTCACCAACTTGAAATCTCACGAGAAGAGAACTCATGGAGTATAGGAGGAGAGGACTCGACGACTTGAAACCTTGTGATAAGAGAACTCGCGGAACATAGGAGGGGAAAACTCACCAACTCGAAACCTCACGAGAAGAGAGAACTCACGGAGTAGAGGAGATGACTCACCAACTTGAAACCTTGCGAGAAGAGAACTCCCAAAATATAGGAGGGGAGAACTCACCAACTCGAAACCTCAGGAGAAGAGAACTTGCAGAGTAGAGGAGGAGAGGACTCGCCAACTTGAAACCTTGCGAGAAGAGAACGCGCGGAACATAGGAGGGAAGGAGCACCTCGTGGTCATAAAGCCTTGAAATAGATAAGTTTTTGAATAGGTCTTGTGATCATGAACTCCCTGAGTGAAAACAGCCGATGAGATTATCACGCGGGTAAAATCGGATACCTACACAAGACAAAGCCAACACCCTCGCAGGTCGATGCCAATAATTGTCGAATATACACCTTACATCCATCCCCCTGTGGTGCTAACCCCTATGGCTTGAACAAGTAAGATAATACCATTGCATGTCATATAAAAATACTTGTGGGCTTCACCAAAGTACCCGCGGGTACTAGTATGCATCATGTATGGAAAGATGATAGTTGCTACCAAAATTGGGGGAAATCAAACGGGGCGAGTGCCTCATGCGAACCTATGACCTAGAACTCGCATGGATTTGAGCTCTCTAGACCTAGAACTCTCCCAGACTCGAGCCCGATTTCATCTCGCTGGACTTCAAGTTTCCCAAATCTAGCTAGACTTCATCTCGAATCTTGCGAGTAGAGCATACAAGAGTAGGACATAAGTGTGTAGATACCTGCTTGTTGATTGAGCCGAAACTTTCCTACTTTGGAAACGACCTTGCTGAAAGTCACCTTTTTAACACTCGCCCAAATGGATCTCACCTCTTCTAGCACTCGTCCAACTGGATCTCACCTCTTTTAGCACTCACCCAATTGGATCTTATCTCTTCTAACACCCGCTCATCCTGGGCTCGCCTCTCTGACCCTTGCTTCCGGTCACGAGACTTAACTCATGATTTTCATGTGCAGACTACGGTCCACGCTCATCGTATCATAAATGTTGAAACTGAAAACTATTTTCAAAAGGAGTTCGGACCCACGGGGGTAGCTTGCACCTACTTTTCTCAAGCGAAAGCACCTCACCTGTTGTGCAAAACTAAGAAACAGACCTTGAGATGCAATGAAAAGGTCTCGCCACACACCAAAAAGATCAAAAAGAGCTTTCCCTCCCTAGCTAATACAGAGCTGAGCATCTTGGAGGGCACTAAAGGCCAACCAAAACTAACCAGAGGAGGAAAAAGTCAAAAAATTGGATCTCCCCCAAAAGTGACATTAATGGTACATTTATAGTTTTTTAAGTCTGGCCTGCAAATAGAGGAATCCCGCCTTTTGATTCTACTATACGCAACCCAAAGTATTCTGTCAACAATGAAACTCCGTTGTTTGGTGAGGATATTAGCAGACCTAAAGAGGTATCTTGAGAGCCTGGACTCATCCTTGGGAGCCTGGACTCGCCCCTGGGTGCCTGGACTCGCCCCTAGGGGCTAACTTCTTCTACACTCGTCCTAGGGAGACGAGATCCTCCATGCAGTGCTTGATCATCTCTGATCTCGACGAATTACAAGTTATGTACTAAATAAATGATGTGGGAATTTTAATAATAGGGTATATGAGACAAAATTAAATTATTTAATGCCACATGTATTTAAAAAGGATAAATCTATATGTAACTAAAAATTACCGAAATACAACAAAAAGTGGGGCCCACATCCCTATTTCCATTAAAAAAGGCCCCGACTTGTAGAGTTTTGAATAATAATCGGGTGTTTTTGTTATGAAAATAGTGATGTGGGACCCACTTTTTATGATATTTAGGTGAATTTTAGATGTGTATAGAATTATCGATTTAAAAATGAAAAAGAAATCAAATTCAAAATATCCAAAATCATTTATCATAAAGAAATTTCAAAATACCAAAAAAAAATATTGGACAAGCTGGTCACATAAATACAATTTCAGCCAAAATAAACATGCAATTTAATAAGCCAAAGCGAGGACAGACCGTCGAGGAGTTCATTCGCTCTGAAATACCGACAGTGCTCTCCATCTCCGACGCCTTCCCCGCCCGTCGAGCCATTCCAGCCTCCCGCGATACTTCCAGCGGCACATTGAGGACGGTAACAGTGAGCAAGCCCAACTCTGACGAAGCTACCCCTCTCGGATCACTGCGCCTCCGACGATTCGTTCCAGAGACGACGACTCCTCCGCCTGCCCCCAAACTCCCGGAAGCCGTCGACCTCGGCACCCACTCCGGCGTCCATCTGAAGCCTTCACTGTCAGTTGACGTCGACCTCAGCCATCCTCTCCCGTCAACCAACAGCTTCGTCGCTGCCGCACCCTTCAACAGTTCGATTGCTGCTCAGTTCTGGGTTACAGTACCCTGGATCGGTTTTCTGCTTCCGGTGAGGCGTCCTACCCATATCATTGCTAGTTGCATTAGCATTAAATTTATGCGACCTAATTATTAATACAGTTTATGCTCATGAACGTACGAGCCCTGCTTAAACTCAACTCGTTAGATGCTTGAGGGGTGTCTTCGAATAACGATTTCAGCAAAGTTCATTGTTGAGAGAGTTGATACGCCGAGAATTCAATTTGGTCGCTCTACCTACTTTTTAATATCGGTTGCATAACAACATCATGTTTTTAAAACCCTAATTAGTCTACATTAGTGTCTTTGTCCCCGCACGCAGTCGATTGCGACCAATCCAATGCTCGACTGTTCTTGCGCAACTCACCTCTCCCGACCGTACACGACGTCGCATGCTCGACGCCAGCCTCTACACGCTGAATGCTTCCGCGTCTCAGTGCTTGTGCTGCTCAATTCCCTCGCACCGCTCGCTCCACGACATCACAGTTCGACCTTCTGCTTCTGCTTCCACTTACAGATCGACACAAATAACGTTGCCCAACACAATTTTTGCAGTGTCTGACCGACCCTCCAGTAGCTCTTGCAGACTCCCTCTCCTTCCATCGTCTCAGTCGGCCTCTAATCAGCCGCCCACACAACCACCAACACCTCCTACAGCCTCCTGGCGGCATCCAGTCGGCCACCACACTTCCCTCTACTTTCCAGCAACCCTCATGTGACTCCCGCAACCTTCTGACAATTGTTCTTCATTGCATTCCAACAGCCGTCCTGTGGATCCTGCAGCATTTCGATGGCCCTATATGGCTCCTGCGACATTATGACACCCCTTCAGAGCCTCGTGCCCCGTTTCATCAGCCACCCCACTATTTTTCCATCATGGCACTCCTTCCAGACTCCATAAATGCTCAATGTGTTCGAATTGAAGCTGCCATGGATAACCTCTTGTCATGACGCTTGTGCTTCATCGTCGACTTCTTCTACACACTTTTACAGCTCAAGCCCACCCCTCTGCTTCTCATTGAGCCTCCTCTGTCCATCCCACCTTCACCCCTTAGCGGGTCTTCAACCATTAGAACCACAACTGCTGACTCCTTTTCCGACACCCCCTTCATTCTTCCGCTACCGACCACGTCATGCACCCTCAAAATTTCCCAAACCCATCGATTTATACCAAATTCACTCCCATCTACTCGCGTTTTGACATATTTTTGACAGAGGCTCCACCTGGTGCCTTGCTAGCCTCTCACACATTGCCACATGTTTTTTATGCTTCCTTCCATTTCTTGGAGTCCCTCGCCGCCTGTCAGCTCTCTTATCTTCCATCTCCTCAGTTCCAACATCTCTCAAGCCCACTGTTATCCTACCCTCACATCTTGTCATTCTCCTACTTTGACCCAACTTCCCATCGGGGTTCCTTCACAGTTCTCACTCATCACTACCCACTCCTCATCAACCTATTCTCAGGCCCTACGGTCATCGTTCAAGATCTGGTTGGGTCTCCGTCGCGCATCTTCATAGCATCCGGCCTTCGACCGAGCCCCTGGCCCATCTAGAGTGCACCTCGCCCGACCTTGAGGATGATATATTTTACTGGCACGATATTGTTTCTCCTTTTGGGCAATCTCATATCGGTTCTGCAGCAACTAGCCAGCCGTTATGTCTCCCAGCTTTTGATGTTTAACCTGGTTCGTCCACCATAGGAATCGCCCGAGTCTCGTAGATGCGCCAATGAGACATTGCCCGACTCGACCTTGAAGACAAGGTCGCTTTTCAGTATGAGTGTATTGATACACACGTGAGGTGTATTCAGTCATGTAGTCTAGCCTTGTAGTGGGGCCTCCATCTACATAAGGAGCCCCTTATGGAGTTATGATGTATCTTTTGAGTCTTAGTCTTTGGGTCTCTCATTGGAGAGGGGAGTGATTTGGAGGACCCATCCTCCGGATGCTTGATGAGAGCTCATCTCTCGATTGTATCTTTTATTTTATGTAATGCAATTTCAAATTTTGATAGCATGAATCTATCATCCTCATGACCGTCCATGTACACACGAAAAAGTTAGACTGCGTTTGGCGTGGCTTATCGCGACTTATTTGCTCCGGTGAGGTTGAACAAAAATGTCATTGTCATGCCAAAATCGTATGTCTCAAACTAGTTTTTGTCCAACCTCACCAGAGCAAATAAGTTGTGGTAAGCTGCGCTAAACACAACCTTAGTCAATATTGTCCGAGAGTTACGCTTATTGCCCAAAATAGTTATGTTATTATCAATATAAGATGTCATGTGATGTTTATTTGGCAAGTGAATCTGCAATCATTCAACCGACAGATAAATTCTACTAATTAGAAATTTAAATATTTTTCATAAATATTCAGGCGCGCATAACCACCTCCCTTCCACATACTTATTTACTTCGTCGTAGTAGGTAGCAAATCGAACCTCAAATGCAACATGGATCAGGCATTTATATATGTATTTATAATGATATTTGATATTTTTGATTCTACAACATACTTGCACATTCAGATGATAATCATATTTATGAAGTAACCATGGAATGAATACGTCTACCAAGCCATTATCAATGAAGACTTCAAAATTGTCTCTCTATTATAATCAATTTGTTTTCATTGCAACGTCGGTAAATGGGGGTAAGAATCACTACCTTGCACAATTGCAGGGCATAGGGCTTCAAATATCCCTTCTTGTAATAGGAATCAAGCATGCATGATAGAGTTGTATGCCATGCAAGGGACATGTATCATGGTCTTTAGAACTGTTGCATTATCACGACTCGTCTAAAAGCATAAAAAGCACGCTTTGGGCGGGTCGTGATGCCACAGACAACAACACTCAACACAACACTCAAGCCTTTATCCCACTATAGTGGGGTCGACTATATGGATCCTTTGTCGCCATTGTGCCATATCTTTTGCCATAATCTCACTAATGCCTAAGTACATCTATGTCTTTTCTTACAGTTTCATTACAAGTCTTTATTAGGCAGGATCTGAACTTGTATTATTAGATTTAAAATAAATAATTTGGAGAAAAATATATTTTTTATGTGGAAGTTTTAAAGTATATGAGTGAAGAGTTAAATACGCATGCATTCTAACAAAAATCATGATACAAATTTCATGCAAAGAAAATCCCAAAGAAATGAATATGCAAAAATATCAAATTTCAGTACATAACTTTTAGCCAAACAATTGTCGATAATTCAAGAGAAAGTGTCCGATTCATAATTATTATGTAATGAGCAATGTCCAACAATAAAGAAAATACAAACATAGAACCTGATACATCAATAAATTAAATAAACCTCCAGGAACAGGAGCTTGTCACGGATCAGGCTCAGGTAACAGGTGGCGCAGTCACGGACGATTATGCAAGTTTCAAAACAAACAAGAAAAAAAATCTCAGAACATTGATAAAAGTATAATACATAACTAACAAGAGATCAAAAATGTATGTATACTAATTTTTCAGGAAACGAAGCTAACAAAACAGATAAGAGAATCAAACAGAAACAACAATAATTATTAACCTAATTCATAGTGTAGCATATATTCATTTATGTAATAACATAAACTATAACAAATAAAAGATGCAAGTGTTTTTATCTGATGCACGAAATTCATGATTCAAAAGGATTTAAGATCAGGTTTAGGACTTATCAGAGATTCAGAATTTATGCCCGTGATCTCTAAGGTGTGGCTCTTGTAAATTCTCACCCTTGATCCATGGATTTCATGCTTGGTATGACCAGTCCTTTGTTCCCGTTAGGGATTCAAGAGGGAACCCAAAGTCAAGAAGTTGTATCAATTAAACACATTCTTTCAATGTTTCCTTATGATGTCAAATGAATGAAGTGTTTCATAATTTCGTGATTTTAATTGAGACGAATTTACTTCAAAAGGGAAAAATTACCACGCATCATCTTCGAGATAACAGGTACTCATCTAGAACAAGTCATTCTAAGTGAATCAAAACATGCTATTAATTTAACGATTCAGGTATTCAGGGGTAAAATTAATAAACATACGAAAAAGAGCATCACGCTTAATTCAATGTTTGAAAGCGCGAGATTTCTCTACTTGCCTTAAGGTTGAATCCGACAGTAACAGCTAAGTGATGCAAGCAAATTTTAAAACCTTCTTTAAACCTGTTCAAGAACAATCATGGATGCTATTTAAATTAGCGAATATCCCTGCACTAACACAAGCAATTAACATCACATAACATAAATATGAGAGGGTTTAACAATTTACCTTCCTCAAAAGTGAGGAGAGGAGACTGCCACAAAGAAATCAAAAATTTGGCGCACTTAGGTTAGGGAAACCATAAATCGAAAGGGTTTTGAATGATCCTGCCAATTGATTCGATGAACGACACCGGTTAGTCAATTATAGGATGTGCATAATATTGAATCACAAAATATACACAATTTGGAGCACAAAAATTTGCAAAAGAATTCAAGAAAATCGGAATAAATGAGGGAAAGAGGAGATCCTTACCCAAGGAAGCCAAATCCGAGCCCAAGGAGGAGAGAGAATGAAACCCTGGCTGTCTCTCTTGCAATCACCGACCAAGACGAAGGAAAAGAGGAATAAAGGTGGTTGCCGACCCTTATAAAGGGGGGAAGAGGGATGCCGACCCTTGGAGGAGAAGGAAGGAGAAGTCGGCTATTGGAAAGGAAGAGGTCGGCTCTTATAAGACATTGTGAACACCAATCCAATCAACAGGTAGCTCATGAGGATATGCAGATCCTCTGACACGCTCTGAGATTCGGTCCCACGAATCTCGGGCTAAGAGCTAAGCTTATGATAGCGACCAAACCGTTTCACTCCGGGAGAAGAGAAAACCTTCAAGAACACTTGATCACCCACATCAAATTCTAACGGACGGCGGCCCTGGTTTGCATATTTTCTCTTCCTCTCCATGACATGACTGAGTTGAAGTCGACTCTTCTTCGTGGCTTTTTTCATTTCCTGAAGTAACTCAAACCCTAATCGTAGGGAGTTATTTTGAGGCTCTCTTGATAGCTATTGTTGGAGGCGAATTCAACTAATGGTAAGTGCTCACCCCAAGATCCCTTGTAATCCAAAATGTAATATCGAAGCTTGTCTTCAAGTATCTGATTAACCCTTTCGGTCTGACCATCAGTCGTCGGATGATAAACAATGCTCATGTTGAGTTTGGTGCCTAAAGCTTGCTGGAAGCCCTTCCAAAAATGTGATACAAATCTCGAGTCGCGATCTGATACAATCCGCAAGGGAATCACATGAAATCTAACAATCTTTGATACATAGATTCGAATCATCTTTTCGGTGAAATGACTTTCTTTATATGGGATTAAGTGAGCCACCTTAATCATATGATCTACTATGACCCAAACACATCATGCCCCTCGGAGTGTGGCACAAACCTGTGATGAAGTCCATAAAGATGTCTTCCCACTTCCATTCAGGGATAAACAGGGGCTGCAAAAGGCCATCAGGACGCTGACGCTGAGCTTTCACCTTCTGACACGTCAAATATCGTGAAATGAAACGAGCTATGTAATTTTTCATACCAGGCCAGTACACAATCTGTTTTAAGTCATGATACATCTTATTGTTACCCGGTTGACTAGGTATGCGAGATTCATGAGCTTCACGATATGTACAATCGAGCAATTCAAGAGCATCATGGATGAAAAGACGACCTCGATGATGCAAAACATCGTCAGAGTTACAGAAATCTGGAAGGGTCCTAAGTTCAACCTTTCGGCGGATGCACCGGAGTATGAGGTCAGATGGCTAAAAATATTTTACCTGTTCCACTCTTAACAGACCAAAAATCTCTTCTTGATCCTCGAGTAAGCTGGATATATCCATCCATTCAAGTTCATCAATAAAGGATGCAAGAGTAGCTGACATGAGTGCACAAGAGGAAATAATAGCCTATCCAATAAACGCATCTGCTATCTAATTGACTTTATTGGGAACATATGTGAACAACAAGTCATAATCTGCCATGAATTCGATTCATTGTCTCTGACGAAGATTAAGATCATTCTGAACAAAAATATACTTCAAGTTCTGATGGTTAGTGTAGACGCGACATTTCACACCATATAGATAATTCCGCTAAAGTTTCAAAGCAAACACCACCGTAGCGAATTCCAGATCATGAGTGAGGTAGTTGCGTTCATGATCTTTCAACTGGCTCGAAGCATAAGCGATACCACGATCATCCTACATCAAAACACATCCTAAGCCAACTCCGGAAGCGTCAGTGTAAACTGGTAAGTCTGTCCCCTCTGAAGGAAGAGCTAAAACTGACACTGAGCACATGCGTTATTTCAATTCCAAGATGGTCTGCTCACACTGATCTAACCACTCGAATCTAGCATGCTTTTGAGTTAACCTTGTTAGAGGAGCAGCAAGAGAGGAAAAGCCCTTGATGAAATGTCGGTAGTAGCTAACTAATTCAATGAAACTTCGAATTTTAATAGGGGCAGTAGGTCGCTTCCAGTTCATAACTGCGAAAATCTTGGCAGGATCAACGAAAATTCCATTTTCTGAAATAACATGCCCAAGAAAGCACCACGATTCAACCAGAACTCACATTTCGCCAGCTTGGCATAGAGTTGATGTTGACGAAGTGTGGAGAGAGTGAGCCTAAGATGTGCCGCATAATCCTCATGAGTCTTAGAATAGACCAAAATATGATCAATAAATATGATGATGAACTTATCCAGATATTCACAGAAGGCACGGTTCATCATATCCATAATAGCAGGTGTTTTAGTCAAACTAATGGACATCACTAAGAATTCAAAATATCCATACCGAGTCCGGAAGACAGTACTGAGGATGTCGGATTCCTTGATCTTCAGCTGATGGTAACCTGATCTGAGATCTATCTTTGAAAAGACTGTATTACCCTTGAGCTGATCAAAGAGGTCATCCACACGCGAAGAGAGATACTTATTTTTAACTGTTACTTTGTTTTGGTCCCGATAATCATTGCAAAGTCTCATGGAACTATCTTTCTTTTTCACGAAGCGAACATATGTTCCCCAAGGTGAAGAGCTAGGATGAATGTATCTATGCTCAAGCAGTTCCAATTGCAATCTAAGCTCTTTTAGTTCGTGCGGGGCCGTACGATACAGAGCTTTAGATATGAGGTATGTTCCAGGCTATACGTCAATAAAAAACTCCACATCTCGATTAGGAGGCATCCTGATGCAGGGACAGGAGTCCACCTGCCCTGCCACCTTGGCATCAGCACCAAGGGGCCCACCTGGAGTCAGCACCATGCGACTTTCATCAGGGCCGCGGCCCGTACACCCCAACCAGCTCTCCGCCACGGAGTCAACACCGTGCGGCAGGTTGTTGAGGCTGGGGCTCGATCCCCAGACCTCCTAGATAAGAGGCCTTCAGCAGCACTCTCATCATCAACTGATCCGCGGATCAGTTGGTGATGAGAGTGCTGCTGAAGGCCTCTTATCTAGGAGGTCTGGGGATCGAGCCCCGACCTCAACAACCTGCCGCACAGTGGTGATTCCGTGGCGGAGAGCTGGTTGGGGTGTACGGGCCGCGGCCCTGATGAAAGCCGTCTGGTGCTGACTCCAGGTGGGCCCCCTGGTGGGACTCCAGGGTGGCGGGCAGGTGTGACGCCTGTGCCGCATCATAAAAGTGCACTTTTATGATGCAGGGACAGGAGTCCACCTGCCCTGCCACCTTAGCATCAGCACCAAGGGGCCCACCTGGAGTCAGCACCAGGCGACTTTCATCAGGGCCGCGGCCCGTACACCCCAACCAGCTCTCCGCCACGGAGTCAACACCGTGCGGCAGGTTGTTGAGGATGGGGCTCGATCCCCAGACCTCCTAGATAAGAGGCTTTCAGCGGCACTCTCATCACAGATCAGTTGGTGATGAGAGTGCCGCTGAAAGCCTCTTATCTAGGAGGTCTGGGGATCGAGCCCCATCCTCAACAACCTGCCGCACGGTGTTGACTCCGTGGCGGAGAGCTGGTTGTGGTGTATGGGCCGCTGCCCTGATGAAAGCCGCCTGGTGCTGACTCCAGGTGGGCCCCTTGGTGCTGATGCCAAGGTGGCAGGGCAGGTGGACTCCTGTCCCTGCATCACATCCTAGACAATTCAGCAGTAAAAACATCAGGAAACTCAAACAATTGGAATGGATTCGAGTTGAGTAGAAGCAGAGTCCGAAAGTGAAGCATATATAAAATAAGCAAAACATCCTTGTCTAAAAAGGCGAGTGGCGCGCACATCAGAAAAAATTACCTTCATGTGACTGCGGGTCTGAACATGAACGCTGTAGTCTTCTCCATCGATGCTGAGATTGACCCTCCTTACCACAGTTCAATTTTGCTCTATAGACAACCAACCAATTCATGTGTAAGATCACATCAAATTCCGTCATATCCAGGACCATGAGATTGACTGAAACACACAATTCATCAATCATAATTGGATAATTGAGAATACCCATAGTTGAAAGGTGTAGATGACTAGACACAAAGATCTCATAAGGGAACTCAAGTGACAAAGTAGGCCAACGATGAAGGTCCATAATATGACGACCAATGAATAAATGAGATGCACCATAATTAAGAAGAATTTGCATCAACTTATTCTTGATCTTAAATCTTCCTAGAATTGGAAATCACAAACGCAAATCATGATTGTTCGATGCCAAGGCAGATAAATTAAGATGCAGAAAACTAATATCAATGCATTACGTACCAGAGATGATGTCGGTAGATGCGAGTGTCTCGCCCTGAGAGATGACGTTTAACACAGCTTTACCCTTTTCATGAGCTCCTGAAACAGATTGCAGAGGTTGAGCGGGAATTGAGGTTTCCTTCGTAAGACAATCTTGGATATGATGCCCAACTTGTCCACATTTGTAGCAAACATTTGGCTTACGACGACAGTCCTTCAGCAGGTGATCTGGCTTCTTGCAGTAAGCACAAACAGTGGAGGTGGAGGCAAGCGCCATCTGAGGTTGCTTTGCTGGGACAACCATCTTCTGCTTCTTCAAGAGGGTGTGACAGATTTGCGCGACATAACCCACCTTATGGCAAAAAGCACACACCTTTTTAAACTTGAGACCTTGCTCCTGAGGCATTGCTTGCACCGTGCTGGACCTTCTTATTAATACGCTCCAACTCAATAGCCTCCACTTGCAAGGCAGCTTCCACAGTCTTGGTGCAGGTGGTGGCGCCATGAGCCACCACATACTAACGAAAAGCATGGCGGAGGCCCTTCACAAAACGACTGATCTTCTTGGCCTCATTTTACACCAAATCCACAACAAGGGGAGATAGGCGAGAGAACTCCTTTTCATACTCGGTCACTGCCTTGCCGGGTTGTTGGAGGGACAAGAACTTCTTAGCTAGCCTGTCCCTGTCCACCGAAGAAAGAAAATTCTCCATGATAGCTTCCTTGAATTGACCCCAGGTCAAGATGGCAGTGCTTAAGAGGTTGCGGTGCTGAAGCCACTAGGTGTAAGCATCCTCGGTCAGCTGGTAGACCGCAAGAAGAACCTTCTGAACCTCCAAAACTCCAACATTCTCAAAGTGCTTCTCCATTTGAGAGTCACTAAGATATGACAAAGTAGCCACAATCGTCATTGTACGATGACAACTTTAGCCCTGTGAACGCCAGAGTATCTGTCATTGCTACATGAGGAGCAGCCGGATTTGACACAAATGGGGTCACCAAGTTGATAGCAGACGAGCTGTTTCGAGATCATATGTAAGAGGGGTGGCTCCATGAGTGACAATAATGATAACTACTCCAGCTGTTCCTGTGCGGCGGAACCATAGGTTGGATCAAGAATTTGGTGATCCTCTTCCAGGCGAGTGAGACCATCCAGAATCTGCCTCAGAAGCTGGGCAATGACATCTCTAGAAGTTTCCCTGCAGAAGAGGTAGTCGGCTTGCAACACGACCACTTAGGAGGCATCTTGAAAGAGATACAAGAAAATAAAGTAAGATTGATAGTCAAATAGAATAAAAAGGACTGAATACAGATATCAGTGACTTAAAACTAGAGGTTCTAACATCTTTTGTGCTGTCAGTTATATAAGTCATGTAATAATTACAACATTTTCATTGGACAACTCTAGATAGTGATCATGCAAATGTAACAATGAAATCACATGTAATAATAAATAATTAGTAAATCCATGTGTACACAATTATTATCTGTTGTTCTTATCTTAACACCTGTGCAATGATTTATGCTATGAATGCAATACCATTGTGTCTAAAATAGATTTTTAAGGATGTTCATGAATGAATACACATACCATGTTAAGTGTCCATATCGCATAACATGTCATGCATATTATGTTACTAATGTCATCGCACTTGAAAATATTAAACTGCCCATAACCATTTAATATTCACAGCCCGTGTATATTTTAGTTGAAATTCATATGCACATAAAATGTTAAGTTTACCCATAATCTTTTAACATTCATATGCATATTACTCATGATTATGAGTGTAGTGTGAGTGTTTCAACCGAGAACAACAGATAATGACAAGTTGAGTGAAGAAATGATATGCATATATTATACAATGCAATTCAAACTATGTGAAAACAAAAGGATTTTTATCTTTAGAAGTCAACCTCCTATTTATACTAATGGTCGTGACCCGTTTAAAAGCATAAATTAAAGCGCGCTTCGGGAGGGTCATGATACTACAGACATGAGAAAAAATCATGTCTCTTAGGCTGGAGCTGAATTAGTATTATTAAATTTAAAATAAATAGTTTGGAGAAAAATACATTATCTTTATATGGAAGCTTTAAAGTATATCAGTGAAAAGTTAAATGCACATGCATTCTAATAAAACTCATGATTTAAAATTCGGATACAAATTTCATGCGATGAAATCCCAAAGAAATGAACATGCAAAAATATCAAATTCAAGTACATAACTTTTAACCCAGCAGTTGTCGATGAAGAGAAAATGTATGATCATAAGTATTACATAATGAGCAATGTTCAACAGTAAAAGAAATATAAACATGAAACCTGACACAACAAGAAATAAGATAAACCTCCAAAAATGGAGTTTGTCGTAGATCCGGCTCAAGTAGCTGAAGGCACAGTCACAAACGCTAAAACAAATTTCAAAATTATCAAGAAAAAAGTCTCAGAATATTGATAAAACTAAGTAAAGTAAAATACATAACTAGCAAGAGATCAAAATGCACATGTACTAATTTTCCATGAAACAAAAAACAGGCAAGAAATGCAAGCAAAAACAATAAGAATTAATTGCTAATTCAGAGTGTAGCGTATATTCATTCATGTAATGACATAAGATGTAACAAATGAAAGGTATATGTGTTTTTATATGTTGTACAAAATTCATGATTCAGAGGGATTCAAGATCAGATTCAGGACTTATCAAAGTTTTATAATTTATGTCCGTGATCTCTAAGGGTGATCTCTAAGGGGAGGCTCTTGCGAACCTTCACCCTTGAGTCAGAGATTTCATTATTGTTATGACCGGTCATTTGTACCCGTTAGGGATTCAAGAGGGAACTCAAGTCAAGAAGTTGTATCAATTAATATCTATAGAGAAAAAAAGCGTAAAGATTTGGGAAAAATGTAAACCTTTGTATATACTTCTTGTGTATGTAAATACAAGCATGAATACATATATATAGGGAGAGAAGAGAGGGAAGAGTCCCAATTTCAAGATGCGAGACTATTCCAAGTAGAGAAAGAAGGCCTAAGATGGGTCCTTAAATGGGCCATTATATGTTCTTTTCTGACACTTTCCCGAAAGCTGGAGCGTACAAGTCGTATGCACCCAAATTGGACAAGAACTGATAAAAAAGAACACCCGACAAAGCCTTAGTGAGAAGATTGACAACTTGGTCAGTACCCGGAACGTGTTTCAGTTCCAGCTTCTTCATATGAACCTTTTCTCGAATGAAGTGACAATCAACTTCAATGTGCTTCGTTCTTTCATGGAAGACAGGATTTTTGGCTATACGAATCGCAGCTTGACTGTCAAAGAGTAAGGTGGCTGGTGAGGAAAGTTTTACTCGCATATCACTCAGGAGACTCTCAAGCCATGTGAGCTCAGATACAACATACGTCATTAAACGATACTCAGTCTCGGCCGAAGATCGAGCAACTACAACCTGTTTCTTACTGCGCCAGGTAATATGATGATCTCCGAAGTAAGCACAAAAAGCGCTGGTGGAACACCGATCATCCAGGGAACCGACATAATCAACATCTGAATATGCAAGCAATGTTGAAGTAGGGGAGGAGGAAGTTTTGTATGCCATCCCTTGAACAGGAGCATTCTTCAGGTATCGCAGAATGTGTTCGACAACTTGTAGATGTGACACCAGAGGAGAATGCATAAACCTCCTGACAACCCCAACATCAAAGGATATGCCAGGTCTTATGACAGTTAGATATATCAGTTTTCCCACAAACCGTCGATAGTATTCTGGATTTGGAAGAAGATCTGTTTCAGAGGCATGATCACATAACTTGTGATTGACATCCATAGAGGTTAACTGGTTTACATCCAAAATATCTAACATCTTGAAGAAGGTCGAGACAGTACTTTCGTTGATAAGACAAAGCCATCAGAACGTCTTATGATTTCAAGGCCAAGAAAGTATCAAAACTTCCGTAGATCTTTCATTTGAAAAACAGAGCTGATGTGCTGTTTGATCACTTGGATTGCTTTTGAATCATCTTCTGTGATTAAGATGTCATCGACATACATCAAAAGAAGAACTGTTCTTGTTTTGTTATATCGAGTAAATAAAGAAAAATCCACTGAGCTCCGAGTAAAGCCAACCTCCTGAACAACCCTGCTAAACTTATCGAACCAAACCCGAGGAGATTGTTTGAGACCATAAATTGATTTCTTAAGGAGAATGTGAGACTGTTAAACAAAAAACACTTAATTAATAAACGAAGGAAATTTATTATTAACATTGTCCAAATGAAGAAAGTCAAAAAAAAAACAATGAATGATGATATAATGAATGATGATACATTAAATGATGATACAGTGAATGATGATACAGTGAATGATGATACAGTGAATGATGATACAGTGAATGATGATACAGTGAATGATGATACAGTGAATGATGATACAGTGAATGATGATACAGTGAATGATGAAATGCACACAATGAATGATGAAATGCGCACAATGTATGATGAAATGCGCACAATGAATGATGAAATGCGCACAATGAATGATGAAATGCGCACAATGAATGATGAAATGCGCACAATGAATGATGAAATGCACACAATGAATGATGAAATACACATAATGAATTAAGATACAAGGAACCTACCTTCTAAAGATAAAAACAACAACACTCGAGCCTTTCTACCACTATAGTGTGGTCGGCTATATGGATCCTTTGTCGCCATTGTGTCCTATATTTTGTCATAATCTCACTAAAGATAAAAAACGAAGGGTGTATTTTCTTTATTTATAAACTGCTACCAAGATTTTTGTAGGGAAGGTAAGAATTTAGTTAGTCATTGATTACTTATTTAGATAACTAAAATAATATAGGCGGAAGACAATGTGGCCCCTGACGTCGGTGAGAGAAAGAAGTTGCAAATAGAGAAGAAGTACCGCCTTTGAATGGAGGTGATTGTAGCTGTGCTCGAAATATTGGTTACGCACCGAGAGCTGCAAGGACTCGGACTGCCCTCTCGAGAGTTTCAAGTTTTATTTTATGTTGATTTGTTGCATCTATATGTCATGTCTATTTATACCAGATGTTGGATGATATGCCGTAGTTGATGCAATTTTTTTTGGAAGCCCTCAGTTTTGTTTACTATATATATGACTTATTATATATCATGTAAAAATGTTAATGAAATGAAATGATCGTTCTTGTCGAACACTGTACTTTTAGTATTCTGTCATGAAATGATAATTATTTTATGCACGCTAAATGTTCCGATCTTGTGCCTCTGATGATACTTAACATGAAAGGAAATAAAACGTTCAATTTTATTGTTTCCATCAAATTGGAGTGTTACACGCCCTGCCTAAAATTTGGATCCACATGTACCGACGTGGAGGCCCCACTGCCCACCCATGAGTGTATATGAACAACTCCTCTGAAACCATTGCTGAGATGGGTTCGGGGAAGAGGCTGGCGGGGCTCGGTGTCCATCGACGATCTAGTTTGCTTGGGGGTCCTGGATGCTTCCTCTTCCCCATACCTTGGGGCTATATTTATAGGCAGTTCAGTCTAGAGGGAATACCAGGATTTAGTGGGTGAATCCCCCCCCCCCCCCCCCCCCCCACCTCCCCCCCCCCTCCCCCCCCTCCCCGCCCCAACAAATATGATCAAGTAGATAAACGAACTGATCTGGGGTCAGACAAGCTGTCATGATAATAGGAAAGACTGGTAGCTAGTTGTTGGAGCGGTTCAAATGAGCTCCACGTGACTTCTTGCGAGTCATCCAGTTTTGACCAACTGCGGCCAGGTCCAAACCACCTCCGTACTGTCACCAACGCCTCTCCTTCAGTGTTCAATGTTCCAATTGCCGTGATATCCATTCCTGCAGTAGAACAACCGAAAGGGTTCGATGCTAAGCTTGAGCCTATGACATACCTCTCCCTCTTTCTTGTTCCTATTTTGTTAGCTCTAATTAAATGTTTATGTTTGAATGATCACCTAATCCAGGGCTTGCCTGCCCTAATTCTCATTAGTATCTATTTGTCATTAATTTGGAAGAACCTATTGTCGTTTTTTTAATATTTTCTCGTGGATGAATATTTCATAGTGTTAAATATGATCAATTGCTAGGTCCTTGCATGAATCTTACGATCCTATCCCTAGGTTGAATGTCGCATGTTATTGTTCGTGAAAGTCCTGTTTGCGCCCATAATTTGAAATAAATCCCAGATTTATTAATTTAAATCCAATCTCATTTATCGGGCCACATCAAATTTGTTGGAAAATTGATATATTTGGCACAGAAGACATGACTTGGCATATGCAGTCATTGTTGTTAGTTAGTTTATGCATAATCCAAGGATCATCCATATGCAAGCCGGTGACAAGATTCTACAGTACCTCAAGAACACTCCACGAAGAGGATTATTATTTAAAAAGGGTAAAGGACAGTCTCCGGAGCCATACACAAATGCTTATTATGGTGGAATAAGAAAGAAAAATGTGGTGGCTAAATCAAATATTGAAGCTTAGTTTAGCACTATGCCACACAGTATATGTGAACTATTATGGATGAATATTTTATTAGACAATCTAAAAATCAAGTATAAAGTTCTAATGAAGCTCTTTTGTGATAGCAAGTTCACAATCAACATTGCCTATAATCCAATTCAACATGACAGAACAAAATACATCAAAATTGTTCGCCATTTCATCAAAGAGAAGCTAGAGTGGACTGATAGCTACCTCTCATGTTACTTCAGAACTAGAAATTACTAATGTTCTGTGTCTATCTATTGAGAGATTTCAAGCTGGAATAATGGATATCCATTCACCAGCTTGAATGGCGGAGTTATAAATACTATTTCTTGTATTATTTGTTATCTGCCAATAATAGTCAGTTTAATATTTATTATTCGAGGGCATTTAGGACTTGTTTAGTTGTTGCTTCTCTGATTTATATGTACTGTTTATGATAATGAAAGACGGTATGAGGTTTTGTTTCCTACATGCAGTTCAACTGTTCATTATAATTGCATATGGAGAGATTGTTAATATTGGGGATTCTAATTATTGTTAGAGGATTGAGATGCACTAGTAGATTCTCGTGTATCCATGTTTATTGGTGTTGTGCTATGCAATGTGACTTTCTTTTTTAGTGAATCTCGCTTCATTATTGTTGTGTGCCACAATCGATCTTGTATTAACTTGTTGTGGATTTGCTTGTTTTGAGATATCTTTGTCGGCGTGAGTTGATTTTGGTATTTCATGTATCCTTCATGTGTAATTTTTTCCTACAATTTTTTTTCTTAATTTGGTGTAAGGATAAACCAGCCAATGCCTGTCCCAAGCCCGGATGAAAAATGGTGAGAGTTGTGTTAGTAGACGACTAAAGTCAAATTTAGTCATCCTTATGAATATGGATTATTTGATAATTTGTGCAAAAGCTAGGTTGTTCCCCTTAAGGAACACGTCGTATGATACGAATGCGGCGTCTTGGCAAAGACCGCTGCATCTCCAGGACTTGGGTGTAGTCTTAAATATGCATGAGTCCTCGTCGTATAGTCCGAATGCGGCGTCTTGGCAAGGACCGCTGCACCTCCAAGAGGACTTGGGTGTAGTGTTAAATAGGTAAAAATCCTCACATATTAGACGTCCTAGGGAAGCATGTCGTAGGAATTATGATCGACTTAGGTTTGAAAGTTGAAATATAGGTACGCTAACAGGGAAAACGATGGAAGTAGTGGATACGATGATTATGAGAAGGATAAATATTTTATATCCGCAAGAGACTAGATGGATGAGTGAAAAAAATTAAATTTTTAGATAATTCAGTTTTTAAATTATGGTACACAAGAAAAAATAAAACAAACAGTGTAGTACGTATTATTGTGGATACTACTTGGAAGGATGAAGTTGTTGAGGTAAGTAGAAAAGGTGATGTAATCATAGTTCTTAAATTGGTCATAGGAAAGAAAATTATTAATGTGATCAGTGCTTACGCGACACAAGTAAGATTAAGTGAAGTTATTAAAGTGTAATTTTGGGAAGACTAGATGATTTAGTAAGAGAAATCTCACAAAAAGAGAAGTTTTTCACAGGATGAGACTTAAATGGACATATAGGGAAAAAAATGTATATTACACAACCGTTCATGGAGGATATGAATATGAAGAAAGAAATGAAGAAAGAAGAAGCATTTTAGACTTTGTCGTAGCACATGAGCTAATTGTATCTGTTGAAAGAGCCCGAAGCTTGTATGTATTGTTTCAGTATGTAAATACAAGGAGAGAATACAAATATATAGGAGAGAAGAGAGAAGAATAAATCCTATACATGATGTGGGACTAAAGAAGGAGGAAGAAAAATAGGCCATTAAATGGGCCTTTTACATGGGCTTTTCTAATACTCTCCCGCAAGCTGGAGCGTACAAGTCGTATGCGCCAAGCTTGGATAGGCACTGATAGAAGAGGGTACTAGGAAGAGCTTTGGTGAAGATCTCAGCAACCTGTTCAGTACCCGGAACGTGCTTGAGCTCGATCTTCTTCATGTGGACTTTCTCTCGGATGAAATGACAGTCTACCTCGATATGCTTCGTTCTTTCATGGAAGACCGGGTTTTTGGCAATATGTATGGCAGCTTGACTGTCACAAAGGAGGAGAGCTGGTGAAGGTAGTTTAACTCCAAGGTCGGTAAGGAGACTCTCAATCCATGTGAGTTCAGAGACCACAGCCGCCATTGCCCGATATTCTGCTTCGGCTGAGGATCGAGCAACCACTGCTTGTTTCTTGCTTCGCCAAGTAATCAGATGTCCTCCAAAATAGGTACAAAACCCGCTAGTAGATCGTCGATCGTCGAGGGAGCCAGCGTAGTCGGCATCAGAGTATGCCACTAGTGTAGGAATGGAGGATGAGGTTTTGTATACAAGTCCTTGGCCAGGAGCTGTCTTAAGATATCTGAGAATGCGTTCCACAGCCTGGAGATGAGAGCTTCGAGGAGAGTGCATATAGCGACTCACAAGTCCCACAGCGAAAGATATATCAGGTCTTGTAACTGTTAGGTAGATAAGCTTCCCAACTAGACGACGGTAATATTCGGGATTTGGTAGAAGCGAATCAGAATCTGAGCCCTGAGCACATATTTTGTGATTTGCATCCATGAGAGTGTTAATAGGTTTGCAACCAGAGTAGCCTGCATCATGAAGGAGATCCAGACAATATTTGCGCTGAGAGAGAACCAATCCATCTGACCGTCTGGCCACTTCCAGACCGAGGAAGTACCGAAGAGGACCCAGATCTTTAGTTTGGAAGACGGAGCTCAGATGTAGCTTAACGGCCTGTATGTCGTCCAAGTCACTGCCAGTAATAATGATGTCGTCGACATATACCAACAGGAGAACCGTACCAGTGGCCTGGTGACGAGTAAACAATGAGAAGTCAGCCGAGCTGCGAGTGAAGCCAACGTCCCGGAGCGCTTTGCTGAACTTGTCGAACCATGCCCGAGGGGATTGTTTGAGACCATATAGAGATTTGAGAAGATGACAAACCCGTGACTCCCCCGTGGTCTCAAACCCGGGAGGTTGTTGCATGTAAACCGTTTCCTGAAGGTCGCCGTTCAGGAAAGCGTTCTTGACGTCGAGTTGAAACAAGGGCCACTGGCGATGGACAGCCACAGAGAGGAGAATGCGGACCGTGTTGAGCTTAGCGACCGGAGAGAAGGTCTCGTCATAGTCCAGCCCCGGTTGCTGGGTGAAACCACGAGCAACCAACCGAGCTTTGAGGCGATCAATGGTCCCATCAGGAGCATGTTTAATGACGAAAACCCATTTGCACCCAACGAGTTTCTGGCCGGGAGGAAGGGGCACCAGGGTCCAAGTCTGGTTGGCCCAAAGAGCAGCCATCTCTTCTTCCATAGCCGCACGCCACCCAGGATGTTGAAGAGCGTCCTGGACAGAAGTAGGAATAGAGACCGAGGAGAGCGAAGTAGCCAAGGCCTGTAGAGGTGGAGAGAGGCGATGGAGAGAAACATAGTCCGCCATTGGATGAGCGGTAGAGGCCGACACCGGAGCAGCAGAACACGGAGAAGCCGAGGTCGAAGCCGACTGCAGAGGAGCAACGGGAGGAAGAGGGCGACGAGCATAGACCCGAATAACTGGGGTCGAGGAGGGTCAATGGTGGGAGGAGGCGGAGGGATGGTGGGAGGTGAGTGGACGTGGATCACCGGCCGGGGAAGGGAGGGTGTGTTAGTAGGTGGTGGGAGAAGTGGTGGCAACGAAGGAGGGAAGAAGGGTTGATCCTCCCGGAAAGTAACATCAGCCAAAACAGAGACCTTCCGGGTGAGCGGGAGAGTAGCAAACATAGCCCTTTTGGGTACGTGAGTAGCCGACAAAAATGTGTTTGGCCGCACGGGGATCCAGTTTGTCAAGAGTGGGGCCCAGTTTATGGACAAAGCAGGTACAGCCAAAAACCCGGGGGGTGAGGGGGAAGGCGGGTGTGGAGGGAAAAAGAAGGCTGAAGGGTGTAGCGTTGTGGAGAACGGGAGAGGGGAGACGGTTGATAAGAAAACATGCTGTGGAGACCGCAAAGTTCCAGAAGACTTTGGGAACGTGCATGTGAAGCATGAGAGAGCGAGCCACATCGAGCAAGTGGCGGTTCTTGCGTTCAGCGACCCCGTTTTGTTGAGGGGTGTAGGGACAAGAGGTCTGGTGAACAATACCGAAGTTTGCGCAGAGAGTGGCAAACTCGTGGCTAGTGTATTCCCGAGCATTATCAGAGCGAAAAGTTTTAATGGTGGTAGAGAATTGCGTACGAGTCTCTAACACAAACGCCTGAAAGACACGCGGAAGCTCAGAGCGATCATGCAGGAGATACAACCAAGTAGTACGAGAGTAATCATCAATAAATGTTATAAAATAACGATAACCAGAAATGCTAGGAACTTTATAGGGGCCCCAAATATCAGAATGTATTAAATCAAAGGGAGCTGAGCTCCTAGTACAATGAGCTGGAAAAGAAGAGCGAGGCTGTTTGCCAATAATACAAGAATCACATTGAAAAGCAGGAAGAGAAATGTCTGGAAGCGCCTTCTGGAGGATAGGTAGAGGGGCATGCCCAAGCCGACAATGCCAATCAGACGAGGAAACGGAGGAAAGGGATGTGGGAGAGACATCGAGGAGGTAAAGCCCGTTCTGCAGCCGATCCCTACCAATGGTAATCCGCGTCTGCCGATCCTGTATCAAAAAACCAGAAGAGGTTGAAGGTGATAAAGCAATTCATATCAGTAGTAAGACGACCAACAGAGAGTAAATTAAAAAGCGAGGCCGGCACATAAAGAACGGAGCGAAGAGAGAGAGAGGGAGGAAGGAGGAGGTCCGCGCAGCCGGAGACCGGGACAAGCGCACCATTGGCCACAGTAATAGACGGGGGGTGAGCAGCAGTAGAGAACTGGGGCGGCCGCATGGAAGTGATGTGGTGGGTGGCTCCCGAGTCCAGGATCCAGCGAGAGCTGGAAGAGAGACAGGCAGTACCTGCAGCGGAGGTGGAGACAATACCTGCATGGGAGGTGGAGGCATGGGAAGCAGAAGGGGGGTTGAGGAGCCCCTGGAGTTGTTGCAGCTGTAGGCGAAGAGCCTCAAGATCCGTACCAGTCGGAGGAGTGCTATCGGTAACTGCAGCAGTAGGCGGGCGAGGGGGGTAGCCATGTTTCTTGTGACAAACGGCTTCAGTATGGCCATCCCGGCCGCAGTAGGTGCACTTGGGCCGTCCGCGGCCACCACTGCCCCGCCCACGGGAGCCCGTACGGCCACCCCGAGGAAAGGAGGGTTGTGGGAGTAAAGGAGGAAGGGCCTGCTGAAGAAGGGCCGGCGAGGGTGGTGCAGGAGCCTCCGGAGGCGGTGGTACGCGAAGTAACATCGAGCAGACATCAGAGAAAGAAGGGGTAGTGGGTGAAGCCAGAACCTGGGCCCGAATACTATGTAGGTGTGGCGGGACGCGAGCCATAATCATAGCAATACAAACAGCCTCCTTCTGGGCGCGTTGGGCAGCGAGATCAGTAGTCGCGGGCTGGTGCTGAATCCAGGCTTCCGTGAGAGTTTTAGCACGGGCCACGAAGGAGGTCATGTCCAGAGCTTTGCCAACATCCAAGGCTTGAAGATCAGTGAGGATGTCGAAAAGGTGTTGAAGGCTGTCCTTTCCGGAGCACAGCGAATGAAGTTCATCCCACATGGCTTTAGCAGTCTCATGATACATGATCATCTGGTACGGCTCACCCTCGACTGAGTTGAGGATCCAGGTCTGGACACGGCCGTCATTGCGGAGCCAATCAGCAGTAGACGGAGTTGGTGGGCCCTGGGTAAGGTGACGGGCAAGGCCCTTGGCCTGTAAGACCCGGCGGACAGAGTGGACCCAGGGAATGAAATTAGCCTTGCCAGAGAGAGAAATAGTAGTAATCCGAAGCTCATCCCGGAGTTCGAGAGGAGCCACGTGGTCGGCAGGGGGTTGAGCGGTAGTGGAGTCGCTGGAGGACATGGCGACTGAAGAGCAGCAGGGCGCGGAGAGAACAACCCGCAGCGGTCTGGAGGTCGCGGCGGTCTGGAGGTCGCGGCGGGCTGGAGGTCGCGGCGGTCTGGAGGTCGCGGCGAGTTGAGGGAGGCCGCGGCGAACAGGAGCAGTCCGCGACAGAGGCCGCGGCGAACTGGGGCAGGTCGCAGCAGCGGACAGGAGCAGTCCGCAAGAGGTCGCGGCGAACTGTGGGCAGGTCGCTGGAAGAGGAGCACAGCGGATACAAGCAGAGCTCGCAGCGGACAGGAGCAGTCCGCAAGGGAAGGCGGAGAGAGAGAGTCCGCGAGCAGAGGCTCGAGCGGACAAAAAAGGAGCGAGCTAGAGGGGGGGCAGTCCGCGAGCAAGGAGGCTCGAGCGGATACAAGCAGAGCCCGCAGCGAGCGAGAGAGAAGCTAAAGGGAGCAGTCCGCGAGCAAAGAGGCTCGAGCGGATACAAGCGGAGCCCGCAGCGGACAAGAATGATCGTCCGGAGCGGATGGAGAGAGGTGGGCCCCACGAGTCAGAGCAGAAGATGGCTATAAGAAGCCTGGGGAGGGTGGAACCACGGAGGGAGAGAAGAGGAGCGGAATCAGAAGGGCAGTCCGCACGAGACCGGAGCGGATGCAGAAGGCAGTCCGCACGAGACCGGGCGGACAGAAGCAGAGGGGCAGTCCGCAGGAGACCGGGCGGACAGAGAAGGGTCAGTCCGCAGGAGATCGGGCGGACAGAGAAGGGGCAGTCCGCAGGAGACCGGGCGGACAGAGAAGGGGCAGTCCGCGGCTAGACGCAACCTGGCTCTGATACCATGTTGAAAGAGCCCAAAGCTTGTATGTATTGTTTCAGTATGTAAATACAAGGAGAGAATACAAATATATAGGAGAGAAGAGAGAAGAATAAATCCTATACATGATGTGGGACTAAAGAAGGAGGAAGAAAAATAGGCCATTAAATGGGCCTTTTACATGGGCTTTTCTAATAGTATCAAATGCGCTTTTCATAAATATGGAAGAATATTTAATTACGTTTAAAAACAGACCAAATAAGTCACAAATTAATTATTTATGACACACAAAATAGATAAAATGATTTGTAAGGATTGCAAAGTCATACCAGGAGAAAGTTTGACAACACAACATATGTTAGTGATGTTAGATGTACAAATTAAATATAATAAATATAAGACGAGAACAAAAATGTTGCAAAAAATTCGGTGGTGGGACTTGAAGATGGAAAAACAAGTTGCTTTCAACAAGAAGGTTATGAAATAACTAGTTGATGACTCTTATGTTGATCCTAATATCTCATGAGAAGTTATGTTTTCACATTTAAGGATAAGTGAAAAGAACATACTTGGAGTATCAAAAGGTAGTACGTCCCCAAATAAATAATCTTGGCGGTGGAAAGAGAAATGTGCATGACAAAGTGAGTGCAAAGAGTGTCAGCTATAAATCACTCTACGCTTGTTGGAGTGATGAAAACTTAGTCAGGTATAAAGTCGTCAAAAAGATGCTAAACATGCAGTAAATAAAACAAGAAGTCAAACTTATGAAAAATTTTATAACCGACTAGATATCAAAAATGAAGAGCGTGACATATATAAAATTGCTCGAGCTAGAGAAAGAAAGATGAGATTTAAGTCAAGTAAAGTGTATAAAAAATGAGACAGATACAGTTTTGACGAATGATGTGGTTATTAAAGAACGATGAAAAAGATACTTTTATCAACTGTATAATGAAATAAAGGAAAGAGAATTGAACCTAGAAGACTTAAGTAAATCAGAGTAGTATAAGAACATAACGTTTTATTGTAAAATTCAAGTATCAACAGTAAAATATGTGCTCTAAATGAGATGAAAAATGAAAAGACGGTTGGGGCAGACGATATACCCATCAAAGTATGAAAATGTTTAGGAAATTAAAGAATTTTGTGGCTTATATATTTTTTCAATAAAATATTGAAGTCAAAGAGCATGTCAGACCGATGAAGAGAAAATATCTTGTTACATTTGTATAAGAATAATGAAGATATACAAAATTGTGTTAATTACAGAGGAGTTTAATTGATGAGTCATGCCATGAAACTATGAGAACGAGTAATAAAAAGAAGATTAAGATGAGAGACTAACATCTCGGAAAATCATTTTGGATTCATGCTTGGGAGGTAGACCATGGAAGTTATATATCTCTTGAAGAGACTCATTGACAACTATCAAGAAAGGAAACACGATTTGCATATGTTGTTTATTGATCTTGAGAAGGCTTATGATAGAGTTCCAAGAGAGATCTTATGGAGAGTCTTAAAAAAGAAAGGTGTAAATGTATCATATATTGACATAGTCAAAGATATGCATACAAATTCTGTGATAAGGGGTGAGGACATCTGGAGGATTAACACAGGAATTCCCTGTTACTGTTGGATTACATCAAGGTTCAACTTCCAGCCCTTATCTCTTTACCCTTATCTTAGATTAGCTCACCAGACATATCCAACAAGCAATACCTTGGTGTTCATTGTTTGCAGATGATATCGTTTTGGTTGATGAGACGCGTAAGGGTGTAAATGCAAAACTTGAATCTTGACAAGATACTTTATAAAAGAAGGGTTTTAGATTGAGCAGGGCAAAGACGAAGTATATGGAGCTTAAATTTAACAGTACAAGAAAGACAGATGACTTCGTTATTAAGTTGGGTGATCAAGATATTTCCTGTATTGAGTGTTTTAAATATCTTGGATCGATAGTTCAAAAAGATGGAGGTATTGATAAAGATGTGACACAAAATCCAAGCGGATTGGTTGAAGTGGAGAGGCGCGTCAGTATCTTATGTGATCGTAAAGTACCACTAAAACTTAAGGGCAAGTTTTACCATACTGCAATTAGACCCGCGATGCTCTATGGTTCTGAGTGTTGGGCAGTGAATTGTGTGCATGAGCAAAAAATGGGAGTTGCGGAGATGAGAATGCTTAGGTGGATGTGTGGACACACGAGATTGGATAAAATTAGTAATGAAAGTATCATGGATAAGACAAGAGTAGCACCAATTTCAGAGAAGATGTGAGAAGCTCGTCTAAGATGGTTTGGACACTTACAAAGGAGACCATTAGAGGCACCTGTTAGGCGTTGTGAGAGTCTAGTCATTAGGCATGTTAGACGAGGGAGGGGGTAGACCAATCAAAACTTGGAATGAAACTATAAAGAAAGACATGATGTACTTAGGCATTAGTGAGATTATGACAAAAGATAGGGCACAATGAAGACAAAGGATCCATATACCCGACCCCACTATAGTGGGATAAAGGCTTCAGTGTTGTAGGTGTAAGGATTTTCTTCTAGGCCCATGACCTGCTCATATTTAGGTGACTTCTGGGGAAAGTTTGGTTGTGTGATTTTGTAAATTATCATTTTCATTTAGATATCTATTGTAAATAATTGTCCTAATTATTTTCTAGTGTGATAAGGTTAGATTTGATATTTTTGGCTCCCATAACTATGTATGTTACACAAGGATGTTTGAAGATAATATGTACGTATTAGAAAAGCCCACTTTAAGGCCCATCTAGGGGCTCATTCTTCCCTCTTCTCTCTCTCTCTCTATGTGTGTATTAGTCCCACATCTTGGATTGAGATTTCTCTCTTCCTTCTTCCCCTATATAAATGTATTCATACTTGTAATTATTAATTCAAGAAGGATATACAAGGTTTGGAGCTTTCTCTACATGGTATCAGAGCCAGCGATTCCGACCTCGCGGTTTCCCCTTTTCTAACCGCCTGGCTTTGCTTCTTAGCATATCCGCTCTTCCTCTGCGGCCTGATCCTCTACTCGCACCGGGTAGCGGCCTGTTTGTACCAGTCTCTTCTCTCAGCGACTTCTCCCTTGTTAAGCCGCTGCCTCTCCTCTTCGTCTCTCCCTCCCGTGGATCCACCCCTCCATCTCTTTTATAACCTCTCCTCTTCCCTGTGGGCCCCACTACTCTCTGCGGCTTCTCTTGCCGCTCGAGGTTTGTCTGCTTCTAACCTCCCGGTATCTCTCTCCTCTAGCCGCTCGAGTTCCTACTCGCGGCCTCTAGCCGCTCAAATTCCTGCTCGCGGCCTCTCTCATCAATCCGCTGCAACCTCTCCTTCTTGCTGCGCCTTCCTGTCGCCAGCTGTCCGTCTCAATCCGCTTGCCTCTGCGGCTTGCCCCTCTTAGTCCGCTTCTTCTCCGCTACCTCCTATTACTCTCCTTCTCCCGTGGATCCACCCCTGCCTTTTATAGCCTTTCCTCCATAATCCGTGGGGCCACCTTCTTTTCTGTCCGCTGCGGACTTCCTACTCGCCGCGGCCTGCCTTCTGACCACCGCTTTGCTCTCCACTCCTGCCTGTCTGCGGACTGCCTTGCGTGCGGCTTTCTCCAGCTCGCCGACTTCTGTCTCTCCGCGAGTCTCTATACTCGCGGTTTGCTTCCTCAGTTCGCTGCTGTGATCCGCTTGACCGTGCGGGCTGCTCCTTTCTCACCCGCATCTGGGTCGCGGTCGCTGCTCTAGTCGCTCCGGCTATCCTCTCTTGCGGATTGCTATTCTCCGCCGGCCTCTCCCTCTCTTCTTGCGGACTGCTCCTGTCCGCTGCGGTCTGCTTCCTGTGCCTTGACCGTTTCTGTGTTCACCTAGACCGTGCAGACTGCTCCTTTCTCTCCGCATTTGGGTCGCGATCTGCCTAATCGTTGGTGTACCCGCGCGGACTGTTCCTTCTCACTATCGCCAGGTGTTTGCTTCTGCTGCGATCTTCTCCTATCCGCTGCGACCTCTGGTTCTAGCCGCTGCGAACAATATTCTTCCTGCACTGGTCGTGGCCGGTTCTTGCCGCTGGGGCGTTGTCACCGTGTCTGCTGCGGACTACTCCTTGCAACATGATCGTCTGTCCTCCGGGCTCTGTGGTGTCTGTTTCCTATGATGGTGCTTCCTGTCTTGCTCATAGCTCATCCTGGATTTTGGATTCCGGGGCCTCTCACCACATTACATCACGAAAAACACCACAATATTTGCCCTCCGTGCATCCCCAGTTCATTACTATTGCTAATGGGGACACTCTTCCCGTATCTGGTGCTGCCGATATTCGCCTCACTCCCTCTATTACTCTTCGCTCTACTCTTCGCTCTGCTCTTCATGTTCCGGGCTCTCCATTCAACCTTATTCTCTCTATTGGCCGACTCACTGCTGACCTCAATTGTGCTGTTATTTTTTCTTCTACCTCATGTGTTGTGCAGGATCGCAAGACGCAAACCGTCATTGGAAAAGGGCATCTATCAAATGGTCTCTATATCCTTAACCCGTCTCCTCCAACGGCGCTGACGTCTATCAGCTCCGCTGACTGGCATCGACGTCTGGGTCATGCTCCTCTTAATATCCTCAAAAAATCTCTCCCCGACGTGTCCTTCCACGAGTTCACATGTGAGTCCTGTATCTATGAGAAACATCATCGCTATACGTTCTCACCACATCCATCTCGACGTCCTGCTCCCTTTTATCTTGTTCACTCCGATATTTGGGGTCCTTACAAAATTACAAGTGTTTTTGAATACCGCTACTTTGTCACATTTGTCGATGACTACTCTCGGGTGACCTGCCTGTACCTCCTTCGTGACCGCTCTGAATTACCCGGTGTATTCCGTACCTTCTTTATTGAAACTCGCAACCAGTTCCCCACAACCATTAAAACCCTCCGCACCGATAATGCCCGCGAATACACCAGTCATACCTTCTCTCACCTCTGTGCGGAGTTTTGGGTCATCCATCAGACCTCCTGTGTCTATACCCCCCAACAAAATGGCGTTGCTGAACGCAAGATTCGACACCTGCTCGAGGTCACCCGCTCCCTTATGCTTCAGATGAATGTTCCAAAACAATATTGGAATTTTGCGGTTTTAACCGCTTGCACTCTTATTAACCGCCTGCCCTCATCTATCCTCAACTTTGCGGTTCCCTATAATCTCCTTTTTCCCTCCCACCCTCCCTTCTCCATCACCCCACGCGTGTTTGGTTGTGTGTGTTTTGTTCATCATCTTGGTCCGTCCAATGACAAACTTGCTCCCCATGCCACTAAGTATATGTTTGTGGGCTATTCTCGCACTCAGAAGGGCTACATTTGTTTTTCTCCCACGGACCGCAAGGTGGTTACTTCTGCCGATGTCACCTTTCTCGAACATCAGCCCTACTACTCTCCATCTACTGACCCTCCTCTTCCGCAACCTATCCCGCGACCTGTTATCCCTGTCACTTCCACCATCCCACCTCTACCTTCCCTACCCATCCCACCTAAACCACCTACACCAGCAGTCATTCATGTGTACACTCGACGTCCTCCCTCGTCTACTACCCTACGAGAGCTGCCCCACTCTAATGATGCTTTGCAACCTGCGGATCCGACAACTGCTTCCACTGCCCACTCGATGGCCAATTTTGTCTCTCTTCACCGCCTCTCTCCGGAACTCCGTCAGAGTACTCTCTCTTTATCCTCTACCTCCACTCCTACTTCTGTACATGAGGCTCTTCACCATCCCGGATGGTGGGCGGCCATGGAAGATGAAATACGGGCTCTATGGGCCAACCGCACTTGGGATCTGGTTCCTCTACCTGCAGGTCAATCCCGTGTTAGCTGCAAGTGACTCTTTGTTATTAAACATGCGGCGTATGACACCATTGAGCATCTCAAGGCCCGCCTTGTGGCCCGGGGCTTTACTCAGCAACAGGGCCTTGATTATGAGGAAACGTTCTCCCCAGTGGCCAAAATGAACACTGTCCGAGTTCTTCTATCCTTGGCTGTTCACCGTCATTGGTCTCTTTATCAGCTGGATGTTAAGAACGTCTTCCTCAATGGTGATCTTCAGGAGACTGTTTATATGCATCAACCTCCCGGGTTTGAGACCATGGGGGAGTCTCGGGTTTGTCATCTGCGAAAATCTATTTATGGTCTCAAACAATCCACGCGCGCTTGGTTTGACAAATTCAGCACGGTAGTCCGCAATATTGGCTTCACTAGGAGCTCGGCTGACTTCTCTCTCTTCACTCAACATCGGCCAACCGGAACAGTGATTCTACTTGTCTATGTTGACGATATCCTCATTACTGGCGACGATACTACAGGGATACAACATACCAAACAACAGTTGAACTCCGCCTTTCAGACCAAAGATCTTGGTAACCTACAGTATTTTCTCGGGCTTGAGGTTGCACGACAGCCTGATGGTCTTGTATTATCCCAAAGGAAGTATTGTATGGATCTTTTTTATGATGCTGGCTATTCAGGATGCAAACCTACGGATACTCCAATGGACGCGAATCACCGGCTATCGGCCCATAGCTCTGACTCCGATGAGCTGCTTACGAATCCGGAATACTACAGACGCCTGGTTGGGAAACTAATCTACCTTACAGTTACTCGACCAGACATCTCATTTGTCGTTGGAGTCGTGAGTCGATTTATGCATGCCCCGAGGACTTCTCATCTTCAAGCTGTCGAGCGCATTCTTCGGTATCTCAAGAACGCTCCAGGACAAGGGCTTGTGTACAAGCCATCCACTTCTTTATCCCTTGTCGCTTACTCTGACGCTGAATATGCCGGGTCCATTGATGATAGGCGTTCCACAACAGGTTTTTGTACCTACTTCGGTGGACATCTCATAATCTGGCGTAGCAAGAAACAGAATGTGGTTGCTCGCTCTTCTGCTGAAGCTGAGTACCGCGCTATGACTGTTGTTGTTTCCGAGTTGACTTGGCTTGAGAGCCTTCTGAGAGACTTGAGTGTTCGTCTCTCATCGCCAGCGACCCTATTTTGTGACAGTCAAGCGGCAATCCATATTGCCAAGAATCCTGTATTTCACGAACGCACAAAGCATATTGAAGTTGACTGTCACTTCATCCGAGAAAAGGTACAGGCAAAAAAGATAAATTTAGAGCATGTTCCTGCTGCAAGCCAAGTTGCTGACATCCTGACTAAAGCTCTCTCCCGGCCTCTATACTACCAGTTTTTATCCAAGCTTGGTGCCTACGACTTGTACGCTCCAGCTTGCGGGGGAGTGTTAGAAAAGCCCACTTTAAGGCCCATCTAGGGGCTCATTCTTCCCTCTTCTCTCTCTCTCTCTCCGTATTAGTCCCATATCTTGGATTGAGATTTCTCTCTTCCTTCTTCCCCTATATAACTGTATTCATACTTGTAATTATTAATTCAAGAAGGATATACAAGGTTTGGAGCTTTCTCTACAATACCAAAACTGATACCTGAAGTTCAACACCATAGATCACTGTTGGCCTTCAGATGAGCCACATGGCATTCCTCCTAGGGAGATATCTTCTTGATGCAGTAAAGCCGTATTTGATCTCCCAACTAGTCTCACGTTTCTTTCTCGACTTGACTATCTGGATAGAAAAATTTCTGCACAGCGGGAAGCATAGCACTTTTTTGTACAATTATATGGACCCGAAGGTCAGATAAGTTGGCAATGAATTTATTTCTTGAAGAAGAAATCTTGAGATGAAGAATAACTGTAATCCAAAAATTGAATATACAATAAGTTGCTGATAGAAAACTATTGTTGCTGATGTGCAATATCTTTGTGTTCTTGATGACCTCATAGGGGAAGGATACAAGAATCACAACAAATTTGTTTCTACTTTGTTTTCTCCAGTGTCACTAATCTATCAGAGGTGTCCTGATGCAATTATGGAAAAATCATAGTCTACGGGCAACCTTAGCCTTTTCAGAAGAAAACATGATGTAGTCAAACATTAGCCATAGCCTTCAGCTTGTCCATACCTACATGCCCCAACCTCTCATGCCAGATAGCAGCGCTATCATTGGCTCTCATACGATCAACATAAGCATTAGTAGCAAAAACAAATAAGTTCTTAACTCTCCTTCCTATATGAGCAACATCAGTCTTAACTGCTGATACGTTGCGAAGGAACCTCACGTCTGTTGGCCCAAACAGAACGTGATAACCAGCATCTACTGCATTGGTCACAGAGAAGAGGTTCTTCTTCATGCCCGGTACGTGATACACACTCCTTAATTTGAGTGGCCCCTAATCACTACCCAAAGACACAACCCTCACTTTCTCTACTGCATAAACAGTATTATCAGCAGTGATAATAACTTCATTACCTGAGTATGCTTGCATGGAGGAGAACTTCGACTTGTCTCCGGTGAGGTGATGACCACACCCGTAGTCCATGATCCATTCGCCGTTGAAGTCCTCAGCAGACAAGGCACGGACACAAGTGCCCGTCATGAAAGCTCCGCCCCATTCTGCTTCCTCACTCCTAGAGCAAACTTCCTCCTTTCCTGCAGCATGCCCAGGCTGCAGCTTGACCTTGCAGTCCCGCTTGAAGTGCCCTCGCTGATGACATCTGCAGCACTTCAAGTTATTCTTCCAGTTCTTAGGAGCATTGCTCCTCTCCGGCTGATAAGACGTTGAAGGCTCTTTCTCACCAGGGACCTGCTTCTTCTTCCCTTCCCATCTCCTCTTCTTCTTGCCCGTGAAGAGTGCTTCACTGCTCTCCTCAGAGACAGTCACTCCAGCCATCTGCCTTGCCAAGCTTTCCTGTGAAGCAAGCAGATTCTCAAGCTCCAACAAAGATGGTTGAGTAGCCCAGCCTTAAACTGATGTCACAAAGGCAACATACTCCTTCCGCAAGCCGCGGATTACGTGCCTCTTCAACTTAGCCTCTGAGATAGGCTCATCAGGATCAAGAGCTGAAATTTCTGCACACAGACTCTTCATCTTCAAGAAGAATTTAGAGATGGACAAGTCTCATTGAGTTGTCCTGGCCAACTCATTCTCCAGAAACTGAAGTCGAGCCACATTCTTCCTATTGAACAACTCATCAATGGTTGTCCAAATATCAACAGTCGACTCACATCCAATGATGTGATCAAACAGTTCTGGTGAAACGGCTCTCTTGAGAACAAACTCCGCCTTAGCATTTGTTTTTCTCCAGAGCCTAACCTGCTCAGCAGTACCAAAAGCAACAGTCACTTCCTGTCTGTCGTCACTACCGACGACCTCCCATAGCTCCTCACCAAGAAGATAACTTTTCATGCACGACTTCCACTTCTTAAAGTTAGTTGACTTTAAGAGTTCAATGCCAAGACCTCTTGCATAACTCCCTTCCATTGCAACAGCTGTTGGAACCTTTCAGAAGCTCAGAGCACCAACGCAGGTTGATCACCACTCAAGCACAGAGTAACAACACTGGTTGAACACCGCTCAAGCAATTGAACCTGGCTCTGATAACATGTTAAATTTTCTCAAAGTGGTCAGCAAGATAACCCAAGCCCCAAATTAATATTCTCGGCACTACCCAGTTCACACTTTGATCAAGCGGAAACCCAAGGAACAAGGTTAACACCAACAATCAATGGAAGCCCAAGCAGATCTTTCATTCATTTACACTTCTTTACAAGGCGAGGTATACGTAGCGAGACATGATTTCGCTAGTATACAAGCTACAACAGAAAGCACAAAAAACCAAGCCGGGCGGACAACACTGGAAACCGCCGAGACCGCCAAGTCGCCAAGTCCGCCGAAGCCGCCCGAGTTGAAGCTGCAACACGCCGAATAGACACGGAGTCCGCCGAAGCCGCGAGGCCGCGCAGACACACCATTATTCGCCTACTGCTGAAGAACTGAGGAACAGACTGCCTACCCGCCTGCGCCAAGCGGACAGGTTATTGGAACTTGCAAACGTTGAAGCAGAGAACTGACAAGCCGCAGAGCGACCTGCTGAGACCGCAGAGACCGCACACTTCCAAGCACTGACTGAAGTCAAAGCCAAACTTCTGGCTCCTTGAAGCTAACCGTGTGACCTGCACACAGCAAACCGTCAGCTCTACTCAACCTGCGCGGACAGAAAACGCAGACCGCAGCAATTTGCCCAAGCCCCACTTACTGTTCCCTCCGTTACTGTAGACGTGCCAGGGGGTCCTATTTATAGGCGAGGTGAGGAGTGTGGTCACCGCCCTAGTGGATAGAGACACCACCCCAGCCCGCGCGCTAGCAAAAACTCCGTCCGCTGAGTCCGCAAGGACTTAGCTGGATTCCAAGGAATAACCCGCCAGGAGCAAGGCACCTATGAGCGAACCCTCAACAGTCTGCTCAAGCTATGCGAACAAGGCACCAGCCCGCAAAGCCTCCAAACATTGCAGGACAGCATCCCCCTTCAGTGACTGTCCGCACAACAAGAGGCAGTCCGCTTAGAACAAGACCAAAGCCTCCATCCGCCACAAGTCCACGACCAAAGGCAGGGTTAGCAACAATCCGCCCGGTCAACAGCGGACTTGGCGGATACAGCGGACACACTGGACTTGTCACAGAATGTGACCAAGTCCAGTAAAGCACCAAAGGGCCTAACGCGAGTACGGTGGACAAAAATCCCGTCTGCCAACCATCAAGCAGGTCGCCACACTCCTCCTGAGTTAAGGCAGAGTCCGCAAGAACCTCGCACAACTGTCCAACGCAATGGCCATCTGCCGGACTCCACACACCAGTCCGCCACAGCAACAGCAGTGCTGTACTACCAGAGCTCGGCAAGGCCACAACCAAACTCCTAAGGCCAGTCCGCAGCAGCGGACACCGCGGACACGCCAGTCCGCAAGCCACCCGCGGATAGCACCCAATCCGCCGGTAAGCACAAGCTTGCAACACGGCCACTGAGCAAAGTACACCAGTCCGCGAACCTTTATCCGCTCAGGCTGCTTCTCGGCTAAACCAGCAAGACAGCCAACGCCCTATCCGCAGATAACAGTCCGCCTAGGCCGCGGACTTAGTCCGCACAACCCGCTCAGAAGAACAGTCAGCTTCCACTAGACCTATCACCAGGCCGCATAACAGCAGTCCGCCCAGTCCGCCGGCTATGTCCGCTCAGGCCGCCCGGCCTGCCCGTCAACCACTTCCACTTCACAATTTTCAACAGATAATGTGCGTCTTTGAACGGTGTATATGAATCACTACAAATCTTGGAATTTGTTGATGGAGAAATGAATTCACTAACAAAAGCACTACATCGTTACTGCTAATTTTTAGGAATTTAACTATTTTCATTTTGTTGTATTGAAGTTATCTGTGATTCTTATCTTACACTGCGATTCATACATGAATCTATCAGAGGTGTCATGATGCAATTGTCGAAAAATCATAGTCTACGGGCAACCTTAGCCGTTTCAGAAGAAGACATACTTGATGTAGTCAAACATTGCCAAATCAACCAAAACACTTTCAAATTATTGCGATTATCTTCAATCTTTTGACGTCCTTTCAAATCTTGCCTCAAATCCATCTTCAAAGCGCCGACGCTGAATGATTTTGCTTGATTTACGGTATGCTTGGCAATGAGTTCAGGAGAGAGTATAGCCGTGATTTTTCTAAATCACAAGATCATGCTCTACAAGAAAAAATGAGAGGTAACATGCATGAAAATGAATGTGGTATTGCTGATGAGTCGCTGCTATTTTAGAAGTCATTGCAGTGGGCAGCTCCCTGATGATAATGTACGTCTTTGAACGGTGTATATGAATCACTACAAATCTTGGAATTTGTTGATGGAGAAATGAGTTCACTAACAAAAGCACTACATTGTTACTGCTAATTTTTAAGTATTTAACTATTTTCATTTTGTTGTATTGAAGTTATCTGTGATTCTTATCTTACACTGTGATTCATACATGAATCTATCCTCAGCTTTTAATCTCATCAAACTAAATGATTTTATCCCTTTTTTGAGGTCAAATTTGTTTCTGCTCTCTGCAGGTGTTTGATGCTCTGGACTCTTGATAACTACTAGTTGTCAAATTGTTTGTAGCCTGACTTATCTAAAGGCGACAAATTATTAATTCCCATATTGGAATTATATATTTAAAAGAAAATTTTGCTATGAAATCTGGTAGAAAGAACCTCAAAAAGGCTTCTGAAGAAGATGGAGTTTCACTCCAAGAAGGCCAAAGCATCATGAAGGTTGTATCACTTAGGGGATCCAATGTAATTGAGGTGCGTCTGCTCTTTTGTGTTGAAGTGTTCTTTTTTTTGTCTTGCGAAATAATGTTTCTTCACATGTTATTTAGATATGGACATATACCTTCTTATCTGATTTGTTTTTTTTCAGTATTTTCTTGTTGATGCCTTTTATCATTATAATTGTCTTATTTAACATACTTGTGGAGAAAACCTCAAACTTGTATATACTTTCTCAAATAATCAATACAAGGTATGAATACACATTTATATGAGGGAGAAAGAGAGAAGAGATCCCTATACATGATGTGGGACTAAAAAAGCGAAAATAAAAAAACTAAATTAAGGGCTCCAATATGGGCCTTTTATATGGGATTTTCCAACACTGCCCCGCAACCTGGAGCGTACAAGTCGTAGGCACCAAGCTTGAACGGGAACTGATAAAAAAGGGTACTTGGTACGGCCTTTGTAAGGATATCGACAACTTGTTCAGTACCCGGAACATGCTTTAATTCTATCTTCTTCATTTGAACTTTCTCCCGGATAAAGTGACAGTCCACTTCAATATGTTTCGTTCTTTCATGGAAGACAGGATTCTTTGCTATGTGTATAGCCGCTTGGCCGTCGCATAACAGAATGACATGTGAGGGAAGTTTAACTCCTAAATCAACAAGGAGACTTTCAAGCCATGTAAGCTCAGAGACAACTGATGTCATCGATCTGTATTCTGCTTCAGCTGAGGATCGTGCAACCACAACTTGTTTCTTACTCCGCCAGGTATCAGGATGCCCTCCAAAATAGGTACAAAAGCCACTGGTTGACCACCGATCATCTAAGGAGCCAGCATAATCTGCATCAGAATACACAACCAACGTTGGAGTAAATGATGATGTTTTGTATATCAGCCCTTGATCCGAAGCTGTTTTAAGGTATTTTAGGATTCTCTCAACGACTTGAATGTGAGATATTCGAGGGGCATGCATAAACCATCTGACCACCCCAACAACAAAGGATATATCCGGTCTTGCGACCGTTAAGTAGATCAATTTCCCAACAAGACGTCGATAGTATTTCGAATTTTAGAGAGGAAGATCAGTATCGGACGCATGTGCGCACAACTTATGATTTCCATCCATTGAAGTAGTAGTGGGCTTGCATACAAAGTAGCCATCATTTTGAAGGAGATCCAGACAGTACTTCCGTTGGGAGGGGACAAGTCCATCCAGACGTCTCGCGATCTCAAGACCAAGGAAGTATCGAAGATGCCCCAGATCTTTTGTCTGAAAGACGGAGCTAAGGTGCTGTTTGACCGCTTGAATTCCCTTTGAATCGTCTGCAGTGATTTAGATGTTGTCAACATAAACTAACAGAAGAACCGTTATTGTTTTCTGATGACGAGTGAACAGAGAGAAGTCTGTCGAGCTCTGAGTAAAGCCGACTTCCCGAACTGCCTTACTAAACTTGTCGAACCTTGCCCGAGGGGATTGTTTGAGACCATATATGGACTTTTCTTCAGATGACACACTCAGGACTCCCTCGTGGTCTCAATCCCGAGAGGTTGCTGCATGTAGACTGTTTCGTGGAGATCGCCGTTCAGAAACATATTTTTGATGTCTAGTTGATGTAACGGTTATTGACGATGCACAACCACAGAGAGGAGTCACGAGCCGCCGGGCGGGTCTTCAGACGGTCAATTGTCCCATCAGGAGCATGTTTGATGACAAAGACCCATTTACACCCAATAGGTGTCTGACCGGTAGGTAGAGGTACCGGGTTCCATTTCTGGTTTGCCTAGAGAACAGTCATTTCTTCTTTCATGGCTGCCCGCCAGCCAGGATGTTGGAGAGCCTCCTGCACAGAGTTATGTACATAAATCAAGGATAATGAAGTGACAAATGTTTGAAGCTGTGGGGATAGGCGATGTAATGATACATAGTTCGGCATGGGATGAGCGGTTGATTCTGGTGCTAGATCAGCAGGACGTAGAGCGTCAGAAGTTGAATCCGACCGCATTGGGGCAACAGAGCAAGGATAGCGGCGAGTGTAGACATGTATAAGAGGTGGCTTGGGAACAATGAGAGCCCGGTCAGGAATTAGTGGTGGTGGAGGAATGCTAACGGGGATGACAGAGCGTAGGATGGGTGGTGGTAGAGGAGTTGGATATGGAGCGGCGGAGAAGAAAGGAAGATCCTCCCGAAAGGTAACATCAGCAGAAACAGTCCCATTGCGGGTAGCAGGAGAGTAGCACACATAGCCTTTCTGAGTTCGTGAATAGCCAACGAAGATGTATTTGGCCTCCCGGGGATCCAACGTGTCCGTGGACGGACCAAGAATGTGAACGTAGCAAGTACAACCAAAGATGCGGGGTGAGAGAGAGAATGCCGGAGTAGAGGGGAACATGAGGCTGAATGGACTAACATTGTGGAGTATGTGGGAGGGGAGACAGTTAATCAGATAGCATGCCGTCGAGAGGACAAAGTTCCAATAAGCTTTGAGAACCTGCATTTGAAGCATGAGAGAGCGAGCTACATCGAGACGATGTCGGTTCTTACGTTCGGCTATGCCATTTTGTTGAGGGGTATAATCACACGATGTTTGGTGAATGACTTCGAATTCCGAGCAAAGGTTTGCAAACTCGTGGCTAGTGTATTTGCGAGCATTATCAGTGCGACTAGTTTTGATGTTCGTGGAGAATTGCGTGCGGGTCTCAAGGAGGAAAGCCCGAAAGACCCGTGGAAGCTCGAAGCGGTCCTGAAGTAAATATAGTTATGTCATTCGAGAATAATCCTCAATAAAATTTAAAAAATAGCGATATCCAGAAATGCTAGTGAGTTTGTACGGTCCCCAAATATCGAAGTGTACTAAAATAAAAGGAGCAGAGCTCCAAGTACTATGAGATACAAAAAGTGAATGCGGATGCTTGCCGAAAATACAAGATTCACACTGAAAATGAGGAAAAGATACATCTGATAGAGCCTTCTGGAGGACTGACAAAGGGGCATGCCCAAGACGCCAATGCCAATCGATGGAGGAGACGAAAGACAAGATAGTAGGGGAGTCATCAAGAAGGTAGAGCCCGTTCTGCAGCCGTCCCTTACCAATGATATTCTGCGTCTGTCGATCCTGTATCAGAAAATAAGATGTAATGGTTATAGAGCAATTTATTTCAATAGTGAGGCGACCAACATAAAATACATTAAATGGGGAGCCTGGAACATGAAAAGCGGAGCGTGGAGATAGAGAAGAAGTGAGGGATATCCGCAGAGCCGGAGACCGAAACTGTGTCCCTATTGGCCACTGTGATACACTTAGGATGAGGAGAATCCAGGTACTGATGTGGCCGCGGGGAGGTGATGTGATGAGTGTGGTACTTGAATCCACTATCGACCGCGGACTAGTGGAGAGAAATCATACCTTCATGTGAGATGAGGCAACCGAGGTAACGGAGGCAGGTGGGCGACTGAGCGTAGCATGAAGTTGTTGGAGCTGAAGTCGGACCTCTTCAATGTCAGTACGAGTGATCGATGAGTCGTGGGCAGCAACGTCCGCCTATGGACGAGGAGGAAACCCATGCTTGCGATAACACGTGGCCTCAAGGTGACCATCCTTACCACAGAAGGAACACTTCGGTCGTGGCCGGCCTCCCGACCTCGGCCGCGAGAGCCGGAACGCCCCTCCGAGCAGAAGGTGGAAGGGGCAGTAAGGGCGCAGAAGTCTGCTGAAGGAGAGCCGGTGACGGAGGTCCAGAACCGTCAGGAGGCGGTGAGACCTTGAGCAACATGAAGCACACATCTGATAGTGACGGAGTAACAACAAAGGAGAGGATCTGAGCTCGAACGCTCTGAAGATGCAGTAGCACACAAGCCATCATCATGACCACACCAACAACTTCTTTTTGAGCACGTTGTGCAACAAGATCCGTCGTAGGAGGTTAATGTTGAATCCATGCTTCAACCAGAGTTTTGGCCCAAGCAACAAAGGAGGTGAGGTTGGTGGCCCCACCAACATCAAGAGTCTGAAGATCAGTTATGATGTCATACAAGTGCCGTGGACTATTTTCCCAGAATAGAGGGAATGAAGTTCACCCCACATTGCTTTGTCCGTTTCATGATACATGACCATGCGATACGGTTCTCCATCAAGGGAGTTGAAGAGCCAGGTCTAAACGTGACCGTCATTGCGCAACCAGTCGTCAGTAGGAGTAGTGGGAGCAGCCTGATTCAAGTGATGTAGGAAGCCTTTGGACTGAAGAACGCGACGAACCGAGTGCACCCACTCCACAAAGTTCTTCTTCCTGGCTAACGAGATAGTCGTAATCCGCAGTTCATCCCGAAGTTCAGGGCAAGGGTCGCGCGGTCTGCATAGGAGGAAGCCACCTGTCCGGTAGAGTCAAGAGAAGACCCCATGTCCAGGCGGTTAGGAGGATAGACTGGCGACAAGAAGATCAGCAGATAAAAAAGAAACCGCGCGGGTAGTCCCGGGGTAGGCCCAGCGGTCTGCAGGGAAACCGTGCGGACGGGATGATAATGGCCCAGCGACGAGCACAAAAGAGGCCGCGACCAAAGAAACGGAGCAGGTAGAAAGGATAAGTTGCCTTGTTTAGAGAACTGGGGAGGCCGCACGGTCTTAGTGACAAACACCAGCGGTAAGAGAAGATGTCGCGACCTAAATACAGAGGCCACAGAGGATAGAGAAGCCGCAACAACTAACCAACAAAGAGGCCGCGCGAGAAGTCTGCACGGTCAGGGTGAGTACACCAGCAACAAGGGAAGATGCCGCGACCTAGATGCGGAGCTCGCAGTGGGTAGGGAGAAAACCGCGCGGATAGGTAGATCGCAGTGGGTAGGGAGGAAATCGCGCGGATAGAGAGACGAGGCAGAAGGCCCCACCTGTCAGATAGAGTCCTATAAAGCGGAGAATGGAGAAGTGGAGGCCACGAGATTGGTGGGGAGGAGATGCGGGTAGGAAGTTTCTAACTGCAAGCGGGTAGAAGCCAGGCCGCGCCCTGCGCAAGAAGAGAGGCAGGTAAGCAATATGTGAACACATGAACAAGGTGAGCAAGTAAAGTACAAGAAGATAAACTAAGTAACCATGACCTGTAGGAATGCCCATACAAACCTATAGACCAATGAGTCGTTTTGTAAGGCCTATTGCATAAATAGTCTCATACCAATTTATATAATATGTGTCAAAAGTTATATGCAATGATTATGCTATATCATGCAAGTATGACTATGATATGAGCATGCAAGTGCAACACACACACCCGACTCTGTGCACACAGACCTTTAGTTCCCCATTTCTGAAGCCTAACCTCCCAGGATACCTCCGTAGTGGCAAACAGAAGCGGTGGGTTGGGCCCCACCCACCTCTAAACCTGTATCAGCACTACCAGTCAGACCTATCGTACGTCTCAACGCTGGTGCACTAAGCGAAGCTCCTGCGTACTCTTGTCGGCTGGTGCACTAAGCGGGTAGAAGCCAGGACTTTATTAGACACAACCAGACCGCGCCCTGTGCGAGAAGGGAAGACCAGACGGTTAGCAGAATGCTAGCCGCAAGGAGAGATCGATTAACTCTGATACCATGTGGAGAAACCTCAAACTTGTATATACTTTCTCAAATAATCAAATACAAGGTATGAATACACATTTATATGATGGAGAAAGAGAGAAGAGATCCCTATACATGATGTGAGACTAAAGATGAGAAAAGAAGGAAACTAAATAAAAGGGCTCCAATATGAGCCTCTTTACATGGGCTTTTCCAACAATACCTTTTATTGTTCTAAAGAATACATGTTTTCTTGATTAATTGTTATTTTTGTTCAGCACTTTTAAGTTGATTTATCCTTCACCTTGAAATCATTTTAAGGAAGTTGATAGAGAAGATTGATTAAAAAATGGGCAGCCCGGTGCACGAAGCATCTCCACCTAGCGAGGGTCCAAAGAAGGTCCTCACCACAAGGGTGAAATGTAGGCTAAACTTATCCTACAGGGGAATGATTACCACCAAGAAATTGGATACTTTATTTAGTTCGTAATTTGAAGTTTAGATAACCTTTCTCTTTGTAGCCTAGACAAGTAATTTGCAATATCTTGAATGTTTAGTGGACAAAGGTAATTTACTCCTAAGTTTATCATTTAAGAATTTTTTATTAGAATTTTAATATTTAAGTTCTTGAAGTGCTCGATTGACCTACTGAATACCTGGTGACATTATAGAAGGTGCATTTGAAAACTTCATAAAGGATAACATTAATAGAGAAATATTCTATTCAAACATGCTCAAAGAAAAAATATGATCTCTTGCCATATTGAAAGAAGAAAATTGTAAGAAAAAATCATGCAAGGTAGGAGAAATCTTCTCATATAAACAGAAATCAAAGCGAACCCAATCAGTTCAGTTTGGTTCGGGTCGGTTTTCTACCCGTCGGTTTGGTTTTCTACCCGTCAGATCGGTTTTCTACATTTGATTGTAAGTTGTTTTATATTTTTTTATGTGCATGAGTTTTATAATTAAATTTTATGAGATTTTTAAACTATAAGAAAAACATTTAGATTAACTAGTGCATAAAAAAATTGGAACTATTTAAAATTCAGCTTGGAAGAACTAAAAAAACTATTAAACTAGTAATAGGAGGCACCACAAAACATTCACCTATAGTTGAAAGTGAAAAATTATAAAGAGCCAACATCATATATTTCGGTTTGATTTTCGATTTGCACCATGTGCAAACCGAACCGAACCGAACCGAAATGAGATCAGTTTTCAGCCACTTGAAACCAAAACTGAATCGAACCAGTCGGTTCGGTTTGAAAATCGGTTCGATTGGATCTGAAAGTTAGGGTTAGATCTGATATACTATAGGGGGGGTGAATAGAGTAGCTTGGAAATTTTAAGGTTTTTTGCTGTAAATAAAAAATCAGTCCTAAGATACAATAATTTACCACAAACACAACAAATATAAACTAACTATCACAGACACAGTAACCTAACTAGCACAGACACAACAAGAACAAAAGAAAAAAATGGCAACCAGACAACACAAGAATTTTATAGTGGTTCGCCAACCTGGGTACATCCACTCTTCTACCATCATGGTAGGAATCCACTCAGGTTTTTGATCAAGTGACTGTCACCAATGAGCTTTTGATCAGGTTCTCAAAAACCAATCACAAGTCTTTTGGTCTGGTGACTTGCAACCAGGAATAACTTTTGAAGGGAGTTAAAGAACCCTTTTTACAGTTGGGGGATGAGAGAATGATGTTGTTTTCTCTTTCTCAAATACAACTGAGAAGACTTAGTGGATCTTTTGATGTTAACAAAGCTCCCCCTGAGATATTGATTTGTTCAGTAAGGTTGGAGCTTTGCTACAGGGTGAGTAGGTCTTCAATCTTTTGCCTTGACCAGAGGTGCTCCAGGAACTTCTTGACTAATAAAGTTTTGTTGTCCTTGAAGAATCCTGGAAAAAAGAAGGAAGAAAACTCTTGATTTTGAATGAATGTTCTTCTTCTTTTTCAGCTTGTTGTTATTTCTCTGGTCTTGGGCTTCTAGTTTCTTGACTGTTGTGTTGTATGATTGCTTTCTATGTCGTGCTCTGCTAGCCCTATTCAGTATATTCTCTGTATTCTCTGTAGAGAAGGAAAAAGAAAAATCCTTTTATATTTTTTGTGAAATCTTCCTTCTGAATTTTTGAATTCCTTCAGCATTGATTACAGACAGCCTTGAGAATGTCTGCATTGATTGATTTCCCCAACTGTCCCATTGAAAAACAGCAAATAATAATCCCGATGAAGACCATAATCAATGTTGGGTCTAACGGTAATATTCAGAGAATATTAAACATTGATTACTCAGGAATTAGTGTAATAAAATAAGGGACAGAGGGAGGAAAAGTCCATGTCTGGAACTGCACAGAAATCGTCGAGTGAAGAACATAATTCGTCGACCTGGGTTCTGAGTTCGTCGAGCTGAGAAGTTATGTTTGTCGACCAGATAATTGTTGTTCGTCGACCTGAGATCCAAGATCGTCGACCTAAGAATAAATAACTGCTTTCTCTAGAACCTTATCAATTCTGTACATCAAGATCGTCGAGCTGAGATTCTAACTTCGTCGACTGGAGTTCAGTGAGATGTTTCTTGGACTTAAGAATGTAAAAGTAAAGTGTACAGAAATCGTCGACCTGAGAATTGATTTCGTCGACCTGAAAACTGCTAACAACTACTTGATACAACTTGTCGAGACTGTGGTCCAAGTTCGTCGAGCTGAGAACATGAATTCGTCGAATGGAGTATGATTCTGGACTTAGAATATTTGAAGTAGAGTATCTATAAATCGTCGACCTGAGAACTAAGTTCGTCGAGCTCAGCTCAGAGAATTGTCTCTGAGTTCGTCGAGCTGAGGACGACTTTTGTCGAGCTGAGTTCGACGAACGTCGAACTCATTTTCCCGAGTCTTTGAAATTTCTCTAAGTCTTGAGTCTTCTGCAGTCTGTTGATGGCTGATCCTTGCAGTGTTGATTCTAAGGACATGACCTAGACTGTAGGACACAAACATGACCCTGACTATACAAGGTGGGTCAAACATCCTAGTTTTATTTAAACCTAACCCAAATCCAACTAGAGATCCAACAATCTCCCCCTATTTGGGTGAGATCACTAAATACAGATTCAAGTATTCACAAAGTAAAAAAACATACATCTGACAAGAAATTTTAAAATATGCAGCAGATATATATGTACAGAAAGATTTGTATCAAGAATATAAACAGACAGTTTTTAAAATAATCAAAGAGACTAAACAGTTTAATATTTATTTCTTCTTCTTGGTCTCCTTTGGCTTAACCTCCTTAGCTTTGACAGCAGGCTGTGTAAATTTGATTTCCCTGTTTGAGTTTGCTGATTGAGTTTTTGTCATTGTCATATCAGCAGCTTCAATAATATTAATGGAGGTAGCCCTTTGCACTATAGCTTCTGAATGCAGTTTCATGTAGTCATCAACATTAAAAAATTTGTTAGCTTTAGCAAACCTGTTGAGTTCTTCCTTCCTGTGTTTGGACATGGTAGTGTATTCAGAAGGATTATTTCCTTCAGCTTTTGCTTTGTTGATCATGGATATGCCAACCAATTCCTGGAATCTGACCATCCTTACAGTGATAGCTGTTTCTGGATCTTCAAAAGGTACAGGAGGGGAGGCAGGTCTCTTTGGGCTTTCAACTTTCTGATGTTCAGTGATTTGTTGTTGTTGTTGATGATGCTGTTTGCCTGATGAATAATGCCTCTGCTGGCTGCTTCCTGAAGAGGAAGATCTACCCTGCTGCCTTTGATATGTTTGATAAGGGGTAGACTTTTGAGATGAAGTGCCTGAAGCACCAGCAGCAGGTGGAGGAGGAGGAGGAGGGTCCTTTCTATATCTCTGAGGAGGAGGTGAGTACTTTCTGCTTTTCTTTCTCTCTTTCTGCTGGTTCTTGGACAGCCACATCCATGCTGGCATGTCCTTGTATGGTGTGATTTTCTGAAGTATATAATATGGAGTATCATTTGTTGGATTTGGTTTTGGGGCAGGAGGTGGATGAGCTTTTCTTTTCCTGGAGACTTTTTTCTTAGGCTCATCATCAGAGTCCTCTTCATCATCCTCATCATCAGAAGAGTTTTGAGGATTATCATATAGTGCATTTATTTCTTTCAGAGCCTCTGCAGATATCAATGGTTTTTCTGCCTGGGAAGGGGCTGGAAGCGGAGCTGGAGCTGAAGCAGGAGAGCTATACACAACAGTGCTTTCAGCAACTGTTTTATTCTCTTCTTCTATATCAGCCATGATCAATGCATCAAGATCAGACATTGGAGAGTCATCCATAACAAAAGTTGGAGCAGAAGTGTCTCTAGGAGGGGATGCAACAATGAGGGAATCAGATTTTGGTGGAGATGGAATGACTGGAGCCTCTGTAATGACAAAACTAGCCTTTAGTTGCTTGACAACCTTGGGGCTTATAGGGGAGGTGTAAGGGACTATAGCCAAAGATGGCTTTATGCTGTGCTCTGGCAGAAAATTCAAATGAACTGTATCAAAAATGCTCAACACATTCAAAAGATCAACTGTGAGATTTATAATATAATCACTAACCGTGTCTATCTCAGCCAAAACAGGCTCATCCATATCAGTATCTGATTCTATTAAATCTATTATGTCCGAAGGATCTGCTACATCTTCTGAAGAGTCAGTCATGAAAGAATCAAGTTCTGCTGCTTCTGCTTCTGCTGCTGCTGCTGTTTCTGCTGTTGCTGCTGCTGTTTCTGCTGCTACATTCACTGGAACTTCTTCATCATGAAGGATCTTCCCCTGACTGGCTGCAGAAGGTCCTGGAGCCAGTCCCCTAGAAGAAGGGACAGATGATAGAGCAGCAACTGTGGCAGAGAGAGTTTGGATGGAAGCAGAGAGAGGAGCTAGAACATTAAGTTAGAAGATTTTGAAGAGTGAGAGAGATGAAAGCAAGCAAATCCTTATCAATATCAGAAAAATTTAAATAAAGGGTATTCTGGAGCAGTGGAGGAGTAGGGATTGTGGTGACCACAATTTGAACAAACAGAAAATGCACTAGACATATCTTGGTGTGTGTGGTCAGGTGCAGAAGATGGAATTTCAGTTGTGGGGATGGATTCTTGATGTGGGGATGGTGGGGGAATCACTAGATTGAATGTGTGGGAGGAGATAAAGGTGTCAGGATCTGTGGTAGTTAGATGAGGTGGAAGAGGGGATTGATGTGGGGATGGTTGTGGTGATTGGGAAGGAGAGTGTTGTATGGATTCCTGAATGGGGAAAGATGAGATTTCAAGTGATTGGATTGCAGTGAGATTTATTTGAGGAGAGGACGGAGGTGGAGAATGTGCAGGAGATGGAACTGGTGTAGAGATGTGAAGTGGTTGTTGTTGTTGATGTTGAGGAGAATAAAGAATGTTGGAGGTGGAGGGGGCCTTTTCTGTGGTTAGAGGAGCGGCTGTGACAGCCGTCGTGCTTTCAGAAGGCCTGGATGAGGAGGCAACTTTGGTGGGCTTGGTGATCCTCCTTTCCCATCTGCCAAAGAGAGCAGAGGTGAGCCTCTTGGAGGCATTGATGAACACTGTTGTTGATACCAAGTGTTCAGAAGCCCTTTCTTGTAGAAAAATCCCTAGTATCCGGCTGAAGCAAACTTCTTTCTTGGTGTTTTTCCTCTTAATCAAATCAAACAGTAATTGTCCCAGTTAATTCTTTTCTTATCCACTAATGCAGCCATCACTAAGAACTGCTGCCTGGTTATATAATCATGTGCTGTATGTTTTCCTAACAACACTTTGCCGACCACATCAGCTAAGTACTTGTATTCAGCCGACAAGTTCTTCTTGAGCAGTTTGTTGGGGTTATCGCCACAGTGACCCATTTTATTTAACATACCATTATACTCATCAACATCCAATTCAATGTCTTCTTCACCATTCAGCAGACCGAAAATGTCGGTTAGTATATTTGGGGAGAGAGAGACTGAGTTACTTGCAATCGTTCCTGTCATGGAATCGTCGGTTGTTGTAGAATTAAAAACTCATTCTTTGACCTCAGTCATGACAATCTTGATTCTACCCGTCATGAACTGTTTCAGTTGTTGGTCTTCAAACAACTTCAAGATTTCCACGAAAATTTTATCAGAGAACTGGATGGAATCAAAATCGATGTCAAATCCCATGTCAAATTTCATTGTAGAGTAAGCAGTAGCCGGAATCGCCATGGTGCACCTGCAAGAGAAAAACGAAGATCAAGTGCTATGGAAACTGAAAGCGCGGGACGGAGGTCGAAGAAAACCTAGATATAAGGTTTTTCAGAATATGAATCGACAAAGTCCGTTCAGCGAAAAATGAAAAGAATTCTTTGATCTGAGGTCGACGAAATAATTTGTAGTTAAATAATTCGTCGAGCTTAGTCTGAAGATTTGAGAACATTTCGTCGAGCTCCGTTCAACGAAAGTTTTCTGAAGCAGATTCGTCGATCTCCGTTCGACGAAACTAACTTCACTCACAGAGAGTTCGTCGAACTCCGTTCGACGAATTTCTCTAGAACTTTTCTTCTGTTCGTCGATCTCCGTTCGACGAACTTTAAAAAATTCGTCGACTGCAGACATAAATTAAACTAAAGCTTCTCCATTGATCATTCCAAGCTGATTTATAAAGAACAAGTGATTTCTTTCATCCAAGGGTTTGATGAAAATATCTGCTCTTTGTAAATCAGTGTAGATATAGACAAGTTTAATTTTGTTTTTGTCTACACACTCTCTAATGAAATGATGCCTAATGTCTATATGCTTCGTACTATTGTGATGGACTGGATTTTATGCTATTGATATAACACTTGTTTTATCACAATAAGAGAGTTGAATTATTTAAGTTGAACCCATAGTTCAGGAGTTGGATTTTGAATCCACAACATCTGGGAACAACAACTGCCAGCTGCTATATATTCTGTTTCAGCAGTTGATGTAGACACAGATGATTGTTTCTTGTAGAACCAAGACACTAATCTCATACCTAAAGAACTGGACAAGTCCCTGTGGTACTTTTCCTGTCCACCCTGCATCCAGCAAAGTCAGCATCTGAATATCCAGTTAAATCAAATTCTGACTCAGTAAGATACCAGAGTCCTAGACTATGACAACTCTTTATATATCTCAAAATTATTTTTAGAAAAAATAGATGAGATTCTTTAGGGTTCACTTGTAACCTAGCACAAAGACATGTGACAAACATTATGTCAGGTCTACTTACCGTAAGGTAAAGTATGGACCCAACAATGCCCCTATATAATTTCTGATCAACTGGTTTCTCCATGTTCATCAGTGTCTATTACAACATTAGTGGCCATAGGTGTTTTCCTTTGCTGAGGTATCAGCCATCCCAAATTTTTTAATAAGCTCTTTAGTATATTTAGTCTGGGAGATGAAGATGCCATCAGGTAGCTGCTTCACTTGGAGACCAAGGAAGTAGGAGAGCTCACCCATACTACTCATTTCAAACTTAGAATGCATGAGGTCAGAAAACCTCTTGCATAGTTTGGAATCAGTAAACCCAAATATAATGTCATCTACATATATTTGTACTAACAAAGTTTGATCCTTTTGGTGTCTAGTGAACAATGTTTTATCTACTATGCCTCTAGTGAATTTATGTTCTATCAGGAAGTTAGTTAGAGTCTCATACCAAGCTCTTGGAGCTTGCTTTAGAACATAAAGAGTTTTATGCAATCTAAAAACATATGAAGGATGGGTTGGAGAGATAAAACCTGGAGGTTGTTCAACATAAAACTCTTCTTTCAGTACTCCATTCAGAAAGACACTCTTTACATACATCTGATAGACTTTGAACTTCTTGTATGCAGCATAAACAAGGAAGATTCTGATTGCTTTAACCTTGCAACTGATGCAAATGTTTGGTCATAGTCTATACATTCTTCTTGCCTATAACCTTGATCAACAAACCTAGCCTTGTTCCTCACAATTGCACCATGGACATCTAGCTTGTTTCTATATACCCATTTAGTTCCAATGACTGGGTAGTGTTTGAGTTTTGGAATTAAATCCCAAACTCTACATCTCTCAAATTGGTTGAGTTCCTCTTGCATTGCTATGATCCAGTGGGGATCTTGCTCAGCATCTTTTATGGATTGAGGCTCAACTTGAGAGAGGAAACATGCATGCATCACATCTTGGTTGAGTTAATGTCTTGTCTGTACACCTACTGTTATGTCTCCAATCACTTGAGATCTAGGGTGATCCCTTAGTGTGACAAGATCAGTGGGTGGAGTTGGTTCAGCAACAACATTTGGAATTAATTCCTCTTGTGGAATTATGTCTGCTGTTGAATGAATTTCAACTTCTTCCAAAGGTTCTTCTTCACTGTCTTCTTCAGCTTGTGGAGTAGGTGATGTAACCTCTTGTGGAAGGTTTAACTCTCCCAATTTCTCACACAAGTGAGGTACCTGCAAGGTGCTATTGACAGACATCTCTTTCTCCTTGTAAGACATGTTAGTCCCATCAAAAGTAACATGAATTGATTCTTCAATTTTTAAAGAAGATTTGTTAAACACCCTATAAGCTTTGCTTACATGGGAATATCCTAAAAAAATTCCCTCTTCAGCCTTAGCTTCAAACTTTCTAATATATTTCTTGTTATTATTATCTTAGTTATCAAGACGCGCGCCTGAGGCGCCGGGCGCACCGGACGCACGGAGTAGCGCCCGAGACTGGGCGAGGCGAGCGAATTGGCCCAGGCGCGCCCCAGACGCGCCTAGGCGCGTGCCTTGGGAGTTTTTCAGGCGCTAAATAGGCGCGCCTAGCCTAGAATCGGGCTGGGCCCGGTTTAGTTTAAAACCTTATATATCCGATGCCCTCATTTTTCTGATGCACGCATCAGTCGCTGGTTTAGGGTTTAGGGTTCCGCTCCATTCGCCGCAAGCATTCCCGTCGCCGCTCCTCTTCCGTTCGCCGCTCTTCTTGGGCTCGCCGGCCACCGCCATTTTTGGTAACCTCTTCTCACTTCATTCCTTCTTCTTCTTGCATTTTGACTTTCGTTTGAGATTTAGGGAGGACTCTCAAAGAGCTTGTCGATTCCGACAACAGCAGCAAAAATCCCCCTCCTTCCTCTTCGAAATCGGCTAGAGAGCTCTTGATTGAGCTCGTGGCTGGTTCTGTGTGAATCGGAAGGGGTTGATCGATGGTTATTCTGCTTCTAGTTTTCACTATGAGTTTATCTACACTTCTCCTCTCATTTTCTTCATTTTTTTGAAATAATCGACTATAACAGTTGAGCCCAGTTCACTGTTTTTACAGTGAACTGGAGCCCAGTTCACTGTAAAACAGTGAACTGGGCAGCTTCAGCTCACTCTAATACTTCCTTTGTGTTTTATGGAGGTATTTGGTCATTCATTAGCTGAGTGGAAGTCATGCTATATTGTTAATTCAAGAGAGGTTGATCTGAGATGTTAAAAAGGTACAAAAATTTTTACCCTAAATTTATTTATCTCCGTCAACCTTATATTATATGCTGTAGTTTTTTATTTGATTTCTAGTTGCACTTTGTATGCATCAATTATGACTCATGTACTTATATCACTTCTCACGTGTTTAGGTAAAATATTGGAAAATATGAGCTCTTATACTAACTTGATAGAAGAGAACTAACCCAATTCCAGCGATTTGGTCGCCCAATTCGCTGGAATTGAGCGATTTGGTCGCCCAATTCGCTGGAATTGAGCGATTTGGTCGCCCATTCGCTCAATTCCAGCAAATTGGGCTCTTAATTCGCTCCATTTCTTTTTTCCCAAATTTTTGCGCCTCACGTGCCTCAGGCGCGCGCCTGCGCCTTGCGCCTAGGCTCCAGGGGCCCTTTGCTCCTTGGTGCGCCTTGCGCCTTTGATAACTTAGATTATTATGTATATAACATATACAGCCAAATACTTTAAAATATGTGATTTTAGGTTTCTTCGATTTAAGCAATTCATAGGGAGGCCTATTCTTAAGTTTATGTATTAGACTCCTGTTCAGTACATAGTTTGCTGTGCTTACAGCCTCTGCCCAAAAGGATAGGGGCATGTAAGCATTTGCAAGTAATGTGCCTGCAGCTTCAATTAAGGTTCTGTTCTTCCTTTCAGCTAACTCATTTTGTTGGGGAGTTCTAGGAGCTGAGAAGCAATGTCTGATACCTTTCTTCTCACAGAACTCATGCATAAGAAGAGACTCAAACTCTGTACCATGATCACTTCTGATCAATGAAACATGAGTAGAGTACTCAATCTGTATGGTTCTGAGAAAATCGGTAAGAACTTTGAATGTATCTAACTTAGATCTCAGAAAAAACACCCAAGTGAATCTTGAGAAGTCATCTACAATAACTAGGGTATAGGATTTCCCTTCTAGGCTTTGTACAGCAATAGGTCCAAATAGGTTCATGTGTAGCAAGTACAAAATCCTAGGTGAATCACTTTTATTTACTGATTTAAAGCTAGATTTAGTTTGCTTGCCTAGTTGACAAACCCTGCAGAAGCCTTCCTTCTTGTAGGGGTCAGAAGGTAAACCTCTCACAATGCTGTCTTTAGATAGTCTAGCAATGTTTTTCATATTAACATGTACTAGTCTTTTATGTCATTGTTCATTTTGATTGCTAACTATATTAAGTAAACATATATCTGAAGGTGCAGAATGAAAATCTACTATATATATGCTACCTTGTTTATTTTCAATTAAAACAGTTTGTTTTTCTTTATTAGAAATAATACAAGATGTTGAGTTAAAGTGTACCGGATAACCTTCATCACATATTTGGCTTATGGAGATGAGGTTATGCTTGAGTCCACTTACATAGATCACCTTCTTGAAAGTGACTGCTCCAATCTTTACTTGTCCAATGCCTTCAGACTGGCCCCAACTTGAATCACCAAAGATAACCTTTGGTCCCAGCTTGGACTTATAGTTGTTTAAGTTGTCCTTGCTGCCAGTCATGTGTTTGGAGCATCCACTGTTCAGATACCATTTTTGATTAACCACTGGACAACCCTTTTCCTGCAATGAAAACAGTTAGTTGTTCTTGACACAGGTTACCTTAGGTCCTTTATATTGTTGATAAGAAAAACTAGATATTACTAAAAATTCAGGTTGTGATTTATACCTTAAGGGGTGATATCTTGTAGGAGGAATTATCCAATCAGCCAGTGGATTAAAAGGTTTCCTCGATTTATTAGAGTTGCTTTTATAGTTATGACTTTTATTAAGTCTTTCTGGGTTCGACGAAAAGTTGTGAGTTCGTCGACCAGAGTTCGACGAAATGGGATGAGATCGTCGATCTCTGCTCAGAGAATGGACATGTTCATTTTCTGTGCCCCAAGTTCGTCGATCTCTGCTCGACGAACCATACACAATTCGTCAATCGCAGTAAGACGAATGATTATTATATAGATTTGCGTTCAGCGTTCGTCGACTTGAGTTCGACGAACTGGCCACATTTCGTCGATCTGAGTTCGACGAAATCTGCTGAACTTTGTTTTTATCTATGGTTTTCTAGTTTCTGTTATTGCGATTTTGAAAGTTAGTTACTTCTTCTGTGGTTTGGTTGTTGTTAATTACTTCTTTACCTTTAGCTGTAACAAATCTGATGGGGGTTGATAATATGTTCTTCTTGAGAATGAGGGGTAAACTTGATGATGCACCCAAGCCCAGTTTACCATTCAGTCTGGCATTGACTGTGCTTGTGATGTCCATCAACTTAAGACTTCTCCCATTGAGAGATTCCTCAAGTTGTTTGGCCTCACATAGCTCTGTTTTTAAAGAATTAATTTGTTCATTAGCTAATGTTAGTTATTCTTTTAAATTGGTGTTTTCAGAAATTATATTTTCTTGATTAGACAATTTTTCCCTAAGTGTTTGATTTTCTTTTCAGAGTTTATTAAATCAATACACATTGTCCTAAATTCAATTTTGAAACTATCAGAATTATAGTTAAAAGATGACAATACCTGATCAGCTTTTGATTCTGAAACTCCTTCATTGTCAGATGCATCTTCTTCATCTGATTGACTTCTGGAGGCATCAATGGTCATGAGGCAGACTTCCTTGGCCATTGTCTCTTATTCTTCTTCACTGGAACTAGAAGATGTGGATTCATCTTCAGTGTCACTCCAGTTTTCAGCTACAAAACCCTTCTCCTTATTCTTGTATTTGCTGGAGGAAGGCCTTGAGCTTTGTTGTCTCCTGGAGTCATTCTCTCTTCTTCTTTCTTTTGATTCTCTGGACACTCTGAGATGAAGTGTCCAGGTTTCCTGCAGCCAAAACAAACTACTTCTTTAGTGGAGGTTTTGTCATACCTTGGCTTATCATCCTGCCTGGATGATTTTCTTCTGAAGTCTTTCCTTGCTATTTTGTAAAATCTTTTGGCAAGAAGATTCATTAGCTCTTCATTGATTGTTGAAGTTTCTGTCTGCTCAGCAGCCTTGAATGCCAGATTGTGCTCTTTCCTTGCTGGTGGAGGAGTCCTTTGTTCAGCTGCTTCTCTGGACTTGATTAGCTGCTCATTGGACTTGAGTTTTCCCAATAGAGATTCTGTGGAAATCTCATTTAAGCTCCTGGCCTCCTTGATTGGTCAGATCCTTGAATCACATGAGCTTGGGAAACACATGAGGATTTTGTCATTCACCTCAGTGAGGGTTATGTCCTTATACAAGATTTTCAGCTCATTGATGATTGAGCTCAGTCTGTTGTACATATCTGCAATAGATTCTGCTTCATCCTTCTTGAAATTCTCATATTGAGATATGAGATTTGACCTTCTGTCCTTCCTTTCATCAGCAGAGCCAGCCACCATTTGGTTGAGAGAGTCCCAAATGGCCTTGACTGAAGTGCATTCAACCACTTTCTGGAAAATATCATCAGACATTGTTTGAGCCAGAATGTTCATGGCTTTATCATCAGCAACCTTGGCTTTCTTTTAAGCATCAGTCCACTCAGGTGGTGGAACTGCATGAGTGCTGAAAGTTGCTGTAGATGTAGAGGCAGTTGCTTGAGGAGGAGCTGTCAAGATAGAGTTGTAAATGTTCTCATTAATAGAATTCATATACAATTTTATTCTTGCCTTCCAGATGACAAACTTATTTAGGTTGCACACTGGAGGTCTGATGTTTGCATAATCTTTGTTCTGTGTCATGCTGTGAATATAATCCTAATAGAAATAAAAAGTCAGATCTAACACAAGATCTTTTGGTTCACGGGTTAACTTGTACAACCAAAGAAACTAGCTCTGATACCAATTGAAAGTTAGAGTTAGATCTGATATACTCTAGAGGTGGGGGGGAATAGAGTATCTTGAAAATTTTAAGGCTTTTTGCTGTAAATAAAAAATCAGTCGTAAGATACAATAATCTACCACAGGCACAACAAATATAAACTATCACAAACACAATAACCTAACTAGCACAGCCACAACAAGAACAAAAGAAAAAGATGGCAACCAGACAACACAAGAATTTATAGTGGTTCCCCAACTTGGGTACATCCACTCTTCTACCACACTGGTAGGAATTCACTCAGGTTTTTGATCAGGTGACTGCCACCAATGAGCTTTTGATCCGGTGCTCAAAAACCAATCCCAAGTCTTTTGGTCAGGTGGCTTGCAACCAGGAATAACTTTTGAAGGGAGTTAAAGAACTTTTTTTACAGTGGGGGGGATGAGAGAGTGATGTTGTCTTCGCTTTCTCAAATACAACTGAGAAGACTTAGTTGATCTTTTTATGTTAACAAAGCTCCTCCTGAGATATTGATTTGTTCAGAAAGGTTGGAGCTTTGCTGCAGGGTGAGTAGGTCTTCAATCTTTTGCCTTGACCAGAGGTGCTCCAGGAACTTCTTGACTAATAAAGTTTTGTTGTCCTTGAATGCTGGAAAGAAGAAGGAAAAAAACTATTGATTTTGAATGAATGTTCTTCTTCTTCTTCTTCAGCTTGCTGTTGTTTCTCTGGTCTGGGGCTTCTAGTTTCTTGACTGTTGTGTTGTATGATTGATTTCTATGTCATGCTCTGCTAGCCCTATTCAGTATATTCTCTGTATTCTCTGTAGAGAAGGAAGCAGAAAAATCCTTTTATATTTTTTGTGGAATCTTCTTTCTGAATTTTTGAATTCCTTCAGCATTGATTACAGACGGCCTTGAGAATGTCTGCATTGATTGATTTCTCCAACTGTCCCATTGAAAAGCGACAAGTAATAATCCTGATGAAGACCATAATCAATGCTGCGTCTAACGGTAATATTCAGAGAATATTAAACATTGATTACTCAGAAATTAGTGCAATAAAATAAGGGACAGAGGGAGAAAAAGTCCATGTCTGGAACTGCACAGAAATCGTCGAGTGAAGAACAGAATTCGTCGACCTGGGTCCTGAGTTCGTCGAGCTGAGAAGTTATGTTCGTCGACCAGATAATTGTTGTTCGTCGACCTGAGATCCAAGATCGTCGACTTAAGAACATATAACTGCTTTCTCTAGAACCTTGCCAATTTTGTGCATCAAGATCGTCGAGCTGAGATTCTAACTTCGTTGACTGTAGTTCAGTGAGATGTTTCTTGGACTTAAGAATGTAGAAGTAAAGTGTCCAGAAATTGTCGACCTGAGAACTGCTAACAACTACTTGATACAACTTGTCGAGACTGTGGTCCAAGTTCGTCGAGCTGAGAACATGAATTCGTCGACTGGAGTATGATTCTGGACTTAAAATATTTGAAGTAGAGTATCTATAAATCGTCGACCTGAGAACTAAGTTCGTCGAGCTCAGCTCAGAGAATTGTCTCTGAGTTCGTCGAGCTGAGGACGACTTTCGTCGAGCTGAGTTCGATGAACGTCGAACTCATTTTCCTGAATCTTTGAAATTTCTCTAAGTCTTGAGTCTTCTGCAGTATGTTGATGGCTGGTCCATGTAGTGTTGATTTAAGGACATGACCTATACTCTAGGACACAAACATGACCCTGGTTATACAAGGTGAGTCAAACATCCTAGTTTTAGTGAACCTAGCCACAAATCCAACTAGGGATCCAACAAGATCGGTTCGGTTCGGTACGGTTCGGTCGGTTTCGGTTTTTTATGCACATCCCGAGTTCTCGATCGATTTGATCAGATTGGAGCCCGGTTTGATGCCCTTCCAAGAGACATCGCTAGGGTTAACACAGTTCTTGATTGGTTAGAAACCCCTAGAGGTCGAGCGACTCCTCCACATGATGAGTAGCCTCTCGAGGGCCCCTAAGATGCTAGTCTCCCTCCAGAGAGACATGGGAGAGAACTTCCTCGCCGAGACCCCCTTCCACCCACGAGAGGAAATTTCCATCGTGGTTATGAGAATCAACAAGACTCAGGGAGAAATCACCGCCCTCCCAATGCATCTCGTCCACCACCCCCTCCTGTTTGTAGAGATCGAGCCTCACCGCTCGGTATGACTATGACTATGATGATCAGTACGATAACTACCGTGAGACACGCTCCAGGATGACTATAGAAGAGGATGATATCACTCAGTGTATCTGCATTGACGCACCCTCCTTTGACGGTCACCTGGACCCGAAGGCATTTAGCGATTGCCTTAAGGATATGGATCATTATTTTGAGTGGTTTGAGATAAGTGATGAGAGGCATGCTCGATTCGCTAAGATGAAATTGATTGTTCAGACAAAAATTTACCGGTCGAGCTTGGAGAGATCACTTGAACGGGACTAATATTATCCCATCACCCGATGGGACGAGATGAAACATCGAGTAAAAGATAAATACCTCCCCGCTTTGTATCCTGACCGGATTTTAAATCAGCTATATGCACTCCAGAAGGGGATCGTTTCCGCGGCGGAGTACATGTATTGTTTTGACGAACTAGTTGTCAGTAGTGATATTCTGGACGAGCACATTGCCACTGCATCCCATTTTTGGACTGGACTTGGGGCATGTGATATTGACATTGTATAAGATATATTTATAAGATTTTATTTTGACTGTTGGTGTTTGATGTTAAAATTTTCTGCACTCAATTTTTAAAGAGCATAAGTTTCCAATTTTTTGATTGCTTAGGTGATGGATGCTCAAGGTGTGAAATCTCTAGCTTTATTTCCAGCCAAATTTCAAAGAAGCTTCTGGATCAAGAGAGGTCATTTTTTTGTTTCTTCTTTTGGATTCGATAATACTTTATATGTACTTCTATCTAAATCATAATTATCATCATATCAATGCCATGCATGATATATCAATCATGACAATTTTTTTGTTTTTGCAAAGATATCATGAACTTTATGAGTATATTTTTTTCTCTTAACTTGTTGAAATTGGCGTGATTATTGCCATCATCATCTGCGACATAACCATTGTCATCATCACTGTCATTATCATCGTCATCATCAATGTCGTTGTTATCGTGGTCAACTGGTCATTATCTTCTGGATAATCCTTCCTGTTTGCTTACTTGAAAGGAGTTTCATTGGAACAAGATCTTCCATTAGTCATTTGTGGATACTTCTGACTGACCTCTTTATGCCAATAGTATGATGCTTTTGTTCCTGGAAAATTATTTAGGTTTTTCTAAAGGAACCTTATTTCATCATGTACAGGAAATTTTGTGCTTGCGGATGAAGGTCGAAGCGAAAAAGCCCTGGAATCAGGAGACAAAATTGCATGCATTGTCTCACGTGTTCTCTTTCATGCACAAGTTCGTGATCTGGAAAGATCTCCAAACTGGTCAGTTTTTTGATGCTCGAGTTTTTGACAATTTTCGTTTGATTATATATATGCCATGATAGGTGGGTGTTTAGGCGGGTGGAACGGGGTTGCTGGGGTTGCTGACAGTAGGTGTTGTGGGAAATAGGCAACAATGTTGCTTGTGCCTGGAGTGATGGGGAAACAATTTCAAGATGGAAGAGCTTGTTCATGGAAGCGAGATGGGGATTTAGGTGGGACTAGGAAGTGGAGGCTCAAAATGTTCCGACCGGAGCTGACACAGATGCCTAAAAGCCGGGCCGTGTCGATGAAGATCCAGTGGCGAAAGTTGATGTTTCGATGCGGAGTTGGGGTGCGACGAGGCCAATGTTGTTCGAGGGTGGATTTTGAGGTTGAAGATTGGAGGTTTTAGCGACATGGAGGGTGGTATCTGTAACGGCCCTACCTTCTAGGCACCATCACAATTTTCATTACATTATTCTATTTCACAGAGTTGTCAGAGAATTTAACATTCAACATTTGTGAGTACATAAAGAAAGGTACAAAAAAGTAAAACTTGTTATTTATATCACAAGGTCATATAGTACATCTGATCATCAAAAAGATAACCCAGCATATACATACAAAAGTGGGCATCTTACATCTGTGCTCAAAGAACAGTAAAGCATGTAAACAAGAATGAGTAGAGCAACAGATCAAAACTATAGTACTATACTACATATCATGAAACACTATGAACTACATGAAGCAGAACTGGAACTCATCATGCGGACAATCTGGGTCACGGCAGGCGGCTTTGTGGGCTTCTAGAACTCCAAAGACGACGATGATGACCTCGACCCAGATTTTGTACATCTTCTCGCGTCGAGTAGGGGGCCGACTAGATGTGTCGGGAGTAGCTTTCTCCTTGACCTGTTTAGTTACATTTTCTATTAGCCAAAGACTAAATGAATTCTCATTGTTCCCTTTTTACTATGATGTCTTATTTTCATTTTACGGATTTCATAGTTTATTCTCTTGATTACGTTCTCTCTCGTTATATCATATTAATTCGTTTTCACCATCTTCTTTTTGTTGACCTTTTTTCTTATTTTGTTCATCTTTTGCTCATCATTTTCCTATATATCTTTTTCATGTGTGGTTGAACTTTCTTAGCCTTATCTCTTATATTTTTCTTTTTGTTATCGTGCAGTGTTAAGAGAATATTAACATTTCGTATCATTTATATAGCGCGCTTGCGTGCCTTTTCATATTCACACACATTTCTTAACGTGCATTTTCATATTCACACGTTAACTTTCATTACATTATCATTGGGAGGACATTCACGCCACCTCCACTGTTGGGTTGACCCTTAACTTAGCCCATTTCATTACTTTATTCCTTTACTTCTTCCTTTACTTCATTTAATTTATTGTATGTTTACTTTCAATTCTCTTTTCATAAAGCATAAACATAAAACATAATCATGAAATTAAGCAATTACAAAAGGGTGAGAACTCACCGTAGCTTTTCCTTTCCCTTTATCGCTCCTATTTCCGTCATTACGCCTTCCGCTTCCGTGGGACGCTATTTCCTATAATTAGGTCATGTCATAATCCCCTTTGAGTGTTCTACTTGACCTAATTAGGTCAAAGACCTATTTTAAAACTTAGGGTTTTCCTACCCTAGGTTACCTTAGTGAGCTTTCACTGTTTTTAGTGAAAGGGCAGCATAATAACCAGTTACCATTCAGTTATTCATGCTAAGGACCCTTAGGGTTTCTCCTTTGTCCAACCCTAAAAGTAAAATCGTTATAACCTTAGCTAGGGTTTTATCAACATCCCTTGGAAATCATGGATTTAGGTTTAAAATCCATTTCAGAAATTTTTCCATGCAAAACAAACAAAATATTTCGGAAAACCCTAAACCCCAGGGTTTATACTAGTTTCAATCCGTGAAAAATCTTTGAAAAGGAAACAAGAGGGCTAGAGAGGAAGAGATTACCTTTCAATCGGAGGAAAAATCGGAAGAAACGGAGAAAGATTGAGCTCTCGGTCATGATCGGCGGATGCAGCTATCCGTCGGCTTCTCACTATGGCTCGGCTGTTGTGCGGGATCGGGAGAGGAGTGAAATGAACCGTGATGCTTCATTCCGCTTATTATCAGGCGCCGCTTAAGATACGCACGACACGCAACCAATTTGACCGGGATTAGCCGGTTCCAGTCATTTTGTCAGCCGGTTCAACCTATTTCAAGTCCACAAGCTCATTTCAGCCCTTAGTTATCAGCACACCATTATACATATTATAGTAAATAAAGTGTAACATTAACTCACCTTACTTTGGTGGCGTCACAGTATCAAAAAGAAGAGGTTCACAATTTTCTCAATATGGTGAAGGGTTGCTTGCAAGTTCCTGTAGATGATGATATTCTTGGTAAACGTGACAACGCTGAGTGGAGGGTGGTAGATTGGATTATTGTTAGAGGGAGAAATCCGGGGATGAGGAGGCAGAAGGAGATTTCATAAAATGGAGAATGAGATTGCCCTAAATAACAACATAACACAAGATACTGACAAAAAACAAGTTTTGTTTGCCCAAATCCCGCCATACTCGCCGACAATCTGGATGATACATCTTACTTCCCATACAAAGTTGACGATCTCGCTGATCAGGCATCTGATCTAAGGTGACTCACATAACTCCAGAGGAGTACTCACAGACCATTCCAAAGTACTCGCCGACTTTTTCGGAGTACTCGCCGTCCACTTCGATTTTTGTACATGGAAAGTTTTTATTGCAGCTTGTAAGCTGGCAACCCATATTTTTGGAGAAGCTCCTTATGTGGTTAGTGCTGGAGGACGCCATAACCTGAAATGAAAGCAAGGACACAACAAATCAAGAATAGGAAAGATGGAAAATACATGTCAGTATGCTAACGCAGTGTGGTAACTGTTATCGCTATGCGGTAGTCAGACGAAAGGTTCATCTTCTTCCTCTTCCTTCCATCTCCTCACAATCACAAAATCTAACATTTTATGGTGGAAATCGAAAATTTAGGGTCACATAATCAACTCAAAGCAAAATCTCTACCAAAAACCATGAATCTATAAAGGAACATAAAACCCTACCCTAGATTCAAGATACCCTAACACCAACCATTAAAATTCATAGAAATTTCAAAATAAGAAGGGGCGTGGGAGGGCGGGGGGGGGGGGGGGGGGGGGTGGACCGACTCATGTGTATTTAAAGTGCGCTACCGCGACGCGGTACCTTATCAATAGCGGTAGCTAATTTTCATGAAAATCTTTTATTTTTCCTCTGTTCTTTATTTGCTTTTTTTACTTTGAGTTTGTTATTGTTTTCATTCCAATTTGTGTTTTTTGTTTTTAAAATTTGAAGAATAAGAATTTAAAACAAATAAAATAAAAATTAAAAATTTACAAAAACATGTTTTGAACTTATGTTATTTTCTCCTGTTGTTTGGTTTTGTTTAATTCAAAAATGAAAAAAAACTGACATAATCATTCTCTTTGGGACATGCATGATTTGAACTTAAAACATATATATTACATACAATGTTCTGATTTTGGAATGTTGATCATTATTTACATTGTATGCATTTGTCATGATGTGTCTCAATCTACTAGTATTTGCTCTTGAGTGCTACTAGATATGTGGTGTAAGTTTATATGCCTCTAGGTATGTATAAGGATTTAGGTAAAATAATGACGTCTCACATTACACACATCCTTAAATAGTGCACTCAGCTAGAAATGTCAGGGCTACGTGTTATAACTCTTGATATTGTGATTAACACGCGAGACATGACTTGATCAATCAATACCACAATATTCATCTTACATATATATGGCTTAGAACTTTGGGAAAAAATTATATTGCTAAGGTTTTTGTATACAAGTTAAAGTGTATCTACTTATATTGTTAGATTTCGATAGATTTGAGGACCTTATATGAAAATTAAAATTGATAGTACGCAAAATTATAAAACCTAAATGTACGGGGGCTTATCATTTAGTTTATTGAGCCAATTAGGTACCGACTTGGATTATAATGTACTTCATTTCTCGCTGGCCTTGTGTTATAATCATGTTTGCCGGCAGGATTGTTGTCTTGTGGTGACAACTAACCCGTGTGTTGGTGTCACTATAAGGCGGCGGTTCAGAGCATAAAATCTCCCCTCAGACATGCTCAATTACCGGAAAGAGGGATTTTACAGAGTGGTACCATAGGTTAAATAGGAATTCGAGTTCAGAAAAGGCCCATTTTGGGTTTGGTCACATATTGACCTTGAGAAGGCTGGCGTAAATAGTAACTTTGAGGGCCTAAAGTGAGTATCATATTAAATTATTAATAAACCTCAGGGTGGAACTCCACGTCTAAATTTTGTGTGCCCTAAGGATTGTGTGCTTATATAAGATGAATGTACCACAGTGGTATCGAAGAAACTTAGCCCAAAATGTATGGAGGCTTATCCTTTTGTTTATTGGCCCAATTAGGTATCGACTTGGATTATAATCTACTTCATTTCTCGTTGGCCTTGTGTTATGATCATGCTTCCCGGTAGGATCGGCTTCTTGTGGTGGCAACTAACGTGTGTGTTGTTGTCACCATAAGACGGTGGTTCTGGGCATAAAATCTCCCATCACTCGTGCTTAATTACTGGGAGGGGCTATTTTACAAACTTATGCTATCAGTACAGTTAACAAGGATACCCACAAACGCTACTCACTCGTCCTGATAAGCCTCAATGAGTATTGTGAGGTTAAACACCTTGGTTATACGGATCTTATCGACCATGTGCAAAAACCAGAAAAATAGGTTTGTGCCATAGTTCTAATCTTGTTATAATATAGATTGAAACGTGATATGATTCATCACTTCATTTCTCTCGTATTAGCATATAGATTTTATGAGATATAATATGTATTAATGTTAACTTCACTTATTGCTATTTCTTTTGATGCTACACTTGCACATGTTATTGTTTCATTTAACACTTCATGCATAAGAATTGGACTAAAACTATATTATATGTCTATCACACAAATGACTAATACAGGATTACTATTTATGATACATACAATGTTGCTCTGTACTAAAACTATAAATCTCATAACATTGTACCTAAAGTCTTGTGTATTTAGATTCGTGTGCATTGTCCAAACCTTATGATTTTTTTTATATAACAAGTAGTATAACAAGTGCTGTTAATAATAAGTGGTATTTTGGTTCCTCCATACGGACCATCCCTTTAAATTCTTTGATTTTATTTTTAGGTGCCCATATCATTACCATGCTTATCATTATGTGTACATTATGTCTTATATGTCTATTCCGCTGCATCTCTCACATTTTTATGCCATTTTGATCATACCCATCGTGTTTGATAATATCAAAGGTGGAGAATGACATGTTTATGAGCTAATCATGTGCTAGTCATCTAGGGGAGATCGCTTGTAGGGGGATCTAGTGCACATCGATAAGGGGAAAACATATGTAGGGGGAGTCGTACTACGAAAGGCAAAGAGAAAGTTCACACTTACACATTTAATACTGTTAGCTTAACCTGTTTATGTTACATGCCTACATGCTTATCATATTACACTACCATGCTCTATCTTGATTTATATCTCATGAACGAGATTTGCTATTATCAAAAGGAGAAGTTTGTTGGAACATGAATTTTGCAGATCTCATGTTTGATAATAACAAATCCTATGTTGTATTTGATTATACATGTATTGGGTATAGTGTGCAGGTTTATAGGTGTTTAGTCGTACAAAAACTACAATCTCTGTTAGTTACTGCCAGCGCTAGAGATACCGTCGGGCGCTAGTTCAGTTTACATGTCGACTGGACTTACTTAGCCTAAGGCAAATGTTGACTAGAGCACTCACATTGACTAGACAAGTCACGCCAACTACTGCCGTATGTTAACTCTAACGCTGGGCGCTAGCAATGTCGACGGGATGTAAGATTGACCGGACTATCAATGTCGAATGGAAGAAAAGATCCACGTGATAGCTCATGTCGACGAGAGTTGCCTCCTACCACTGGGAGCTAGCTTTACCGCTGGCATTAGCTATGTCGAGCAGACGAGTATATTGACTGGAAGGAGCATGTCAACCAAAAAGCCTATGTCGACGGGAGAGAAGATGTCTTTGAGACAGTACATGTCGACAGGAGCTGCAAGCTACCGCTGGCGCTATCCCTAACATCGAGCGCTAACCATGTCGACTAGAAGGATGGATCGACTAGAAGACTAATGTCGACTGGAAGAGAATGTTGAGGAGACAACACATGTTAACTGGAGTTGTTAACTACTGCTGGCTCGAGCCCTAACACCAAGCACTAGCTATGTCGACTACAAAGAAGGATCGACTGGACAATCTCATATCAACTGGAAGGAAGAATCGATGAGACCAAGCTTATCGACTATCGCCGCGCGCTAATGCTTAACGCGCCGCACTACCTTGAAGTCCTCATCAGCGATGCATGTGCTCAACATGGAAATATGGTGATGACCTAATATAAAAATGTTACAATCGCTCCGCGGTAGCACCTAACGCTTCGCGGTAACTAGGGTCTACAAGGAAAGAGCCACTTCCTTCCTTATCTGCTGAAGACCAGTTGTGCACGTGCCTAATCAAGCATGCCTACCACGCCATGCTTGCACCTACCGCTCCGCGATAACTAATGTTCACAAGGAAATCTTAGACGCCTTCCCTACTTGGACTAGGACAGCTGACAAAAAACATATATACAGAGCCTACCGCCACGCGCTAGCGATACCGCCGACGTTAGCTTACTTAAACTCCGTATAAAACATTTCTTTCTCCTGAGTCAACTGCGCACACAGAAGCACAAATAAGGTTTCCAAGCCGCCTTTTGCAGCAAGGAATCGCCGACTTAAGAGAAAGAGAGAACTTGCACCCTCTTGTTTGTGAACGAAGATCTTTGAAGAACGCATTCAAGGACGATAATCTGAAGATGATTGAGTGTCCAAGCAATGAGAATCATAAGCACTGATCGCTCACCATTCTATGGAGGATAATCTTTTTGAGGGAGCATTTGTTTTTTTACTTTCTACATCTCTATTTGTATTTTTATTTTCTTCTCTATCTTTTGTGTCAAGAAAATCGACCGAGGATGTCGTCGGATTCCGGAGAGGAGTCTGTGAGAAATCGACCGGGAAGGTCGTCAAAATCCGGGGAGTATTCCGTGAGAAATTTTTCAAGGTGGACGTCTAGATCGGGGAGATCTAGCGGGCTCGAAGACCTTCAGGGAGAAGGGAGAGAGCCGGCTCAAAGACATTCGGGGCGAAGAGAGAGAGCCAACCAGTCTTCAGGGGGAGGGTTAGTATTGAAACCAAAAAGGAATTTCTATTGTTCGCCTCTGATCTCCGGCGTCATGGAGATCTAGTTTTGTAATTGTAAACATTTTCAAGATTATAATGAACTCAAATATTCTTGTTCTTATCTAAAATTACATCTGTCTACTGCTGTGCCTTTGAAGTATCGATTATGCGTACTCTCAAACGATCTTCTGTAGGTCAAGAATACGATTTCTGTTGATACCGTTGACGGTAAGTCTACCGCCCCACGCTAGCTTCCAGAAAGCGTATTCCTACTGCAGGAAGTTTTAAAACGTACACATCTTGATGAAAACCTTATTCACGCCTCCTAAGGTTGGCCACAGATCTAATAATAATGACATCAAGTCGGTTTTGTTACAAAATGTTTCTAACAATTGTTAACTTCTGAAGAAAACCATATCAACAATTGCAATGGAGACAACAAAATGAATTGTTTACAATATTGAAGAAGATTGCTTTACAATTTTAGTGGACGATTCCCCTGATGTACGACAAAAGAACAGATATATGTTGTATTACGATATGCGGATTCCAACGACATGATTACATAATGTCTTCTTGGTTAAAAATTTTAATTATGAGAGAAAATTATTGTTTTTTAATATTCATTGTTTTGCTCATCAACTACAATATTACTAGTAGCTGCTGCAAAAGGGAATTTTGATATTGCTAAGATTTTCACTCTTATTAATACGATATTGAATGTAGTTGGTGTCTCGTGTAAACGACGTGATTTTCTCAGAGCCTTGGAAGTTGATCAAGTTACTAGAGAGCTTGGTTGCGGTGGGTTAGGAAGTTCTCGACAGTTGAATCAATCTTTAGATCTTAAACAGGTTGAAGACTCAAGATGAAGCTCACATTATAGTAAAATATATTTGTATGTTTTCGTCTATTGTTAATGTTCTTGAGATTATCACAATTGATGAGCCAAATGAGAACCAAAGAGGAGTGACAAAACGCACATTTATAAGTTATCTTGATTTTTAAATTTGTCTTTGTTATTCATTTAATGGAAAATATAGTGGCAAAACACTTGGATTATCACAACCCTTACAAAAGAATGATCAAGGTATTGTGAACACAATGCATTTTGTAAAGTTGTCAAAGTTGTTACTATTAAAGATGAGAATTGATGAAGTCGTGTGATAATCTTTCATGGTTGAAGTTCAGTTTCTGCAATAAACATATCATAGAAGTTTCTAATATGAATGAAAAGTTTGTTCAACTTGGTAGATCAAGGCGCAACACACATGATATTATAATTATATATTATTTCAAGATTGGAAATTTTAATACATTGTTTGATTGGATGCTAAAACTAGCCTTTGCCGGTCCCAAGTCCGGATGAAAAATGGTGAGGGTTGTATTAGGTAGACGACCAACGTAAAATTTAGTTACCCTTATGAATATGGATCATTTGAGAAATTGTGCAAAAGCTAGGTTGTTCCCCTTAAGGAGCGTATCGCATGGTCCGAATGCGGCGTCTTGGCAAGGACCGCTACATCTCCAGGATTTGGGTGTAGTGTTAAATATGCAAGAGTTCTCGTCGTATGATCCGAATGCGGCGTCTTGACAAGAACCGCTGCGCCTCCAAGAGCACTTGGGTGTAGTGATAAATAGGCAAAAGTCTTCATATATTAGACGTCCTAGGGAGGTATGTCGTAGGATTTGTGATAGACTTAAGTTTGGAAGTTGGAACATAGGTACGCTACGGGAAAAACGATTGAAGTAGTGGAATACGATGATTAGTAGAAGGATAAATATTTTATGTCTGCAAGAGACTAAATGAGTGAGAAAACCAAAATTTTGGATAATTCAGGTTTTAAATTATGGTACACAGGAAAAAAAATAAAACAGGCAGTGGAGTACGATATTATTGTGGATACCACTTGAAAGGATGAAGTTGTTGAGGTAAGTAGAAAATGTGATAGAATTTTAGCTCTTAAATTGGTCATAAGAAATAAAACTATTAATGTGATCAGTGCTTACACGCCACAAGTTGGATTAAGTGAAGTTATTAAAGCGCAATTTTGGGATGTGTTTGATGACTAGTAAGAGAAATCTCATAAAGAGAGAAGATTTTGATAAGATGAGACTTAAATGGACATATAGAAAGAAAAATATAGATTATACATCCATTCATTGAAGATTTGGATATGAAAAAAGAAATGAAGAAGGACGAATCATTTTAGACTTTGCTGTAACACATGATCTAATTGCGTCAAATACGTTTTTCACAAAGAGATAAGAACATTTATTTACGTTTAAAAGCGGAACAAATAAGTTACAAATTGATAATTTTATGACTCGCAAAATTGATAAAATGATTTGTAAGGATTGTAAAGTCATATCAGGAGAAAGTTTAGCAACACATCATAGATTGATGATGTTAGATGTATAAATTAAATATAATAAATTTAGGACAAGACCAAAATATTGCAAAAAAAAATCGGTGGTGGAACTTGAAGATGAAAAAAAAGGTTGCTTTCAAGACAACAATTAGTTGATGACACTGATGTTGATCCTAGTGTTTCATGTGAAATTATGTCTTCACATTTAAGGGTAAGTGGAAAGACTGTACTTGAAGTATCAAAAGGTCATGCGCCCTCAAATAAAGAATTTAGGTGGTGAAAAGAGAAAGTGCAAGATAAATTGAGGGCAAAAATGGTCAACTATAAATCACTCAACACCTGTAGGAATGACAAAAATTTAGTCAGGTATAAAGTCGTCAAAAAAGAAGCTAAACATGCAGTAAGTAAAGCAAGAAGTCAAGCTTATGAAAATTTTATAAGCGACTAGATACAAAAGATGAAGAACATGACATATATAAAATTGCTCGAGCTAGAGAAATGAAGACAAAAGATTTAACTCAAGTAAAATCAGTGTTATCAAGGCGTCGCCTAGGCGACGCCTAGGCGCCCGAGCGCTCACAAGAGAGCTATGTGATGCACGCCTAGCAGCACTTGTGTTAGGCGTCCGCCTCGAGGCGCCCAGGGCGACGCCTGGACGCCTAGGCGCAAAAAATTTATTTCTCGCTCCGACTCCCGCTTCGCGTATGTTTTATTTTTATTTCTCCCGACGCTTTTATTTCTCGCTCCCGTCTCTGCTTCCCGACGCTAGGGCTCTCTGCTTCCCGTCAGGTTTATTTCTCGCTCCCGTCTCTGCTTCCCGATTCTTGGGCTCTCTGCTTATTCTTCTTCTTCTTCTTCCCGACGCTCTCTGCTTCCCGTCAGGTTTATTTCTTCCCGTCAGGTTTTCTTCTTCTTCCCGTCAGGTTTATTTCTTCTTCTTCTTCTTCTCGACGCTCTCTGCTTCCCGACGCTCTCTGCTTCCCGTCAGGTTTATTGCTTCCCGTCAGGTTTTCTTCTTCTTCCCGTCAGATTTATTTCTTCTTCTTCTTCTTATTCTTCCCGACGCTCTCTGCTTCCCGTCAGGTTTATTTCTTCTGCTTCTTCTTCTTCCCGACGCTCTCTGCTTCCCGTCAGGTTTATTTCTTCTTCTTCCCGACGCTCTCTGCTTCCCGTCAGGTTTATTTCTTCTTCTTCTTCTCCCTGACACTCTGCTTCCCGTCAGGTTTATTTCTTCTTCTTCTTCTTCCTGACGCTCTCCGCTTCCCGTCAGGTTTATTTCTTCCCGTCAGGTTTTCTTCTTCCCGTCATTGCCTCTTCTACAATTATTAAGGATAGTAGATGGTGATGAGAGACCTGCTCTACCATAAGTATTTATGGCGATTGAAGATAAATCACGTGTGTTTTTTTCCCACATTCATGTTTTTCAAATGCATATATTTTTTACATTGTTTAAGTATAATTTTGTAATGTCATAGTTGACTTATTTTTGTGACCACTAACATTGTAGTGGTTATGGATGCTTTGTATGAAATTTCGAAATTTATTTAGGGTGTTCAATATTTACTGTCGAATGCTTATATTTTGTTGATAATGTAGATAACTATTGACTATTTTAAAAGTGATTTTAGCTCAGTTACCCCATGTGAGTGAGAGTGACCAATTATTTTGCATGTTGTGGTTTAAAAGGGAGTTACACTTTACTGAGCATGTTAAACGCTTTGGTCGCCTAGGCGACGCCTTGGCGACGCCTAGGCGTCGCCTCGCCTTGGTACACCCTTTAACGCCTTGGTCGCCTTGACAAGCTTGACTAGAATGCATAAAATATGAGACATACAGTTTTGACGGATGATGTCAATATTAAAGAGCGGTGAAAAAAATACTTTTATCAACTCTATAATGAATCAAACGACAATGAATTGAACTTGAAAGAGTTAAGTAAATCGGAGGAGCATATGAATAAAATATTTTATCATTAAATTCAAATATCAGAGATAAATGATGCTCTAAAAAGATGAAAAATGGAAAAGCGGTTGAGCCAGACGATATACCCATTAAAGTATGAAAATATCTAGGGAATGAAAGAATTTTATGCCTTTCATTTTTTTTCAATAAGATATTGGGGTCAAAGCAAATGTCAGACCAATAGAGAGAAAGTATCTTGATATCTTTGTATAAGAATAAAAGAGATGTACACAATTGTATTAATTACAGAGGAATTAAATGAATGAGTTATACCATGAAATTATGGGAATGAGTAATAGAAATAAGAGTAAGACGGAAGACTAACATCTCGAAGAATCAATTTGGATTCATGTCGGGGCGGTTGACCATGGAAGCTATGCATCTCTTGAGATGACTCATTGACAACTACCGAAAGAAAACAAGATTTGCTTATGCTGTTTATTGATCTTGAGAAGGCTTATGATAGAGTTCCAAGAGCGATCTTACGGAGAGTCTTGGAAAAGAAAGGTGTAAATGCATCATATATTGATATAATCAAAGATATGCATACAAATTCAGTGATGAGGGCGAGGACATCTAGAGGATTAACACAAGAATTCCCTATCCCTGTTGGCTTACATCAAGGTTCAATTTTACACCCTTACCTATTTACCCTTATCTTAGATGAGCTTACTGGACATATCCAACAAGCAATACCTTGGTGTTTATTGTTTGCAGATGATATCGTTTTGGTTGATGAGACGCACGAGGGTGTAAATTCGAATCTTGGCGAGAAACTTTAGAAAAGAAGGATTTTAGGTTGAGCAGGGAAAAGACCGAGTATATGGAGCTTAAATTTAGCAGTACAAGAAGGACAAATGACGCCGTTATTAAGTTGGGTGATCATGATATTTCTCGTAGTGAATGTTTTAAGTATCTTGGATCGAATTTTCAAAAAGACGGATGTATTGATAAAGATGTGACACAGAATCCTTGCGGGCTGGTTGAAGTGGAGAGGTGCGTTAGGGATCTTATGTGATCGTAAAGTAACATTAAAACTCAAGTGAAAGTTTTACCGTACTGCAATTAGACCAGCGATGCTCTATGATTCTAAGTGTTGGGCAGTGAATTGTGTACATGAGCAAAAAATGGGAATTCCGGAGATGAAAATAGTTAGGTGGATGTGTGGACACACGAGACTGGATAAAATTAGGAATGAATGTATTGGGTTTAAGACAAGAGGAGCACCAATTGCAGAGAAGATGAGAGAAGCTCGACTAAGATGCTTTGGACACGTACAAAGGAGACCATTAGAGGCACCTGTTAGGCGTTGTGAGAGTCTAGTCACTAGGCATGTTAAACGAGGGAGGGATAGACCAATAAAGACTTGAATGAAACTATACGAAAAGATATGATGTACTTAGGCATTAGTGAGATTATGATAAAAGATAGGGCACAATGACGACAAAGAATCCATATAGCCGACCCCACTATAGTGGGATAAATGCTCGAGTGTTGTTGTTGTTTGATTGGATGTTAAATGAGTTAACTGATCGTTTTGATGAAGTAAACACAAAATTACTTTTATGTGTCGCTTGTCTTGACCTAATGGATCAATTTTGTTCTTATGATTAAAAAAATAGTTTGTCTTGCTAAATTATATTCATATATTTTTACTCCAATAGAATTGTAGTTACTTAGAAGGGGAGCCTTGACGCACTGGTTGAGGTGTTGCTGGGTGACCTTGAGTTCACGGGTTCGAATCCGGGAAGTAGCCTCTTGCAAAAATGCAGGGTGAGGTTTGGCTACATTTCACCCTTGTGGTAGGGCCCTTCCTCGGACCCTCGCTACATGGCGATGCTTCGTGCACCGGTCTGCCCTTTTTTTAGAGTTGCAGTTACTTGAATGTTAACTTGTATATTTTTGATATGCACTCTACATCGATGGATATATTTGCTGATGTTAAAAGAATCGGTGAACAACTTAAAAAGTTAGTGGAATTAAAAAAACAAGATAATTATCAATTAATTTTTAGACTGTTGAAGTTGATATACCTCTTACTAGTTGCAGTGGCCAGTGTTGAAAAAATGTTTTCTTCAATGACGATAGTAAATAATCCTCTGCGAAACAGAATAAGGGATGAATGAATAATGATTACTTGATTGCTTACATTGAAAATGTTGTTGCAGATGCAATTAGAACTGAAATATTTATTTCACAATTTGAGAGCACGTGCCAACTCAAAGGGTCTTGTTGATATGTAAATTTTTTGTGATGTTTTATTTCGATAACTGATATGTTTTGATTTCACAACAATTTGATTCATCTTGTATGTTTGATTCTGCATTGCGGAAAGAATAAAAAAAAATTGAGTAATATTTTCAACAATGATTTGTATGTTAAAAGTTATTGTGCCTGGGCTGCGCCAAAATCCTAGTTATGCCCCTGTGCGGATTGATGGTGGTGGAGAGTGGTTGGAAGGTGGAGCATCTGCAAGCTTGATAGAACACCTATGAGAGTGCTAGAAGACCCACGAGAGTGGTAAAATGCCCATGAGCATGGCACTAGCACTTTCGGATGCCTTGAGCTTGATCCACTATGAACCCGCGGGTGCTCGGAGACCCGCGGGGTGTCGCGAGGACCCGCGGGGTGCTCGTGAGGACCCTTGGGTTGTTCGCGAGCACTATCCTTGTTCGCGATCACTAACCTTGATTGAACCTAATTATCAATGAATGTTGGTATTGTTTCAAATATGTGACATTATTCATATGAGTGATTATGAGAGATATTCGACAGGATGTATTCCACAAATGATCAAGTTACAGTGCATCCCCTTCCCCCGATGGGGTCATGACATTATCCCTCCCTCGATAGTATCCCGACCTTGAAAATGCCTTCATGAGTAATGATATTAAATGAATTCAAATTAATGGGTAATTATTGTAAAATCTAGGGCAATTATATTTGGATGTACAACATCTGTTACCCAATCCAACAAAATAGCTCTTCCATGAAGAATTATGAGCATGAGCTATGGTGGTAAAGGTGGATAAATAGCCTCAGGCTGTATTTGGTTCGGCGGTGACGGGTGCATCCGGTGGGTCAAAATGCCACTTTGGAACCGGAGGGGGAGAGGTGAGGGTCGAAACGGGATCGGGGCCGTTTCCTCCTTGCTACGGGTGCAAACGGAGCAAACGCCGCCGGCGACCGTTTGTTTACCCCCGTACGGCGGCGTTTGCCCCAAGCGGAGGCGGTGAAACGCCGAACCAAACGAAGCCTCAATCTTTGAAAATGCCTTCATGAGTAATGATGATGAACCCACCCCAAAGTGCTCACAGTTTGTGTTTAGGCAAAACGTACTGCAGTATAATTGTTGTATTGATACTCGGATATGGGTCATATTCAAGAGAGATAAGCAGGTGCACGTGCGCACATAGCTCTTTGTGCGTAGTGCAAGTGGTCCATCCAATCCGTGTCTCTGGTTTGGAAAAAAGGAGCCCTAAAAAAGTAAAAAATGAATAAAAAAGCGAACTATGAAGGGCTAGGATTTCTCCCCGTGCACACGGCTCCTGTGCGTCGAGCGCCCGTAAAAATGAGTCCATATTCAGACATGTTCTGACATTCATAATAGTCGGCAACATGATTAAATTAATCATAATTCAATCATGTACAATCCATTACATGTGTTGATCTGTTGTCTTTATTGCTTTAGTGATTTTTTTGTGCTCTAGACAAAGGTTGCCACAATTGAGATATATTTGAGTCTTGACAAGAGTTTTTGAGCAATGCATACATTATTTTTGAGCTCAATTTCCTGCAATAAGCATTATTTGTGTCAAATTCCTGCAATAAACTTTGGTTAGCTCTGTGTTTTGCTTGCAGGCCTGCCAGCTTTAGAAATGTACAGCCCGAGGAAGAACCAGATGTCCTTCGACTTCTTCCGGAATCCAGGCGGCATGTGGCTGTTCCGAACGACGACAGCGACGATGGCCTTCCCCCGCTTGAAGAAAACTGTAACAGGAGGAGACCTGTTGATCCATATTCAGATTCCGATTCTGATCAGGATTAAGCCATTTGTTTTGGAAACAAGATGCATCCACCAATGACGGATGCTTTATCATTAAACTTGGTCGGATTTCGTAGCAGCACAGCTGGTTTCTTAGGCTCCGTTTGGGGGGACTTATTTTCACCGGTCAACCGGTTACGACCGCATGAATTAGACTTTAATTACGGTCCGAATCATGCGGTCGTAATCGCTTGACCGGTAAAAATAAGTCCCCCCAAACAGAACCTTAGGCTACGTTTGACACGGCTTATTTGCTCCGATGAGTTTGGTCAAAAATACCGTTGTCATAGAATTAATGTTTGGCAAGACAATGTTATGATCTCTACCAAAAGATTAAGGCTCCGTTTGGGAGGACTTATTTTCACCGGTCAAGCGGTTATGATCGCATGAACCGGACCTTAATTATGCCCAGTTCATACGGTCGTAACTGCTTGACCGGTGAAAGCAAGTCCCCCCAAACGGAGCCTAACTAGTTTTGAGCATAAAATTGCATGACTTTTTTAGATGAGGTCGGGCGTTGACAAACAAACGATTCATGACCATCGTGTTTACGACTGCCACCACTGTGGTGCCAAACGAAGCGTTAGTAATTGTGGAATGAAGGTCTTTTTTTAGGTAGCCTTATGAGCTTATCCCATCTACTTTCACACTATTTTCTCTCTTATTGAAAAGCTAGGCGTAGTTTTATGCAGAAATTCTAGTGTATAGATTATTAGGTCATTCAAAATTAGAAGGGAAGCCATATCCAAGGGTCATCTAGCAGTGCTCTTTATTAGGTTGGTTATTTAATTTATTGGTCTTAAGGGATGACATTAATTCCACGTTTTATGCTCAATATTTAATTAGAGTTAATTACCGGGACCTCCACTGAGAGTTTGCTTAATTACAGGTGCATTCCCTCTATATTTTAATATTACAAAGATATCCCCTCCAAGATTGTTCCGTTTACAATTTCACCATTCTGTCCAAACTTTTCACCAGGTTTATGGAAATGGTGTATATACCCTTACTCTAAATCAGCCCTAAAGATCTCATTTCTGTCATTTCACATTTTTGATCCCGCTTTGCGCTATTTCGGTGAGATGTACACTTGTGACAACGATGAGGGTTATCTTCTTCAGTTGGAGGCTTGTTCGATCTACTTTGATCTTCTTCGTCAGCTTTGACTGATTTCCTACACTTTCATGTAGGCATGTAAGCCAAAACCAACCGAACCGCAAAATTGAACCGAACCAAAATCGAACCAAATCATACGGTTTGGTTTGGTTTCAGCAGGCCGCGGTTTGGTTATGATTTTGAGTTTAGAAAAACCATACGGTTCGGTTCGGTTTATGATTGTCTGACAAACTGAGAGTCGAATCAAATCAAACTGTTGTATATAAAAATATTTAATTTATTAATTAAATTTCATTAAATTATACGGTTAATCATACAACAAGTATTTCTTTTATATATTCTTAGTTTTCTGTTTTTTTTGTTTTGATTAAGCATTTAAGTTGTCGTTGATCTTTAATCTAGATATTTTTATAATATAGATTTTTTTTTCAAATAAACAATGTTGATGAATATTTCATTTTTCTTTCATTTGATTTTGGAGTACTGAAATGGTTCGGTTTCAATGTTTGAACAGTTCGGTTTGGTTTCAAATATTTGAAATCACATAGGGATGGTTCAGTTTGCGATTTTGCTTACAAACCGAATCAAATCGAACTATTACAACCTCACTTTCATGTCATAACAATGGGTAAAATAGGAACATAGTATATTTTATGCTGAATAACGTACATTACATCCAATTTTGTAACATATAGGGGAGTTTGTAAACTTATTAAATTTGGAGAGGACGTCTTTGTAAAACATAGATGATAGGTAATTGTAATTATGCAAGCTGCAGGGGAGCTCCGGTAATTAACCCAATTTAATTATATCATGATTTAATTGTAATAAAATCTTTCCTTTAAAAATATATATATTTGTTTCAATTTATTTTGTTTCAATTGAAACTTAAAGAACTCAATCTAAATCTCCATTTGGCACGGGTGGCGGTCGCAAACATGTCATTAAACCATCATGTCGTTAAGGATTATCTAACAAACATCATCTCTTTGAACCCAAAAGTGGTGAAGTTCTTTAGGTGGGCTTTAACGATGAGATTTAACCCCGTGTTCATGACCGCCACCATCGTGCCAACCGCCATCGCCGCTGCCACGCCAACCGTCATCGCTCCGCCGCACTGAAACCATCATCACCGCCGCCGCACCGAAACCTCCCTCCCCGCCGCAGCGCCAACAACCATCGTCGCCGCCGCGCTGAAATTGCCATCGCCGCTGCCTCTCGCCAGCCGCCATCACCGTCGCCGCGCCAACCGCCATCATCGCTGCCGCACCAACCGCCATCACCACCGCAGATCCGAAACTACCAGTCATTGCCGCACCGAAATCGCTATCACCTCCGCCGCGCCAATCGCTTCATTGTGGTGAAAAATATTTAAGCTTACCGAACAAAATATTAATTATGTTTTACCAAACAAAATATTAATTAAGTTTACAAATATTAATTAAATCTATAAATTTTAATTAAGTTTAAAACAAATCATTTACTTTTGCTTCTCGAGTTGCGAACAGGAGAGGGAGGTGAGTTGCGAGCGGGGGTAACGAAGGTGGCGGAAATGAATTCGGACTGGAATTTGGTAGCAGCAGAATTGAGCCTTTCCAAAAGAAGGAAGAAAATAAGTTTTGGATAGTATTTGAATTTGCTAGAATCCAAATTAAATTTGCTAGTAATAACAAATGCAATATCGAGATATTGTTTGAATTTTGTTGTGCATTGCATTAATTGAAAATCTCAATAATCTAATAACTCTATTATTCATTCCTACCTAACATTTGTAAGTGATAATCAGGAAACTCAGGGGGGGTGAATCATTCAGGGTTTATAAATTTTCTTATTTATTCTAGTGCAGAACAAAATTAAAACAACAATCCTAATTGAATCATAGCACAAAAACAAAAGAAAAGAGACACAATATGTATAGTGGTTCCTCTAAACTATGGGCACCCTGGTAGAAATCATCAGATTTTTGATCAGGTTCAATAGCTTTTGATCAGGTGCTCAAAAATCAATCCTCATTCGTTTGATCAGGTGACTGTGCAACCAGAAGAATCAACTTTTAGGATCTTTAAAGTGGGGTGAGAGTGATGGTGTAAAACTAGTGGATATTTCGGGCTCCCCCGTTCAGGTAGAAGAAGCGCAGGGTGTAACTGCCCAGTAGTAGAGCACTTGATGCTATTCACTTCTTTGACAGTGATGTAGTTGCTCTCTTTGTGATCGCAATCCTGGAGTATTTTGAAGACAGAAGACTCGATAGGTGTTCTTCTTGATGGTTAAGACTTGTGTTTGTCAGAATTCGCAGCTTGAATCTCTTGTTTCAGACCACAATGTCGTCTCTCTTATCTTGTTCTGTCTGTCTCCGTTTATCTCTCTTCTTGCAGGAAGAAAAGAGAAAATCTCTTTTGAACAAAAATGGTCTTTTGAAATTTTGAAATCCTCTGCAATCAATGCTGACGGCCTTGAGAATGACAAATTACCAAAAATAAACACGCAATAATCCTGGAGAGACCTTAATCAAGTCTAATATATTCCAGAGAATATTTGAGCATTAATTACTCGAATTATTGTCCAAAGGATGGAAAATAAACTAAGCCGTCACCAAACGCAGCCTAAGGTCTATTTGAGGGACCAGATGACTTCTGTTCGTTGAGTTCCAAGATCGTGAGCTGAGAGCAGACTATAAGCTTTGCTTTTCTTGTATAGAATTTTGATCTGGTTCGTTGTTCAGCAAAAGATTTTTGGACTTAAATTTCAACTGGATGAAGGTGTTGAGGTGATGATCCAGAAACCTAAGAATTGGTTTTGTCGAGCTGAGAACCACTTAACTGTTGCTGGATAACTCTAGTTATTATGGTTTGTCGAGCTGAGAATCAAGTTCGTCGACCAAAGTCTGACTATCTTAGAATAAATAATGTTTTCTTCTTGAAGTGTTAAAAGTCCAAAGTCGTTCAGTACCAAGTTCGTCGAGCTCAGCTCAGAGAAGTTTTTTCGTCGAGCTGAGCACGATCGTCGACCTGATTTTCATTCAGACACATTTTACTTGGTCTTTGAAAAACTCCAAGTCTTGCGCAAATTTTTCAGTCTTGTTGATAGCTGGCATGTGATGTTGATTTTCTTGGCCTTCTAGGACACAACCGACCGCGATTTTTTTCGTCTGAGAGTAAATATCTTACTCGGAGCGGATCCAACACATTTTTTCAGGAAGCGGTGTTTCATTCCTTGGGCGCAAATTTAATTGAATCATAGAAAATATGCATACTCAACTATGCAAGTCATGAATTCAATATTGACGATATCAACACGTTTTCACCAGGGATCGTGTGTCGAGCGTGGTTATTTCGGAAGCATTTTTTCGCAGTAGAGCGAATTTTTCGCCCCCATATTTTTGCCGGGGCGCCATTTTCCGCCCGTGCGCGAAACCCGTGCAATTTTCGCCCGAGCAAGAATTTTGTGGCCGCGAATGTTTCGCCCGGGCGCGAATTTTCTTTGTGAGCGCCAATTTTTCGCAATGACTATTATTTTGCACACGATTGGGCGCGAATGTTTCGACCGGAGCGAATGTTTCGCACAATGTGGATTTTCCGTCTGTGCCCGAATTTACCGGACGCGAATTTTTCGCCCTGGAGCGAATATTTTGCCGGGGCGCGATTATTTGCCCGGACGCGATACCACAACTCGCACGCGATATTTTTGAACGGAAGCGAAAAAAGTCATTCTGCCAAAAATCGCTCCGGCCGAAATAAATGCTCGTGAAATATTCTTGCTCGGGTGAAAAAAACCGTTGTCGGGCGTTGGACGAAAAAAATCGCGTCAGGGCGAAAAAACATCCAGTGCGAAAAAATCGCGCACGAGTGGAAAAATTACCGGGCGAAAAAATCGTGTCCGTGCGAAAAAATCGCCCCGACAAAAAATTCGTGCCAGGGAGTAATATTTCGCGCCCGGGCGTAAATATTCGCGCTCGGGCGAAATATCTGCGTCCGGGGAAAAAAATAGGTCCGGGCGAAAAAATTGCGTCCGAGCGAAAAACCTCGTCCGGGTGGAAAAAACGCACCCGGGGTGAAAAATTCGCGTCGGGTCAAAAAATTCGCACACGGGCGTAAAATTCGCGCCCCGGTTGAAAATTCGTGCACAGGCGAAAAAATCGCGCACCTGCAAAAAATACGCCCTTGGCCGAAAAATACGAGCTCTGGCGAAAAAATCGCACCCTTGCGAAAAAATCACGCTCGGGCGAAAAAATCAACTTTGAGTTTTTTTAAGGGATAAGCGCTTATGAGAAGCATAAGCTGGACCCGGATAGCTTACGAAAAATCAGCTTATCACATTTTAAAATAATTGATTTTCTAAACTGCGTAAACACAGCTGAAAAAACGTTTGCGTTTTAAGTAGAGATTATTCATCCTAAGTGTCCCAAACAACCTAAGTGAACCACTCAGTAGCTAGCACCATCACGGGACGTGGTGTCCGCTCAGCCTAGTAGCAGAAGATGTCCTGCAGCCGAAGGGTTCTTTAATTTGGCTATGCATTCTCCTTCATTTCAAGTTCCATCTGTGTCCGCAATGAGTTCCAGCGCATCAGTCCCTGCGATCCCCACTCCAATAACTGCACACTGTCTTTTTTATGTCCGTAAATCATGTAACCTCTCATCCTTGCCAGAATCTCTTGTGACTTTGGCAACCTGCATTTTTATAGAACTTTCATCCGGGCAGCTCCCACTAGTATAAATAGGGGTGAACAGTACCCTGAAAGGGATCCGCATTCTGATCCTGAATTGAGCCAAAGATAGTTCTAGCTTGTCGCGAATTTGGATTTGGAGACTCTCAAGTCTTGCGAACTCACTAGCTAGTGTGGATGCTAATCTTGTATCCCTTTCTGTGAAATCAATAAAATCACTCGCAACAAGTGGAGTTGTTGTTGAGGGCAATCCGGTGTAACCGTTCACAAAAATCCCCTTCTCTCTCTCGATCGCAAATTAAATGACTGCTCCAGTCTCTTCTCACTTTATTCTCCTATTTTAGCGTTTTTTGTGGAGTGCAATTTTGACTTCAACAAAACGAACATACGACCTTCAGATCAGAGTTCGGACAAAGAACAAGTTTGGTCAAAATGTGTGATCACGACAACTAGAGCTCTCTGCCCGATGTATCCCGCCCTAGCTCGGAGGGAGCAACCACTCTGGAGTCTCTTGAGCTCAAGTTCGAGCAAGCTCGCCTAGAGGCCACACAACAAATGTCCATCAAAATGTAGGAGACAGCTTTGCCATCCTAATAGCTAGCCTCTTCATCAAGAGTTCATGCAGTAACCATGTGATCATGCCGCCTCTGCGACGCTCAGGTAGATGAATTTGTCGCCGCCCGCCACAACTTCTTAGAGGGGGCTACAAACTCTAGCCATACTAGAAAGCTTAACTCCCAAGTGGGTGTTGCCTACCCTCCAACAATCACAACAGATTCCGAGAATCGCATCTTCTTTGCTTCTCCAGAAGGAAGACCCCTGTAACCACCTCCAAGCTTTTGAATCTTCCTTTCAATGAGGACTCTAACCAACGAGATTCACTGCAGATTGCTTGCCATGAATTTTGACGGCAAAGCAAAGGCATGGTTTTATAAGCTCCCCCAGTTATGTTTCATCTTTTGGAGACCTTTGAATGGAGGTTTTGCTAAGGTTCGAAACCTTCAAGAAGTGAAAGAGCGGCCTTTCTGGTCTCTTCCAGATTGTTCATTGTGTCAATTGATAGAGATTAAAATGAAGCGCGTAGGTCACAAACATTCACGAAATGAGACCAATAAAATCTAATAATCATGTGTGATCTATGAGTGCATGATCGACATGAACACAATTAATTAATTTCTACGCAACGGTGTAATAAAAATTAATCACTTATAAAATTTACGCAACCACTTTGTAATAAATAGGATGAAATCATGAAACAAAGTATGAAGTGCAATATAAAAATTAAGTGGGAAAAGGAATTAAATACACACATCATTTTTGGATTCTGCCTCATGATGCATAGTGGCCTACATTCGTAAGAGCGCACTTGAGTTCTCTTGTACAAAATTTGATACTCTTGATGGTAGACTTGACATTCAAGTTTTAGTAAAAATTAATTCACTTTTGGTTTAGACAGATTAAACCAATAAAGCATAACTTATCAAAACAATTTTTCCCAAGCCAAAATTGGTAATCCCGTGTCTCTGCTCTGTCCTGTCACAATCAAGGAAAAAACATACTCCTTGTTCGTTTTCATGTCAGTTCATGAGATGGCGGAGATGGAGCTCAATTTCTTGCCAGGAAAACAGAAGACCGGAGAAGAGGAACAAGAGCACAGCAGAACTGAAGAAGTGACACTGGATCATTCCTCGTCAGGAGAGGAGCAAAGCACGCAGTAACCACCACAAGTCCTCTACTCGCTCTTGTTCATGATTCAGATTTTTACACACAAAATAACCGGTCTTTATCCCTAAATTGGAGAGGGATTAGGAAAAGTGGAGGAAATTTACTAAAAACACCCATCTTTTCCTTAATGAAGATTCATCAGGACGTAAAATAAATCATACACACGAATTATAACCGATCATTCTGAACTTGCCAAGAGGAGACCTAGCTTGCGTAATGAAGGTTCGAATTGGTCTAGCCCACCTATCACAGGCTTAAGCAATTCACGCAAACCAATTTTGATGCACACTCACAGAAGATATCAATAAACTCGTACTGACACATACACATGATCGAGATGACTCGATTGAATTAGTCCACTCATAATTAGAAAACTTACATTCTCCCACTTGGACTATTTCAATCGTAATTTAGGTCGATCATAGATCAAAACACTTCGCTTAATTAAGAGTACCACAGTGAAGCATGCATCTTCAGTTCTCTCCACACGTTAATCCGGTCCAACTGAAACCTTCACTACGAATCATGACGACAACGACAACCTCATCATTTTGTGACACGAGACCTTCCATGGTCACAAAAGCTTACAGATTAAATCAATACGAACACAGTGTGGTCATAAAGAGTCAAAACAACATAATAAAATGTGATCACAATTTGTTGTTTAACTCAGTGGTCAATGAGTTTCTCTACTGGATACACTAAACCATGATTTGAAAAATTCTCAACACTCAAAGAGTGTGTATGTCTCTTAAATGAATATCTTAAGATTTTATTAAGATGTCATGAGACACACGATCAAGAATTTATGAATTAAATGAATGTCTCAAGCCTTATGCTTGAAACTGACATATATTTCAAGACTTGTTCATGAATTGTAACGTGCCACATGAATGCGTGAATATCACAACTGAATGATATCATATATGAATGTATAGTTTCTGTTTGAAATCAAATTATATTAATTTGCCAAAAATTAATGCATATATATGAAATTTGAAGTGCAAATGAAATGATAGATGAAAAATTATATTAAAAAGAGATATGAATATAACCTCCCACTAATCAAGTACATCTATGGACTCCACAAGAACCATACTGGAGGCATGCTTCTTAAAAATATTAGGTCGAAGTCTCTTGGTAAGTGGATCATGTTGGGTCCATTGATCCCAATGTCCTGAATTTGAAGAAGGACCAACAAACAATGTATACACATGTTGTGATCTAACTTGTGTTCAAGATTAATGATTGCAAATTGTCCTGGTAAGCAATGATGAGACATGTAGCCTAAGTGGCTAAGTCAGGTAAGTTCTTACTTAAGTGATGGAAAGACAGAAAACTGTCTAAGTCCACATGCATTGAGTGAAGATCATTCACTCAACACCAGATGACTTATAGCGCTGAGTAAAGCCTATTCAGTCAAATCCATGAAGTGGCAAGCATAGAATGTGGCTAAGTCCACATACATTGAGTGAAGTCAACTTACTCAACGATATACATCAAAAAGCTGTGAGTCAGGCTAATACAGTCAAAGCCTAAAGAGAAATGAGCAGAAAAGTGACTAAGACCACAGGCGTTGAGTGTAGCTTACTCACTCAATTCCTTAGCTTCAAAATAGTTGAATAGCTGAGCTCAGAATTTGTCGAACTAAGGTCTAAGTTTGTCGAGTTAAACTTTCACTTATTCGTCGAGCTGAGCTCATAGCTCGACAAACTGAACTCTAAATTCGTCGAACTGAGCTATTGCCCATTCGTCGAACTGAGCTATTGCCTATTCGTCGAGCTGAGCTCAAAGTTCGTCGAACTGTGTTCTAAGTTCGTCGAGCTCAAACTGAATTCTGAAACAGAAAATCTAGATAAGATAGAAAGCGTTGAGTGAGACGTGGTCACTCAACGCTCTCAACGCCATGGCGCAAAATTTGTTAAGGCAAAAAGCGTTGTGTGTGTATTACTCACTCAACGCTGTCAATGCCTAGTGAAGACAAAATTTTGTCTAAGGTGTTTGGCATTGAGTGATGCTCACTCACTCAACGCCAAGCAGCAGAAAGCTAAGAAAGCAAGTTGACATTGAGTGAAGCTAAATCACTCAATTTCTAGAAATAAATTTATATTCTAAGTAATTTGACGTTGAGAGAAGGTAACTCACTCAACGCCAAAAGACGGTAAAACTGTCTAAGTACTTTGGCGTTGAGTAAAGCTCACTCACTTAACGCCTATACTACTAATGCTTGAATTTTGACTAAGTATTCAGGTGCTGATGTCAGCAAGTCAAAAAGTTAACCATATTCAAATTGTTATCGGCAAAACCACATTACATAACAAAAGGCGCCGCAGGCCTACTGTATGACAGTTAGACGTTAAAGCAAGGATACAGCCTGCATTAATGGAGTGGGACTCACTGCTAAAAGAGTCGTTGGGTTACAATAAATAAAAGGAGAAGCTATTTTCAAAAAGGCAAGTTGTTACAATAGTTCTTTGGAATCGCTATTGCTGTGGCTGAAGAACGATGAGCCCAAGACAGCAAGTCTAGAGGCATAACAAGTTAGCTGTTGACGTCAACATCTTCAACAACAAGATTGTTGATGCCATCTTCATCTGCACCAGCTAGAAAGCTCAGTGTGATTCACTGAAAAAAGATAGCAGGTAGGGCTGACCCTTGCTGCAAGTCCTTCACAGATCCAACCAACAAATCCTAAAGAATATTCTCTTGGGGAGCTGTGAAGAAGGAGATAGAGCTGTGCAGTTGGCTCAGTTCAGAAAGGCAGAGAAGCTTATCTGCAAGTTGCTTCCAGCATAAGCCAAAGCATATACATCACTTTTGCTGTGAATAAGAGAGGGCTGAGCTTTTGGTTCAGCTCAAAAAGGAGCAGAACGGTATTCTGCAAGTCACTTCTAGCACAAGTGGATATTCTTGTTGCTGTGAAGTAGTTGGGACTTATTAGGAGTACTTAGTCCAGAAAAGTAGACACAGGAAAATATTCCTGGTATCAAAGTGGGGCTGAGTCTAACTCACCCAAGGTTGATTGGCACAGAGGAATTCCTCTTGTGTCCAATCAACAACCTCAACAACCACTTCCATCTTGTAGGATCCTTTGTGGATCTGAGTGGTAGGAGCAAACTTGCTCTGAGGTAGGTGATCAGTTGATCACTGAGTGGTAGGGCACTTGTGCCTGAGCTGTAGGAGAGTGTATCTCTTTGAGTTGTATGAACAAGTGTGCTCTGAGGTAGGGCTATCATCCATAGCCTGAGTGGTAGGGCTTAATTGCCTGAGGTAGGTGATACTTGTATCACTGAGTGTATGGCCTTGTGGATAAAGTGTAAGTCTTGGAGAAGACTGAGAGATCCTGAGGGATCTGAGGTGTAAGATTTTTAGAGCATTGTTTTGGAGAAGTGTCTTGACCAATAGGAAGTTGACAAGGTGGGAGGAGAGTGGATGTATCCAAATATTGGGGAACCACTATAAATCTTTGTGTACTCTGTTTTGTTGGTTTTCTTTGTGCAGGTAGCTCATCTTGAAAGCAAAAATTAACCAACCAATAAAGCAACAAACTAAAAGAAAATAAAAGTTAGTCACTAATGACTAAGAAACCTATTCACCCCCCCCCCCCCCCCCCTCTAGGTGATTTAACTATTCTTGAACTAAAGACTTTTAAGTGGTATCAGAGGGAGGTTACTCAAAAAGGACCTAACAGTCTGAATAAACCTCAAAGGATAGCTAAAAGGGTTTTAACTTATGTGTTCAAAAAGGAACCATAAGGTGTAGAGATCAATGAAGCTTAAAATCAGCAAAAATGACAAAAATACCATTGGACTACTGGCTGCCCTTGTAGAAGACAAGTTCTTTCCACATATAAGAGCAAAGATCAGGGCCCCTCTATCACATTCAAATAGTGACTCAGAGGTGGAAGAGGCTGAGGAAGGTGAATGTAGAAGTTGTGAACTGACAGCTACACCAGAAGAAGGTTTCTGCCAGGATGAGCCTAGACAAAGTCAGGTATATTCCTCATCTAGCTTATCCTCAAAGTCTGGATATAAGTCCTACTCAGGCTCTGATGCATCCTCATCAAGTGGTGATGAGAGTCCTCTATCAGAAGATATCAATCAATTGATTGAAAATCATGCTTCCCTTATGAAAGCTTTCAAGAAAAGCAAGTTTCTTGTTAAGAAACAAGCAGAGAAAATAGCCTCCCTATAGATTATTTCTTCCCAGCAAGATGAATCTTCATCCTTGCTATGTCTAAAAGAGAGGGAAGCAGCCCATCAGAAAATCATGGTAGATATCCATGTTGAGTCCATAAATATAAGGACTCTATTATCAAGGATCTTGAAGAGAGACTTGAAAGGGAGAAGAGGATTGTGGTCAATTTCTTTAAGATAGATGCTATCAAGAGAAAATCTGAGTCTGAATGGATCTCTAAAGTTATCCAATCTCAGAGAAGAGGTCAAGCTCCTGTCAGGACTCAGTCAACCTTTCACAAGGTAATTCTCTCATCCAATAGGCATGCCTATGATTGTAAGTGTGGTCACTGGAGGTGTGAGAATCTTCCTTGTAAGACTACAAATGTTCCTTACAATGGAAGAAGAAAGGACATGAGACTGAGTGCTCAGAAGGCTCCTCATGAAAAAGTGCAAAAGGCCAATCCTAGACCTTTTGTATTTAATGTCTTGCGTACAGTAGTAAAATCTAGAACTAAAAACTAAAATGCAATATTAAATCCCTAATCATACAGTAAATCAGAAATATGATTGATTCATCTTTAAAAACTAAAACAGGAAAAACTATAAAAGAACTATTGTAACCCCATAAACTATAACAACGAAAAAACTGTAGAATGGATGCTAGAGGCACTAACAATACATCTGTAAAAGGGCTGCGAGAGCACTATGACTGCATGACAAAGGGAACACAACTGCAAAATAGAACAGGCAAATGAAGATTACCCAGAGATGGAAAAGGTAGAAGAAGAGCATACCAGATTTCGTGAACCCCGTGCGCCCTTGAGCTCGCCGATTTGCAACCATAGAGGAGGCGAAAGCAATTTAAGAGGAATAAACAGAAGGTAGAAGAAGGGGGGAGATGTTACCGGAGGAGATGTGCGATTTGTACCTGCAGTAGAGGACAAGGCTTGTCGGAGAAGGAGGGTTGTGGGAGAAGAATAGTCGACGGTGGCCTATCACCGGAAAAGTAGGGCTTGCGGGGTCGAAAAAACGGGGAAGCTACGAGATCGGGAAAACGGGGGAGCTATCGGGAGTTGCCGTGCGAAACCAGAAGATGCGGCTGCGAATGAGGAGAGAAGTCGTCGGGATTTTGATTTAGGGCTGAAAAGCTCGTATAAAACCGCCGACCGTGATCGGAAATCACTGTGACAAAACGGCGTGAAAACCAATTTTCAGCGGATGCGGTTTAAACCGGGAGCTTGCCAAATGTAAAAAAAATTGCAGTTGCGTTTTTTTAAGCTTGAACGGGAAAAATAAGTTCTGCCAAACGAACCCTAAATCTCCGTTTGGCACGGTGGCGGTCGCAAACATATGAGTTAAACCGTCATTCGTTAAGGATTATCTAACAAACATCATCTGTTTGAACCCAAAAGTGGATGAAGTTCCTTAGGTGGGCGTTAACGAATGACAATTTAACCCCGTGTTCATGACCGCCACCACCGTGTCAACCGCCATCGCCGCTGCCACGCCAACCGTCATCGTTGTCGCCACACTAAAACCGTCATCCCCGCCGCCGCACAGAAACCTCCCTCCCCGCCGCCGCGCCAACAACCATCGTCGCCACCGCACTGAAATTGCCATCGCCGTTGCCTCGCCAACCACCATCACCGCTGCCGCACCAACCGCCATCATCGCTGCCGCACCAACCGCCATCACCACCGCTGAACCGAAACTACCACTGTCATTGTCGCACCGAAATCACCATCACCTCCGCCGCACCAACCGTCATTGTAGTGAAAAATATTTAAGTTTACCGAACAAAATGTTATTTAAGTTTTACCAAACAAAATATTAATTAAGTTTACAAATATTAATTAAATTTACAAATTTTAATTAAGTTTAAAACAAATCATTTACTTTTGCTTCTCGAGTTGCGACCAGAAGAGGGAGGTGAGTTGCGCGCAGGGGTAACGAAGGTGGCGAAAATGAATTCGGACTGGGGTTTGCTGGCAGCAAAATTGAGCCTTTCCAAAAGATGGAAGAAAATAAGTTTTGGATAGAATTTGAATTTGCTAGAAATCAAATTAAATTTACTAGTAATAGCAAATGCAATATCGAGTTATTGGTTTGAATTTTGTTGTGCATTGCATTAATTGAAAATCTCAATAATCTAATAACTCTATTATTCATTCCTACCTAACATTTGTAAATAATCAACAAATCATTCCTTAAAAGCAAATTTAATTGAATCATAGAAAATATGTATACTCAACTATGCAAGTCATGAATTCAATATTGAAGCTATCAACACGTTTGATCCTGTGACCAGAAGAATCAATAGGATCAAAGTGAGTAAAACTTGGTTCGGGCGTCAGAAGCGCAGTGACTGCCGATACCACTGCTTCAACAGTTCATGTGGCCGCTCTCTTTGTGACTGCAATGACTATTTTCAGCCGATTGATGGTTAAGACTGTGTTTGGCGCAGCTTACCACAACTTATTTGCTCCTCCGGCGAGATTGAACAAAAATGTCATTGTCATTAAATGTATGTTTGGTATGACAAATGTTACCAAAAATAAACACGTTTGAGACATAAGATTTTGACGTGACAACGATATTTTTGTCCAACCTCACCAGAACAAATAAGCCACGATAAACTGCACCAAACGCAGCCTAAGTGACCCACTCAGTAGCTAGCACAATCACGGGACGTGGTGTCCGCTCAGCCTAGTAGCAGAAGATGTCCTCCAGCCGAAGGGTTCTTCAATTTGACTATGCATGCTCCTTCATTTCAAGTTCCATCCGTGTCCGCAAAGAGTTCCAATGCATCAGTCCCTGCGATCTCCACTCCAGTGACTGCACACTGTCTTTTTAATGTCCGTAAATCATGTAACCTCTCATCCTTGCCCGAATCTCTTGTGACTTGGGCAACCTGCATTTTATAGAACTGCCCACCGGGCAGCTCCCACTCGTATAAATAGGGGTGAACAACACCCAGAAAGGGATCCACATTCTGATCCGAATCGAGCCAAAGATAGTTCTAGCTTGTCGCGAATTCGGATTTGGAGACTCTCATGTCTTGCGAACTCACTAGCTAGTGTGGATGCTAATCTTGTATCCCTTTCTGTGAAATCAATAAAATCACTAACAACAAGTGGAGTTGTCGTTGAGGGCAGTCCGGTGTAACCGTTCACAAAAATCCCCTTCTCCCTCTCGATCGCAAATTAAATGACTACTCATGTCTCTTCTCACTTTATTCCCCTATTTTAGTGTGTTTTTGTGGAGTGCAATTTTGACTTCAACAAAACGAACACAACCTTCAGATCAGAGTCGGCCGAAGAACAAGTTTGGTCAAAATGTGTGATGACGACAACTAGAGCTCTCAGCCCGATGTATCCCGCCCTAGCTCAGAGGGAGCAACCACTCTGGAGTCTCTTGAGCTCAAGTTCGAGCAAGCTCGCCTAGAGGCCACACAAGTTTGCGCAAGCTAGCCTCTTCATCGAGAGTTCCTGCAGTAACATGTGATCATGCCGCCTCTGCGACCTCAGGCAGATGAATTTGTCGCCGCCCGCCACAACTTCTTAGAGGGGGTCACAAACTCTAGCCATACTAGAAAGCTTAACTCCCAAGTGGGTGCTGCCTACCCTCCAACTGTCACAAACAGATTCAGAGAACCGCATCTTCTTCGTTTCTCCAGAAGGGAAGACCCCTCTAACCACCTCATCTTCCATTTCAATGACTCTTAACCAACGAGATTCACTATAGATTGCTTGCCATGAATTTTGACGGCAAAGCGAGGGCATGGTTTTATAAGCTCCCCCATTTATGTTTCATCTTTTGGAGACCTTGGAATGGAGGTTTTGCTAAGGTTCGCACCCTCCAAGAAGCGAAAGAGCGGCCCTTCTGGTCTCTTCCAGATTGTTCATTTTGTCAATTGATAGAGATTAAAATGAAGCGCGTAGGTCAAACATTCACGAAATGAGACCAATAAAATCTAATAATCATGTGTGATCTATGCGTGCATGATCGACATGAACACAATTAATTAATTCCTACACAACAGTGTAAAATAAATTAATCACTTATAAAATTTATGCGATCACTTTGTAATAAACATGATGAACTCATGAAACAAAGTATGAAATGCACTATAAAAATTAAGTGGCAAAAAAGGAATTAAATACGCATACTATTTTTGGATTTTTCCTCATGACGCATAGTGGCCTACATTCATAAGAGCGCACTTGAGTTCTCTTGTATAAAATTTGATACTCTTGATGGTAGACTTGACATTCAAGTTTTACTAAAAATTAATTCACTTCTGGTTTAGACAATTAAACCAATAAAGCATAATTTATCAAAACAATTTTTCCCAAGCCAAAATTGGTAATCTCGTGTCTCTACTCTATCCTGCCACAATCAAGGAAAAAGCATACTCCTCCTTTTCCATGTCAGTTCATGAGATGGCGGAGATGGAGTTCAATTTCTTGCCACAAGAACAGAAGACCGAAGAAGAGGAACAAGAGCACAACCGAACTGAAGAAGTGATGCTGGATCATTCCTTGTCAGGAGAGGAGCAAAGCACGCAGTAACCACCACAAGTCCTCTACTCACTCTTGTTCATGATTCAGATTTTTACACACAAAATAACCGGTCTTTATCCCTAAATAGGAGAGGAATTAGGAAAAATGGAGGAAATTTACTAAAAACACCCATCTTTTCCTTAATGAAGATTCATCCGCACGCAAAATAAATCATATGCACGAATTATAACCGATCAATCTGAACTTGCCAAGAGGAGACCTAGCTTGCGTAATGAAGGTTCGAATTGGTCTAGCCCACCTATTACGGGTTTAAACAATTCACGCAAATCAATTTTGATGCACACTCGCAGAAGATATCAATAAACTCGTACTAACGCATACACATGATCGAGATGACTCGATTGAATTAGTCCACTCATAATTAGAAAAACTTACATTCTCCCACTTGGACTATTTCAATCGTAATTTAGGTCGATTATAGATCAAAACACTGCGCTTAATTAAGAGTACCACCGTGAAGCTTGCATCTTCAGTTCTCTCCACGCGTTAATCCGGTCCAACTGAAACCTTCACTACGAATCATGAAGACAACCACATCATTATGTGACACGAGATCTTCCATGATCACAAAAGCTTACAGATTTAATCGATATGGACACAGTGTGGTCATAAAGAGTCAAAACAACAAAATAAAATGTGATCACAATTTGTTGTTTAACTCAATGGTCAATAAATTTCTCTACTGGATACACTAAACCATACTTTGAAAAATTCTCAACACTCAAAAAGAGTGTGTATGTCTCTTAAATGAATATCTTAAGATTTTATTAAGATGTCATGAGACGTACGATCAAGAATTTATGAATTAAATGAATGCCCCAAGCCTTATGCTTGAAACTGACACATATTTCAAGACTTGTTCATGAATTGTGACGTGCCACATGAATGTATGAATATCACAAATGAATGATATCACATATAAATGTATAATTTCTGTTTGAAATCAAATTATATTAATTTCCCCAAAATTATTGCATATATATGAAATTTGAAGTGCAAATGAAATGATAGATGAAAAATTATATTAAAAAGAGATATGAATATAACCTCCCACTAATCAAGTACATCTATGGACTCCACAAGAACCATACTGGAGGCATGCTTCTTAAAAATATTAGGTTGAAGTCCCTTGGTAAGTGGATCATGATGGGTCCATTGATCTCAATGTCCTGAATTTGAAGGACCAACAAACAATGTATACACATGTTATGATCTAACTTGTGTTCAAGATTAATGATTGCAGATTGTCTTGGTAAGCAATGATGGGACATGTAGCATAAGTGGCTAAGTTAGGTAAGTTCTTACCTAAGTGGTGGAAAGACAGAAAACTGTCTAAGTCCACAGGAATTGAGTGAAGATCATTCACTCAACGCCAGATGACTTATAGCACTGAGTAAAGCCTATTCAGTCAAAGCCATGAAGTGACAAGCTTAGAATGTGGCTAAGTCCACATGCATTGAGTGAAGTCAACTCACTCAATACCATACATCAAAAAACTGTGAGTCGGGCTAATGTAGTCAAAGCCTAAAGAGAAATGAGCGGAAAAGTGACTAAGACCACAGGTGTTGAGTGTAGTTCACTCACTCAATTCCTTAGCTTCAAAATAGTTGAATAGCTGAGCCCAGAGATTGTCGAACTAAGGTCTAAGTTTGTTGAGTTAAACTTTCACTTATTCGTCGAGCTGAGCTCAGAGTTTGGCAAACTGAACTCTAAATTTGTCGAACTGAGCTATTGCCTATTCGTCGAGCTGAGCTCAAAGTTCGTCGAACTATGTTCTAAGTTTGTCGAGCTCAAACTGAATTTTGAAACAGAAAATCTAGCTAAGACAGAAAGCGTTGAGTGAGACGTGGTCACTCAACGCTCTCAACGCCATGCCGCAGAATTTGTTAAGGTAAAAAGCATTGAGTGTGTATTACTCACTCAATGTTGTCAATGCCTAATGAAGACAAAATTTTGTCTAAGGTGTTTGGCATTGAGTGATGCCCACTCACTCAACGCCAAGCAGCAGAAAGCTGAGAAAGCAAGTTGGCATTGAGTGAAGCTGAATCACTCAACGCCTAGAAATAGATTTATATTTTATATAGTTTGACGTTGAGAGAAGGTAACTCACTTAACGCCAAGACACGGTAAAACTGTCTAAGTACTTTGGCGTTGAGTAAAGCTCACTCACTCAACGCCTATACTACTAATGCTTGAATTTTGACTAAGTATTCAGGTGCTGATGTCAGCAAGTCAAAAATCCAACCATATTCAAATTGTTATCGGCAAAGCCACATTACATGACAAAAGGCGTCATAATCCTACTATATGATAGTTAGGCATTAAAGCAAGGATGCAACCTGCATTAATGGAGTGGGACTCACTGCTAAAAGAGTCATTGGGTTACAATAAATAAAAGGAGAAGCACTTTTCAGAAAGGCAAGCTATTACAATAGTTCTTTGGAATCATCATTGTTGTGATTGAAGAACGGGGAGCCCAAGATAGCAAGTTTAGAGGCATAACAAGTTAGATGTTGACATCAACATCTTCAATAGCAAGATTGCTGGTGCCAACTTCATTTGCACCAGCTAGCAAGCTCATGGTGATTCACTGAGAAAACGATAGCAGCTAGGGCCGACCCTTACTACAAGTCCTTCACAGATCCAACCAATAAATCCTAAATAATATTCTCTTGGGGAGCTGTGAAGAAGGAGATAGAGCTGTGCAGTTGGCTCAGTTCAGAAAGGCAGAGAAGCTGATCTTCAAGTTGCTTCCAGCATAAACCAGAGCATATACATCACTTTTGCTGTGAAGAAGAGATGGCTGAGCTTTTGGTTCAGCTCAGAAAGGAGCAGAATAATATTCTGCAAGTCACTTCTAGTACAAGTGGATATTCTTGTTGCTGTAAAGTAGTTGGGACTTAGGAGTACTTAGTCAAGAAAAGTAGACACAAGAAAATATTCCTGATATCAAAGTGGGGCTGAGTCTAACTCACCCAAGGTTAATTGGCACAGAGGAATTCCTCTTGTGTCCAATCAAGAACCTCAATAACCCACTTCCATCTTGTATGATCCTTTGTGGATCTGAGTGGTAGGAGCAAACTTGCTCTGAGGTAGGTGATCAGTTGATCACTGAGTGGTAGGGCACTTGTGCCTGAGCTGTAGGAGAGTGCATCTCTCTGAGTTGTAGGAGCAAGTTTGCTCTAAGGTAGGGCTATCGTCCATAGCCTAAGTGGTAGGGCTTAATTGCCTGAGGTAGGTGATACTTGTATCACTGAGTGTAGGCCCTTGTGGATAAGGTGTAAGTCTTAGAGAAGACTGAGAGATCATGAGGGATCTGAGGTGTAAGCTCTTTAGAGCATTGTTTTGGAGAAGTTCCCTGACCAATAGGAAGTTGACAAGGTGGAAGGAGAGTGGATGTACCCAAAGATTGGGGAACCACTATAAATCTTTGTGTACTCTGTTGTGTTGGTTTTCTTTATGCAGGTAACTCATCTTGAAAGCAAAAATTAACCAACCAATAAAGCAGCAAACTAAAAGAAAATAAAAGTTAGTCACTAAGGACTAAGAAATCTATTCACCCCCCCCCCCCCCCCCCGCCTCTAGGTGATTTAGCTATCCTTAAAATAAAGACTTTTAAGTGGTATCAGAGGGAGGTTGCTCAAAAAGGACCTAACAGTCTGAGTAGACCTCAAAGGATAACTAAAAGGGTTTTAACTTATGTGTTCAAAAAGGAACCATAAGGTGTGGAGATCAATGGAGCTTAAAATCAGCAAAAATGACAAAAAGACCATTGGACTACTGGCTGCCCTTGTAGAAGACAAGATCTTTCCATATATAAAAGCAAAGATCAGGGCCCCTCTATCATATTCAAATAGTGATTCAGAGGTGGAAGAGGCTGAGTAAGGTGAATGTAGAAGTTGTGAACTGACAGCTACACCAGAAGAAGGTTTCTGCCAGGATCAGCCTGGACAAAGTCAGGTATATTCCCCATCTAGCTTATCCTTAGAGTCTGGATATGAGTCCTACTCAGGCTCTGATGTATCCTCATCAAGTGATGATTTGAGTCCTCTATCAGAAGGTATCAATCAATTGATTGAAAATCATGCTGCCCGTCTGAAAGCTTTCAAGAAAAGCAAGTTGCTTGTTAAGAAACAAGCAGAGAAAATAGCCTCCCTATAGATTATTGCTTCCCAGCAAGATGAATCTTCATCCTTTCTATGTCTAAAAGAGAGGGAAGCAGCCCATCAGAAAATCATGGTAGATATCCATGTTGAGTCCATAAAATATAAGGACCATATTATCAAGGATCTTAAAGAGAAACTTGAAAGGGAGAATAGGATTGTGACCAATTTCTCTAAGATAGATGCTATCAAGAGAAAATCTGAGTCTGAATGGATTTCTAAAGTTATCCAATCTCAGAGAAGAGGTCAAGCTCCTGTCAGGACTCAGTCAACCTTTCACAAGATAATTCTCCCATCCAATAGGCATGCCTATGATTGTAAGTATGGACACTAGAGATGTGAGAATCTTCCTTGTAAGACTACAAATGTTCCTTACAATGGAAGAAGGACATGAGACTGAGTGCTCAGAAGGCTCCCCATGAAAAAGTGCAAAATGCCCATCCTGGACCTTTTGTATTTAATGTACCAGCTCCATCACTCTTGAGCAAGACAGTGGTCTTTTCTCAAAGTCTCCCTGCACACACTCTGACCATGGGTAAATCTGCCAAGAAACAAGACTTGGAATCTTCTAAGGGCACCAAAAACATGTCCTATGCAAAGAGAACTGCTGCTGATAGACCTTGTGAAAAACCAAGCTCTTCTCATGACAGACCCACTCTTAGTCAGATTATGGCTAAGAGAAATTGGAACAAGGAAGCTGCTCTTCCTTCTATTCAGTCTGCAGTCAACCATGCTACCAGACCTGCTCAGAAGAGAAGATATAATATTCATGAGTGCTGGTGTTGTGGTAAAGTGGGCCACTTTACCATAGATTGTTGGCACAACCCTAGTGTGACACGGGCAAGAAAAAGTCTTCCTGACATGGCTCCTATAGGTAGACATTTTCATTTTCAAACTAACATGAACCTACGACTCATGTCAGCTTGGCTTCCTAAGGTAAGGTAATTCTGTCTTGCAGGATAGTCCAAGTGGCCATAACCATTTATGGTTCTTGGATAGAGATGTATCAGACCCAAGTCTGGGTACAAGATATGATGGTGGGGATGCAAAAGATGTCAAAGGAAAGCCAGATGAACATCAAAGACAAGTGCAATTATTAAGGGGGAGCTTGCAAAGGAAAGTCAGATGAACATCAAAGGCTAAAGATCAGAAGCAAGGTTGTTGGTATGCTCAGAGACTGTTAATCCAACATGGGCTTCAAGTCTACAGGGCAGAGATAAGTAGAATTCACCTTTCTTTAATTCTACTATTTAATTGCAAAATTGATTACACATGTAAGAGATAGGGTAATTGAAACAAATGACTGAGAAGATGTAAAAACATTAGCCTTAACAACTCTTCTCAATAAATACGTTAGTGGCTCACATGTTCACCATGCCACAAGAAGTAACTAGTGTCAACATACCCAAAGACATATTACATATGGAATACTAGGTTAGATAAGTATCAAAATTTGGTTTAGTTAATTGAGGTTGGGGGCTACTAATACACTCTCAGTTGAAATTAATGAAAGGATATTGAAATTATGTCTAATTGCACCCCCAATAGAACACATTTTAGAATGTGTGATGCAGGACAATATTACCCCTGCATGTTAGGCCAACACAATTAGGGGATAGTTGAAATTTAATTACTAAAGAAAACAGATGTTGAGCAAAACAAGCTTACTCAAAAAAATGTAGAAAAGACGGCCTATAGATATGTGTCGGGTTTCATTCCTGGCCATTGATCAAGATTAATCAACAAAATAGATTAGTGACTTTCCGAATTCTTTTTAAGAATACCTATAAATAGAAGTGCTTGTGCAATAAGCCAAGTCATTGTTCATTACCCTCTCCCGCTCGTACTCACTGAATCGACGGAAAGACGTTTTCACTAGCCTTCTCAAATTCTCCGGCGAAATGGCGCCCAAGGGACAAGATTTCCTCTTCAAAGGAGCAGAGGTGGTTCGCAATGTATTCGTTGATGCTCCGGAAGAAGTTCAATAGGTGTTTAATCTTCTACATAAATCTAACCTGGCCTTCATCCTGACGGAACCCTGTCTTTTGTGGAAGAGGGAAGCGCTAGAGTTGTTCGCCAATGCCAAAGTAGATGCTTCGGTTGGTAAAGTTAAGACTATACTAAGCAGGAAGAAGATCAAGATTACCCCTAGAAGGCTCAGCAAGGCTCTGCACTTGCCAAAGCTCTCTGTAACTGAGGATGAAGAAGAGTTGTTGCTGTATAACGTAAAATCGGTAATGAAATGGTATGGACTTTCCAAGCACACCACCGGATCAATTCTAAGGAAAGAACTTAACCTGAGAGGTAAGTTTCTAGTTGATGTCATCGGAAAAGCTTGATATGCAAAACATGCTCCCATGACAAAATTTCAAAGAGGTTGCTTAAACTAATGGTAAGGGTCATACTGTCCAAGAGAACTGATTGGGGAAGAGTGTTGTTTGAAAGAATAGTGGACTGCATGGATGAACCAAATTTAGGGAGAATCCTTTCACTATATCTGCAAGAAATAGTCCCAAAAATTCTGAATCTGAAGCTTGGTGCAAGAATACACCACATGAGAAGAATGGATATCAGAATGCTTGAGAGATGAGACAGGGTCCTTCAGCCCCGTGGTCCAGAAGCTGTGGAAAGGAAAGGAAAGAGAATTGCTGCTACTGAGCCCAGCTCATCTAGCAGCTCATCTGAGAAAGAAGAGCCTCATAATCCTGAACTATCTTCATCTGCTGAAGAGTCCAGGAGGGACATAAATATTCAGGTATCAGCCTCTTCCGATTTACTCCTCTTAGTCGTGTAAGCAGACTAGAGTCAGATATTGTTCCTGAAGTTGATGAGACTACTGTTGGGTTAGCTAGATCTGTTGTAGAGGAAGGAGATGACTTGCCTTCAGCTAAGAATGCGGGCAAATAGCAGAGGAAATTGTTAACAAGATCTCTGCAGAAATGAAGGAAGATGCTTCCATGCATGTTGATACAGATGATCACCTGCCTATACTTGATGATGCTAAAGTTTTCAGCCCTCTGAGTGAGTGGGAGCATCTGCTAGAGTAAGTTATGGAAATAACATTCGCTAAGGAACAGTCTGCAATGGCTGAGGGGGAGCAGCTTGTGGAAGAGATAATGCAAGATGCATTATTTATGGGGGAGACTCTTAAGGTACCACCCAAGGATAATCAGCCTACTGATACAGAAGGTACTACTACCGATCTACATGCCAAGGAGGGCATGACAGGAGTTGAGGGGGAGATTCAATCTGAACTCCCTGATCAGAAGGAAGTTCTTAACATTGATTCCTCACTATCAGGAAGAGAGTCAGATGCTCCAGGAAGTGAAACATATGTAAATGAGCCTGATTCTGATGAGATGGAAGAGGTCAGGGCAGTTCTTGATGAAGGCACATCAGCTCAAACAAATCAGATTCCACCTATCTTCCTTGCACAACTGAAAGGACTACTAGATAAGCAAAGGAGGGCACTACAAAATTATGTAGATGATTCCCTCAAGGATATTAGAAATGATCTGACAACTGAGATCAGATCTATAAGATTTGAACTCAATCTGCTGAAATGAGAAACAATCAAATTCTTCATAAGAGTTGCTCAAGCTGTAGACTTTACAATGGAGAAACTGGATGTGTTAGGCCAAAACATTGTTATTATCATAGAAAATCAAGTAACTCAGGCCAAGAATAGTGTGACAATCCATGCAAATGACAAAATTCTGAGAAGTGAACAAAACATTGAAATTTTCACAAAGATAGATACCTGCACCAAGATGCTGGATGACCATATGTTGGAAGTCAAGAATCATGTCACTGCAGGAGTGAACTACCTAGAAGTAGAGAGAAGCAAATCAAGCAACTCCCAGACCAATACTTTAATTGAAGAAGCCAAAAAGGGGGAGAGAGAAGCCATAAGGATTAATACTGAAAACATGGTCTGGGCAACAAATGTTGTGAGAGGCTCATTGGGATTAGAGCCAGTGCAATATGACAATATCCCAATGATGCCTGCTCAAGTGCTAGAAACTTTGAACAGAGAACCTGCTCAAGATAATCAAGAGTATGAGATGTATATAGAAGATCATGATAGTGCCAGTAATTAGTGTGGAGTGCAGCCTACTGCTGCTGAAATTCCCTCCTTCAGCCCCACTGTAGACCAGACACTACAAACAAGAGAAATGATTGCTGAAATTGCTGAAGCTGAAGAGGAAGTCAGGATGAGAAAGAGAAAATATAGAGAAGAAATGAAGAAACGACCTGATTTCGAGCAGTGTAGCCCAGAGTACAGATCCATCATCTTGCTTGCTTGAGATCAGGTCAAGAATAAGAAATCAGATATATGTAAATGGTATAGTAAGACCAAATGGAATAAGATGGAAAAGAGGGACACAGAAAGAAGTATTTTTTGGAGGAACAAAAAGGCAAATCTTCTCACTCGTGATGCTGTGGAACCATCTAAATACTTCCCCAAGCCCTTCAGCTATTTTGAGAGACAAAAGGATAAAGTTGAAGCTGAAGCTGGAGCTACTAAGGCTAAGGCTGCTAATGAAGCTGATAAGAGGGGAAAGGAGATAGCTGGAGCAGAAGAAAAGCTGGCAAAGAAATCCAGAAGCAGTGGGATTATGGTAAGGGAACCTGAAACTTAAAATGTTTCAGGTTCTGCTTACAGGGCTAGGGATATGACACTTTATTTAAATTGCACAAACATTTATTCCCTATATGATTAAATAGAACAATCATTTGATATAATTATGATCTGTCTAACTCATCAATTCCTAAGATTTTGACTTATCTGCTACATCATTTGATATATCTATGATTTATCTGAATTATGCTGTGATGATGTGTTATATATATATATCATAAGTGTGTTAGTGTATACATTGACTTAGGTTTTGACTTTTTCAAATAGGGGGAGATTGATGGATCCATTGATCCCAATGCCCTAAATTTGAGGAAGGACCGGCAAACAATGTATGCACATATTGTGATCTAACTTGTGTTCAAGATTAATGATTGCAGATTATACTGGTAAGCAATGATGGGACATGTAGCCTAAGTGGCTAAGTCAGGTAAATTCTTACCTAAGTGGTAGAAAGACAAAAATACTGTTTAAGTCCACAGGCGTTGAGTGAAGATCATTCACTCAACGCCAGATGACTTATAACACTGAGTAAAGCCTATTTAGTCAAAGCAATGAAGTGGCAAGCTTAGAGTGTGGCTAAGTTCACATGGGTTGAGTAAATTCAACTCACTCAATGCCATACAACAAAAAGCTATGAGTCAAGCTAATACAGTCAAAGCCTAAAGAGAAATGAGTGGAAACGTGGCTAAGACCACAGGCATTGAGTGTAGCTCACTCAATCAATGCCTTAGCTTCAAAATAGTTGAATAGTTGAGCTCAGAGTTCGTCGAACTAAGGTCTAAGTTCGTCGAGTTGAACTTTCACTTATTCATCAAGCTAAGGTCAGAGTTCGGCGAACTGAATTCTAAATTCGTCGAACTGAGCTATTTCCTATTCATCGAGTTGAGCTTAAAGTTCGTCGAACTGTATTCTAAGTTCGTCGAGCTCAAACTGAATTCTGAAATTAAAAATCTGGCTAAGGCAGAAAGCATTGAGTGAGATGTGGTCACTCAATGCTCTCAACGCCATGTCACAGAATTTGTAAAGGCAAAAAGTGTTGAGTGTGCATTACTCACTCAACGCTGTCAACGCCTAATGAAGACAGAATTTTGTCTAAGGTGTTTGGCATTGAGTGATGCTCACTCACTCAATGCCAAGCAGCAGAAAGCTGAGAAAATAAGTTGGCATTGAGTGAAGCTGAATCACTCAACGCCTAGAAATAGATTTATATTCTAAGTAGTTTAGCGTTGAGATAAGGTAACTCACTCAATGCCAAGATACGGTAAAAGTATCTAAGTACTTTGTCGTTGAGTGAAGCTCACTCACTCAACGCCTATACTACTAATGCTTGAATTTTGACTAAGTCTTCAGGTGCTGATGTCAGCCAGTCAAAAAGTCAACCATATTCAAATTATTAGCGGCAAAGCCACATTACATGACAAAAGACGCTGCAGACCTACTGTACGACAGTTAGGCTTTAAAGAAAGGATGTAGCCTGCATTAATAGAGTGGGAACCGCTGTTAAAAGATTCGTTTGGTTATAATAAATAAAAGGAGAAGCTCTTTTCAGAAAGGCAAGCTGTTACAGTAGTTCTTTGGAATCTCCATTGTTGTGGTTGAAGAACAATGAGCCCAAGACAACAAGTCTAGAGGCATAACAAGTTAGCTGTTGACATCAACATATTCAACAACAAGATTGCTGGTGTACAACCCCGTATTCGCAGAGTGGGTCCCCTCGGCGAGCGCAAGACCAGCTTTATATTTTTAAGCTTTTGGAGTGGTTTGGACTCTTAGTGACCAATTTAGGCCGAGCCTCGTAATATACTAGTAGGGGAGGAAAAATTTGCCTCCCCCCAGTGGGCCTTTTTTTTCGGGGGGGGGGGGGGGGGGAGTGCGACAAGTTGGCTGGAAACCGCCCCGACCTGATAAGTGCGAGGTGGGAGCAGCGGGACCGGCCGGGTCTCGCCCCTACCCCCTTATGCTCAGCGGTCTGGCGGGGCGAGACCGGCGGGGGCTGGGGTCTCACCCCTGCCCCCTTCTGCTTTGCGGCCTGGCGGGGCGAGACCGGCCGAGGGCTGGGGTCTCGCCCCTGCCCCCTTCTGCTCTCTGCGGCCTGGCGGGGCGAGACTGGCCGGGAGGTCGGGGTCTCGTCCCTGCCTCCTCCTGCTCTGCGACCTGGCGGGGTGAGACTGGCCGGGGGCCGGGGTCTCACCCCTGCCCCCTCCTGTTCTGCGGCCTGGTGGGGCGAGACGGCTGGGATGCCGGGGTCTCGCCCCTGCCCCCTCCTACTCCGCGCCTGGCGGGGCGAGACCGGCCGGGAGGCCGGGGTCTTTCCCCTGCCCCCTCCTACTCCGCGGCCTGGCGGGGCGAGACCGGCCGGGAGGCCGGGGTCTTTCCCCTGCCTCCCCCTGCTCCGCGGCCTGGCGGGGCGAGACCGGCCGGGAGGCTGGGGTCTCGCTATTGCCCCCCCTGCTCCGCGGCCTGGCGGCCTGGGAGGCAAGACCGGCCAGAGGACGGGGTCTCGCCCCTGCCCCCTTGCTCCCCAGTTCTTCGGGGGTCACTGCTCATCTCGGGTGCCCGGGGAGATGGTGGGAATGGCTCCTCCCACTCTTGGACCTCTTTTGACCATGTTTTTACCGTTTTACCCTCAGGGTGGAATTACCTCTTTACCCCCCGGTGTGGATGTTTTCTATTAGCCAAAAGCCTTTTCGGCGTAGGGATATTGTTGACATTTTGGTCCATGGGGTTGGAAAAACTATAAATAGACCTTTAAGGGTGCCTTGGAGGGCATTGCATTCAGAGCCACAAAAATCCCCTTGCTCTCTTCCTTCAAGGCACCTAGCTCAAGCATTGGCTAGGGAGGGGGAGACCTCAAAGGTCTTCCAGGTGTGAGGTGGGACCTCCGCGCTAGAGCCGAGGGTCTGTTTCTAGCTTCTTGATCCTTTGGTCCGTGACGTTCTCCTGAGTGTAGTAGGTGCGAGGTCACCCCTTTCTAGGGACCCCGAACTCCACAGAGGTCATTTTTGGCTTCAACAGCTGGTTTCATCTTCATCTGCACCAGCGAGCAAGCTCAGGGTGATTCACTGAGAAAAAGATAACAGTTAGGGTCGACCCTTGCTGCAAGTCCTTCACAGATCCAACCAACAAATCCTACAGAATATTATCTTGGGGAGCTGTTGAAAGTTGTTTAACTGAAGGTTAGCTAATCGCCTAGATGGGGGTGAATAGGTCTTTAAAATTTTATTAGTTCTTTTGTTGATTTCAACTTAATCTGTTTAGAGCTTGTCCTTAAATCCTGTAATAAGAATGAAAACATGCAACATAACTGTTGAAGTTGATGTAGAAGCCGTATAGGAGGATGACCGAGGCGGAGATGCCACTGGAGAAGATCCGTACAAGAGGAGGAGAAGGCAGACAAGGCCGAAACGTTGTCGAGGAAGTAGAGGCCGCCGCTCTCAGTCCTAGTAGCAATCATCCGTTGGGAGCTCGGATCCTGAAAAGAACAAGAAGTCGGAGTAAACGTTACAGAACACTGAAGCTGCTTGCATAAAGAGGTAACCGACAACAAATTGCTTGGAAATTTGGGCACATAGAGAGTGTCCGCTAGGCGAAGAGATGGAGTAACATGGACCACTTCCGACCCATGAACCAGGGAGGGAGAACCGTCTGCAACAAGAACCGGGGCACCCGATCATGCTGTTCGAGGAGAGTGAAGCAGTGAGGATTGCCCGTCATGTGATTAGTTGCTCCAGAGTCGATAAGCCATTTACCTTGAGTTACCACGTGGGCACTACCTGATGATGTGACCACGGAGGCAGACGGCTTGGAAGAGGAGACAGAAGAGTCACCCAAGGGGCAAAGATGGGGATTCTTCGTCCAGCAGCGGTCAAGAGTATGGCCGGTGCGGCCACAGTGAGAGCAGAGGTAGCGGGAAAGAGCACATCCGCCAGACTGGTGACTGCGGCTACCAGAGCCACTCCGCTAAGTTTGGTGAGCATAGTTGGCCGGTGGAGGAGGAGTGGGCAGAATCGGGTGCTGAAGGAGAGAGGTGACAGCGGCGATGCGGGCAGCGGTGGAATCTAAGGTAGGAGATTCCGCCTCACCCAGAATTTGCTGGCGAATCATATCATAAGTATCAGGAAGCCGGAGTAGATAACACACAACCAAAAGCTCCTGGAAGTTCTTGTGTTGTTGATCCAAATCTGCAGAGAAGGGGCGATTCTGAAGAATCTCAGTCCCAAGAGACTGAACCTGTTGGTAGGCAGCAGCAGGGGACAAGGTAGGATAGGCAAAGAGGTCCGCATACAGCGTATAGATGCGGGATGTCTGAGCCCCCTTGGAGTACAGAGCGTCAAGATGAATCCAAGTGGCCTTGACCGTCTCATCATGACAGATGACGGGAAGACACTCATCAGATAGGCTATTAGCAAGCCAAGTACGCACAAGCACGTCACTCGCATCCCAGTCATCAAAGAGAGGTGAAGTGGTTGGAGGAGGCTCATCAACGAGATGGTGGCGTTTGCATTGCGAGCGAAGGAGAAAGGTGAAGGATACGCTCCAATCCGGGTAGTTGGAGCCGACAAGCTTGGAAACGGTCCCAAGGTTCCCGGAAGGAGTAGTAGGAAGAGGCAGAGCCGGATTGGCGACAGGAGTGGTGATAGGAGTGGTGGCAGTAGAAGCGTCAGAAAGAGCCATAGAAGAAAACAATAGGAAGCCACGCGGTTAGAAAACAAGACGTGCGGATAGGAAACAAGTCACGCGAACAGGGAGAAATCGCAGCGGTAGGAGAAGGAGATCTGCAGCGGTCACGATGATTGACACCAGCGGCCAGAAAAGCCACGACCAAGCCGTAGAACCAAGCTGAGGGAAAGAAGTCGAGCGGCTAGAAGGTATCCCGCGCGAACAGAAGAAGAAGGAGAAGGCCGCGCGAAAGAGACTAAGGCGTACGAGCCGAACAGAGATCACACACAGAGGCCGTGCACACAAAGGGCAGTGGCAAGAGACCGCGCGAACAAGAATAAGAGCCCGCGCGAACAAGAATAAGAGACCGCGCGAACAGTATGAGAAAAAGAATCAGGAGGAAAAGATCGTTTCCTCTGATACCATGTTAGAAACGAACAAAAATAAACTGGAAGTGGTTTAACAGAAACTTTATTATCTGAAAAAGTATCTATTACAAAGGTATGACCTCTCTTATATAGAATGGAGGAGAGATGAGAGAATACAAATAAGAGATGTGACACTAAAAATTTACAGGACTAAGCGGACTAATACAGAACAATTCACACAAGCCGCGCGGTTAGACAGAAGGGCTAACCGCTCGGCTACCACCAGAGAGAGAGAGAGATCACCATGGGAGACCGCCCGGTCTCCAAGTCTCCAGAGGCATGCCGCTAGACCGGTCGGACTCCAGACAACAATAGAACAACAATAAAACCACTGAAGGGAAATCGCCAGACTGCGCGGTCTTCAACCCGCCAATATAGAGCGCAAGATTGTCCGGTCACCAACTTCAACAATAACAAACACACAAAGATTTATAGTGGTTCCCCAATTGGGTACATCCACCCTCCCTCCCACCTATCCAACTTATTTGTTGTACTAGGCACAAACTCCACCAATATGCCCCTCAGAGCTTACACCTCAGGCCTTCAGCCTTATACACAGATTCTTTACAGAATGCAAATTCAGAACCACAAGGGTTCCTACCTCACAGCCTTGTAGAGCTCATACAGCTCAGTGATCCATTGATCACCTACCTCAGCCTTATTTCTAAGCCCTACATCTTAGGCTCTTCAGCCTCACAGCTTCAGGCACACAACCCTACTCTCAGAGTGCTGCAGCACTCCTACAACTCAGCACCCTTCCAGGTACCTACAACTCAGCCTCCTCCAAGGCCTACAACTCAATGACACACTTGTCACCTACAGCTCAGTGACTTTACAGTCACCTACCTCGGGCACAAGGCCCTATACTCAGGCTAGGAGTACAGCCCTACCTCAGACCCATACTTGGATCCTACCTCAGAGAGCAACACTCTCCTACCTCAGGTAATTAAGCCTTATAGCTCAGATCCACACTTGGACTCTACCTCAGTACCCCAACAGGGCACCTACCTCAGTGACTAATTAGTCACCTACCTCAGGCACAAAGTGCCATACACTTAGATTCAGATAAACTGAATCATATAGGAACTGAATACAGAATGTTTAAGAAAAATAAAACAACTGACTCAGAGATAAGTCTCTGAGTGTACCTTGTTGGACTGTGTAGATATCAATCCAGCTCTCTTACTGTAGAAGGAATTAGTCTTCTTCTATAGCTAACACTTTTCTGCTGCACATATGGACAGCTATCAGCTTGCTGAATGAATGAATCAACTTCTCTATTCTGGAGAGAACTATCTTGCTGAACTTGAAGAGCTTCAGCTATCTTCCTTTGCCTTCTGGGCTATCTCTGCAAGACTTGAGCTTTCAAGCTTAATGGAGAAGATGTCTAGCCACCTCTAGTTTTCTTTTGTATTTTTTGTGTGTGTTCCCCGTTCGTTTTTTTGTTGCACTAATCCAATTTTCTTTTTTCCTTTTTATATGCGTTGATTTGAAACAATGACACAATTATATGTGGGCCTAGCCAAGGATTGGTGAGCCCCACCTCCTTCAGAAAAGGACAAAGCTGCTTTTGGTGCCACTACAGCTTCCACATAACGACTACATGTAAGTTGACTTTGATGACGTCAGCAATGTTCATCTCCATCTGGACTTAATATTCCAGAAATCCATAAAGCGTTGAGTGATGTTAAGTCACTTAAAGTCATCTGTCTTTGCTCTCAGCGCTTCTGGACTTGTGAATTTTCTCTAGGTTTGTCTCAGCGGTTTTGTCTCAACGGTTTCTTACTAACAGCTGAGACAAGCTTCTGTCTCAGCGGTCTCAGTGGTTTCTTATTAATAGCTGAGGCAAGCTTCTGTCTCAGCGCTTTCTCCTCAATAGTCTCCGCACTTTATTCTTAACTGCTGAGACAACCTTTTGTCTCAGCGCTTTCTTCTCAGCGGTCTCAACGCTTTCTTCTCAGCTTTCTCAGCACTTTCTTCTCAGCTATCTCAGCGCTTTCTTCTCAGCTATCTCAGCGCTTTCTTCTCAGCTATCTCAGTTGTCTCAGCACTTTTTGCCTTAGTTTTTCTGGCTTTAGTTGCGTTCGACGATCTGTGGGCTGAGCTCGACGAACTCTGATCTTCTCAGCGGTCTCAGTGCATTTTGCCTTAGTCAATTTTTCTGGCTTTAGCTCTACAAGTGTTGAGTTGAGCTCGACAATCTGTAAGCTGAGCTCGATGAATTGCAAACTGAGTATGATGAAATTCAAGCTGAGCTCGACGAACTTTGAATCCTAAGCTCTTAAGCTTATCCCAAGGAATGTTGAGCTGAGCTCGACGACCAGTGAGCTGAGCTCGACGAACTGTGAGTTGAGGTCGACGAATTTTGAGTTTACTACCAAACTCATTTTTCTTCACCTGTCCAATCATGGACTACCTGCATGTAAGAACTAGAGCACTCATCAAATATATTTTGTATGTATGTCATTGACCCGTTTGACTTCTTACAATTCTAGGATATTGCAATCAATAGACCCAACAATCTCCCCCTATTTGAATAAGTCAAAACAATGCAGGTCATTGACAACACAACATATTCATCATAGACAAAATTTAACATTAGTAGAGTGTGGAGATGTTACCATATTTCTCTAGCCTATGGAGAATTACTTACTCCCCCTTGCATGCTGCCATCCTTACTATTCCACCTATTTGTTCTTCTCAACCCTTGACTTCTATCCTCCCCCTTTTTGACTTCTACAATAGGGAGCATTCTGAGGGGTTTTTCTCCTCATATCTATCTAGAGTAGATTTTCTCACTGTGACTGAATTCAGTTCAACCGTTAGGCTAGCTCCCCCTCAACAATTGCACACCATCTTCAGTATCTAGAGGAAGAACTTGTACTACCTGCAAAATGGACAGTGCAGCATATGGTAGAAGAGAGACTTGAAGCTACATAAGATTCAACATACCAAATTCAAATTTGAAGGTGTTGAACTTGGCTTCATCAAGTGGCTTAGTGAAGATATCAACCACTTGCTTGTATGTGGAGACAAACTACAGACTGATGTCTTCCTTTTTCATATGTTCTCTAATGAAATGATACCTAATTTCTATATGCTTAGTCCTGTTATGGGAGACATGATTTCTAGCTATAAAAATTGTACTAGTAGAGTCACAAAAGAGTGAAGTTCTACTTATTTGAATATTGTAATCTTGAAGTTGATGTTGGATCCATAACAACTGAGTACAACAGCTTCCAGCTGAAATATACTCTGACTCTGCTGTTGATATTGCAACACTCATTTATTTCTTGCTGCTCCAGGAGACAAGCCTTCCACCAAGAAATTGACAGGAGCCTGAAGTGCTCTTCCTGTCCTCCTTACAGCCTGCAAAATCTGCATTTGAATAGCTTGTTAGTTCAAATTCCCCATTCCTGGGGTACCATAGGCCAAGATCTGGGGTGCCCTTAAGATATCTCAAGATTCTTTTCACAGTAGTGTAGTTAGACTCTTTAGGGCAGACATGATACCTAGCACAGACACATGTTGCATACATAATATCATGTCTACTTGTGTGAGGTAGAGAAGGGAGCCAACTATACCTCTATAAAGAGTTTGATCAACAGGCTTCCCTGGATAATCTTTGCCTAAAGGAATGCTGAGCTCATGGGAGTTCTTATGGTGGAAGCATTCTCCCTGTCATATTTCTTAATTATCTCCCTGGTGAACTTTGACTGGGATATGGATAGACCATCATCAGTCTGTTTTACTTGGAGTCCCAAGAAATATTTTTGTTCACCCATACTACTCATCTCAAACTTCCCCTGCATAGGTTTTGCAAACTTCTTGCAGAGGTTGTCGTCAGTAGAGCCAAATATTATATCATCAACATAAATATGAACTAGGATGATCTTGCCCTTAGATTCCCTTAGGAATGGGATCTTGTCTATCTTCCCCCTTGATAATTTGTTCTCAATGAGAAAGGTAGACAATATCTCATACCATGCTCTTGTGGCTTGCTTGAGCCCATAAAGAGCTTTCCTAAGTCTATATACAACAGTAGGAGAGTTAGAATCTACAAAACCTGGAGTCTATTCTACATAAACCTCTTCCTTCAAGTCTCCATTAAGGAAGGCATACTTGACATCCATCTGGAATACCTTGAATCCCGGGAAGGCTGCAAATACAAGGAACAGTCTGATTGCTTCCAACCTTGCAACTGGGGAAAAAGTCTGATCATAATCAATCCCCTCTTCCTGTCTATAACCTTTGGTCACCAGTCTAGCTTTATTCTTTATTACAATGTCATTTTCATCAAGTTTATTTCTGAAAATGTACTTGACTCCAATGACATTGTGACCATTTGGTCTGGGAACCAGCTTCCAGACCTTGCACATTTTGAACTGGTTTAGTTCTTCTTGCATTGCACCAATCCAGAATTGGTCTTGATTTGTTTCTTCAAATTTATTGAGCTCTTCTTATAACAGGAAGCTGGAATAGAGAGTTGTATCAAAACTCCTGCTTCTGGTCTGTACACTATGGCTAGCCTCACCTATTATATGATCTAGAGGATGATCTCTCAGATATTTGACTGTTGGGTGCAGCCTGACTACTTCCTGCTGATTACCATTTTCTTCAGCAGGTTGGTCTTCATTTCCAGCTTAATTGTCCTATGCTTCCTCTTGACATCATCCCTCTTCACATTCTTCTTGCATAGCTGGATCTTTATCTTTAATGGAGAGCTTTTCCATCATGACTTCTGTACCTGCGGAGCTAGGTAAAGAGCTTGACAGCTCACTGTCAATCATGCATGACTCATCAAACACTATATGGACAAATTCTTCTACAAGTTGATTTGTCAAGTTATAAACTCTATATGCCCTACTACTATTGATATACCCAATAAAGATCCCCTCATGGGATTTGACACCAAACTTAGTCACTTTTGACTTACCATTGTTCATGATGAAACACTTGCAACCAAAGATCCTGAAATAGGATATGTTTGGTTTTCTGCCCTTGAAGATCTCATAGGGAGTCTTCTTGTGGCCTTTGGTGATAGAAGCCCTATTGAGCACATGACATGCAATATTAACTGCCTCAGCCCAGAAATATTCATGGAGAAAAGTGTCACTCAATAATGTTCTCGCAGCTTCTATGAGAGTCCTGTTTTTCCTCTCAGCTAACCCATTTTGCTGACGTGTTCCTGGAGAGGAGAATTCTTGATGAATCCCTTGCTCTTCACATAATGTAGTCATAGCAGCAGACTGAAACTCAGTTCAATGGTCACTTGTCATTTTGACCACAGAGCATGCAAGCTCATTCTGAATTTTCCTGACAAAATTCATGAAGATGTTAAAGGTTTCATCGTTTCTTCTAAAGAAGAACACCCAAGTAAACCTGGAATAGTCATCAACCACCACAAGGGTATAGACCTTCCTACCTAGACTATGAACATGCATAAGACCAAACAAGTCCATATGCAGGAGATATAAGAATCTCACTGAGTCCTTAGCCCCAATGCTCTTGAAAGAGGTCTTAGTCTGCTTACCCTTTTGGCAAGCAGCACAGATACCCTCCTTGGATCATTTTATTTTGGGACCATTCCTAACTAGCTCATCACTAAAGAGCTGACCAATGGTCTTATAATTCAAATGAACCAGTCTCTTGTGCCATTGGATACAATATGAGACTTTATCATTTGCAACTAGGCATAGAGGGGAACTATTATCTAAGCAAGAGAAGTTTAAGAAATAGACATTCCCACTCCTAGTGTCTGTTAAGATGACACTTTGGTCACTTAACCTATTGATGTGACACTTATCCTTGTGGAAGGAAATGTCATAACCAAGATCACATAGTTGGCTTATGGTTATGAGGTTGTGTTGCAACCCCTCCACATAAGTCACCTTTGTGATGGTGATTATGTCATTTGAGATATTACCATAGCCTCTAGTTGTCCCCTTGTCAGAGCCTCCAAAGATGACCTTGGGTCCATTCTTTATTGGAGTGAACTCCTTTAATAGCTCCTTTTTTCCAGTCATATGCCTAGAACATCCACTGTCCAAGTACCATTTAGGAGAATTGGTACTTGAACTAACCTGAAAAGAACACAAATCACCTTACCTTAGGACCCAAATTTTTGTTGGGTCCTAGGTTCACATTAGTCTGAAAATAACCATGCCTTCTTGCAGAATTTCTGACAGGTTGGCAACCTTTGGACACTGAAGGATTGTGTCAGCAATCTACAACATAGTGACTCACTTTGCCACAACACCAGCACTCAAAGATATTGTATCTCCTTTTTCTATTTGGGACTAGCATTAGGTTGTACTGCTTCTTGAATAGTGGGGAGATGTGCTGCTCTATACTTCTGTCTTCTTTCAGCAGCCGTTTGACTGAAGGACAATCTTCAGCTGGATGTTTTGGACTTTTCTGAGAACCGCTAGCTGCATGTCTCTTTTCATCAAACATGCATCTGATAGCATCTGAGATTGTCATTCCAGCCATGCCAGAAGACTCACCTTGAGTCACTACTTTTGCTGGATGATTTAGATTCACAGCAGCAGCATTATCTTTGAGTTTTGGGGCTGGGGCACCAAAAACAAATGGTCCATGATGGGCCATTTGAATTTCCTCATGGGCAGCCTTAAAGGCTCTCACATGGTTGTATCTTCCACCTTGGTTAGGTCCACATTGGTCCATACCAGTGGTTCTATCATTCTCACAGTGACCATAACAACTTTCATTGTCATACCTATTAGAAGGCAACAACACTCTGAAAAGGAATTTGAGGCAATGAGGCTAGAGGCATAATTGGTGCCTTCCCTTTTCCCTTTCCTTTTAGATTGAAAGGTCTAGCAGGTCTCTTAAATCCCAACCCTGTCTTACCAGCTTGGGTAAGATGGGTGTCAACTAAGGGCAGCACAGTGTTTGGTTTAGAAAATTTGGTCACTAGCAATTTCTCATTTAAGAGATCATTTTCAAGTTTCTAGATAAGTTTCTCATTTGAGACTCTTACCACAGACTCACTGTCAATGATCTCCTTGAGCTGGGCTGCTTGTGCAGCCATGTCAGTAAGGGATTTTTCTTGATCTTCACACTTGCTTTTAATACTAAGAAGCTCTTTTGCCTGTCTCTTGGAAAGTAGCTTGCACCTCTTGAATGCCTCAAGAAGTTCGCCATAATTGGCAATTATGGAGTAGACATCATCCTCAGAGTCTGAATCCCCTTCATCTCTTGATGATTGAGCTTCAGAGTGTAACACCCCAAATCCCAATTTGGGCTCAGGATTGGGTGACACGGCCTGGGACACGGGCGTGTCCCAGGGCGTGTCCTGCTCGGGTTGAGTAGTTTGTCTTATGGTCGACGAAATGCACTCGACGAAGTTTTCGAGAGGGAACACGCCCTGAGACACGGGCGTGTCAGAGGTCATGTCCTCCTCGAGTTCGACAATTTTCCCTCGAGTAATTTGATCGATGATCGTCGAGTGAAGACAAGGCCTATGACACGGGAGTGTCACCTGGCGTGTACTTCACTCGAGTAGGTCTCGAGTAACTGTCTCGAGTAGGTCTTTGATGTCTCGAATACGGGTATGACAAGGGCGTGTCAGCCATTGGACACGGGTGTGTCCTGTCCAACTACTCGTGTAGTTGTCTCGAGTAGGTTTAGAGTAGGTCTCGAGAGCCAGACACAGGCGTGTCAGTCATGTGACACGGGCGTGTCAGCCATGTGACATGGGCATGTCACATGTCTGTGTCCTGTTCTGGATAACGCAGTTTGATAAAGAATTTATAGTTTTAAAAATGTATCAAAACTATAATCTCAAATAGGCAAGCGTACCTATCGAAATATAGTATAGGAAATGTCGTATTAGACTCGGGGCCTGTTGAGTACTTCTACTCACGCAAATTAATATTATTTTATCTAAATATAAAAAGGGTTAAATTAAACTTATAGAAAGAAAATAAACTAAAACTAGCACTTGAACTAGAATCCCTTTGAATAAACTTTTTATGAAACACAAACTCTAATTTACTCACTTCGACCGTGGAGGTTCCCAAGATACAAAAGCGTCTCTCTAGAGCCCATGCTTTTGACTAACCTTAGGTTGATCGATTAAGACCCCTTGGCCAGTCGAAACCCCTAAGCTTGCTTTAAGCGATGAACCCCACTATTGGATTTGACTCCAATCCGGAAGATTTATGTCGTCCTCTCTCGAGGAGTGCATGTAACTCCTTTTATCTTTGAGTGATCTCCTCGTATCCGCAACCTCTCGGTCATTTAAGATAGGGATCTAAAATCGAAGAGCATATCCACGAAATATGAATTCGACACAATATAATTCAAAGATAAATCGATAGCGGTAAAAAGGGTTTGACAAAAAGATTTTTATTCAAAGATCATCATGATCAAGTGCTAATGAAATTAGCAACATGTCATGAAATAAAAGATACAAGGAAAGAAGAAAAGGAAGAACATGATTGCTAAGAGAAAGTACTCGAATTGAAATTGCAAAAGTAACTAAATTATGAAATGGAAATTACAAGAGAGAAACGATGAAGAAAAACAGTAAACTAAGCTACAAAATACTCCTAAAATTGGCTCCCCATCTCCTCCTCCTGCTCTTGAACTCGTTTGGAATTTATAGGAAAAACTTCTGGAAGGTCACGCCCGTGACCTAGGGCGTGTCAGGCTCGGAACCGCCGTCTTTAAAGCCTGAGAACATTGGAGGAGAAACCGCCAAAATCTGTTAAATGACGGGTCACGCCCCTAGGTCACGCCTGTGACCTAGGGCGTGTCAGTTCTGTTTCTGGAAAACCGCGGGAAGCTGAAGATGTCTGGAGTAAATTGCTGTTGATGAAGGCGTCACGCCCCATGGTCACACCCGTGACCATGGGCATGTCAGGCTGCAACAAAAATGTGGCGGCAACGGCAGGAACAGCTCTACTTATTTGCTGGAAATGCACACGACACGCCCTGGGTCACGCCCGTGACTATGGGTCACGGGCGTGTACTTGACTGTTCGACGTTCTTAAATCGACTAATTGAGCCCCTTGGTCATGCCTTCTGGTCACGCCCGTGACCCATAGGTCACGCCCGTGACCCATAGGTCACGCCCGTGACCAGGGGCGTGTAGCTTTAAAATGTCGTGTCCTGCCCTCTAAACTCCTCTATGGGTCACGACCACCTGTCACGCCCGTGACCTAAAGGTCACCCCCGTGACATGGCCGTGAAAAGTTGATTTTTCCAGGATTGCTCTGTCTGTTTTGTTGATCAGCCTAGCATGCTCCAATTTGTTATCTACAGCCCAAATAAAACAGAAATAAGAAAACAAAGCATTTTAATACAAATATTAAACTAAACTAAATAAACTATTATAATTTATTAAATAAAAACTATATAAAATAACTATAAATAAAGACTTATCACAGTTCGTGCACCGCTTTAGGTACACGGCCTGTGACACGAGCGTGTCATACCCGAAATAGCCTTTTCTGGGAATTTTTGTGGTCGTTCATTTTCTTCCTCTGGGATCTGATGGCTCAGGTTTCTTCTTGCTGATATAAGGCCGAAATGGAGAAGTTATTCTTCATTCTATTTCGGCCATTCTCTTTCTAAAAGGGTTAGAGAGTAGGAAGAGCAAGGAGAAGGAGGAGGAATAAGGTGAAGGACTCCGGCTGCTGCAGGATCGTTAGTGTGCCAGAGCGAGAGTCGAGGACTGATTCGTGGAGGCAAGGTCGTGGCGGTGATTTACATCTAGCGAGTTCATGGCTCCAAAGCCATCGTCAAGGGTAATGATCTCTTTCTTGGACAATCGAAGTCCTTTCTTATGCATAGCATGGAATCCTCCACCAAGAGGTGGACAACGCAAGTGATTCCAAGTTGAGTCTGCATCTAAAGCCGGAATTATGTAGTACGATGTAGGCATGATGTGTGAAGCCCACCCGGACCATTAGTCTGGATTGGGGATGGTTATGTTGTGAACCGGAGAAGACTCCCTGTGTTGTGTGGATATTTGTGAATTATGAACCGTTGGAAAGCTTGGTATGAGCCCTTGGATGGGGGGTGTGCATTGAGATGGATTGGAAAGCGGCTCTGCGAGAGCTGTGTGTGGAGCAGGAAAGGGAAGGCCGACCCGCGTCAAGATCTGTGCTATTGACAGATTGAGCAACGGGAAATGGCTGACCTGTACCTGTGTTGTGGGAGATCAATGGGTGGCAATGCTTGGGGGATGCAAGACAGACTCGGCTTACTGCACCATAGTGGTGGGTCGCTCTAAATTCTCAAGTTTACCATGAGGTTCTCACCTCTGAGTGGTTTGGGCGGAATGTCGTCAGCATGCGTGTTGGTGGACTAGGACCGGCCAGCTAACAAGTTAATAACCTCTAATCGATGGTGTTGCCATAGAGTCCGGTACACCATAATGTGCCCTGAGTGCACAGAGCGTGTAGTGGAGGTCGGCGTTTGTGATACTGTTGTGCCGGCGAGCACTTGTTTGTGATTGGTAGATATTATGTTTGGCAATGCATATAGGGAAGGAACAACTACCCCGGGTAAGGGGTAGGGTCGTTATAATTGGTCAGCTAATGCTGATCGTTGCTATGTTTACCATCCTTGGGATGGATGTCTAACTATAGGTGCTGAGCAGGCTGAATTGGAATGCAGAGATTGATGCCCTTGCTACTTAAAGGCCCTCGAAGCTCGAGCAAAGAATTCTTGGATTTCATGTGTAGCCGGCCTCATGCCGATGTATGAAACTGTATATTTGTAAAGAGCAACATGTAAGGCCTTAAGGCCATGAGTGTGTGTGTTGTATACATTCCTGATTTATGTATAAATGTGGAATTTATATATTATTGGACATTCGTTCTTTTGAGTTCATACAACTTAAAATGTTGCGCTAGAATGCTCTGAGTTAGGATGCGAGTAGAAGAGATTTTGATATTCACACGTAATTCCGCGTTTGTCTGTGAAATATGGCGTGGGGCCCCGGCCGGACCCACCGTTATATTCCATGGGACGAATGGAGGCGTTACACAGAGTCTGAGCCAACCTCATGACTTGAAGTAAAAGATTGTGATTTAGCATTTACCTGAGTCTGACCAGGCAGATCCTGGCTTCTTTCTTCATCTATCATTTCCATCAATCCATGACATTGAGCATCTTTTTCTTCATCTTCATCCACATCTGAGTCACTATCTTAGTGAGACAGAGGGGCCCTGATCCCTATTCTAGCAGCAAGGTATTCTTCATGTTCTTCTTCAGCAACAGCTATTAGCCCAATGTAGGCTTCTTCTTCTTCACTGTCTGACCCGGAGGAGGAGTCAGAGCAGGTCTTTTCCTTCTTAGCCATAAGGGACTTTTCTTTCTTCTTTCCCTTGTGGTGCTTCTTCACTCCTTCTTCTTTCCTCTTTACTGGGCAGTCAGCAAATACATGCCCAGGTTTGCTGCAACAGAAACAAATAATATTAGAGGAAGATTGTTTATTAGAGTTTGGAGCATACCTGTCCTCCTTAGAGGATTTCCTTCTGTGTTGTGAGGAGGAGGATGACCTTCTGTTCTTCCAATGCCCCTTCTTCATGAGTTTCTAGAATTGCCTGGAGAAGTCAGCAAGGTCCTCATCAGATATATGGCTGTCAGAGGAGCTGGACCTTGAGCCCTCAGATTCTGACTCAGCAGTTCTCCTGACTGGAGAGATATTCCTTCTGCTCCTAGTTGAAGTATCAGCTCTGAAGGCCACAGATTTCTCCTTGCTCTGTGACTTACTACTCTTCTCTTCTTCTTCTTCTTTCTTAGCTGCAAGCTGCATCTCATAAGACAATAGCTTTCCAAACAGGGTTGGAGATGGAGTGTCAGCTAGCTTGCTCATCTCCCTGATGGCACAAATCTTTGTGTCCCAATCCTTTGTAAGGGACCTGAGAAATTTGTCATTCAGCTCATAGGTGCTGAAGACCCTTCCATATGTTCTCATTTCATTAACAATTCTGAAAAATCTTTCAAAACTTTCAGCAATGTCCTCTGACTTTCCTTGTTTGAAGGCCTCATACTCCTGGTTGAGCATGGATTTTTTGTCATCCCTCACCTCTTCTAAACCCTCCATGAACACAACTAGGATGTCCCACATCTCCTTGGAGTACTTACAGTGCACCAGATTCTGGAATGTAAAATCATCTACTGCACTAGAAATGATATTTTGAGCTCTCTTGTCCATAGAGGCAAAGAGAAGCTCATCTTCATTCATTTCTTCATAAGAATTAGGAGTTTGGATGTTGGCATCTAGAACTGAGATCTTCATAGGGATGAAAGGTCCCTCTTTGACTGTGATGTAGATCCTAAGGTCAACAGCTTCCATGAATAGCCTGACCCTTTCCTTCCAGAGGCCAAAGCCTTCCTTTCTGTAGATTTGTAACTTCATGGCTCCCAATTCCTTATAGTTTACGCCAGACCCCATTCTTTATCTTATAGCTAACCTTGAAAGTATACTCAGATTGTTAAATCCCTTTTTGAGTAACCTCCTTCTGATACCACTTAAAAGTTGTTCAACTGAAGGTTAGCTAATCAATCACCTAGAGGGGGGAGAGGGGGGTGAATAGGTCTTTAAAATTTTATTAGTTCTTTTACTGATTTCAACTTAATCTATCTAGTGCTTATCCTTAGATCCTGCAATATGAATGAAAACAAGCAACACAGCAAACACACAAATATTTATCGTATTTCCCTAATTGGGTACATCCACTTTCACTCCCACCTATCCAACTTATTTGTTGGACTAGGCACAAACTCCACCAATATACTCCTCATAGCTTACACCTCAGTCCCTCAGCCTTATACACAGATTCTTCACAGAATACAAAATCAGAACCACAAGGGTTCCTACCTCACAGCCCTGCAGAGCTCCTACAGCTCAGTGATCCACTGATCACCTACCTCAGCCTTATTTCTAAGGCCTACAACTCAGGCTCTTCAGCCCTACAGCTTCAGGCACACAACCCTACTCTCAGAGTGTTACAGTACTCCTACAACTCAGCACCCTTCCAGGTACCTACAACTCAGCCTCCTCTAAGCCCTACAACTCAGTGACAAACTTGTCACCTACAGCTCAGTGACTCTCCAGTCACCTACCTCAGGCACAAGGCCCTACACTCAGGCTAGGAGGACAACCCTACCTCATATCCACACTTGGATCCTACCTTAGAGAGCAGCAATCTCCTACCTCAGGCAATTAAGCCCTACAGCTCAGATCCACACTTGGACCCTACCTTAGTACCCCAACAGGGCACCTACCTCGGTGACTAATTAGTCACCTATCTCAGACACAAAGGACCCTACACTTAGATTCAGATAAACTGAATCCTACAGGAAGTGAATACAGAATGTTTAAGAAAAATAAAATAACTGACTCAGAGATAAGTCTCTAAGTCTATCTTGCTGGACTGAGCAGATATCAGTCCAGCTAGAAGGAATTAGTCCTCTTCTACAGCTAACACAAATGAACAGCTATCAGCTTGCTGAAAGAATGAATCAGCTTCTCTGTTCTGGAGAGAACTATCTTGCTGAACTTGAAGAGCTTCAGCTATCTTTCTTTGCCTTTTGGGCTATCTCTGCTAGACTTGAGCTTTCAAGCTTAGTGGAGAAGAAGATGTCCAACTGCCTCTAGTTCTCTTTTGTATTTTCTACGTGTGTTCCCCGTTCATTTTTTTGTTGCACTAATCCACTTTTCTTTTTTCCTTTTTATATGTGTTGATTTGAAACAACGACACAATTATATGTGGGTGCAACTAAGGATTGATGAGCCCCACTTCCTTTAGAAAAGGACAAAGCAGCTTTCGGCGCCACTGCAACTTTCCCGCAATGGCTACATGTAAGTTGACTTTGAAGACATCAGCAATGGTCATCACCATCTGAACTTAATATTCCAGAAATCCATAAAGCATTGAGTGATGTTAAGTCACTCGACACCATCTGTCCTGGCTCTCAGCGCTTCTGGACTTGTGAATTTTCTCTGGGTTTGTCTCAGCGGTTCTATCTCAGCGGTATTAGTGGTTTCTTATTAACAGCTGAGACAAGCTTCAGTCTCAGCGCTTTCTGTCGGTCTCAACGGTTTCTTATTAACAGCTGAGACAAGCTTCTGTCTCAGCTCTTTCTTCTCAGCAGTCTCAACGCTTTATTCTTAACTGTTGAGACAACTTTCTGTCTCAGTGCTTTCTTCTCATCGGTCCCAACACTTTCTTCTCATCTATCTCATTGCTTTCTTCTCAGCTATCTCAATGCTTTCTTCTCAGCTATCACGGCTATCTCAACGCTTTTTGCCTTAGTTTTTCTGGCTTTAGCTGCGTTTGACGATCTTTGAGCTGAGCTCAACGAACTCTGATCTTCTCAGCGGTCTCAGCGCTTTTTATATTTTTCAATTTTTCTGGCTTTGGCACGACAAGTGTTGAGCTGAGCTCGACAATTTGTAAGCTGAGCTCTACGAATTGTAAACTGAGCTCAACGAACTTCAAGATGAGCTCGACGAACTTTAAATCCTGAGCTCTTGAGCTTATCCCAAGGAATGTTGAGCTGAGCTCGACGACCAGCGAGCTGAGCTCGACAAACTGCAAGCTGAGCTCGACGAATTTTGAGTTTACTACCAAACTCATTTTTCTTCACTTGTCCAATCATGGACTACCTGCATGCAAGAACTAGAGCACTCATCAAATACATTATGTGTGTATGTCATTGACCCGTTTGACTTCTTACAAATCTGAGATATTAGGATCTATAGAGCCAACAGCTGTGAAGAAAGAGACAGAGTTGAGCAGTTGGCTCAATTCAGAAAGGCAGATAAGCTGATCTGCAAGTTTCTTCCAGCATAAGACAGAGCATATACATCACTGTTGCTATGAAGAAGAGAGGGCTGAGCTTTTGGTTCAGCTTAGAAAGGAGCAGAACAGTATTCTGCAAGTCACTTCCAGCACAAGTGGATATTGTACAACCACGTGTTCGCCGAGTGGGTCCACCATGCAAGACGAGCGGACCAAGGCAACCTGCCCGCGCCAGAACATCATACCGGCAAGATCGGAATGGTTAGCCCGCTCTCACCAAAGTCAGGCGCGTGAGCTGCGCGAGCTGGTTAGCCCGCTCCCGCCAAAGCCAGGCGCGTGAGCTGGCTGACCCGTCCCGCGTCCGCCTGGAGTTCGCCGAGCTGAGGCGGGACTTTGCCAAATTGAGCTCAGGTAGAGTTCGACGTTCGTCGAACGGAGCTCGCTGTTTGCTAAACGGAGCTCGACGTTCGTCGAACGGAGCTCGACGTTCGTCGAACGGAGCTCGACGTTCGTCGAACGGAGCTCGACGTTCATCGAACGGAGCTCGGCGTTCTTCGAGCTGACCTCGTGAGTTAGAGTCCTAGATTCATCGAACAAAGCTCGACGAACTCAAGTCTTCTAGAATTTCTTTTGTAGTAATAATCCCAGACCGCCCCTGGCGATTGAAGGTATCAGAGGGCTACTCGCATAACTATTTTATGAGACTTCATTTAGACTTTAGCCCCGCTGGCGCCCTTCTGGCTTCAGCGTTGAGTGACGTTTCCCCACTCAACGCTCTCAGCGCCCTTCTGGCTTTGACGTTGAGTGACGTTGCTCCACTCGATGCTCTCGGCGCCATTCTGGCTTCGGCGTTGAGTGACGTTGTTGCTCCACTCAATGTTCTCATCGCCCTCCTGGATTTGGCGTTGAGTGACGTTGCTCCACTCGACGCTCTCGGAGCCCTTCTGGCTTTAACATTGAGTGAAGTTTCTCCACTCGACGCTCTTGACGCCCTCCTGGCTTTGACATTGAGTGATGTTGCTCCACTCACCCAGTCTCCTATAAGGTGTTTTTTTTTACCATTTTCCCTTGCCAAGGGTGTGAATATCTTGATAGACCAACGAAGTTACGCTGTTAACAGACCCAGTTGGGTTGCACATAGCTGTTCAAAACAGTGGAGGTTGGCTATTGGTAGGCCGTTCTCAGAAATCTATAAATAAGACCCAAGGGGCACCTCAGAGGGCATGCTTATCAGTATTCAGATCTTCTTGAGCTTTCTAAGGTAGTCTTAGCTCGGCCATTGGCTAAGGAGGGGAAGCACTCTAAGATATTTGGGGTGTGTGTTGGGACCTCCATGCCGAGCCCTTGGGTCAGTTTCCATTTATTTTGTTGTTTGGCTTACAGGAGAGAAGTAGGTGCGCGATCACCCCTTCCCTGAGGGTGAACTCGATAAGTGATCGAGTTTTCGATTTCAACATTCTGGTGCGGTGAGCATGGAAAATGGTCAGCACAGAAAATCTTCAACAGACTAGATGGCAAGAGGATAAGGACAAGGCTCGGGTATGTCTGACTCGCCGCCCCCACCACCTCTGGCCACAGTGGGAATGTTCGAAGACTTCAGGCAAGAGGTGCTCAGCCTCGTCAAGTTTGCACTCGGCACGCGGGCCGAGTGCTCGACTCCAGCTATTCCAATCACTGCCGCCCTGTCTCTGGGCGAGGACGCTCCCGACAGGCGAGCTGGGAAGGAGGTCGCCGAAGAAGGAAGGGGATGCGAGCTCCCCGGGCGCGTGCTCTTCCTCGGCTCGGCAAGCGGAGGCCAGTTAAGTGAGATAGGTGCGCGATAACCCCTTCCCCGAGGGTGAACTCCACGAGAGACCGCGTTTTAGGTTTCAATAGATATACTTATTGTTGTGAAGTAGTTGAGACTAAGGAGTACTTAGTCCAGAAAAGTAGACACAGGTAAACATTCCTGGTGTCAAAGTGGGGTTGAGTCTAACTCACCCAAAGTTGATTGGCACAGAGGAATTCCTCTTGTGTCCAATCAAGAACCTCAACAACACACTTCCATCTTGTAGGATCCTTTGTGGATCTGAGAGGTAGGAGCAAACTTACTCTGAGGTAGGTGATCAGTTGATCACTGAGTGGTACGGCACTTGTGCCTGAGCTATAGGAGAGTGTATCTCTCTGAGTTAATCACTGAGATGTAGGAGCAAACTTGCTCTAAGGTAGGGCTATCATCCATAGCCTGAGTGGTATAGCTTAATTAACCGAGGTAGGTGATACTTGTATCACTGAGTGTAGGCCCTTGTGGCTGAGGTGTAAGTCTTGGAGGAGACTGAGAGATTCTGAGGGATCTGAGGTGTAAGCTCTTTAGAGCATTATTTTGGAGAAGTGCCTTGACCAATAGGAAGTTGGCAAGGTGGGAGGAGAGTGGATGTACCCAAAGATTAGGGAACCACTATAAATCTGTGTGTACTCTGTTGTGTTGGTTTTCTTTGTGCAGTTATCTCATCTTGAAAGTAGAAATTAACCAACAAATAAAGCAGCAAACTAAAAGAAAAAAAAGTTAGTCACTAAGGACTAAGAAACCTATTCACCCCCCTTTAGGTGATTTAGCTATCCTTGAAATAAAGAATTTTAGATCAGCTATCATATCATCTGTCTCAATGTACTCCATAATGATATCACCATTCTTAACCAATTCTTTTATGGTCAAGAATTTAATCTCCATGTGTTTAGACCCTGTGATATTTTTGTTGTTCATAGAGAATATGATAGCTAAATTATTATCACAGTACAAACAAATAGGTCTAGCAAATGCATCAATAACCTTCAATTCAGTAATGAAGTTCTTTAGCCAAACTGTGTGAGTAGCGGCGCCAAAAGGAGCAACGAACTCCGCATGCATAGTGGAAGAAGTAATGAGTGTCTGTTTGACACTCTTCCATGAAATAGCCCCTCTAGCCAACTTGAAAATGTATCCTGATGTTGACTTTAGATCGTCCTCATAACCCTCAAAATCTGAGCCCCTAAGTTCACCCCTTTGGATATCCTAAGATGGAAGTGAGAGAGTATTTCTATAGATTTCATTACCGGTTTGCTGAGGTCTCCCCGAGGGCATGATTCTGTGTGGGTTATTGTTGACAGGTTAACGAAGTGTTTCACTTCGTTCCCTTCAAGAATGACTATTACATGAAGAAAACCACTGCGCTCTATTTGGATGACGTTATCAGATTGCATGGTGTGCCAGTGAGTATTGTGTCAGATTGGTATTCCAGATATATGTCTAATTTTTGGCGAACCTTGCAGGGAGCTTTAAGCACTAACCATAGGTATTCTATCACCTATCATCCACAGACTAATGGACAAATCATGGGATCGAATCAGATTTTGGAAGATATGATTAGATGTTATATTCTAGACCACGATGGAGCTTGAGACAAGCGTCTTGTACTTATAGAGTTTGCTTACACCAATAGTTATCAGGAAAGTTTGCAGATGGTGCCCTTTGACGCTTTGTATGAGAGGAGTTATTGAACTCCCTTGTTTTGGGTTGAAATTGGTGAGAGATCGTTGTTAGGTCCTGAAACCTTGGAAGAGATGAGCACTGGTGTGTCGCATATTCGAGAGAAGTTTCGTGTGCTCAAGAGTGTTATGAGAAGTATTCAAGTCGGCGAGGGGTTAATCTGGAGTTCGTAGTTGAGGACATGGTTTTTTTGAAAGTTTCTCTGATGTCAGGTGCTAAGAGATTTGGAAGGAACCAGAAGTTGGGTCCCAAATATTTTCGACCTTTCTAGATTGTTGAGCGCATCGGTGTGTCTGCTTATAGATTAGATTATTCTGCTGCTTTCCCTGGTGTTCATGATGTATTTCATGTGAGCCAGTTGAGAAAGTGTGTTCCTAGTGATCGATATGTCCTTGACTCTGTCCCCAATTGTAGCCCAATCTTTCTAATTTTGAAGAGAATGTATGTATTCTGGAGACGCGAGATCGAGTGTTGCGGAGGAAGATGATTTCTATGATTAAGGTTCTTTGGCGAAATAAGGACGTCAAGAGCGGGACTTGAGAATTAGAATCTGCCATGAAAAAATCTCATCCTTATCTTTTCTCCTATCTTTCTTCAGTGAGTATTCCTATCCAGTAAAATCTTAAGTTGTCACATTTATCTCTTGGGTTTATATTGCGTTTCAAGTTTCGGGACGAAACTTCCCTTTAGGGGGAGTGGTTGTAACACCCCTAAATTTTTGATGATTCATTCTAATTTCCTTTTGACATAATGATGATTTAAAGGCATTACGTTAATACGAAGTTATTAGTATGACATCGTAGTGCATTTTTGTGTCTGTTTGGTCAAGTCAACTGAATTTCGAGCTTGCCAAAATGTGGAATTTTCTGAGCTTAGAAAATGAAAGCAATTAATTTTAATCGCGGATACCAAGTGTCATTGTTGTAAACTGTGAAAATAAATCGTAACTCGTTATCGGCTCGTCGAACTATGATTTTGACTTCGTTGTTGGATTCGTAGGGCCGGTATTTACTTTTGGTGCAATTTCATCGAAAACCAAGTTGACCTTTGTCCAAAACGTTAAATAAAGGTTAAGATCATTTATAAATCGTTTTATATAAATAAATATACATAAAGATTTTCATATAAAACCGACACAGCTTAGATTTTGGTTTTACGATCTTTTACGTCTTCCTGTTCCGCCGAACAAGAGTCGCACGAGAGATAGAGGAGGCGTTCTTTTGGGAGCTTTCCGACGGCAAGCTACAGTGAGCGGATTCTTCGTCAGAGCATAGATTTGGAAAGCTCTCTTCGAGAGCTACGCATGTGCGGTGAGTATTTTTGATTTCATGGACTTTTGGTGTTGGAATGAGTAGCCATAGCCCTCCTTTTTGTCCAAAACCTTTCATTAATTTGTTATCATGGTTTTTTGTCGGTCGTCCCTTGATGTGGAGTGCTTTGGAGGTTGGAAATTGTGAGATTTTGAGGTAAGCGGCAATTTACTTTCTTCTCCACATGCCTGGTTTTCTACTTATAAAACTCCCACCTTGTTCATTTTGGAAATAAGTTGATTCCTTCTTTGTTGACCAAGTTTAGGTTAGTAAGAAATAGTGAGTGATAAAGAATTATTATCAAAACAAAGTCTAGTGATTTCTATTTCAAGTCGTGGAATCAGGTACGTAAATTCATCGAGTGGACTCGACTATTTTCGTTGAAATGCAGGCCAGATTCGTAGGGTAATTGTAACTAAATTCGTCGATCACCTACATATAATTTGTAGAGTAGACATGTAAATTAGTCGAGTAGTCATGTATAATTTGTCAAGTGGTCATGTAAATTTGTCGAGTAGTCATGTAGGGTTCATCGATTTCGTCAAAAAGTCAATCTAGTGTGTCGAGTGGTTAAGTCGAATCGGTCGAGCGATTACGTTGAATTCATTGAGTGATCATGCCGAATTCGTCGAGTGATTTCGTCTAGTGGGTCGGGTGGTTAGGTCGAATTCGTAGAGTGATTGCGTTAATTTCGTCGAGTACTTAGATAAGATTTGTCGAGTGGTTTTGACGATTCGTCGAGTGATCACGCTGAATTCACGAATGGTCTCGATGAATTTGTCATGAGGGATATTTTTCTTAGAAAATTCTGGGTTTTCCTTGCATCATCGTGGTAATCCGATGTCAAGTATTGTGTTGTGCCAGATTTTGGTTATGATATTTGGACAGTTGGTTGAATTGGAATGGATGACCACCACTATAGTGCCTGTTAGTGAAACATTACATCAGCTGGGTTTTTTTGACTGTTTGTTTGAATTGGAATGGATGACCACCACCACAATGCCTTCTTCTTTGGTTGTTTTGGTCTGATGGGTTGTGCTAGAAAGAATGCCACCGTCTCAGTACCGTTTATTGCCAGTGTTAATGATTCACTTTTCGAGTCAATCAGTATCATTTACTACGTATATATGATTACTTATCGCACTTGGTGCAAATCCTTCTCTTTTATAGCCAATTTGCGCTGATCTATTTATACTTATTGTTCATATGACCTTTGTTCGTCGTTGTTTCACAGTTACACTTGTTGGGTTAGTAACTCCTTTAACTCTTTAATCTTAAAACTATGTTTGAGCTGCCTATTGCGTCTTTGTGCCGAGTCATTTTCTTCATTTTGAATGTCTCAGGTGTGGACAAGTAACAGTTAGAGCTGCTCGAGTTTAACACCTCCAGGCTTCTATAGTTGAGTTCTTTTTCTCTTATTAGTGAAAGGTAGTGTGTTGTTTTTGTTGACTTTGTAGTTTATCTAAGACTTGTGTTATTGAGATATGTCTTTGTGTCAGATTATTGATGCCCGAAACGTAGTTTCTTTCGGTATAGACTGTTTAGTTGTTGTTACTGCTACTACTACTTTTTGTTGTTAATGTATTGCTCTCTAGGAAGTTTTTATGTTAAGTTGCACATTAATTATTATATATATATATATATATATAAAATATGCATCTTACTCATACCTATAGCATTTATTTCAACTAAAGGTCACTCTATTTCGAAGATCGTAAGAGTTCTTTTTCTACTTATACTAAATTTAGAAACTTGCATAACATTAGTTCATGGTTGGGTCTTCATGTTCATGTAGGATAAAAAATGAATTAAACTCTATATTTTCCGCTTTGTGTATACTTTTCTACTTGTGGACTAGCTGTTCCACTGAACTGAGGGATGCAGTCTTTGAACTCTAAACTTAAATCCTGTTTTTCAACATAGATTATTTGTCTTTTATGAAAATAAATGAAGAGACGGAGATGCCTGAGTGTCTACAGTTTCCCATAGCAAAACATGACATCATGACACGTATTTTCTCTCTCACTCTGACAATATATTTTTACTTTGAGAAAAATACGGGTTGTGGAAATGCACGGAATGATGTTAAATGCAACATGAAGTGGGGGATGAAGATTGAACTCTTTAAAATTAGTATTGGCACATACATTAGAAGTATTAAGTTGCTCTCCGATGAGGGAATGTTATCTTCCTTATATAGGATAGAGCTCTACCTAATACTTGGTAGTTCTAGTTCCGTTTCCACTAGAAAGACCTACGATAAATTATCCTAAATAGGCTCAGACAAAGAAGGGTGATTAAGAAATAAAGAAAAATAAGAACTAGAAGAGTCATAAAAGTGGAGTGATCCTGGTGAAAGTCTTATTTTCAAGGTCAACTAAACACCTAGAGGGGGGGGGGGTGAATAGGTTTTATGCCTTCTTTTTAATTAATCAGAACTAAATCTAATTTCCTGTGCTTATTGTTTAATTGATTTGTTCTTTCAAGAACAATCCCAGACGACACAGATCTTTTTATAGTTATTTCCCAATCTTTTGTACGTCCAATGTCCCTCTCCGCCTTTATAACAGTGTGCAACACCCCCATCCGTTGTATGACATATAACAAAAGGTCCAGCTGGAACCCGACGCCATATACTACGGACAGTTAGAAGGGTTACATAAGAATATCAAAACAAACCAATTAAGACTACTCGCCCTAACACATAGCATTCTAGCGGAAGCTTTTAAACAGTTGCCAAGAACCCATAATTGAATACCAACTATCATGAATGTCCACAAACTACCATAGGAATGAAATAGCAAATACACTGAAAGAACCTGGCCTTATGGCCTTACAAGAGTTCACTTAATAAAATAATGTTTTACATACATCGGCTCGCAGGCCGGCCACACATGACAGGAACAAAAATAACAATTCGCTTTGGCCTTCGAGGGCCAGCTCAGCAATATGGGCTTCAGCCCGCTATTTGGTACTTGGCTCCACAGCACCTGCAAGCAACATTCCACCGCACGGTGGCAAACAAAACAACAGTCAGCCAAAGCCGACCAAATTATAACGACCCCGCCCCTTACTCGGGACGACGGTGCTCCTTACCTGCATTTCATTAGCCCAGCTAAACAGTAAAGTACAAATATACTTCGCCACAGGTGTAGGCTCGCATGGCCAAACAGCCCGTGCACTCAGGGCACATTATCGGTGAATCCGGTCAATTTCGTAGCTTCACCACCATCCCCGAGATGGCAACATCGTGAGCATTTTTTAGTCTTTCTGACCACTGTCTAAGACTCCCGGCTATGCCAACAACCAGTCCATCTATGGGTCTCTCGCACCGAACCACATAGCCTAGGTCCGATTCTACTTGCCCGTTGCTCACTCCGCCTAGTCACTTTAAGACGTACGTGCGGGCGAAGCTTCTCTCGGATCCCAAACATTCCAAACAACACATAACACAGTTATGTTCAAGGCTGGCTCCCAGGCCACCAAGTTAGCAGAACTATGTTTCCGCACAGTTTTCCGGGTGCGCCTTGGAGTTAATCTTCAAGGATCTCTGTTGCAATTTACCGTGTAGAAACCCGAAAACACAAATCACAGAGTCTTCTCCGACAAACCATACAATATGCAACATCACCGATACAGACCAACTCGTTCGAGTAGGCTTCACACATAATGCATATGTTCATACTTCGATTTCGGACTCTATATGCAACACAAGGGGGACTATTCACGTCTACCCAAGGAACACCGCACACTCACCACACACTCGCGGGAGCGAGTTTCCTTATGCAAAAGGAAGAGAGCTTCACATGCTCAAGTAGAGAATCGTTACCCTTGTAGTACGCTTATGCGCCATGGAAATCTATACAGATAGAAGGCTTCGCAATGGAATTTCCTCCGCGGATCCGGTCTCGGTTCTCAAATCGGTGTTGCGATGCTCCTCCGGCGGCCGGAATCCTCCTCTTCCTTCCTCCTTGCTCTCTTCTCTCTCCAACTCCTTAGGAAGAGAATGTTAAAGAGAAAATGAGGAATTAAACCTCAATTCCCGGCCTTAACAAAGTAGGAACACATCTGGCCCGTCAGATCTTAATTAAAGAAAACGAACGGCTCAGATCTGCCCAAAAATCCTTAAACCTGGGCCGAACACGGCCTTGCACACGGTCGTGTCCCAGGCTGTGTGCCTTGATCTAGACACGATCGTCGAGCACAGAAGAGGACACGGGTCAATACACGCCCGTGTCTCAACCTGACACGCCCGTATCGGTTTCCTACACGCCCGTGACCTAGGGGCGTGTTACCAGTAACTGCCACGCCAACCGTCACGACCCTTGGTGAACACGGGTGGGGACACGGGTATGAACACGCCAGTGTCACCCCTGACACGCCCGTATCACAACTGTTCACAACCATGTTTCCTACCGTGTCCTTTTTCTGGAGACAGCTGACCAACACAGAGAACGACACGGCCTTGGACACGCTCGTGTCCTAGGAAGTGTACCCCTATACAGGCACCAAAAATATTCTTTAGGACACGACCAGCTCGATTACGATTTTCGGGGTGTTACAAATCCCCCCCCCCCCCCTTAAAGAATTTCGTCCCGAAATTTTGAAAAAGGTACACAAAATTTAAATGTTACCTGAGTGGAATATCTCGGGGTATTCTTCCAACATTGTCTGCTCGCGCTCCCAAGAAAGCTCCTCACCTCTGCAGTTATCCCAACTGACTTTAACCATTCAGATTTCCTTATTGCGGAGTCGTTTGACTTCAAAGTCTTCAATGCGTACTGGCTTGACCTTTGCTGTCAACCCATAATCCACCGGCACTTGATCAACCGCAACGACCTGTGAAGGCTCTTGCACCGCCTTCCGCAACACCGATACGTGGAACACATCATGCAGCCCACTCAACTCCACTGACAACATCAATCGATACGCTGCTTCTCCAACACGCTCCAGGATTTCGAACGGTCCAAGGTATCTCGGACTCAACTTCTTCAAGTGTCGAACCCGCTAGACACCCTTGAACGGCTTGATTTTCAAATACACCCAGTCGCCAACACCGAACTCCATGTTCCTATGCTTGGCGTTATAGTATTTTGCCAGCCTATCCTGAGTGATCTTCAACCTTTCCTGAATTATACGTATCATTGAAGTGGTGTCTTCCATCGCTTGACATTTGTACAACTTCGACTCGTCTGTCTCCAACCAAGACAACGACGTGTGACACTTTCTCCCATACAAGGCCTCGAAGGGCACCATACCAATACTCGCTTGAAAGCTGTTGTTATAAACAAACTCCACCATGCACAAGTGATCTTCCCATTGCTTCCCGAAATCCAAGACGTACATGCGAAGCATGTCCTCCATCGTCCTGTTGACCCTCTCGGTCTGACCATCCATCTGTGGATGAAAGGCTGTGCTGAAACTCAGCTTAGTTCCCAACAGACCATGCACCAGCCTCCAATCCTTCGACGTAAAGTGTCCATCTCGATCACTAACAATACTGCGGGGCACACCATGCAATCGCACAATATTATCCACATAGAGTTTGGCTAACTTTTCCACTAGATCTTCCTTCCTATTCGGGATGAAATGCGACGCCTTTGTCAATCTATCCACGACCGCCCAGATGACGTCGTTTCCCCTTTGCGACTTTGGCAAACCATGTACAAAATCCATAGAAATGTCGTTGAATTTCCACTCTGGGATAGGTAAGGACTTCAAGAAACCTCCGGGCTTCTGGCACTCCGCTTTCACCAAGGCACAAGTTTGTCACTTGACCACATAAAGTGCTACATCCTTCTTTAATCCTGGCCACCAGAATAACTTATTCATGTCTTTATACATCTTCGTGCTCCCCGAGTGGATTGAGTACCTGTTATGATGAGCCTCATACATCAACTCCTCTCGAAGATTATCTGCACTAGGAACGCATAGGTGACTGTGTAACACCCCCTATCCGTCACATAGCATATAGCAGTAGGTTCGGATAGGGCCCGACGCCGTATGCCACAGACAGACCGGGTGGTTACTCATGGAAACCATCCAACCAATCATCGTCCTACACAGAGCATTCTAGCGGAAGCAGTTTATAAAAGTTGCAATAAAGAACCCAACATTAAAGCATGAATGTCCACTAATGCAAAATAGGAATGTATACAAATACCAACGTAAGCCTTAAGGCCTTACAAAATGTTTCATTTGATATTACATGATTTACAAACCACGACACGCAGGCCGGTCATACATGAATAAAACAGTAAACACTTCCATTTGGGCCTTCGAGGGCCAGCTTCGCAAAAAGGGCTTTAGCCCGCTATTGACCGCTTGGTCCAGCAGCACCTGCAAGCAACAAACCACCGTACGGTGGCAAAACAAGGCAACGGTCAGCAATGCTGACCAAATTATAACGATCCCGCCCCCAACTCGGGGCGGCGATGCTCCTTCCCTGCATTTCATTAGCATAAGCGAGCAATATACAACAATATTCATTCCATCACAGACGTTGGCTCGCACGGCCACACGCCCCGTGCTCTCAGGGCACATTCTCGGTGAACCGGTCGATGTCACGTCAATTAAAGCCATAGACATTCCAGACTCACCACCGCCACTTTGACGGCCAAACCTATGAGCAATTTGTCTTCTTGGCCTGGGTCACGACAATTTAAGCCATCGACCGCCGAAGACCCTAATCTATGCCAACGGTAAGTGTCACGTGCCTTTAGGTCTCTTTAACCGAACGACATAGAACGGGTACGGTTCCATCTAACCCGTGCTCACATCGCAACGGCAATTTAAGCCATTTGCGCGGGTCAAACTTCCACCGAGTCCCATTTCCATCACAATTCACATAACCCGGTTATGTTCAAGTTGGCTCTCAGGCCACCAAGTTGGCAAGATCTCGTATCCGCCCAGTTTTTCGGGTGCACCTTTGGGTTAGTCCCCAAGGCTCCCTGCTGCAATCTACTGCGTAGAAAACTCGAAAAACAATCAATAGCACGGAGTCTTCTCCGGCATTTATGCAATGCAACATCACCGATCCAGACCAACATGTCCGGGTAGGCTTCACACATCATGCCTATGTCCGTTCTCGCTTACGGACTCTAAACAACGGGGACTTCACATATCTACCCGAAGGAACGCCTCCAACTCTCCGCAAACTCGCGAGAGAGGGCTTCCTATGCAAAGAAGGAGAGCTACTCATGCTCAAGAAGAGAATCGTTACCCTAGTGTTCCTCTTTGGCGTCATTGAAAAGTAAGCGGATGAAAAGCACCGCACTAGCTTTGCCTCCGTGGATCCGGAGTCGGCTCGCGATTTGGAGCTTCGAAGCTCCTCCAATGGCCGAATCTAGCTCCTTCTTCCTTCCTTGGCTCTCCTCTCTCTCTAAGGTTTTAGAAAGATAACAACTTAAGAAAAGTGAGGGTTTCTAAGTCCAATCCCGGGTATATCCCTTCAGGAACAACCCCCAGCCGTTGGATCTCAAAATAAGGAAACGAACGGTTTTGATTCGGGACTGAAATGCCCAATCTGGACCGAACACGGCCTGGCACACCCCCGTATCCAGGGCTGTGTGCCTCATTTGCCGTCAAAATCGAATCGCCTGGAAGCTCACACGGGTATCGAACACGCCCGTGTTCGAGCTGACACGCCCGTGTCCTACCTGACACGGTCGTGTGGCCGGCCGTGTACCCCCATCATTTTTCCCCGAAAACAACCCGAGCACTGCACGGGTTCTAGGACACGCCTGTGTCCTTGCCCGTGTCACCTTGACACGCCTGGGCTCCAGGCCGTGTACACGGTCTCGACACTCGACACTTCGTCGAGCGAAGATCGTCGACCTGATGACACGGCCTTGGACACGCCCGTGTCCTAGGCCGTGTGCCTTGTCTCGACACAATGTCGAGACCAAAGTGTCGACTTCCCGAGACGAGTGTCGACACGGGTCGACACGCCCTGCGACACGCCCGTGTCGCAGGCCGTGTTCCATGTCTCGACACTTCGTCGAACGCAGAGTGTAGACTTCGCGGCTAAGTGTCGACACGGGTCGACACGCCCGTGTCGCAGGCCGTGTGCCCAGTCTCGACACAATGTAGAGACCAAAGTGTCGACTCCCCGGCTTAGTGTCGACACAGGCTTGACACTCCATGGGACACGCCCGTGTCCCAGGCCGTGTGCCTGCAGCCAGAACCCAAAACTGGCCCAAAACGTCCCCCGTCACTCCTTTGAGTTTCAGGGCGTTACAGACTGTCCCTCCTTAGAAGTCCATCCTCAACAGCAAATTGGTAATTTGACCCATCCAGAGATTCATCTAAGATCTGCTTCATGCTGCTATCCTGAACCAAAGCCTGCCTAACTCTATCAGCTAGGTCATACTGTACCTCTGTCCAATACAATTTCGCCTCGGTACTAGACTGCTTGTCGATGCAAGATATCTTTAATGCCTCCAAATCACGGATCAAGCTCTCATCATGTACCGACAACCAGCTGGCACGCCCAGGAACCCTACGACTCAATACATCCGCCACTGCATTTCCTTTCCCAGGCACATAATGTATCTCGAAGGTGTAGTCTCCCAAGAACTCCATCCACCTCCGCTGCCTCATGTTCAGGTCCTTCTGATCTAACAAGTACTTCAGGCTCTTATGATCGGTGTAGATATCGACCTTCACACCATACAAGTAGTGCCTCCACAGCTTTAGAGCAAATATCACGGCCGCTAACTCTAAGTCATGAACTAGATAATTTCTCTCGTGAACCTTCAATTGTTGTGAACCATAGGTTATCACACTCCCATGCTGTAGCAGAACACAGCCCAAACCACTGCCTGAAGCGTCACTATAGATTTCAAAACCTTTGGTCCCACTCGGCAAACATAAAATAGGCGTCGTGGTCAACTGCCTCTTCAATTACTCAAGAGCCTGCCCGCACTCCAGTGACCACACAAACTTTTAATCCTTCCTTGTCAACGTCGTGAGTGGTAGCGCTATCCGTGAGAAGTTCTCTACGAAGCGCCTGTAGTAGCCGGTAAGCCCCAGAAAGCTCCGGACTTTCGCCACTGAAGTCAATACAGGCCACTCTCGTATCGCCACTATCTTCGTCGGATCCATCGTTATCCCTTCTCCACTAACAACATGACCAAGGAACGCTACCGAGGATAACCAGAACTCACACTTGGAGAACTTAGCATACAACTGACTCCTTCTCAGCGTATCCAACGCCATATGCAGATGCTTGTAGTGATCCTCCTCACACTGCGAGTACGCCAGGATATCGTCGATAAATACTATCATGAAACGGTCCAGGTACTCTCTGAACGTCCTGTTCATCAGATCCATAAACACGGATGGCGCATTGGTCAACCCAAACGGCATGACCGTGAACTCGTAATGCCCAAACCGCCTGCTGAACGCTGTCTTTGGGATGTCGCTTTCCCTTATCTTTAATTGGTAGTAGCCAGATTTCAGATCTAACTTCGAATATATCGTTGACCCAACTAACTAATCAAATAGATCGTCAATCCTTGGGATCAGATACTTATTATTTTCCGTAAGCTTATTCAACTCCCGATAGTCGATACAGAGCCGCAAGCTCCCATCCTTATTTTTAACGAAGAGGACCGGTGCGCTCCAAAGCAACGAACTTGGACGCGCATACCCTTGCTCCAAAAACTCTTGCAGTTGCACCTTCAACTCCGCCATCTCTCTTGGCAGATCCTATACGGAGAGCGTGACACCAGTTTGGCACCCGACACAAGCTCAATAGTAAAATCAATCTCCTGCTGAGGAGGGGCTCCTGGGAGATCATCTGGAAACACATCAGGATACTCAGACACAACTGGAATACTGCCCAGACTTTTCTTAGGCATTGAAGCCTGCACTAACTTGACAAACAGCTCTGCCCCAGAACGAACTGCCGTGATCCTGAAGGGCCGACATCAAAATCTTACCCGACCCATTCATGCTTGCAAACGTAGTCTCCAGATCAGTATTCAGGCCCAACTTAACTTCCTTTTGGTTGCAATCAATGCATGCTCTCTGCTCCGAGAGCCAGTCCATACCAAAGATTACGTCGAACTCCACCAACGGCAGTATCGATGCTTGCAAGTCAAACTCCTGATCCCCAATCCGAATCCTAACCACACATACTCTATCCGCGCGCATTGAGCACCCATTGGGCAACAACACATCCAACTTATCTTTAGCTATCGAGGAAGGGACTCCGATGCACGATACGAATCATTCGGACAAGAAGCAATGCGAAGCTCTCGTATCAAACAGGGCTCTCGCCAGATAATCGAAAATCAACACAAAGCCTAGCACCAACATTTATAAGCTAACATATAAAAGGATAACAACTATATAAAGTTAAACTACTATAATTTAACTCATACATGTCACCACGTCAGCTTGTTTTATGGCCTCTTGCAGACCAAGATTATATACTCTAGGATGGGATGGAGCACGGTGGGACGCGGTTGACTCCACCGCCTTCCCTTTTTCTTCATAAGTTACTCCAGGCTTCCTCTCAGACTTTGCACGTCCGCTCCAACACTCACGAGCAAAATGCCCCATCTTTCCATAATTGTAGCAAGCTCCTGGGACTCGACTTGTGGTTGCCCCCGTCGCACCAGACGAAAGGGCTGAGCTCGAAGTCTTCAGCTTCTTGTTCCATCCGCGAAAACCCATATTTGAATTTGGCACTTTGAATTCTGACTTCTTTTCCCCTGGGTCCTTCTTCTCTTGCACTTTCTTCACGACCTTTTCCAACGACCGGGCCGAATTGACCAAGGCTAGGAAGCCCTGCGCCTTAGGCCCAACAAGGAGTAGATGTTGGTCGACACGTAGACCCTCATAAAATCGGTTGGTCTTCCGCTCCTCTTCAATAAATATAGCACCAGCATAACGACCCAACCGCGTAAACTCGTGGAGATACTCATCCACGCTTCTGCCTCCCTGAGTCAAACTAAGGTACTGATTCTCCATCTTAAGCTTCTGAGCAGAGGGTAGATATCTGGACAAGAACAACCTTGAGAATTCCTCCATAGGCACATCCGCAAGTTGCCTTCCCACTAAGAGGTGAACCTCCAACTCATCCCACCACAGCCTCGCCTCACCAGCCAAAAGGAAGGTCGCCATGGTGGTCTTCTGCCACTCAACAGTATTTGTGGTCGTCAAAACTCACTTTATCGTAGAGGGCCAATCCTCAGCTTGAGTTGGCGTTCCAATCCCGTCGAACCTCGGAGGATTAAAGCTCATTACATGCTTGAGCTGCTTCTTTGTAGCTCTCCTTGGTGCTACTCGATCAACTGCCACGTGTTCTACCACTCTCGTCTCTGCCACCCTAATCGGTTCTTGCTCATTAACAGGTGGTGTGTGGTGCATTTGCCCTACAGGTTGGGCATTTATCATAACAAAGACTGCTTCAGCCACCAATCTGATGGTTTCTGCTGAAGGAGGTGTTGTAGGCACGTCCCTCGGTGCACTACTTTCCGCCGATTGCGGACGTTCCGATTGCCTAGCACCGCTCCTAGCTGCCTATAATAGCAAAGACCCTTGATTAGACGACAAACAGATTGCTAAAAGCAATCATTGGAACAATGACACACACATATGCTCACCACCCCTTAAAAAGAATTCGCCCACGAATTCATTTAAGTTGACCGAAACCTCAAGTCTGATACCAAATTGTAACACCCACATCCGTCATATGGCATATAACAGAAGGTCCAGCTGGAACCCGACGCCATATACCACGGACAGTCGGAAGGGTTACATAAGAATATCAAAACAAACTAACTAAGACTACTCGCCCTAACACAGAGCATTCTAGCGGAAGTTTTTAAACAGTTGTCAAGAACCCATAATTGAATACCAACTATCATGAATGTCCACAAACTACCATAGGAATGAAATAGCAAATACACTGAAAGAACTTGGTCTTATGGCCTTACAAGAGTTCACTTAACAAAGTAATGTTTTACATACATCAGCTCGCATGCCGACCACACATGACAAGAATAAAAATAACAATTCGCTTTGGCCTTTGAGGGCCAGCTCAGCAACATAGGCTTCAGCCCGCTATTTGGTACTTGGCTCTGCAGCACCTGCAAGCAACATTCCACCGCACGGTGGCAAACAAAACAACTGTCAGCCAAAGCCGACCAAATTATAATGACCCCGCCCCTTACTTGGGACGGCAGTGCTCCTTCCCTACATTACATTAGCCCAGCTAAACAGTAAAGTACAAATATACTTCTCCACAGGTGTAGGCTCGCACGGCCAAATACCTCGTGCACTCAGGGCACATTATCGGTGAATCCGGTCAATTCTGTGGCTTCACCATCATCCCCGGGATGGCAACATCGTGAGCATTTTTTAGCCTTTATGACCACTGTCTAAGACTCCCGGCTATGCCAACGGCCAGTCCCTCTATGGGTCTCTCGCACCAAACCACATAGCTCAGGTCCGATTCCATTTGCTCGTTGCTCACTCTGCCTAGTCACTTTAAGACGTACGCGCGGGTCAAGCTTCTCTTGGATCCCAAACATTCCAAACAATACATAACCCAATTATGTTCAAGGCTGGCTCTCAGGCCACCAAGTTAGCAGAACTACGTTTCCGCTCAGTTTTACGAGTGCGCCTTGGAGTTAATCTCTAAGGATCCATGTTGCAATCTAGCGTGTAGAAACCCGAAAACAAAAATCACGGAGTCTTCTCCGGCAAACCATACAATATGCAACATCACCGATCCAGACTAACTCATCCGGGTAGGCTTCACACACAATGCCTATGTCCGTACTTCGATTCCGGACTCTATATGCAACATAAGGGGGACTATTCACGTCTACCCCAAGGAACACCGCACACTCACCGCACACTCGCGAGAGCGGGTTTCCTTATGCAAAAGGAAGAGAATTTCACATGCTCAAGTAGAGAATCGTTACCCTTGTAGTACGCTTATGCGCCATGGAAATCTATACGGATAGAAGGCTTCACAATGAAATTTCCTCCATAGATCCGATCTCAGTTCTCAAATCGGTGCTCCGATGCTCCTCCGGTGGCCGGAATCCTCCTCTTCCTTCCTCCTTGCTCTCTCCTCTCTCCAACTCCGTAGGAAGAGAATGTTTAAGAGAAAATGAGGAATTAAACCTCAATTCTCAGCCTTAACAAAGCAGAAACACATCTGGGCCGTCAGATCTTAATTAAAGTAAACGAATGGCTCAGATCTGCCCAAAAACCTGGGCCGAACACGGCCTTGCACACGGTCGTGTCCCAGACCGTGTGTCTCGATACAGATACGATCGTAGAGCACAGAAGAGGACACGGGTCAAGAAACTCCCGTGTCTCAACCTGACATGCCTGTGTCAGTTTCCGACATGCCCGTGATCTAGGGGCGTGTTACCAGTAACCGCCACGCCAACCGTCATGACCCTTGGTGAACACTGGTGGGGAAACAGGCATGAACACGCCTGTGTCACCCCTGACACGCCCGTGTCACAACTGTTCATAGCCGTGTTTCCTGTCGTGTCCTTTTCTAGACACAGCCGGCCAACACAGAGAATGACACGGCCTTGGACACGCCCGTGTACTAGGCCGTGTACCCCTATACAGGCGCCAAAAATATTCCTTAGGACGCGACCAGCTCGATTACGATTTTCGGGGTGTTACACAGTGTGTTAGACAAGGCTCTTTACCCATTACTCGGCTCCTTAAGAGCTTACAACACGATCCCGCAGGACCCCTCAGTCTTATCCAAGACCTACAACTTAGGCACTAAGCCCTACCACTCAGATCCTAATTGGATCCTACCTTGGCCTTTATAACACAGGCCTACACTCAGGCACAAGGCCTTACCACTCAGATTTTAACAAGAATCCTACCCTCAGATCCCAGAATGTATCTTACTCTCAGAACTACAATAGATCTTGCCTTGGCCTCTATAGCACAGGCCTACACTCAGATTCCCTAAAGAATCCTACCCTCAGATCCAAATTGGATCTTACAGAGAATGTCAAAGAAATAAAATACCAGACACCAGAGAAATTTCTCTGTGTTTGTTCCCCTGGACTGAGCAGATATCAGCCCTATCTTCACATCAACAAGTTGAGAAAGAAATCTTTAATTGAAGCCCGACTTGTTCTGGAAGCAACTTGCAGAAAACTCTGCTTCTTCTTCAGGAATCAATCCCGATCTTGCTGACGAAGATGAGTATTGCGGCAACTAACTCTTTTCGCATTCAGGTTCTATGGACTTAACTCCTCCTTCTAGCTCGGAAGATAACAAGGAATAAGATGTCGTCCAGCCGCAAGATTGCGAATCCAGAGAACCCTAATTAGGTCTCTTCTTGGTGTTGATTGTTATTGATGTGAATGATTCGTTGTTGTTTCTCGATCTAATCCTGCTCCTTTTATAGACGCTGATTAGTGTCACATTGAGCAGTGGGCCCCACCAGAATTGGTGGCTGTAATTCAGCCACCTGCTTTCCATTGACGACTGATTCAACGGATCTTCGCTTTGTGTGGGCCCCAGCAAGAAATCTCTTTCCTAGTGGAGAAAATCATGACAGTTGACCCCCCAACACCTCTAGCAGCATTCCCGCAACATTTGAACCTTCTTTGACTTGTTGACTTTGTTGACGTCACTATCTCTCTGGACTTAGACAAAATCAAGCATTAGTAGCGAAGGCTCAGTTCGACGAACTCAAAAATCAGTTCGACTAACGCAGAGCTCAGCTCGACAAAAAAGTGAAAGCTCAGTTTAACAAACTCAGAACTAGTTCGACGAACGCAGAGCTCAACTCGATGAAAAATGAAAGCTCAGTTCGATGAACTCTGAACTCAGTTCGATGAAATTAAAAACAATCGATGCATATGGATTTAGCCAAATTTTTGTGTCAAGAAGAACACAGTGGCTCTGACTGACTAGGATTCAGTCAATGGTATAGCCCCATGGCATTGAGTGAGTAAGCATCACTCAATGCCTATCTGCTTAGATTTTCTGTCTCATGGCATTGAGTGAGTAGGCATCACTCAACGCCTATCTACTTAAATTTTTTGTCTCATGTCGTTGAGTGAGTGAGCTACACTCAATGCTTAACTACTTAGACATATTTTCTGTCTCATGGCATTGAGTGAGTTAGCTACACTCAACACCTAACTACATAGACTGATTTTTTGTCTCATGGTGTTGAGTGAGTTAGCTACACTCAACATCTAACTACTTAGACAAAATTCAACACAAAATTTCTGTGGCTTTGACTGACTGGGCTATGGCATTGAGTGAGTGAGCTACACTCAACGCCTGTGGACTTAGCCACTTTTCTGCTCATTTCTGTTTAGGATTTTGACTGTCTCAGTGCCTTTTGTTATATGGCATTGAGTGAGCTCAACTCACTCAATGCTTGTGCACTTAGCTGATTTTATTGCAAGCCAACATGTTTGACTGACTATACTCAATGATTTTACTTACTTGGTATTGAGTGAATAGACTTCACTCAACGCCTGTGGACTTAGGCAAATCTTCTGCCCTTCCAGCCACTTCTTTGAGTCCACCTACCTAATCTTTTTCACAAGAACTAACTTGCATACATGAACTTACACACACATCAAATACAGCTTGGTGTATCTCATTGAACTGTTTGACATCATCAAATCAGGGCCATTAGGATTAATGGACCCAACAATATTCCCCTATTTGAAGATGTCAAAACCATTGATCAGTTTCCTTAGTCAATGAAATACACCATCACATGGGCAATAAAAATTTATTAAATTTAATGAGATGAATTTTTTTACCTACTCCCCCTGTATTGCTGCAGGGTGTGTGTTACCATAGAGTTTTACCACTCAGCTTGATCAATTTCTTCTCCCCATGACTTTCTCCCCCTATCTTTCTGCCATGTTGGGGCTTGATCTTCTCTTGAGCTTGTCTCTCCCCCTTGGATACTACATGAACTAAATCAATCTCTTCTCTCCCCCTCTTTGACTTATTTAAATAGTCAGGTAGGCGCATCAGTTCTTTCTCTCCCCTTGTTTTTCCCCCTAGCTGATGTAGATGAAGCCAGTAGTGCATCTGCTAGCTTGCTCTTTATACAAGGCTGAGTTTTAGTCCTATAGCTGCTGGACTTGCTCCCCCTCAATAGGAGCCTCTGCACTCATCTTGTTCTTGATTTCCACTAGATCTGCATCACCCGCAAGAAGAACAAGCTTGTACCAAAAACATACCTTAGGGAGTATCTGAAGGTATTCTAAGTTCAACATACTCAATTCAATCTTGAAGGTGTTGAACTTGGCTTCATCTAGTGGCTTAGTGAAGATATCAACCACTTACTTGTCAATAGAGACAAACTCTAGGCGAATATCTTCTTTCTCCACATGCTCCCAAATAAAATGATACTTAATTTCTATGTGCTTAGTCCTACTGTGTGAGACATGATTCCTAGCAATAGAAATGACACTAGTAGAATCACAATAAAGAGGAGTTCTACTTATCTTAATGTTGTAATCTTCAAGCTGATGCTGAATCCACAACAATTGAGTACAACAGCTGCCTGCTGAAATGTACTGTGACTCTGCAGTTGAGATAGCCACACTGGTCTGCTTCTTGCTGCTCCATGACACCAGTCTTCCACCTAGAATTAACATGTACTTGTAGTACTTTTTCTATCTTCCTTGCAGCATACAAAATCTGCATCTGAAAATCCTGTTAGATCAAAATCTCTATTCCTAGGGTACAATTGGCCAAGATCTGGTGTGCCCTTAAGATACATTAAAATTCTCTTTGCAGCAGAGTAATGAGATTATTTAGGGAAGGCCTGATACCTAGCACAGATACATGTAGTATACATGATGTCAGGCCTACTAGCAGTCAAATATAGAAGGGAGCCAATTTACTCTCTATACAAAGACTCATCAACATGTTTCCCTGCCTCATCTTTGACTATAGGCATGCTTGACCCCATGGGAGTTCTCATGGTGGAGGCATTCTCCATACCATATTTCTTAATCAACTCTCTGGTGAACTTTGACTGGGATATGGACAAGCCATCATCAATCTGTCTTACTTGGAGTCCCAAGAAGAACTTGTGCTCTCTCATGCTGCTCATCTCAAACTTCCCTTGCATAAATTTAACAAACTTCCTACAAAGGTTATCCTCAGTAGATCCAAAGATAATGTCATCGACATATATCTGGACTATTATGATCTTGCCCTTAGATTCCCTTAGGAATAAAGTCTTGTTTATTTCCCCCTTGAGAATTTGTTCTCAATGAGAAAACTAGACAATGTTTCATACCATGCTCTAGGGGCTTGCTTCAACCCATATAGAGCTTTCCTAAGCCTATAAATAAAATCAGGAAAGTGAGGGTCTACAAAACCTGGTGTTTGATCCATATATACTTCCTCTTTTAAGTCCCCATTCAGGAATGCTGACTTCACATCCATCTGGTAGACTTTGAATCTTGATAGACATCAAATGCAAGGAATAGCCTTATTGCTTCCAGCCTGACTACTAGGGTAAAAGTTTGGTCAAAGTGTATTCCTTCTTCTTACATCTATACTTTTGCCACCAATCTGGTCTTCTTTTTGACAATAATGTCATTCTCATCTAACTTGTTCCTGATTATCCACTTAGTTCCTATGATATTATGTCCCTTAGGTCTAGGAACCAGCTTCCAGACACTACACCTCTCAAACTAGTTCAGCTATTCTTGCATTGCTCCAATCCAGTATGGGTCTTTGATAGCCTCTTAAAGCTTCGTGGGCTCTTCTTGAGATAGGAAGCTTGAACAGAGAGCTGTGTTGATGCTCTTGCTTCTTGTCTGGACTACATGTCTTGTATCACCAATGATTTGGTGTGCTGGATGGTCCCTCAGATATCTCCCAGTTGGAGGCAATCTTGCCTCAGCTTGTTGATCTTCATTGTCCTCAGCAAGCTATTCTTCATTGTCTTCAACTGGCTATTCTTCATTGTCTTCAGCTGGTTGTTCTTCATTGTCTTCAGCTGGTTATTCTTCATTCTCATCTTATGAGTCTTGACCTCCCCCTGGATAGCACCCATCTTCTTTCTTATTGTGTACTGCTGGATCACCTTCCCTGATGGTAAGCTTGTCAATCACCTCCTTTAAATTTGTAGAACTAGAAGAGGAGCTAGGCAGCTCACAGTTAATCAAGTTTAACTCATCAAAGACAACATGAAATGATTCTTCTACAACTTGACTAGTCAATTTGTAGATCCTATATGCCCTACTATTATTGTTGTACCCAATAAATATCCCATCTTGGGACTTGATAGCGAACTTAGTCACATAGGACTTAACATTGTTCAGTACATAACACTTGCTACCAAAAATTCTGAAGTAGGATAAGTTTGATTTTCTGCCTTTCAAAATCTCATAGGGAGTGTTCTTGTGGCTTTTGGTGATGGAAGCCCTGTTAAGGACATGACATGCAGTGCTTACTGCCTCAGCCCAGAAATATTATGGGAGAGATGTGTCACTTTACAAGGTCCTACCAGCCTCTATGAGGGTTCTGTTTTTTCCTTTCAGCAATTCCATTTTGCTGGGGTGTTCTAGGAGAGGAAAACTCTTGATGAATCACATGCTCTTCATAGAACCTTGTCATACACTCAGACTGAAACTCAGTCCCATGGTAATTCCTGATTTTGACCACAATACTGTTGAATTCATTCTAAATTTGCTTAACAAATGTCTGGAAGACATCAGGGGTTTCAGATTTCTTCCTGAAGAAGAACACCCATGCAAATCTGGAAAAGTCATCAACAACCACAAAGGTGTAAACTTTCCTACCTAGACTTTGAACTTACATATGACCAAATAGATCCATATGTAGGAGGTATAAACACCTCACTGAGTCTTTAGTACCAAGGCTCTTGAAGGAGGTCCTGATCTGTTTGCCCTTTTGACATGCTGAGTAGACACCCTCCTTGGTGCACTTTACCTTAGGCCCTTTTCTCACTAACTCTTCACTATAGAGTTTGCCTATGGTCTTATAATTCATGTGAGCTAGCGTCTTGTGTCATTGGACACAATGTGAGGTTTTCTCATCTGCAACTAGACATATGGGAGTGTCCTTACTCTCACAAGCAAAATTTAGAAAATGGACATTTCCACTCATAGTGCCTGTCAAGATGACCCTTTGGTCACTTGACCTCATAATTTGGCACCCATCCTTGAGGAAAGAAATATCATAGCCAAGATCACATAGTTGGCTTATGTTTATCGAGTTGTGTTGCAAATCTTTCATATATGCTTCTTGTGTGATAGTGATTATGCCATTTGATATCCTATCATACCCTTTGGTTACTCCCTTTTCTGAACCACCAAAGATGACTCTGGGTCTATTCTTTACTGGAGTGTACTCCTTCAGTATGCTCCTTGTTCTGGTCATGTGCCTGGAACAACCACTGTCCAAGTATGATATAGAGGTATGATAACTTGGACTCACCTACAAAACATAAATCATTTAACCTTAGGACCCTAATTCTTATTGGGTCCTAGGTGCATGTTAGGTTGAAAATGAATATGCCTTCCTGCAGCTATTCTAATAGGTAAGCCGACATTAGCTCTCTAGACACTATTATTGTGCCAATAATCAATGGCATAGTGGCCCACTTTACCGCAGCACCAACACTTATAGATGTCGTACCTTCTTTTAAGGGCTGGTTTTACAGCAGTGCTGTCAATAGCTCTTAGTCCAGTAGGTACAACATCAGCCTTTTTCTTATGTCTTCCAGCCACTGCCTGATTTGGGATATGTCTAGCAGTAGAGTTACTTGGGGTATCTTAAACCCTACCAGCAGCTGTCTTCTTTTCCGAGAGCATGCTCCTGATGGCTTCTGATATGCCCAAGTCTGGTTTGCTATCAGACTTCCCTTTGGTCTGATTGTGGACCGGCAGATTTTGACAAGGGGTTGCAGCCTTATTCTTGAGTGTTGGGGCATGTGCACCAAACACAAATGGTCCAGGGTAGGCCATTTGGATCTCCTCATGGGCTGCCTTGTAGGCACTAGCACCCTTTCCATTCCTACCACCATAGTGATGAACATCTTTGTTCCCATTGGTGGATCCACCAATCTCCCAATGACCAAAGATGCTCTCTTGATCATACCTGTTAGATGGTAACAGCACTCTCCTGAAGGGAATAGGAGGCTTGGAGGCTAGTGGCTGCACTGGAGCTTTGCCCTTCCTTTTGGACTTGACAGCTCCAGTGTTCCCTTTGAAGCCTAACCCCTTCTTATCCTTTTGGGAGGAGAAGGAATCTATCAAAGTCAACACAGAACATGGCTTTGAGAACTTAGCCACTAGTTCCTTCTCCTTTTGGAGTTTACCTTCAAGATTCCTGATGTGGTCATTCTTGAATGATATTGTGCTCATCTGAATAATAATGATGTTTTTCAGCTTGTTGATTTCATTGACCTTCTGGTCCAGCAAGTTTACTGACTTTGAAGCGACAAGCTATTGAGAGGCAATCTCCTGAGCCTGCTTTTTGGCTAGGAGCCTACTTTTCTTTAGTGCCTGCATGAGTTCACCATAGTCATCAATCAATTTATTGATGTCTCCTTCAGATTCAGAGCCATCTTCATCACTTGATGCAGATGTCTCTGACTCTAGACTTGTCTTATAATCTGACATAGAGGATAGAGAATGTACTTTGCTTGGACCAGGCTACTCCTTGATGGGTTCTTCATCAGCCAAAGCCATCAGCCCAAGGCAATGGCTGACTTCTTCTCCTTCCTCAGTTCTGGTAGCATCATCAGCTTCTGCAACAATAGCATCCATCATCTCTAAGAAGTCTGCCTCTACAGCTTCTTCTTCAGCAGTGAATAACCCAATGTAGGCTTCATCTTCATCTTCCTCTTCTGACTCTGATGATGAGGAGTCAGTCTAGCTCTTTTGCTTCTTAGCAATGAAGGATTTCTCCTTCTTGCCCTTTTTCTGTTGTTCCTTCTTTTCACCAGCACCATTCCTTTTGATAGGGCAATCGGCTATAACATGCCCTGACTTGCTACAACAATAACAGACTATCTTAGAAGAAACATGTTTATTTGGTTTAGAGCCATACCTGTCCTCTTTAGTGGTTTTCTTCCTACCCTTGTAATAGTCTTCTTTGGGATAAGAAGAGAATGAGGGTTTGCTTCTCCAGTGCTTCTTATTCATGAATTTCTGGAATTGCCTGAAGAAGGCAGCAAAGTCTTCATTAGACATGTGGCAGTCTGATGTGCTGGTTTATAAACTTTTTGAGTTAGATTTAGCATCCCTCCTTGGAGGAGAAAGTGTCTTTCTCCTACTCCTTGTGGCTTCAGCTTTGAAGGCCACAGACTTGTCTTTGACTGCATACTTGCTGATTTTCTCCTCCTACTTTTTGGTTGTCAGCTGCATTTAATAGGACATCTTTCCAAATAGAGTTGGTGGAGGTGTGTCTGCAAGTCTTGCCCCTTCTCTGATGACACAGATTCTGTATCACAGTCTTTAGTTAGAGACATGAGAAACTTGTCATTTAATTCATATGTGCTGAAGACTCTGTCATATGTCCTTAGCTCATTTACAATCCTGAAGAACTTTTCATAGCACTCAGCTATGTTATCTGTCTTGTTCTGCCTGAAGCTTTCATACTCTTGATTGAGTATGAACTTCATGTCATCCCTTACTTATTCTATCCCCTCCATGTAGAAAACTAGTGTGTCCCACATCTCTTTAGATGTCTTGTAGTGAACTAGGTTTTGGAATGTGGAGTCATCAATGACACTGACTATTATATTTTGTGCCCTCTTGTCCATTCCAGCAAAGATGAATTCATCCTTAGTAATTTCAGAGTATGTCTTTGTAGTCTGTATATTAGCATCTAGAGCTGAGACATTCATAGGGATGAATGGTCCCTCTTTAACAATAATGAAAATTCTAGGGTCAGCTGCCTCCATAAACAGCTTAACCATCTCCTTCCATATGCTAAACCCTTCCTTCCTACAGATAGGAATCTTCATGGCCTCCTAGCTCCTTGTGGTTTACTCCTGAACCCATAAGGACTGTCTTTCCTTGTTGACCTTGGAGATCTGCTCAGTCTATTGAGTCTTTAACGAACAACCTCTCTCTGATACCACTTGAAAGTCTTATTTTCAAGGTCAACTAAACACCTAGAGGGTGGTGAATAGGTCTTAGGCCTTCTTTTTAATTAATTAGACCTAAATCTGATTCCCCGTGCTTAGTGTTTAATTGATTTGTGCTTTCAAGAACAATCACAGACGACACAGATATTTTTATAGTTATTTCCCAATCTTTTGTACTTCCACTATCTCTCTCTGCCTTTATAATAGTGTGTTAGACAAGGCTCTTCACCAATTCCTCGGTCCTTAAGAGCTTACAACACGATCCTGCAGGACCCCTCAGTCTTATCCAAGACCTAAAACTCGGGCACTAAGCCCTACCACTCAGATCCCAACTAGATCCTACCTCGGCCTTTATAACACAGGCCTACACTCAGGCACAAGGCCTTACCACTTAGATTCTAACAATAATCCTACCCTTGGATCCCAGAATGGATCTTACTCTCAGATCTACAACAGATCTTACCTCGGCCTTTATAGCACATGCCTACACTCAGATTCCCTAAAGAATCCTACCCTCTGATCCAAATTGGATCTTACAGAGAATGTAAAAGAAATAAAATACTCAGACACCAGAGAAAGTTCTCTGTGTCTGTCTCTCTGGACTGAGCAGATATCAGCCCAATCTCCTTCTTCACAACAATAAGTTGAGAAAGAAATCTTCAATTAAAGTCTGGCTTGTTCTGCAAGCAACTTGTAGAAAACTCTGCTTCTTCTTCTTCAGGAATCAATCCTGATCTTGCTGTGGCAGATGAGTATTATGACAGCTAACTCTTTCACATTCAGGTTCTCTGGACTGAACTCCTCCTTCCGGCTCGGAAAGACAACGAGGAAGAAGACGTCATCCAGCAATAAGATTGCGAATCTAGAGAACCCTAATTACATCTCTTCTTGGTGTTGATTGTTATTGATGTGAATGATTCATTGTTGTTTCTCGATCTGATCCTGCTCCTTTTATAGACGTCGATTAGCGTCATATTTAGTAGTGGGTCCCACCAGAATTGGTGGCTGTGATTCAGCCACCTACTTTCCATTGACGGCTGATTCAACAACTCTTTGCTTTGTGTGGGCCTCAACGAGAAATCTCTTTACTAGTGGATAAAATCATGGCAGCTGGCCCCCTAGTGCCTCTAGCAGCATTCCCGCAACATTTGAACCTACTTTGACTTGTTGACTTTGATGAAGTCACCATCTCTCTGGACTTAGACAAAATCAAGCATCAGTAGCGAAGGCTCAGCTCGACGAACTCAGAACTCAGTTAGAAAAACGCAGAGCTCAGCTCGACAAATGCAGAGCTCAGCTTGACAAAATGTGAAAGCTCAGTTCGACAAACTTAGAACTCAGTTCAATGAACGCAGAGCTCAGCTCGACGAAAAATGAAAGATCAGTTCGACGAACTCTGAACTCAGTTCGATGAACTCTGAGCGCAGCTCGACGAAAGTAAAAAAACAATCGATGCATATGGACTTAGCCAAATTTTTATGTCAAGAAGAACACAGTGGCTCTGACTGACTAGGATTCAGTCAATGTTATTGCCCCGTGGCGTTGAGTGAGTAAGCATCACTCAACGCCTAACTACTTAGATTTTCTGTCTCATGGTGTTGAGTGAATGAGCTACACTAAACGCTTAACTACTTAGATAGATTTTCTGTCTCATGGCATTGAGTGAGTTAGCTACAATCAACGCCTAACTACTTAGACATATTTTTTGTCTCATGGTGTTGAGTGAGTTATCTACACTCAACGCTTAAGTACTTAGACAAAATTCCACGTAGAATTTTTGTGGCTTTGATTGACTGGGCAATGGCATTGAGTGAGTGAGCTACACTCAACGCCTGTGGACTTAGCCACTTTTCTGCTCATTTCTGTTTAGGATTTTGACAGTCTCAGCGCCTTTTGTTATATGGCGTTAAGTGAGCTCAACTCACTCAACGTCTGTGGACTTAGCTGATTTTCTTGCAAGCCAACATGTTTGGCTGACTATACTCAACGATTTAACTTGTCTTGCGTTGAGTGAATAGACATCACTCAACGCATGTGGACTTAGGCAAATCTTCTGCCCTTCCAGCCACTTCTTTGAGTCCACCTGCCTAATCTTTGTCATAAGGACTAACCTGCACACATGAACTTACACACACATCAAATACAGTTGTGTGTATCTCATTGACCTGTTTGACATCATCAAATCAGGGTCATTGGGATCAATGGACCCAACACCTGATGTCACTCACATCAAGTTTCACCATATGATCACTGTTCACAAAGGAAGCATCGCTGCATGAAAGAAATTAGCTGCAAGGGAATTCGAAGATGAGTTTGACTTTATCCTCCTGTAATAAAGGAGAAAACTCCTCACTAAGGAAAGTATGCTCCTTAGAGAAACTCCTCTCCTTGTGATCCTCATATAAATCTTCATTATTGATAGGATCAAGAGATACATATGTAGTGAATTCGGGAAAAAAATGGAGGATTAACAGGGCTCATGATAGATCAGATAAAATATAGGCACTATCCTCTGATACTGAATCCAAATATAGTGATGGCACTATAGAGGAAGGAAACAATATAATGACTTTGAAGCAATCAACATTTACGCTAACTGACATAGTCATTTGTCTCCTTAGAAGACATGGGGATAGTGTATATCAACGATGGAAGGAGTAGTAAAAAACGGGAAATATGGCACGTCAACAAGAACTATGTTATATTCCTCCTCAATTTGCAATTTAATTTTTTTTCACAATCCTTCAAAGCAAGATCCACTCTGATAAAATAATCACCGCTTCTTGGTAGGTCTTGGCCTCAAAGAAGCAAAACCACCCGATGAAGGTTATCCTGCATTTGAGACACATAATTATAATAGGTAAGTTCATTGTATGAAGAACATACTATGTGGATACTCCATATGATGAGCCATAGAGATTATAATTATGGATTCCTAAGTGGCTATCATCACTAAAATGATTATAAGCTCGAGACCATTTACTTTATTGGTAAGAATATGTATTGGTGCAGAATGGATTCAAAATAACAAAAGAAGAAAAGAGTTTCACGACACATGATTATAAAATTAAACTTGATGAAAACCTAAATAATTAGTTGAAAGTTTTAAGGAAGAATTTACAGTGGCGATATACAGATGGAAAAAGGATTCTATCTTTAATCCTTCTTTCAAGAAAAGCACATGTGCCTTGTTCCCCGACAATGACATTGGAAACTTGATGCGGCTACTACAAGAGTATCAATGTCTTATAAGTAATAAGAAAATGGGAATTATTTACCCTAAATCGTGTGACCAGATTTCTCCTAATGCAGTCAGGGACGTCAGACTCTTGTTGAATGCACACACACCACCCGTACAATTCAATAGAGATTTCTTGGAAGAATAGAGCCAGCCTCCAAGTTGCATATCATGTAATCTCTTATCTCTTCCCGGTTCTCTTGTACCCATGGTAGCCCAAAAATTTAGGACCTACCCATCCGGGCAAGCCCCAACCTAATAAATAATGGGAACAATACACATAAGGCACGCTGATTTGAATTCTCAAACATGCCATCTGTGGAAGCATTCTCAAATCTAGTGCCTTAAAGGTCTCTTGTTTGCCTGCTATATCCCTTTCTCTCTTCCTTCTAACCGCATTCTTTACAATCAATTGCCTGCCACAAGTGGTATTCTCCGTGGAGGTTATGTATGGTCTTTACATTTGGCAGCTCTCTTTTCTATGACATCTTCAGCCGAAAGTAATGGACAACTCACAATCTCTTCTCCCCTCCAGTGTCCCTTAGAGTAAAGTTATGGATGTGCAATTTTTGCAATAATAGAATGAAAATGGGATCTTCAGGTCTCAGTGTTGTTGGAAAAGTTGTCGATTAGAGATGTTTGATCATAAGCTTCAGCCGCATGCGACCAATGCTCTGTTTGGGGGGACTTATTTTCACCGGTCAAGCGGTTACGACCGCATGAACCGAACCCTAATTAAGATTGGGTTCATGCGATCGTAACCACTTGACCAGTGAAAATAAGTCCTCCCAAATAGAGCCAAAGTCAAGCACCGGGTGGTGCAGCCACCTAGGAAGCTTTCAAGAATTCTCGTCGGACACCGCTCGTGAAATGAAGACCATTAACTAAGCCTTAGTCGCACTTACTCAGTGGTTAACTACTCAAACTATGGTAACCGCGACTCCTCCCACAGGTCTCCTAGCATTTTTTGGTGAGGCTCTAGCTCATCCAACTTAATTTGTTCCTCAGTCTGCTACTCCTCCAGGCCCAAGAACATTCAACCACACTGAGCCCAAGCAATCCAAAAAATAACTAGAAGAGCAAGAGTCTTGTACTAATCAAAAAATCATTACACAGCAAGGAATACATGACGAGACATGATTGCCAATGTATTCGATGGAAGCAGGAAAATTACAAGCCGAAAACAAACCGCGCGGACTTCAGGAGTAACCGCCGGCTCTACTGCTAACCACCAAGGAGTCCACTGAAGCCTCCTGGTCTCAAGACCGCAACAAGCCGCACAGACTACCCGTTATTCCAGTGCTGAAGAAAGAACTCTATCCGTTGAACTGCGAGCCTCCTGACCGCGAGGTCGCCTAGCCGCCAGAACACACGGACTGCTGTAAATGAACTGAATAAGCCGCCCAGAGGTAGACAACATATTTGAATTGGGAAGAAGTTGACAAAGAGAAACCCCCTTGTCGCTAACCGCGACCTACTGCTGACCGCTGATTGTTTCCCGCAGAGTCCGCACTGTCCCTAACTGCAGTCATAATCAAGTCCTTGGCTTTCCAGCGCTATCCACACAACCTGCACAGCACAACCCGGTCAAACTCTTCAAACCACATAGATAGATAACCCTACCCGCAGCAACTTTCCTCAAGTGAACTTACTGTTCACTCGGTGTCTTCTTGTGTGATAGTGGGGTCCTATTTATAGGTTCAGAGAGGAGTGTGATCACTACCCTAGACGATAGGATAACCGCCTTATCTAGTGCGAGCACCAAGTGTATCCACAAAGGCTACAGATACAAACCATACCGCTGTGACTAGCCAAGAGCGAGTCTGGCAAGGTAGAACCACCAAGGCTGGAAACCAAGCTTCTGACAAGTTGCCAAGCCTAGCCAGATAAGACCACCAAACAAGCGGACTTAGCGAGTACCACCATAGTTCTCCCACTTGCGGACACAACTCTAGATCGTAAATATCGAGCTCACAGCCAAGTCGCACAAGACAGACTGTTGTCGAGCTTGGTGGACAGATAAAATAGCCTGCACAGGCCGCGTGACCTCCTAGACTAAGCCAACCTGGACTTGGTCCAAATCCAAACCAAGTCCATCCACCATACATCCCTGGTGCGAATTGTAACATCTCATGTTACTTCTAGGCCCCTTTCACTTATATTGGGTTAGGCATGGGATGGGTGATAGGGGATTTAGCTAGGTTTGACCCTAGGTAGTGGGTTGTAGTCATGTGGGGCCCACTATAGGACCAAGTCAAACTAGGTCAAACTAGCCTAAATAGGGATCCAAACAACACCATGACCCCACCACATTGCCCTAACCCTAAAAACAATCTAAGTGCACCCTAGGGCATGTCATTAGGTCAACACTTTGACCCCAGTTGACCAAAGTCAACCTTGGGCCTAATTTGGTCAAACCCACACTCATAAGCCCAATTAGCCTAAGTAGGGCACCCCCTTGACCCAACCCAAGTTGGGTGGTGCCACTAAGCTCATGACCATCAAATGGGGTCAGCCCACCCACCATGGTTGACCAAGTCAACTCAGAGTCAACATAGTCAACACAATTGACCTAAAGAAGGAAATGAAGGCTAAGCTCACTCTCCTTGGACCAAGCCCATCAAATTTGGCCCATGGCCAGCCCAAGTGAACAAGACCAGCCATACCCCTCTGCTTGAGGAGAGAGAATGCATGCAAGGGGGCATTATGGAGAAATCACCTAAAAAGAGGAGAGAGAAATGGAATATGTTGAGAGGTGGTCATGTGGCCTTCACTCCTTTAGCCCAAGAGGTGCTGGCCGACCTCCTCACATCATTCCAGAAGAAATTAGGGGCTGAGAGCCACCTGGCATGCATGGGCGGAGCAACCAAGGCTGAGCCCGAGCTCACCTTGGTTGTATCTCCCCATATACACCACCTCAGCCCCAATTAACCCCTCCATCAGCTTCAGAGAGAGAGAAGGAGTTGAAATCGAGTGCTGGAACATGGAAAACGGTGGTGAATCAAGAAATCGTGGAGGAGCTCGCCGGCGCACCACCACTACGGAAAACCGCCGCCTGACCTGCCGTCAAGCCCCAATCCAGTTCCGTTTCGCCGCCCCTCTACCTGTACTAGAATTTTAGATCCATTTAGGGAGATATCGGGATCAATTGAGCCCGATGCCATGAGAGAAAAATGAGAATTTCCGAGACTTTTCTTCTTGCTCGGGTTCGCCAGAGGATCCAACTCCGGCGGCCCCACCGCCGGGAAACGCTAGCCCCCACCTTAGCGAAGGTGGTGGCGACATCCGCCGGCGGTGGTGGTGGCTCAGCTGGCCGGAAACCGCCAGCAAACATCGCCCAGGAAAAATCAATCTCAACCCTTGATCCGTTGGGGACGATGAACAGATCCCTTCCATCCCTGCTTTAGGATTCGTGCATATAATGTATTATGATTTGAAATTAAATGTTATGAATAGTGTAATTCTGTCACATAATTTCAGTGACTTTGAATGTCATATTTAGGCCTCGTATAGGCATTTCCAGAACCTGGACCCTGAATGAAAAATGTAGTCTTACCTGTTAGCTTTAATTTGACACCTTACTCATCAATTTTGGTCCAGTAGTCTGGCCTGTAGGGTAGTGTTCCTAGGACTGGTCCTAGACAAGGGCAGAAACTCATTTGGCTGCCCAAGTCAAACCAGCAATCACCATGGCCCCAAATTTTGGGTACATGCATAATTATGGCATACCTAGCCCCTGCCAAAAATGGGGAATTTTTGAAACAAGTTTTTCTATAGTTTTGGTCATAATATCAAAAACTAAATAAATGAAATATTTGAAGTTATATGACTCCTCATGGCCCCAAATTTTGGTGGTAGGTCCTTGGGGACATCATTGGTGCATGATAAAAATTTCAGCACACTTGGATCACTGCATGTTGGAAAACCCACTTGCATGTGTTGGTTTATATATTGTCTTGGTGTGCCAATAGCAATAATTTAAATATGGTGCATTCAGCCTAATTCAGGCACTCAAAAATCATGGATTTTATTCCTGGGGTTCATTAGGGTAAAGTTCACCCCTCATATTAATTATGGGATTTTTGGAATCAAAAATCCCATTAATTGGAATTTTTAAAAATATAGCTTCTTTTGAAAATAAATTGGAAAAATAGGTATTTCTCAAGTAAAAGTCCTCAAACTTTGCCAAGTTAAAAATAAGGTTATATTTGACTTAAGAAAATTTGATCTTTCTGTTTGAAGAACTTTTGGAGTAAAATACCTTAAAATGCTCATTTTACCCTTTTTGCATTTATTCTTGATTTGATGGAAATACAGTTCAGATAAATTTGGAAATATTGTTAGTGAAGTATAATTGTATTATTAGTCTTGCATAATTATTTCAGAATTTATGGGTGTACTGATAATTTTTAAATTAATATAATGGCATTTTGGTAAATATGTATGAATGGGAATTGTTAGGCCATTACACTATAAAGGTTGATGAAACTCTGCCCATAGTCTTAAATTAATGTTTTACATGTTCTGTAATTTTCCTGGAATTTTTAATTATATATTCCTTGTACTTCATTTGAAAAATGAAAATTATGTAGATTTGGTATTAAATAAGGAATTGGTATAAATAGTCAAAGGAAAATTATGAAACCATGTAGACAGAACTATTTTATCAATATACAACTCAGGAAAAATTACCTAGGTCAGTGGATGTTAAATTATACTACTTCGTGTGTAAAGTGACCTAGGAAATAACTTAAAAGATTTAATTAAGGGATTATTTGACCAAGGAAAATTATGAGAATCCATATGATAGTTCCATTAGTCCATACCACCCTAGGATAAATAGTTAGGGGCAAGAGGCCATAAGGATTGGAAGATTCCATTTTTTGGGTAATAGTAGGACATGGTCTGCATATAGCATAAATTGGTCATGCTTTAGGGGATTACCAGAGGATTGATCATCGGAAGAATAAGGGAGTGCAATATGAATAATCCCTGGTGGGTAGTATTATCTTAGTGACGGGAGTAAAAGTGCAAGTCTTTAGGTAGCAACCGGAGTGGGGGTCGACGGAAGACCGTCGGTTTCCCGGTAATATCTTAAGTCACTAGGATTGTTCCAGAGCAACAATGAGAGCTGGGGTGAAACATGGGTAGTCATCAACTAAATTAAATATCCTTGCAAAAGGGAACTTTGGGCGTAATCCCATCGTAGTTCCTAGTGCCCCCGAGAGCCCTTCACCGGGTATACCCTGGGCAGTCCTTGGATTAACCTTAAATCACTAAGTATAATAACCCGTAGATAAGAGTAGTATAATAGGTTAAGACATTTGTTGTACCTTCTCACCCGATAGGGTTGGAGAGTTTCATGTTATATGCTCACGCGTGTAGGGTTTGAGGGAATTGGTATAAAGGCACTATTGTGCGTTCTCACCCGAGTTGGGTTTGAGGGTTTCAGGACGGGTTTGGTCCTGCGAGCGGAAGGCTCGGAATGAAATACTTGCATGTGCATAAATATAGTGACGGGGCATGCGGTACTGGTCGTTCGTCACACCGATGGCAGTACGGTGCACTAGGCGGTTATGAGGGTTAGAGGGGCCAGTGGGTTGTTTTACACTGCGGACTGGAGGACGACCCCCGTTAACGCACATCCGACCCAACAAGACTGACGGGTTGTCAGCAAAGTACGTACGCGAGACTCTAGAGTGCACCTTGGACGTGTACAGAGGCGTATGAGAGGGGTCTAAGGCTTGGTAGTGTGCATACCGGCCTAGAAGTGGAGACGCCCGCTCCGCTGCTGCCGTAGCCACAGCGGTGGTACCCGAAAGTGATGTTAGCTCTCAAAAAGTGGGAACTAAAGGTCTGTGATCACAGAGTCATTTTGCGTGAGTTGCACTTGCCTGTGCATAAAATTGCATCATAACATTCATTCATATTAGGGCATACGCTTCATGGATCCTTATCATATAAATTAGTATGGGCTCTTTTATATGATAAGTTAAATTTCCTAGAAATCCTAACTTATATATTTGTATGGGCCTTTATATAAGTTAGGGTACTTTTGTGATGGTAGTATAGTGGTAGAATAGATTTATTTACATGCTCTTACTTTCTGTTCTTTACTTCCTTTACTAGTACTGCTCTTTACTTACTTGCATCATGTTTAGAACTGCTAGAGTAGAAATTATAATAATTATAACTGCTAGTTAGATCTGTCACCTGCTTTCACTTTTGCTACCCCTTGTTGTCCTCCACTTCGTCCTCCCGCTCGGTGCCTAGGAGTTGCGGGGCGAGGTGCGGAGGAAACGACTTAGTCTTTTTGACTAATGGTCGGTGACCATACTATTTTTAGGAGCCCGTGGAGATGGAGCACCAGCACGATGAGGAGACAGGACGTGAGGAGCAGATACCGCTACAGCAGACTACTACCACTACTGTGCATCCTCAGGTGGGACGAATTCTGATGTACTAGTATAGCTTCCGCTTTTATTTGAGAGAGAGAGTTGATTTGATGTACTGGGCATAAACCCTTATTACTCTTTCATTTTGTACTCATTGTGGACTATGTTGTACTATTCATTCCATATATATATATGATGTACTCTGTGACTTGTGGACTTGTAGATTTGTTATATTGTTACACTTCTTTTCTCATATTGGCCTATGTATATGATCTTAATAGCCTGCAGGATCGGCGTGTTGCGGTGTTGACTAACTCGTGCATTAGTGCCACCGTAAGACGGCAGTTTTGGGCATAAGGCCCGGTAGCCCTCCTTGGTAAGGGGGAGGAAGGGGTCTTACAAACTGGTATCACTTGAACAACGATCATATGAGAAAGAAGTCCACAACACCGGACCACCCCCGCTCGAGCATTAGTTTGCGGACAAACTATGCAGCGGAAGCAGTGGTGAACCATGTGTAAAAGTCACATAAAATGGTCCATGAAGTACAATGAGTTAGGCCAGTTCTGTTTTAACCTTACCTTTATGCAACCTCCACAGGTCGCTGCGCCGCAAAATGTGACTCCTCCCCCTCCAGCTGCCACTCCATCCCTACATACGGAGATGAGGCAGACTTTGACGGCGATTCTGGATGCCTTCAAATCCCAACAAGTCCCGGCTCCGCAGCCAAATCCGGGGTCGAACTGGCTGAGTGCTTTCAAGAGCCTGTCCCCACCAGTGTACCGTGGGACAGAGGATGCAGTAAAGACGGAGGAATGGCTGGAAGCCATACACGAGATTTTAGCAGGCATCAGCTGCCCGGTCGGCGAGGCAGTACCTCTAGCCACCTCTGTACTAGAGGCTCATGCGAAGAGATGGTGGAAATCAGTGCGGGAGTCTACATATGCAGACTACGAGCTGTCAGAGATATCATGGGAGGAGTTTGGCGATGTATTTCTGGATCACTTCGTCTCTGCTACGGACAGAGATGCCTTGGAGGAGAGGTTTTTGAACCTCAGGCAGGGGACTAGATCGGTGATCGAGTATCACCGAGAGTTCTCTCATTTGGCCATGTTCGCAGGGATTCAGGATACCGATGATAGGAGGTATGCTAAGAGGTTCTACCGGGGCCTCAGGGACGATTTGAGGCAGGCGTTGCTGTTCATTTCTCGTGGCAGCACTAGGCAGATCATTGAGATGGCAAAGAAGCTGGAGGCTGACCAGCTGATGGTACAAAGTAGAGGAAAGAGACCGTTTGAGGGGTCGACATCAGGAGAGAGCAGCAGGGGCTCTCAGAGAGGCCGGACTATCGGATACAAAAAGGGTGGGGGATGCCGTCGTCCCAACTTCAGGCAGGAGCAGGGGCCTCCTCCAGCATTAGCTCCCCCACCTCTACAGGTGCATGATCCGAGGAGACAGGATGACCATGGCCACCGACAAGTAGTTTGTTACGGATGCCGCCAGCCCGGGCACATTAGGTCGGAGTGCCCGCATCGATTCCATCCTCGTCCTCCTCCTCCACCTCCAGTGGCCCCAGTACAGCAGGTCTGAGTCCGAGGCCGAGGACGAGGCCGAGGCCGGGGATATCACGGCAGGGGACACAATCAGGAGCAGATATATGCCTTGGACCTCACGGAGCAGATGAACCCCGAGGAGGTTATCACAGGTACTTAAGTTTAATTATTAAATTCCTTGAGTTTTCAATTATATAGTACCTGGAGCTATAGGGTAACAATAAATTTTAACTTAAACAAATCTCAGGCATAGTTATGATCAGTGGCAAGCCCGCACATACTCTCTTCGACACGGGTGCTTCGCACTCGTTCGTATCTGAGGCCTTCATAGACGGACTCGAAGGCGTGGAAAGATTTCCTGGACTAGAGATGAGGGTGCGTCTACCCGATGGGTCAGAACTACGGACCACAGCCCATTGTGATATGGAGGCCGAGATTGGCGGCAAGGCATTTGAGGCGCCGGCAACTATTCTGAAGTTGTAGGACTTTGACTTGATTTTTGGCATGACATGGTTACATCGGAACCATGCTCAGATAGATTTCCCATCAAGAAGGATCACACTAAGGCATGGCGACTCTCATGTTATTATTGAAGGTATTCAGCCTATCTGCTACACATTGTTATCTTATGTACAAGCTGTGAAGGCCCACGAGCAGGGAGAAGAAGTTTACCTTATCTGCTTTGAGATGGTGGGGACAGAGACTTCTGTTTCAGATGTTCCGGTGGTTCGGGATTTCTCAGATGTATTCCCGGAGAAATTGCCCGGGCTACCACCAGCCAGAGGCGTGGATTTCAGGATCCAGCTAGGACCGGGAGCGACGCCGGTGTCCCGAGAACCTTACAGGATGGCTCCCAGGGAGTTAGCAGAGTTCAGGACTCAACTTCAGGAGCTAGTTGAGTCGGGATTTGTGCGGCCTAGTTCATCGTCGGGGGAGCGCCAGTTCTCTTTGTGAAGAAGAAGGACGGGTCGTTAGGACTATGCATAGATTACTGGGAGCTGAACCGGTTAACGGTCCTCAATACCTACCCACTACCTCGGATAGATGAGTTATTTGATCAGCTGCAGGGAGCCTTCTGGTTCTCTAAGCTAGATTTGCGATCTGGTTACTACCAGCTCCGCATCCGGGAAGAGGGCATACCGAAGACGACATTCAGTTCACGCTATGGATTATACGAGTTCACGGTGATGACTTTTGGGCTCACGAATGCCCCCGCCGCATTCATGAGTCTAATGAACCGTGTATTCGAGCCCTTCTTAGACCGCTTCGTGATTGTATTCATCGACGACATTTTGATATATTCCCGGACTCAGGAAGAGCATACAGAGCATTTGATGCTGGTCTTGCAGAGGCTGAGGGAGTCCCAGATGTACGCAAAATTTTCAAAGTGCCAGTTCTGGCTGCATGAGGTGGCTTTCCTGGGACACACGATCGGTGGGGCTGGATTAGCAGTGGACCCAGCCAAGGTAAAGGCAGTAAGGGATTGGCCACGGCCAAAGACAGCATCCGATATTCGCAGCTTCCTGGGTTTGGCAGGGTACTATCGGAAGTTTGTGGAGGGGTTCTCGAGGATAGCCCTCCCCCTCACGACCTTGACGAGGAAGGATACTGAGTTCACCTGGACAGAGCAGTGTGAGGCAGCTTTTCAGGAGCTGAAGGACCGACTCATCTCATCCCCTATTCTTGCGCTTCCATCCGGGAGTGAAGGATTTCAGATTTATACAGATGCCTCTTACCAGGGGATGGGTGCTGTCCTGATGCAGCATGGACATGTTATTGCTTATGCTTCGAGGCAGTTGAAGAAGCATGAACATAACTATCCAGTACATGACTTAGAGCTCGGGGCTGTGGTATTCGCCCTAAAGATGTGGAGACATTACTTATACGGGATTCATTGTGATATTTATTCAGATCATAAGAATCTTAAATATATCGATACGCAGAAGAACTTAAACCTACGACAGAGGAGATGGCTGGAATTCCTCTACGATTATGATTATAAGATCCACTACCATCCAGGGAAAGCGAACACAGTAGCAGATGCTTTGAGTATGAGGCCCGGCACTTCTGGACCGGATCCTCGATTGATGTCTATAGAGCTGCTGCAGATGTTGGAAGACATGAACATTACCATGGTATCTGAGGCCGAACCAGTGGTATATCGAGAGTATTTGAGCTCAGTGATCAGTGGTGATGACATACGAGAGCGCATCCGAACACATCAGAGGCGGGATGCTGCATTACAGCCGATTTTTAGTGCCCTAAAAAGGGGCAAGGTTGAGGACTACACGATATAGGATGATCTTCTTCGATTCGGTGGACGCATTTACATACCAGCAGGGGGAAGTATCCGGGAGGACATACTTAGAGAGGCTCATTGCTCCAGATATTCAGTGCATCCCGGCATCAGCAAGATGTGGGCAGATTTGCGGAGGTCTATGTATTGGCCCGGGATGAAGAGGGAGATCACTCATTTTGTGATATTCTGCGAGACGTGTCAGCGCGTGAAGGCGGAATGTAAGAGCCCAGGAGGTTTGCTACAGCCACTACCAGTCCCAGAGTGGAAGTTCGAGGACATTGCTATGGATTTTGTGCACGGACTACCTCGCTCCCACTCTGGGCATGATTCTATATGGGTCATAGTAGACATACTGACCAAGGTAGCGCGCTTTATCCCAGTTCGGAAGGATGCCCTAGTTGCAGTTCTGGTGAGATTATTTGTGGAGCAGTTCGTCAGATATCATGGCATTCCTAGGACGATTATTTCGGACCGTGATGGTTGGTTCACTTCGAGCGAGTGGAGGGCCGTGCATGCTTACTTGGCCTCTCGGCTTACTTTTAGTACCGCCTTCCACCCGCAGACCGACGGACAGACCGAGCGGACCATCCGGACCATGGAGGACCTACTCAGACTATGCATATTGGATACGGGGAAGCCTTGGGAGAGGCTGCTGCCACTGATTGAGTTCTCGTACAATAACAGCCACCAGGCTAGCATCAGGATGGCTCCATATGAGGCACTTTATGGGAGGAAGTGCCGGACACCGCTATCATGGGTTCAGGATGTAGACACCAGGGCTCTTGGATCTGATTATATAGAGGATACTGAGGTTCAGATTCGTTTGATCAAAGATCGGCTACTAGAGGCCCAGAGCAGGCAGACAAAGTATTATGATGCTCGGCACCGGAAGGTGGAGTTCCAGGTTGGAGACAGAGTTTTCTTGAAGATACGTCCAGTACACGGTGTCTCTCGGGTGCGGAGGCACAAGAAGCTCAGTCCACGATACATGGGGCCATACTTGATCCTGGAGCGGATCGGCCCCTTAGCTTACCGACTGCAGCTGCCACCGGAGTTGGGTGCATTACATGACGTCTTCCATGTCTCTTCCTTGCGAAGAGATCTCCTTCGACCGGAGCAGCACATTACTACTACAGCCGGACCGGTAGGGCCTGACAGATCAGTTAGAATGGAGCCGATCCGGATTGACGATACAACCATCCTAGTGTTGCGGAAGAAGAAGGTCCCTCTTGTGAAGGTGCTGTGGTCCAACCATGGACCCGAGGAGCACACCTGAGAGCCAAGGGATCTAATGCTGGAGCGACACCCAGAGCTGTTCACTTCAGGTATATTTTAGTTTACACGTTAAAAAATTTCTTATAAATCTTGCAAATAAACCTCGTAAACCCGAACTTAAATTTCGAGGACGAAATTATTTTTTTTTGGTTGTTGGAATTTGTAACACCCCATGTTACTTCTAGGCCCCTTTCACTTAGATTGGGTTAGGCATGGGATGGGTGACAGGGGTTTTAGCTAGGTTTGACTCTAGGTAGTGGGTTGTAGCCATGTGGGGCCCACTATAGGACCAAGTCAAATTAGGTCAAACTAGCCTAAATATGGACCCAAACCACACCATGACCCCACCACATTGCCCTAACCCTAAAAACAATCTAAGTGCACCCTAGGGCATGCCATTAGGTCAACACTTTGACCCCAGTTGACCAAAGTCAACCTTGGGCCTAATTTGGTCAAACCCACACTCATAAGCCCAATTAGCCTAAGTAGGGCACCCCCTTGATCCAACCCAAGTTGGGTGGTGCCACTAAGCTCATGACCATCAAATGGGGTCAGCCCACCCACCATGGTTGACCAAGTCAACTCAGAGTCAACATAGTCAACACAATTGACCTAAAGAAGGAAATGAAGGCTAAGCTCACTCAACTTGGACCAAGCCCACCAAATTTGGCCCATGGCCAGCCCAAGTGAACAAGACCATCCCTACCCCTCTGGTTGAGGAGAGAGAATGCATGCAAGGGGGCATTATGGAGAAATCACTTAAAGAGAGGAGAGAGAAATGGAATATGTTGAGAGGTGGCCATGTGGCCTTCACTCCTTCAGCCCATGAGGTGCTGGTCGACCTCCTCACATCATTCCAGAAGAAATTAGGGGCTGAGAGCCACCTGGCATGCATGGGCGGAGCAACCAAGGCTGAGCCCGAGCTCACCTTTATTGTATCTCCCCATATACACCACCTAAGCCCCAATTAACCCCTCCATCAGCTTCAGAGAGAGAGAAGGAGTTGAAATCGAGTGCTGGAACATGGAAAACGGTGGAGAATCAAGAAATCGGGGAGGAGCTCGCCGGCGCACCACCACTATGGAAAACCGCCACCTGACCCGCCGTCAAGCCCCAATCCAAGTCCGTTTCGCCGCCCCTCTACCTGTACTAGAATTCTAGATCCATTTAGGGAGATATCGGGCTCAATTGAGCCCGATGACATGAGAGAAAAATGAGAATTTCTGAGACTTTTCTTCTTGCTCGGGTTCGCCGGAGGAGCCAACTCCGGCGGCCCCACCGCCGGGAAACGCTAGCCCCCACCTTAGCGAAGGTGGTGGCGACATCCGCCGGCGGTGGTGGCGGCTCAGCTGGCCGGAAACCGCCAGCAAACATCGCCCAAGAAAAATCAATCTCAACCCTTGATCCGTTGGGGACGATGAACAGATCCCGTCCATCCCTGCTTTAGGATTCGTGCATATGATGTATTATGATTTGAAATTAAATGTTATGAATAGTGTAATTCTGTCACATAATTTTAGTGACTTTGCATGTCATATGTAGGCCTCTTAGAGGCATTTGCAGAACCTGGACACTGAATGAAAAATGTAGTCTTACCTGTTAGCTTTAATTTGACTACTTACTCATCAATTTTGGTCCAGTAGTCTGGCCTGTAGGGCAGTTTTCCTATGACTGGTCCTAGACAAGGGCAGAAATTCATTTGGATGCCCAAGTCAAACCAGCAATCACCATGGCCCCAAATTTTGGGTACATGCATGATTAGGGCATACCTAGCCCCTGCCAATAATGGGGAATTTGTGAAACAACTTTTTCTATAGTTTTGGTCATAATATCAAAAACTAAATAAATGAAATATTTGGAGTTATATGACTCATCATGGCCCCAAATTTTGGTGGTAGGTCCTTGGGGACATCATTGGTGCATGATAAAAATTTCAGCACACTTGGATCACTGCATGTTGGAAAACCCACTTGCATGTGTTGGTTGGTGTGCCAATAGCAATAATTTAAATATGGTGCATTCAGCCTAATTGAGTCACTAAAAAATCACGGATTTTATTCCTGGGGTTCATTAGGGTAAAGTTCACCCCTCAGATTAATTATGGGATTTTTGGAATCAAAAATCCCATTAATTGGAATTTTTAAAAATATAGCTCCTTTTGAAAATAAATTGGAAAAATAGGTTTTCCTCAAGTAAAAGTCCTCAAACTTTGCCAAGTTACAAATAAGGTTATATTTGACTTAATACAATTTGATCTTTCTGTTTGAAGAACTTTTGGAGTAAAATACCTTGAAATGCTCATTTTACCATTTTTGCATTTATTCTTAATTTTATGGAAATACACTTCAGATAAATTTGGAAATATTGCTAGTGAAGTATAATTGTATTATTAGTCTTGCATAATTATTTCAGAATTTATGGGTGTACTGATAATTTTTAAATTAATATAATGACATTTTGGTAAATATGTAAGAATGAGAATTGTTAGACCATTACACTATAAAGGTTGATGAAACTCTGCCCATAGTCTTAAATTAATGTTTTACATGTTCTGTAATTTTCCTGGAATTTTGGATTAAATATTCCTTGTACTTCATTTGGAAAATGAAAATTATGTAGATTTGGTATTAAATAAGGAATTGGTATACATAATCAAAGGAAAATTATGAAACCCTGTAGACAGAACTATTTTATCAATATACAACTCAGGAAAAATTACCTAGGTCAGTGGATGTTAAATTATACTACTTCATGTGTAAAGTGACCTAGGAAATAAATTAAAAGATTTAATTAAGGGATTATTTGACCAAGGAAAATTATGAGAATCCATATGATAGTTCCATTAGCCCATACCACCCTAGGATAAATAGTTAGGGGCAAGAGGCCCTAAGGATTGGAAGATTCCATTTTTGGGGTAATAGTAGGACATGGTCTGCATATAACATAAATTGGTCATGCTTTAGGGGATTACCAGAGGATTGATCATCGGAAGAATAAGGGAGTGCAATATGAATAATACCTGGTGGGTAGTATTGTCTTAGTGACGGGAGTAAAAGTGCAAGTCTTTAGGTAGCAACTGGAGTGGAGGTCGACGGAAGACCATCGGTTTCCCTGTAATATCTTAAGTCACTAGGATTGTTCCAGAGCAACAATGAGAGTTGGGGTGAAACATGGGTAGTCATCAACTAAATTAAATATCCTTGCGAAAGGGAACTTTGGGCGTAATTCCAAAGGGAACTTTGGGCGTAATCCCATCGTAGTTCCTAGTGCCCCCGAGAGCCCTTCACCGGGTATACCCTGGGCAGTCCTGGGATTAACCTTAAATCACTAAGTATAATAACCCGTAGATAAGAGTAGTATAATAGGTTAAGACATTTGTTGTACCTTCTCACCCGTATAGGGTTGGAGAGTTTCATGTTATATGCTCACCCGTGTAGGGTTTGAGGGAATTGGTATAAAGACACTATTGTGCGTTCTCACCCGAGTTGGGTTTGAGGGTTTCAGGACGGGTTTGGTCCTGCGAGCGGAAGGCTCGGAATGAAATACTTGCATGTGCAGAAATATAGTGGCGGGGCATGCGGTACTGGCCGTTCGTCACATCGATGACAGTAAAGTGCACCAGGCGGTTGTGAGGGTTAGAGGGGCCAGTGGGTTGTTTTGCACTGCGGTCTGGAGGACGACCCCCGATAACGCACATCCGACCCAACAAGACCGACGGGTTGTCAGAAAAGTACATATGCAAGACTCTAGAGTGCACCTTGGACATGTACAGAGGCGTATGAGAGGGTTCTAAGGCTTGGTAGTGTGCATACCGGCCTAGAAGTGGAGACGCCCGCTCTGCTGCTGTCGTAGCCACAGCGGTGGTACCTGAGAGTGATGCTAGCTCTCAAAAAGTGGGAACTAAAAGTCTGTGATCACAGAGTCATTGTGCGTGAGTTGCACTTGCCTGTGCATAAAATTGCATCATAACATTCATTCCTATTAGGGCATACGCTTCATGGATCCTTATCATATAAATTAGTATGGGATCTTTTATATGATAAGTTAAATTTCCTGGAACATGATAGGTCATTTGAATTGCTTCATGGGCTGCCTTGAAGGCACTCATCCTCATTCATCTTTTCCTTCCATTGGAAGATACACTTGTTGTTGAAACCGAAAATCGGTCTCCTGTGGAGTTCGACCCTTGGGGAAGGGGTGACCGCGCACCTACTACCCTCAAGCGAACGATCTAGGTACAAGACTAGGAACACAAGGGACAGACCCAAGGTCTCAGCGTGGAGGACCCGCTGCATACCCGGAAGATTAACAAAATCTTCCCCTCCCAAGCCAAGGGCTGAGCTAAGGCACCTTCGGAGGGCTCTCTTTGCCGACCGAAACATATAAGGAGGATCTCAAGATCCACTACCTAACTAGAGGTGGCACCTCGGGTCTATGTAAAATGTTCCCCGCCCACCTTACTATTGGCGCAAAACCACCCAGCAGCCCTACTCTACGCAGCCCCAATTGGGCCGCTAACAATGAAACTCCGCTATTCTGAAAGGATGACAACATGTCATCAGGGGCTTCCCGGCATCTATACCTCGGGGCCCCCACGGGGGGGGGGGGGGGGGTCACGAACACACCGCTCGCCTAAGATAGGAGGAGTAAACTACATATTCACAGGGCATCACAGATATTAAAAAATATTACAGGAATATGAATTCCATACTCAGCACGCAGGCCGGCAATATGAACAAAAATGGCCTTCGAGGGCCGGCACAAGCTTGGGCTTAAGCCCACTACTCCCCACATGGTACTGCAACACCTGTACGCCAACGTCTCGACGAGCGGCGGCCAACTAGGCATCGGTCAGCTAACATAAGCGGGCCAAACATATTGCGCACACCCCCTTTTTTGGGGTTATGGTGCGCATTCCCTACAAGAGGCTAATAAACAACTTCCTCGGAGTCTTCTCCGGGAACCCCATAACATCACCAATCCGGCTCACACGTCCGGATGGGCTTCACACAGCATGCCTAAACCCGTACTCGCGCTTCTGGGTGCTAATGCAATTAATTGCAGGGACATACACGTCAACCTGCTGAAAAGCTCCCTTCCCCCACCCGTTGGTGGAGAGGGGCTTCCATGCAAATATAAACTGAGGGCTTCACCTTCCCAAGTAGAAACATCATTACCCTTGTCGCATGCTTGGCGGCGGGGCCGGGGGAGGAGCTTGGGGTCGATCCTACTGCATGCGGCCGCCTCGGTGGTCGATCTCCACTCTAGGCCGAGCCTTGCTCCAGGCCGAGCCTTGCTCCAGGCCAAGCTTGCTGCCGGTGGTGAAAAGCTAGGGCTTAGCTCCAGGCCGAACCCCACTCCAAGCTGAGCCCTGCTCCAGGCCGAGAGAAAGGGATGGGGGCCGGGTTGCTCCAGGCGGCCGGGAGAGAAGGGCGGGGGTGGCGCTGCTCTAGGCCGAGAGAGAGAGAGAGAGAGAGAGAGAGAGAGAGAGAGAGGGATGCGGGGGTCGGGCTACTGCTCCAGGCCGACGGGAGAGAGAGGGAGGCACGAGGTTGAGCTCCTTGCTGCGGCGGCGGCCGGCGAGAGATAGAGGGACGGGAGGCGGGGTGCTGCTTTGCCTAGGCGGCGGCGGGAGAGGGAGAGGGCGGGGCGGCGGCGGCTGGGCTCCAGGCCGAACCCTAGCGGGGGATCTCCAAATTCTCCCCCTTTTTAACCTGATGCCCTGCTGCTTTTTATTTCTCCTCCCTGCTCTGCCCTACCCGACACCTTCCTCCCCCCCCCCTATTTCCTCTTTATAATCAAATCTGATATATAATATATATAATATATATAATATAATATATATATATATAATATAATATATATATATATATAATATATATATATATATTATAATACTAAAAGACTATTCACATAAAACCTTCGCACGCACGCATGAGCACTCGCACGTCTTCGAACGGGGTCGCACCAACTCGCCGCTCATAGCACGCCCCTAGGCTGATATTTGGGGAGGGTCCCACTCGCCCGGCTACGGGGTTGTACATAATCCCCGCTCTTTTCGAGGTTGGTACAAGCTCGGAAAGAATCATCCAACCCTACGTATCTGGCGAGTAGGGGCCGGCCCAAAAAAAACTTAAGAGAAACTGAAATCTGCACTTGGAACATCAAACACTTCATGAACTTTTTGATCTTTTTGAATCACTCGATACCTTTTTGCTCACTGCTATTAAATTGTTCTTATACCATTACTTACAACAAGTATATAATTTCCCGTGATATCGTGAAACAACAAAGTCATATATTTTGTATCCTCTTGCACACACGGAGATAATCCTTTCCCCCCAGGTGTGCCTAGAGCCTTGCCAGCTAGTGAGAGCCTGACAGCGAGTCTACCCGGGGCCGAGCAGCACTCAGGGTCCCTTACCCCCCAGGCGAGCCTACGGACCTGCCAGCTAGTAGGAGCCAGGCAGCGGGTCTACCCGGGGCCGAGCATCACTCGGGGTCCTGCAAAAATCTCCAAGAACAAATCCTTTCACCCCAGGTGTGCATACATCCCTGCCAGCTAATGAGAGCCTGACAGCGAGTCTACCCGGGGCCGAGCAGTACTCTAGGTCCCTTACCCCCCAGGCGATCCTATGGACCTGCTAGCTAGTAGGAGCCAGGCAGCGGGTCTACCCGGGGCCGAGCATAGCTCGGGGTCCTGCAAAAATCTCCAAGAACCAATCCTTTCCCCCCAGGTGTGCATACAACCCTGCCAGCTAATGAGAGCCTGACAGCGAGTCTACTCGGGGTCCACTACTACCGCCATCGAGTGACTTCTAGCCCTGCCAGCTAGGTGAGAACCTGACAGCAGGATCTGCTCGAGGCCCAAGGATGACACCGAGTGACTTCCAGCCCTGCCAGCTAGGTGAGAGCCTGACAGCGGGATCTGCTCAGGGTCTACTACTACCGCCATCGAGTGACTTCCAGCCCTGCCAGCTAGGTGTGAGCCTGACAGCGGGATCTGCTCGAGGCCCAAGGATGACACAGAGTGACTTCCAGCCCTGCCAGCTAGGTGAGAGCCTGACAGCTGGATCTGCTCGGGGTCCACTACTACCGCCATCGAGTGACTTTCAGCCCTGCCAGCTAGGTGAGAGCCTGACAGCGGGATTTGCTCGAGGCCCAAGGATGACACTGAGTGACTTTCAGCCCTGCCAGCTAGGTGAGAGCCTGACAGCGGGATCTGCTCGGGGTCCTCTACTACTCGAGGACTTGACTTTGCTCGAGGTGGAGACATCATGTTTACTTAAGAGGTGTTGGAGAGTTAATTGCACTGATGCTTTTACAAACGGAGGACACATTCTTCTCATAAGAGAGATGATCTGGAAGTCGTCAAATCGGGAAGCTGGCGTCTGAGCCTGTTCCTAATAATTCCTCCAATCGGAAGAGAGATGCAATCGGAAGAGAGATGAAATCGGGGGGACATAGGCCGACGTGCAAGGGGGGAGCTGATCTCGGCCGTCAGTGCATAGGCTTGGTCTTACAATAGCTCTTAGAGTCCCGAGGCATCGTCCCATCATCCGAACTGGGCTATTTAGAAGGAACAGGTCGACAGCTCGTATCCTGATCTAATGACAAAGATCACTTTCTGCCATGTCACTCGATGATGAGAGCTAGTGCATGGGCGACGGGTAATGTTCCTGCGAGGGTCCTTTAGGATGCACTTGAGGCCAACATCTTCCCTTGGGCCAAAACCTGCCCCTTTACATGTTATCCTGCTCTCTGAATAACAAAGTCCTCCACTTTTGATTGCTTGGAGAGATCGGCCCTTTATCAAATCTGGGAGGTTAGCATCTAGGCTCGTTCCTGATAATTCCCCTAGTCGGAGGAGAGGTGCGATCGGGAGGACATAGGCCGACGTGCAAGGGGGGAGCTGATCTCGGCCGTCAGTGCAGAGGCTCGGTCTTACAATAACGCTTAAAGTCCCGCGGCACCGTCCCATCATTCGAACTAGGCTATTTAAAAGGAACGGGTTGGACGTTTGGCTTCCGGAGTCGATCGCGAGGCTAACCCTTGAAGCCCGTAGAAGCTCGAGGCGAATTGGTAATAAAGAGAAAACTTGACCGCTACTGAATTATAAGGAAGAGATAACATATTATCGCTAGGGAGGGAACCCTTTCAAGTCACCCCGGCTCACAATACCTCTCAGATGTTCTCTTACTTGATCTTGAAGATAATAACCTCCAGGTTTCGCATTGATGTAATAAGTGGGGATACACGGATTTTCATAGGTAGAAGCTCTTCAAATAGGTGCAAATCCTACTCCAAATGTTATGAGATTCAAACGACAGCTATGGGAGGGGACAACTCTGAGTATGAGGACCTTACATACAAAGTATCAATGCATGAACCTGGTCGCCACTTGGTTCCTCTTCTACAGCCATGGCGCTCGCCAGAGTTCTTCTGTGCTGGTCAATCTCCACGCTCACCGCACCAAAATGTTGAAACCGAAAATCGGTCTCCTGTGGATTTCGACCCTTGGGGAAGGGGTGACCGCGCACCTACTACCCTCAAGCGAACGATCTAGGCACAAGACTAGGAACACAATGGACAGACCCAAGGTCTCAGCGTGGAGGACCCGCCGCATACCCGGAAGACTAACAAACTCTTCCCCTCCCAAGCCAAGGGCTGAGCTAAGGCACCTTCGGAGGGCTCTCTTGGCTGACCAGAACATATAAGGAGAATCTCAAGATCCACTCCCTAACTAGAGGTGCCACCTCGGGTCTATGTAAAATGTTCCCCGCCCGCCTTACTATTGGCGCAAAACCGCCCAGCAGCCCTACTCTACGCAGCCTCAATTGGGCCGCTAACAACGGAACTCCGCTATTCTGAAAGGATGACAACAGGCCATCAGGGGCTTCCCGGCATCTATACCTCGGCGCCCCCACGGGGGGAGCGGTTCACGAACACACCGCTCGCCTAAGACAGGAGGAGTAAACTACATATTCACAGGGCATCACATATATTAAAAAATATTACAGGAATATGAATTCCATACTCAGCACGCAGGCCGGCAATATGAACAAAAAAGGCCTTAGAGGGACGACACAAGCTTGGGTTAAAGCCCACTACTCCCCGCCTGGTACTGCAACACCTGTACGCCAACGTATCGACGAGCGGCGGCCAACTAGGCATCGGTCGGCTAACATAAGCGGGCCAAACATATTGCGCACACCCCCTTTTTTGGGGCTATGGTGCGCATTCCCTGCAAGCGGCTAATAAATAACTTCCTCGGAGTCTTCTCCGGGAACCCCAAAACATCACCAATCCGGCTCACACGTCCGGATGAGCTTCACACAGCATGCCTAAACCCGTACTCGCGCTTCCGGGTGCTAATGCAGTTAATTGCAGGGACGTACACGTCAACCCGCCGAAAAGCTCCCTTCCCCCACCCGTTGGTGGAGAGGGGCTTCCATGCAAATGTAAACTGAGGGCTTCACCTGCCCAAGTAGAAACATCGTTACCCATGTCGCGTACTTGGCGGCGGGGCCTGGGGAGGAGCTCCGGGTCGATCCTACTGCATGCGGCCGCGTCGGTGGTCGATCTCCACTCTAGGCCGAGCCTTGCTCCAGGCCGAGCTTGCTGCCGGTGGTGAAAAGCTAGGGCTTAGCTCCAGGCCGAACCCCACTCCAAGCCGAGCCTTGCTCCAGGCTGAGAGAAAGGGAGGGGGCCGGGTTGCTCCAGGCGGCTGGGAGAGAAGGGCGGGGGTGGCGCTGCTCCAGGCCGAGAGAGAGAGAGAGAGGGAGGCAGGGGTCGGGTTGCTGCTCTAGGCCGACGGGAGAGAGAGGGAGGCGCGAGGTTAAGCTCCTTGCTGCGGCGGCGGCCGGCGAGAGAAAGAGGGACGGGAGGCGGGGTGCTGCTTTGCTTAGGCGGCGGCGGGAGAGGGAGAGGGCGGGGCGGCGGCGGCTGGGCTCCAGGCCAACCCTAGCGGGGGATCTCCAAATTCTCCCCCTTTTTAACCCGATGCCCTGCTGCTTTTTATTTCTCCTCCCTGCTCTGCCCTACCTGACACCTTCCTCCCCCTCTTTAATTTCTTTTTTCCTTTTTCTCCTGCTTATCTGATCCCCCCCCTATTTCCTCTTTATAATCAAATCTGATATATAATATATATAATATATATAATATAATATATATATATATATATATTATAATATATATATATTATAATACTAAAAGACTATGCACATAAAACCTTCGCACGCACGCACGAGCACTCGCACGTCTTCGAACGGGGTCGCACCAACTCGCCGCTCATAGCACGCCCCTAGGCTGATATTTGGGGAGGGCCCCACTCGTCCGGCTACGGGGTTATACACTTGTATCCTTCCAGGAAGAATTCACATTCTTCCAGTGACCATACATGGAGTCCTGGTCATACCTGTTTGAAGGGAGTATTACCCTTTTAAAGGTAATGGGTGGCTGCACTGTAGCTTTTCCCTTTCTTTTATGAGGGTCAGCTCTTATGTTTCCCTTGAAACCTAAACCCCTCTTATTTCTTTGAGAGGTGAAGGAGTCAATAATGTGCAACATAGAATTGGGCTTAGAGTAACTAGCCACAATACTCTTCTCACTTTGGAGATTTTCTTCCAGATCTCTAATGAGACTGTTCTTATACTTGATGGTGCCAATCTGAAAGATATTGCACCTAATCACCTAGAGGGGGGGGGGGGGTGAATAGGTGACTTAAATCTTTTTAACTTTTTAGGCAGAATTCAACTTATAACACAGTATTAAATCTATTTTATCACAGCACACAATCAGCAATCACAGAATTCCACATGCACACAGTAGACACACAGTTTTATAGTGGTTCCCCAAGGTTTGGGTACATCCACTTTCCCCCTTCGCCTATCTAGCAGTGTACTAGATTCGGCCAAACTCCTCCACTATCTCAGAACCCCAAAACAGGTTCCTACTATAACGCCCCGAAACTCAAAGGAGCAAAGGGGGACGTTTTGGGCCAGTTTGGGTTCTGGCTGCAGGCACACGGCCTGGGACACGGGCGTGTCCCAGGGCGTGTCAAGCCTGTGTCGACACTAAGACGGGAAGTCGACACTTTGGTCTCGACATTGTGTCGAGACTGGGCACACGGCCTGCGATACGGGCGTGTCGCAGGGCGTGTCGACCCGTGTCGACACTTAGCCGCGAAGTCGACACTCTGCTTCGACGAAGTGTCGAGACATGGGCACACGGCCTGCGACACGGGCGTGTCGCAGGGCGTGTCGACCCGTGTCGACACTCGTCCCGGGAAGTCGACACTTTGGTGTCGACAATGTGTCGAGACAAGGCACACGGCCTAGGACACGGGCGTGTCCAAGGCCGTGTCAACAGGTCGACGATCTTCGCTCGACGAAGTGTCGAGTGTCGAGACCGTGTACACGGCCTCGGGTCCAGGCGTGTTGAGGTGACACGGGTAAGGACACGGGCGTGCCCTAGAACCCGTGCAGTGCTCGGGTTGATTTTGGGGAAAAATCATGGGGTACGCGGCCGGTCACACGGCCGTGTCCGGTGGAACACGGGCGTGTCAGCTCGAACACGGGCGTGTTCGATACCTGTGTGAGGTTCCAGGTGATTCGATTTTGACGGCGAATATGGCACACGGCCCTAGACACGGGCGTGTGCCAGGCCGTGTTCGGTCCAGATTGGGCATTTCAGCCCCGAATCGAAGCCGTTCATTTCTTTAACTGAAGATCCAACGGCTGGGGGTTGTTCCTGAAGGGTTATACCCGTGAGTGGACTTGGAAAACCCTTACTTTTCATAAGTTTCATCTTTCTAAAACCTTAGAGAGAGAGGAGAGCCAAGGGAGGAAGAAGGAGCTAGATCCCGCCATTGGAGGAGCTTCGGAGCTCCGAATCGCGAGCCGACTCCGGATCCACGGAGGCAACGCTAGTGCGGTGGTTTTCATCCGATTACTTTTCCATGGCGCCAAAGAGGAACGCAAGGGTAACGATCCTCATCTTGAGCATGAGTAGCTCTCTTTCTTTGCATAGGAAGCCCGCTCTCGCGAGTTTGCGGAGAGTTGGAGGCGTTCCTTCGGGTAGATATGTGAAGTCCCTGTTGTTTAGAGTCCGTAAGCGAGAACGGACATAGGCATGATGTGTGAAGCCTACCCGGACATGTTGGTCTGGATCGGTGTTGTTGCATTGCATAAATGCCGGAGAAGACTCCGTGCTATGGATTGTTTTTCGGGTTTTCTACGCGGTAGATTGCAGCAGGGAGCCTTGGGGACTAACCCAAAGGTGCACCCGGAAAACTGGGCGGATACGAGATCTTGCCAACTTGGTGGCCTGAGAGCCAGCTTGAACATAATCTGGTTATGTGAAATGTGAGGGAAATGGGACTCGGGAGAAGTTTGACATGCACATATGGTTTAAATTACCATTGCGGGCGCATATGGTTTAAATTGCCGTTGCGTTGTGAGCACGGGTTAGATGGAACCGTACCCGTTCTATGTCGTTCGGATTAGAGCCGTTGGCATAGATGAGAGTCTTCGGCGGTCTATGGTTTTAATTACCGTGACCCATGCCGGGAAGACAAACTGCTCATTGTTTGGCCGTCCAAAGGGGATGGTGGTGAGTCGGCAGACTTAGACTGCGTTCACCGAGAATGTGCCCTGAGAGCACGGGGTGTGTGGCCGTTGAGCCTCCGCCTGTGATGAAATGGCTATATATATATTGCTCCCTTATGCTAATGAAATGCAGGGAAGGAGCATCGCCGCCCCGAGTTGGGGGCGGGATCGTTATAATTTGGTCAGCATTGCTGACCGTTGCCTTATTTTGCCACCGTGCGGTGGTTTGTTGCTTGCAGGTGCAGCTGCACCAAGCGGTCAATAGCGGGCTAAAGCCCTTTTTGCGAAGCCGGCCCTCGAAGGCCCAATTGGAAGTGTTTACTGTTTTATTCATGTATGACCGGCCTGCGTGCCGTGGTTTGTAAAACATGTAATATTCAAGTGAAACATTTTGTAAGGCCTTAAGGCTTGTTTTGGGTATTTTTGTATAACATTCCTAATTTGTACTAGTGGACATTCGTGCTCTATTGCTGAGTTCTTTGTTTACAACTTTTATAAACTGCTTCCGCTAGAATGCTCTGTGTAGGACGTTGAGATTGGTTGGATGGTTTCCATAAGTAACCACCCGGTCTGTCTGTGGCATACGGCGTCGGGCCCCGGCCGGACCTACTGCTTTATGCTATGTGACGGATAGGGGGTGTTACATTTTGGTATCAGAGCCAGGTTTTGGTCGGGCTTAAACTGAATTCGTGGTCGAATTATTTTTAAGGGGTGGTGAGCACATTGTGTGCGTCATCGTTATAATGGTAAAAGAACCCATGAATGTCCACTTAGGAATGAAAATACTCGTGTTTGAGGAACCTGCGTGTTCCTATAATTGCTGTTTGCAATTTATTTGGTCGCTTAACGGTGTTTTGTACCACTATAGGCGACCAGAAGTGGTGTTGGGCCGTCAGAACGCCGAGTTTCTGAGGCTAGTAGTGCACCGGAAGTTGCTCTCGCAACACCTCTGTCGGCTGAAAATATTCGATTGGTGGCTGAAGCGGTGTTGGCCGTGATTAATGCGCAGCCTGGAAGGCAAACGCAGCAGCCCGCTCCCGTGATGGAGCAAGTACCTCTTCGAGAGGCTGAGCCGAGGAGAGTGGAGCAAGTGGTTTTGGAACCGGTGGTGCCAAGGAGGGAAACTGAGAGCCAGCTAAAGCATGTTATGAGCTTTAACCCTCCGTTATTCTCGGGGTTGGGAACCCCATCTCAGGCTGAAGACTGGCTCTCCAGGGTGAAGAGAGTCATGACAGCGACGGAGACGGAGGAGTGGCAAATGACCACCATCACTACGTTTCTTCTGGACGGTGAAGCGAGGATGCGGTGGGAAGGATTGGAGCTGCACTTGCTGAGAGGTAGGCAACTTGGTGATGTCTCGATAGAGGAGTTCTCGAGATTGTTCTTGGCTAGATACCTTCCTTCGACGCAGAAAATAGCGTTGGAGAATGAATTCCTGAAGTTGGTTTAGGGTGAGAAGAGCGTGGATGAATATCTCCATGAGTTCACCTGTTTGAGTCGATATGCTAGCTCCACCATCATGGATGAGGAGCGCAAGACTAATCGCTTCTATGAAGGGTTGAGAGATGAGTTGAGGTTGCTACTCTCGGGGCCGATGACACAGGGTTTCTTAACCTTGGTCAATACTGCCCGGTCCTTGGAGAAGGACATGAAGAATGTGCAGGCAAAGAAAAGCTTGGGCGAGAAGAAATCTGGGTTCAAAGTGCCGACTACTTCAAAGTCTGGCTATCAAAGATTCTTTAAGAAGCATAGGACTTCGGGTCCAGCTCCTTCTGGTGCTTCTGGGGCGACTATGAGTCGGACTCCGGGCGCGTGTTTTACTTGTGGCAAGACGGGGCATTTTGCCCGTGACTGTTGGAGCGGACGTCCCAAGTCCGAAAGAAGGCCAGGAGCTACTTATGAAGAGAATGGTAAGGCGGTGGAGTCGACCGCATCCCATTATGCTCCGGCCCAACCAAGGGTCTATAATCTTGGCCAACAGGAGGCCATCAAACAAGTTGATGTGGTGACAGGTACGGTTTAATTTATAGCAAATCAATTTCTTTAAATACTTGTTATGCACGTGTTACCTTACCACTGCTTGTTTAGGATTTGTATTGATTTGTGAGAATCCAGCACGAGCACTCTTCGATACGGGAGCTTCACACTCCTTCTTGTCCGAAGGATTTATATCACGCATCGGAGTCCCTTCTTCGATGGCGAAGGATAAGCTGGATGTGTTGTTGCCCAATGGGTGTTCGATGCGAGCGGATAGGATCTGCGATGTTGCGATTCGTATTGGGGAGCAGGAGTTCGACCTACGGGCATCTTTACTTCCGTTGGTGGAGTTCGACGTCATATTTGGCATGGACTGGCTCTCGGAGCAGCAGGCCCATATAGATTGCGGTAGCAAGGAAGTCAAGCTGGGAGCAAGTCGTGAAACGACTTTTACGGGCTTAAAGGGGTCGAGCAAGACATTGATGTCTGCTCTTCAGGTGGTGAAGGCGGTTCGTGCTGGTGCAGAACTGTTCTTTACACTAGTGGAGGTTGCAAAGCCGAAGCCCGTGTTGGATTGTATTTCAGTGGTATCGGAATACCCTGATGTGTTCCCCGCAGATCTTCCTGTAGCCCCGCCTCAGCGGGAAATAGATTTTACGATCGAGCTGGTGCTAGGTGCAAAGCCTGTGTCACGATCTCCGTATCGGCTAGCGCCTAAAGAAATGGCGGAGCTGAAAGTTCAACTGCAAGAGTTGTTGGAGCAAGGGTATGTGCGCCCGAGTTCTTCGCCTTGGAGCGCACCAATCCTCTTTGTTAAGAAGAAGGACGGAAGCTTGAGGCTATGTATTGATTATCTGGAGCTAAACAAGCTGACGGAGAAGAACAAGTACCCGATCCCCCGGATTGATGATCTCTTTGATCAGTTAGTCGGGTCGACGGTGTACTCGAAGTTGGATCTCAAGGCTGGGTACTATCAGCTGCGAATAAGGGAGAGTGATATCCCGAAGACAGCGGTTAGTACGAGATACTGGCATTATGAGTTTACGGTCATGCCGTTTGGGCTGACTAATGCGCCGTCTGTGTTCATGGATTTGATGAACAGGACATTCCGGGAGTACTTGGACCATTTCGTGATCGTCTTCATCGACGATATTTTGGTGTACTCGCAAAGTGAGGAAGATCACTTCAAGCATCTTCATTTGGTGTTGGAAACACTAAGGAGAAAACATTTGTATGCCAAGTTCTCGAAGTGCTAGTTTTGGCTATCCTCAGTGGCGTTCCTCGGGCATATAGTGAGTGGAGAGGGTATTGCTGTGGATCCGGCGAAGATTGTTGCGATACGGGAGTGGCCTGAGCTTGCTACTGTAGCGGAAGTCCGGAGTTTTCTGGGGCTTGCCGGCTATTATAGGCGCTTCGTAGAGAACTTCTCGCGGATAGCGTTACCTCTCACTACTTTGACGAGGAAGGAGCATAAGTTCGTTTGGACGCCGGAGTGCGCGCGAGCTTTTGAGGAATTGAAGTGTCGGTTGACCACGGCGCCTGTGCTAAGTTCGTCATGTGGAACCGAAGGCTATGAGATATATAGCGATGCTTCGGGCAGCGTTTTGGGTTGCGTGCTACTGCAACACGGAAGCGTGATAGCTTATGGCTCGAGACAGCTAAAAGTGCACGAGAGGAATTATCCGGTCCATGACTTGGAGTTAGCGGCCGTGATTTTTGCTTTGAAGCTGTGGAGGCACTATTTGTACGGTGTGAAGATTGATATCTACACCGATCACAAGAGCCTGAAGTATCTTATTGATCAGAAGGATCTGAATATGCGGCAGCGTAGATGGATGGAGTTCCTGGGGGACTATACATTCAAGATCCACTACGTGCCTGGCAAAGGGAATGCGGTTGCGGACGCGTTGAGTCGCCGAGCCCCAGCTCAAGCCAATTGGCTATCGGTGCATGATGAGCGGTTGGTGCGGGAGTTGGAGGCGTTGGAGATTGTTTGTGTGGACAGGCAATCAAGTGCTGAAGCAATTCTGAATTGGACTGAAGTCCAATATGACCTGGCTGATCGTATTCGGCAGGCTTTGGATATGGATGCTCATATGAAGCAGTTCATGGTAGAGGCTCTGGATGGGTCAAATTCCCAATTCGTCGTGGAGGACGGATTGCTTTGGAAAGACGGTCGTTTGTGCGTCCCAAGTGTGGGCAATTTGTGGGTGGAGTTGTTGTACGGGGAACACCATACCAAGTACTCGATTCACCCGGGGAGCACGAAGATGTACCGTGATGTGAAGAAACTGTTTTGGTGGCCGGGTTTGAAAAAGGATGTGGCGCTATACGTAGCGAAGTGCCAAACTTGCGCCTTGGTAAAGGCGGAGTGCCAAAAGCCGGGAGGATTTCTTAAGTCCTTGCCTATTCCGGAGTGGAAATTTGACGACATCTCTATGGACTTTGTGCACGGTTTGCCAAGGTCGCAGAAGGGAAACGACGCCATTTGGGTGGTTGTTGATCGATTAACGAAGGTGTCGCATTTTATTCCGCATAGGAAGGATGATCCGGTGGAGAAGTTGGCAAAGCTCTATGTGGATAACATAGTACGGCTTCATGGTGTGCCCCGCAGCATCGTGAGTGACCGAGATGGGCGGTTCACGTCCAATAATTGGAGGCTGGTGCAACAAATGTTGGGAACAAAGTTGAAATTTAGCACAGCCTTCCATCCGCAAACGGATGGGCAGACCGAGAGGGTCAATCGAACCATGGAAGACATGCTCCGCATGTGCGTCTTGGATTTCAGAAAGCAATGGGAAGACCACCTTTATTTGGTGGAGTTCGCATACAACAACAGCTACCAAGCGAGTATTCAGATGGCGCCTTTCGAGGCCCTATATGGTAGAAAATGTCGCACGCCGTTGTCTTGGTTAGAAACGGGTGAGTCAAAGTTGTATAAGCGATTGGAAGTGGAGGATGCTACTTCTTTGGTGAGAACCATTCGGGAGAGGTTGCTTATCGCTCAGGACCGGCAAGCAAAGTACTATAATGCCAAGCACAGGAATGTGGAGTTCGCTGTGGGCGATTATGTATACTTAAAGATCAAGCCATTCAAGGGTGTCTCGCGGGTGCGACGATTGAAAAAGCTAAGCCCGAGGTACCTTGGACCGTTTGAGGTTCTGGAGCGAGTTGGTTAAGCGGCCTATAGGTTGAAGCTTTCAGTGGAGCTAAGTGGTTTACATGATGTATTCCATATTTCGGTGCTTCGGAAGGCGGTACAAGAGCCTACGCAAGTGATCGCGGTCGATCAAGTGCCGGTGGATAGTGGGCTAACGGCAAAGGTCAAGCGCTTGCGGATTGAGGACTCGGAGGTCAAGCGGCTACGCAATAAAGAGATCAGGATGGTCAAGGTCCGGTGGGACAATTGCGGTCGTGAGGAGCTCTCTTGGGAGCGAGAGCAGACTATGCTTGACGAGTATCCGGAGTTGTTCCGCTCAGGTACAAATTTTGGTTTTGTACATGTCTTTCATTTATGTAATTTCGTGGACGAAATTCTTTTAAGAGGGGGAGAGTTGTAACGCCCCGAAACTCAAAGGAGCAAAGGGGGACGTTTTGGGCCAGTTTGGGTTCTGGCTGCAGGCACACGGCCTGGGACACGGGCGTGTCCCAGGGCGTGTCAAGCCTGTGTCGACACTAAGACAGGAAGTCGACACTTTGGTCTCGACATTGTGTCGAGACTGGGCACACGGCCTGCGACACGGGCGTGTCGCGGGGCGTGTCAACCCGTGTCGACACTTAGCCGCGAAGTCGACTCTGCTTCGACGAAGTGTCGAGACATGGGCACACGGCCTGCGACACGGGCGTGTAGCAGGGAGTGTCGACCCGTGTCGACACTCGTCCCGGGAAGTCGACACTTTGGTGTCGACAATGTGTCGAGACAAGGCACATGGCCTGGGACACGGGCGTGTCCAAGGCCGTGTCAACAGGTCGACGATCTTCGCTCGACGAAGTGTCGAGTGACGAGACCGTGTACACGGCCTGGGGTCCAGGCGTGTTGAGGTGACACGGGTAAGGACACGGGCATGTCCTAGAACCCGTGCAGTGTTCGGGTTGATTTTGGGGAAAAATCATGGGGTACGCGGCCGGTCACACGGCCGTGTCCGGTGGAACACGGGTGTGTCAGCTCGAACACGGGCGTGTTCGATACCTGTGTGAGGTTCTAGGTGATTCGATTTTGACGGTGAATGAGGCACACGGCCCTGGACATGGGCGTGTGTCAGGCCGTGTTCGGTCCAGATTGGGCATTTCAGCCCCGAATCGAAGCCGTTCATTTCTTTAACTGAAGATCCAACTGCTGGGGGTTGTTCCTGAAGGGTTATACCCGTGAGTGGACTTGGAAAACCCTTACTTTTCATAAGTTTCATCTTTCTAAAACCTTAGAGAGAGAGGAGAGCCAAGGGAGGAAGAAGGAGCTTGATCCCGCCATTGGAGGAGCTTCGGAGCTCCGAATCGCGAGCCGACTCGGGATCCACGGAGGCAACGCTAGTGCGGTGGTTTTCATCCGATTACTTTTCCATGGCGCCAAAGAGGAACGCAAGGGTAACGATCCTCATCTTGAGCATGAGTAGCTCTCTTTCTTTGCATAGGAAGCCCGCTCTCGCGAGTTTGCGGAGAGTTGGAGGCGTTCCTTCGGGTAGATATGTGAAGTCCCCGTTGTTTAGAGTCCGTAAGCGAGAACGGACATAGGCATGATGTGTGAAGCCTACCCGGACATGTTAGTCTGGATCGGTGTTGTTGCATTGCATAAATGCCGGAGAAGACTCCGTGCTATGGATTGTTTTTCGGGTTTTCTACGCGGTAGATTGCAGCAGGGAGCCTTGGGGACTAACCCAAAGGTGCACCCGGAAAACTGGGCGGATACGAGATCTTGCCAACTTGGTGACCTGAGAGCCAGCTTGAACATAATCTGGTTATGTGAAATGTGATGGAAATGGGACTTGGGAGAAGTTTGACCTGCGCATATGGTTTAAATTACCGTTGCGGGCGCATATGGTTTAAATTACCGTTGCGTTGTGAGCACGGGTTAGATAGAACCGTACCCGTTCTATGTCGTTCGGATTAGAGCCGTTGGCATAGATGAGAGTCTTCGGCGGTCTATGGTTTTAATTACCGTGACCCATGCCGGGAAGACAAACTGCTCATTGTTTGGCCGTCCAAAGGGGATGGTGGTGAGTCGGCAGACTTAGACTGCGTTTACCGAGAATGTGCCCTGAGAGCACGGGGTGTGTGGCCGTTGAGCCTCCGCCTGTGATGAAATGGCTATATATATATTGCTCGCTTATGCTAATGAAATGCAGGGAAGGAGCATCGCCGCCCCGAGTTGGGGGCGGGATCGTTATAATTTGGTCAGCATTGCTGACCGTTGCCTTGTTTTGCCACCGTGCGGTGGTTTGTTGCTTGCAGGTGCAGCTGGACCAAGCGGTCAATAGCGGGCTAAAGCCCTTTTTGCGAAGCCGGCCCTCGAAGGCCCAATTGGAAGTGTTTACTGTTTTATTCATGTATGACCGGCCTACGTGCTGTGGTTTGTAAAACATGTAATATTCAAGTGAAATATTTTGTAAGGCCTTAAGGCTTGTTTTGGGTATTTTTGTATAACATTCCTAATTTGTACTAGTGGACATTCGTGCTCTATTGCTGGGTTCTTTGTTTACAACTTTTATAAACTGCTTCCGCTAGAATGCTCTGTGTAGGACGTTGAGATTGGTTGGATGGTTTCCATAAGTAACCACCCGGTCTGTCTGTGGCATACGGCGTCGGGCCCCGGCCGGACCTACTTCTTTATTCTATGTGACGGATAGGGGGTGTTACACCTACAACTCAGGCCCAAGGCCCTACAACTCAGCTTCTTCACAAAGCCTACACTCAGCCACCAAGGCCTACACTCAGCCACCAAGGCCTACACTCAGCCACAACAGGCCTACACTCAGAGATACAACTCTCCTACACTCAGGCACACAGGCTCTACACTCAGCCTTTATAATTACAGGCTTACAAAACTCAGATCCCTAAGGATCCTACAAGATAATATGAATACAAAAATTATGACTCAACAACTCAGCGAAAAGAGAGAAGAGTTGTGAGTTTCTTGATGAGTTCTTGGAAGAACTCAACTGAAATCAATCTGACTTGGCTTTCTTCAAAGCTTCTTGAATGTAGAACACAATAAAATTGACCTCCTCTGCAGTTGATCCTTGATCTCTGCTACTTAAGATTCAGAATAAATCTGAACCCTTCTTCTCAGCCTGGTTCCAAAGGCTGACTTCTTGGATGGAGCTCTCTCTCTCCAACTTCTTAGATCTTCACTAGATTCTTCAAGAAATAGCTAGATCTTCTTCTTGTTAATGATCACTTGAACATTAATTCAATCAATCTCTAACTGTTGACAGTATAAGCCTATTTATAGGCCTTCTTCATGGTAACCGGCTGGTCCGGTTCATAACTAATTTCTGACAACTCTGACAGGTGCAGTAGACCGGCTGGAATGGCAGCTGTCAAGTCATCCAGTCAGTTCTTGAAAATTCTGTAACTGTCTGCAAGTGTCGAGACTGTCTGTCTTTAAGTGTCGACACTTATATACCAAGTGTCGACACAAGTTATCTAAGTGTCGACACTAGCCTACAAGGTGTCGACACAACTCGTGTTGTAGATTTTATATCTCGACACTGCTTCTTCTTCATGTGTCGACACTGATAATGTGTGTCGACACAAGTACTTGTACTTCAGTCTATTGCTGAATTCTTGTAAGTGTCGACACAACTCCTTTGTGTCGACACATCTTCATGTGTTGAATCTGTTAAGTGTCGACACTTCTTCTTGGTGTCAACACAAGCCTTCAGTGTTGATACTTGCTGAGTGTTGACACTGCTCCATGTGTCGACACATTCTTCTTATGTTGAGACTCTGGCTGAGTGTCGACACATCTCCTTAGTGTCGACACTTGTACTTAGAATTTTGCTGAACTTTGCTAAGTGTCGACACAGCTCCTTGTGTCGACACTTTCTTCAAGTGTTGAGTCTTCAGCTGAGTGTCGACACATTCTTTCTTGTGTCGACACTTTCTTCAAGTGTTGACTCTTTTGCTATGTGTCGACACATTGTTATGGGTGTCGACACTTTCTTCAAGTGTTGAGTCTTCTGCTGAGTGTCGACACATCTTTCTTGTGTCGACACTTATACTTAGTCTCTGCTGACTTTTGCTGAGTGTCGACACAGCCTCCAAGTGTCGACACTTTCTGATGTAGACACAGTTTCACTGGGTGTCGACACAACTGCTATGTGTCGACATTGCTTCACTGCACTCTTCTTCATTGAGTGTCGACACAACTCCTTGTGTCGACACTTTCTGTCTGGTGTCGACTCTGCATCCCTGGTGTCGACACAATGACTCCAAGTGTCGACACTGCTTGCCTGGGTGTCGACACAAGTCTTCTTAAGTGTCGACACTTTCCCTCTGGGTGTCGACACATGAACTTAGAAACTTTTTCATCTTTCCTGCAAATACTTAACCTGCACAAGTAAACTCAAAACACATCAAATACATTTTGATGTATATCATTGAGTTGGGTGAGGCTTCTTCAAATCAGGTACATTTAAACCAATGTACCCAACAATCTCCCCCTATTTGGAGAAGTCATAACCCTTAGTCAATGATATACACCATTTATAATAAAATTACAAAATGATGTAAGGCATGATTATATATAGCAGGGCAAACATAAACATGTATCAATCAAACATGTATACATAGACATTATCTCAGAACAATAAATTCATCACACAGCAAATTTATCACACAGCACATTGTTCTAACACTTTGTCATATTCATAATTCTAAAGTTTACAGAATGTTTTACATCAAAAGATTACATAGTAAACTTAAGAAAATTCTATTCTATTTTTGTTCAGTATCTTTGATCACTATCCCTTTTCCAGACTAAATCTTGGTTTGCATAGGAGCTTCAGCAGCTTCAGTATCGACAGGTTTCTTCCCTTTCAGCTCCTTCTTCTTAAGTTCCTTAGCTTTAATCTTTTGCCTTTCAAAATAATGATAAGGCTTGGGAAAGTACTTGCTAGGCTCCTGAGCAGTAGGAGGTAGCTTTCCCATCTTGGCCTTCCTTCTATATTGGACTATTGTTTCTTGCCTTGTCTCATGTTTCCTCCATTCAAGTTCAGAAAACCATTTATTTTTGTCTTGTATATTATCTTTTGCAGCTTTCCATGCAGTTAAGATAATATTTCTTGAAGTGGGGCTCCACTGCTCAAAGTCTGGTCTTTGTTCAGCTTGCTCCCTGAACCTCTTCTTACACAATCTAGTTTCTTCTTCTTTCTGCAGAGCTTCTTGCATAGCTTCAGAGACTGGCTGAACAACTTTCTCTATGATGACAAGTTCTTTTCCCTCAGGTGGGCTATACATTGAGTGTATATCAGCTTGAACCATATTAAAATCTGGAGGAGGGTAGATGACTTGAGCCACTTCAGGTTGCTCCCCTCCTAGATATGCAGGGTTAATTCCAGATTCTGCCACATTATCATCATCACAAAGAGGAGGATATCCAAGAGTAGCTCTGATAGAATTGGATATCCACTTGGCATGATCAGAGCTGGCTTTGATTTACACTCTCTCCCCCTTTATGACTTCTCTAACCATGTGATCCCTCAGATCATCCTTTTGAAATCTGATTTGGGCATCCAAATAGTTTACTCCATCTTTAAAGTAAGGTTTCAACCTTTGGAGTTTGTCAGTTATGATCTTCTGAGAGTCTTGTATGGCAGTCTTAACAGCAGTAATTTCCTCTTGGAATGCTTTGTCAAATTCTGCTTTAGCAGTAGCAGTAGAAGTAGTCAGTCCAGCAGTTATGTTCTGCATCTCAGTGATAATGACATTGTGAGACTCTGTCAAATTATCATTCATCATGATTTGATTCTCCAGTACATAGCCTTGCTTCACTTTAAGTTCATCTACTTGAGCTTTTATCTTTTCTTGATGAGTTGCCAAATAGACTACTGCATTCCCTCCCTTGTGGAAGCAGTCAGTCATCTCCTTCTTATTGAGATTCATCTCAAATCTTATGGACTTAATATCCTGTGCCAGATCAAACTGAAGAGATTTGTGCCCCTCATCCACATATGTTTCTATAGCTTTCCTGTGGTCATCAAGTTTTATTTGCATAGCAACCATTAGAGCACTGTAATCTACTGCTGGAGTTGGCTGTAGTGCAGGCTGTGGTGCTATGGTTTGCAAAGCCTTCTTATAATTCTGACTTCTTCTTTTGAAAACTTGAAACTTCTTTTTCTTAGCCCTTGTTGCCTCCTCATCTTCAGAAGCTGAGGTGCTGGCTATATCTACCCTTTCCTTAGGTAGCTCTTCAATAGCTTTTTGCTTCTCTATCTTTTGCCTTGCTGTTTCTTCTTGAAGTTGCACTTGCTCCCCCTCAACTGGAGCAGTCTCCCCCTCAACAGCAGCACTATCCTTCTCAAGATCTGCTTGATCTAAATTGAGGAAGAGATCTTCCATAGTAAACTCTTGTGGAGAATGAGCTGGAGAAATTCTTGGCTCATCTACCACTGGATCAGATACAACTTGAACTTCAACAGATGTGTCTTTCATGACAACATCTGGGAGTTGGCTATCCAGCTGAGTTTGCTGACTAACATTACTTAATGGATCAGAGAAAACATTATCCTCTATAGGGAAATCTAAAGCATTAAGCTCAGAGATTACCTCAAGGATGATGTGGCTTGTTCACTTTCCAGTGTAGTTGACTCTTCTACAACTAGGGTCTCCCCCTGGACAGTATCCTGGTGTATGGGGCTAGCTGGTGGTAGTTCCCCCTGCCTCTCTGCAGCATCTTGTTGAGCTGTAGACTTCTCAGCATTTCCTTCTTCATTCTCATCAGGTGTGAAGACAACTTGCTCTTCACTACCAGAGCTGCTAGTTGACTCTTGAGCCACTGGGGCTATCTTCTTCTTCTTCTTCAGTGAAGTTTCCTTCTCAGAAGTTATTTTCTCAGGGGTTGGCATCTCCTTTGACAAAACCCTGTCCCATCTGGAGAATATCCTCAAGTCCATCTTTCTCATATGATTGATCTTAGTTCCAGCAGCTTGACTCATAACCTCTGGTATGCTACCAGCAAGGTATAAACTTAAGATCCTACCCAAGTTGGGTTTCTTCAGACTTTCTTTGATCTTTTCAAAAACTATAACAGACCAATCTGTTTTTAAAGTGAAGATTATCCTTGTCATAATACTGAACATATGGGCTGATACCCTATCATGCCCTCCAGGCTTACTTAAGATTACCTTGCCAACAATTTCAGAAAGAAATTTCCCCTGGCTGTTCATTCCCTTTCTATTGAATACAGATCCTATTTTCATTTTTGAATCCAGTCCACACCAAGTTAAAGCTTCTCTGGTCTTACAAGCAGTAACCTCTTCTTCTTCCTTAGTTCTTGGTAACTGAAGGACTTTCCTCAAACTTTTTGGTGAAACCTTAACCTTTTCACCATGAACCCTAGACTTGATCTTGAGTCCAGAGTCGTCTACTTTAGCTAGATTTAGAAACTCTAGAACTTCCTTCTTCTAGATCTTTGTAAGCTCTGAAACAAGAAATTCCAACCCTGAGTCTGCAACTAGGGTTATCACGTTCTTGATCTCTAGGTCTGCATCACCAAACGCGTCTCGCACTAGTTCATAGCCTTCATTGACGTTCTCCTCAAGCTTTGGCGCCATTAGGGTTTGAAGAATTTGAACTGAGAGAAGAGATGTGTCGACACACAAGTTTGGTCTCGAAACTTTTGAAAGCGTGTCGACAGACTAAGGCAAAATCCTATTTATACCTTTCTAGGTTTGAAGATGAAAAGGCGGGTCAGCTAACTGAAATTGTGTCGACACTGTGGAAAAGTGTCGACACAGACTTATAATGTCTCGACACACTGTGTCGACACAAGTTTAGTCGACAGATAATATGTGTCGACACTTGTTTATGTGTCGACACCACTTAACTCGACACATAGTCGAGTCTTTACTTAGATAATTCTGAGTAAACACTAAGTGTCGACACCACCTTGGATGTGTCGACACCTACTTATCATGTGTCGACACTAATTTTCTGAAGTGTCGACACCAACTACCTAGATGTGTCGACACCTTTTCACTGAAGTGTCGACACCAATTTTTCTGTGTTGGCACAGATATCTCTGTGTGTCGGCACCTTTTTACTTGACCATTTCTATAAACTTATTCTAAGTTTATCATTCCTAGTTCAATTTTAAACCTATTGAACTTAGTTTCTTCTAAGGGTTTAGTATACATATCAGCTAGTTGATTATCTATTTTAACATATTCCAGTAAAATATCTTCTTTCTCTACATGCTCCCTAAGAAAATGATATTTTATTTCAATATGTTTAGTTCTACTATGAGAAACAAGATTATGTACAATTGATATAGCACTTGTAGAATCACAAAAGAGTGGAGTTCTACTTACCTGAATTTCATAGTCCTCAAGCTGATGTTGTATCCATAAAAGTTGAGCACAGCAACTTCCTGCAACCACATATTCTGACTCTGCAGTGGAGATAGCCACACTTGTTTGCTTTTTTCTACTCCATGAAATCAGTCTTCCACCTAGGAATTGACAGGTTCCAGTTGTACTTTTCCTGTCTTCTTTGCATCCTGCAAAGTCTGCATCTGAATAACCTGTTAGTTCAAAATCCTCATTCCTAGGGTACCAGAGGCCTAGATAAGGAGTTCCCTTTAGATATCTCAATATCCTTTTGACTGTTGTCAAATGAGACTCCTTAGGGCATGCTTGATACCTTGCACAAACACATGTAGCATACATGATATCTGGTCTACTTACAGTCAAATATAATAGGGAGCCAACTATCCATCTATACAAAGACTCATCTACAGGCTTCCCTGCATCATCCTTGCTAAGAGACATACTTGACCCCATAGGAGTCTTCATGGTACTGGATAAATCCATACCATACTTCCTTATGAGTTCTAGGGTGAACTTAGACTGACATATGGATAAACCATTCTCAGTTTATCTAACTTGGAGACCCAAGAAGAACTTAAGTTCCCCCATACTACTCATCTCAAATTTCCCTTGCATTAGTTTTGCAAACTTTTTGCAAAGACTACTTTCAGTAGACCCAAATATTATGTCATCTACATATATTTGGACTAGTATTACTTTGCCTCTGGATTCCCTAAGGAATAGAGTCTTGTCTATTTTCCCCCTTGTGAACTTATTCTCAATGAGGAAACTAGACAGAGTTTCATATCAAGCCCTAGGGGCTTGCTTTAACCCATATAATTCTTTCCTAAGTCTATAAACATGATTAGGTAGAGTTGAATCAACAAAACCTGATGGCTGTTCCACATAGACTTCCTCTTTTAGATTACTATTCAGAAATGCTGACTTGACATCCATTTGGTAAAATTTAAATCCTTGAAAGGTTGCATAGGCCAGGAACATCCTTATGGCTTCCAGTCTGGCTACTAGAGCAAAGGTTTGATCAAAATCAATACCTTCTTACTGCCTATATCCTTTAGCAACCAATCTTACTTTGTTCTTAATGATGACTCCATGTTCATCCATCTTGTTCCTATAGATCCACTTGGTCCCAATTATGTTGTGGTCTTTAGGTTTAGGAACAAGTTCCCAGACCTTGCACCTCTTGAACTGATTCAGCTCTTCTTGTATTGCCTCAATCCAATGAGGGTCTAGGATGGCTTCTTCAAACTTCTTTGGTTCAACTTGGGATAGAAAACTGGAGTAGATTGCTGCATTCAGATTTTTGCTCCTTGTTTGTACCCCTTGTCTTGGATCACCAATGATTTGTTCTGCTGGATGATCTCTAAGATGCCTATTAGCTGGAGGCATCCTGACTTCAGGTTGAACTTCTTCAGTTTCTTCATCTTGTTGCACTCCTTGAACTTCATCTGTATTAGGTACATGTAGTACTCCCCCTGGACAGCAGCCACTATCTTCTACTTACTGCCTTGCAGTAGGTTCTTCTTCTATAGTGAGCTTGTCCATCTTCTTTGTTATACCTGTGGAGCTGCATACACTACTAGACAACTCATTGTTAATAAGTCTAGTTTCATCAAATACTACATGTACAGATTCCTCTACAACTTGAGTAGACAAGTTATAGACTCTATAAGCCTTACTGTTGTTGTTGTACCCAACAAAGATCCTCTCTTGGGACTTGGCAGCAAACTTAGTCAAGTAAGACTTTCCATTGTTAAGTATAAAGAACTTACAACAAAAGATCCTGAAGTAGGATAGGTTTGGTTTCCTGCCTTTCACAACCTCATAGGGGGTCTTGTTGAGGCTTTTAGTAATAGTAGCCCTATTAATAACATGACATGCAGTATTGACTGCTTCAGCCCAGAAATATTCTGGTAGTGATGTATCACTTAATAGGGTCCTACCAGCCTCAATCAAGGTTCTATTCTTCCTCTCAGCAATGCCATTTTGCTGAGGTGTCCTTGGTGAAGAAAACTCTTGAAATATCTCAAATTCTTCACATAGTTTTGTCATGCTATCAGACTGAAATTCAGTACCATGGTCACTTCTTATCTTGACCACTGTACTGTCTAGTTCATTCTGAATTTGTTTGACAAAGCTATAGAAGACACTAGGTGTTTCAGATTTCTGTCTAAGGAAGAACACCCAAGAAAACCTTGAGTAGTCATATACAACTACAAAGGTATAGACCTTCCTACCTAGGCTGTGAACTGGCATTGGACCAAAGAGATCCATATGCAAGAGATATAAACACCTCACAGCATCTTTGTTTTCAATGCTTCTAAAGGTGGATCTAGTTTGTTTGCCCTTTTGACAAGCTGAGCAAATACCATCTTTAATACACTTAACTTGAGGATCATTCCTCACTAACTCTTTGCTAAAGAGTTTGCCAATTGTCTTGTAGTTGAGATGAGCTAGTCTCTTGTGCCATTTGACACAATGAGAGACTGTCTCATCAGCTACAAGACATACTGGAGAACCATTGTTCTCAACCATAATGTCTAGGCAGTAGACATTCCTTTTTCTATAACCAGTCAAAATAATCTCTTGATCATTTGACCTCCTGATATGACAACCATCTTTGACAAATGAGATGTCATATCCTACATCACTCAATTGACTTATACTAATAAGGTTATGTTTTAAACCTTTAACATAGGTCACTTGAGTAATTGTAATATAGGAGTTAGATATGTTACCAAAACCCTTGATGATCCCTTTTTCAGAACCACCAAAGGTGACTTTTGGACCATCCTTTATAGGTGTGTAGTCCTTTAGTAAACCCCTTGTTCCAGTCATATATCTGGAACATCCACTGTCCAAGTACCATATTGGGGCATGACCACTTGGACTCACCTGCAAAACAGATTAGTGAACCTTAGAACCCAAAGAATTCTTGGGTCCTTGGTACTGGTTAGTTTGTTTCCTAACAAAGCTACCTGCAGGTTTTCCAACAGGCAGTTTGCTACTCACTTTGGCACTAGCATTGTGCCAACAGTCCATTGCAAAGTGGCCTACCTTGCCACAGCACCAACACTCAAACTTATTGTACCTTTGCTTAGGTACAGTCTTAGCTGTTTTATCTACAGCTAACTTGTTGAGAGTTGGGGCTTTGCCCTTGGACTTGGACTGAACAGTCCTTGCAGGTTTAGTAAAACCCAGTCCAGCTTTACCTTTGTGATGAACAAATTCATCAATTAAGGGTAGAACTGACTTAGGTTTAGAAAACCTAGCAACCAAATCTCTCTCCTTCTGAAGATTAATCTCCAGACTCTTGATTTGATCATTCTTAAATGATATAGTCCCCATCTGAATCACAGTTATGTGCTTCAGTCTGGCTATTTCATTTAGCTTTTGATCAAACATCTTCTCATAATCAGTTGCAGCCATTTTCAGACTTGCAATCTCCTTATTTTGACTCTTGGCCAAGGATTTGCATTTCTTAAATGCTTGCAACAGAACTTTTTATTCATATATCAATTGATGAATATCCTCTTCAGATTCAGATGCACTCTCATCACTTGATGATGATGAATCTGATTCTGTACTAGCACAAGAAATTAAACTGAAAGAACAATGTTGTACCTTACTAGGTCCTGGCTGCTCTAGGATTTTGTCACTTTCTGTCAATGCCATTAGCCCTTGGCACTGACTTACCTCTTGTTCATATATAGAGTTCATGATCTGAATGAACTCTTCTTCTTCTTCCTCAGCAAACAGTCTTATATATGCCTTAGCATCTGACTCAGTTTCTGATGAAGAAATGTCTGACAGGCTCTTGTCCTTTTTGGCAACAAAAGACTTTTCCTTCTTGCCCTTGTATTGAGTCTTTTTCTTGTCATTAGACTCCTTTCTTTTCTCTGGACAGTCTGCAACAACATGTACTTGTCTATTACAGCAATAGCATACTATTTTTGAAAGAGTTGCTTTGCTAGACTTAGTCTTTTTCCTGTCTTTCTTTGAAGACTTTTTATTCTGATAATAGTCTTCTTTACCCTGTGAAGTAGATGACCTTGTCCTCCACTGTTTCTTCTTTAAGAACTTCTGAAAATGTCTTGTGAAAGCAGCAAAGTCCTCATCACTTTCACTGCTTTCAGACTTTCTACTTGCTGACTCATCTGACTCAGTTTCAGCTACCTTTGGTGGTGGAGTTGGTGACTTACTTCTGTACTTTCTGGGGACTTCTATTTTGAAGGCCACTATCCTTTCTTTATGTTCATTTTTTGTAGATTTCTCCTCTTCTTTCCTCACCATCAACTGCATCTCATAGGATAGCAGTTTTCCAAATAGTGTTGGTGGAGGAATTTCTGCCAACTTTGCCATTTCCCTAATGGCACAGATCTTGGTGTCCCAATCTTTTGTTAGGGACCTTAGAAACTTATCATTGAGTTCATAATTACTGAACTCTCTGCCATAGGACATGAGCTCATTCACAATCCTGTAGAACTTCTTATAGCATTCAGTTATGCTATCAGCTTTACCTTGTCTAAAACTTTCATATTCTTGGTTTAGCAAGGATTTTCTGTCTTGTCTCACTTCTTCAGAACCCTCCATATACACAATAAGAGTATCCCACATTTCCTTAGATGTCTTGCAGTGTATCAGATTTTGAAAGGTAGCATCATCTATAGCACTTACTATGATGTTCTGAGCCCTTTTGTCCATTGTGGCTAGAACAATCTCATCCTTTGTCATTTCTGAGAAATCCTTAGGTGTTCTCTGATTTGCATCTAAGACTGACACCTTCATGGGCACATAAGGCCCTTCTTTCACTGTGATATATATTCTAGGGTCTGAGGCTTCCATAAACAGTCTCACCCTTTCCTTCCAGATACCAAAGATCTCTTTTCTACATATGTGTAGCTTCATGGATCCCAATTCCTTATGATTCTCAGTGGAACCCATGGTTCTTGAGTTTCTTGATTCTGTAATTTTACTTAGACTGAATCTGCCAACAGGATCTACTCAGACAGTTATGTCCTTTTTGAGTAACCTCGCTTTGATACCACTTGAAAGATATTGCACCTAATCACCTAGAGGGGGGGGTGAATAGGTGACTTAAATCTTTTTAACTTTTTAGGCAGAATTCAACTTATAACACAGAATTAAATCTATTTTATCACAGCACACAATTAGCAATCACAGAATTCCACATGCACACAGTAGACACACAGTTTTATAGTGGTTCCCCAAGGTTTGGGTACATCCACTTTTCCCCCTCGCCTATCTAGCAGTACTAGATTCGGCCAAACTCCTCCACTATCTCAGAACCCCAAAACAGGTTCCTACAACTCAGGCCCAAGGCCCTACAACTCAGCTTCTTCACAAAGCCTACACTCAGCCACCAAGGCCTACACTCAGCCACCAAGGCCTACACTCAGCCACAACAGGCCTACACTCAGAGATACAACCCTCCTACACTCAGGCACACAGGCCCTACACTCAGCCTTTATAATTACAGGCTTACAAAACTCAGATCCCTAAGGATCCTACAAGATAATATGAATACAAAAATTGTGACTCAACAACTCAGAGAAAAGAGAGAAGAGTTGTGAGTTTCTTGATGAGTTCTTGGAAGAACTCAGCTGAAATCAATCTGACTTGGCTTTCTTCAAAGCTTCTTGAATGTAGAACACAATAAGATTGACCTCCTCTGCAGTTGATCCTTGATCTCTGCTACTTAAGATTCAGAATAAATCTGAACCCTTCTTCTCAGCCTGGTTCCAAAGGCTGACTTCTTGGATGGAGCTCTCTCTCTCCAACTTCTTAGATCTTCACTAGATTCTTCAAGGAATAGCTAGATCTTCTTCTTGTTAATGATCACTTGAACATTAATTCAATCAATCTCTAACTGTTGACAGTATAAGCCTATTTATAGGCCTTCTTCATGGTAACCGGCTGGTCCGGTTCATAACTGATTTCTGACAACTCTGACAGGTGCAGTAGACCGGCTGGAATGGCAGCTGTCAAGTCATCCAGTCAGTTCTTGAAAATTCTGTAACTGTCTGCAAGTGTCGAGACTGTCTGTCTTTAAGTGTCGACACTTATAGACCAAGTGTCGACACAAGTTGTCTAAGTGTCGACACTAGCCTACAAGGTGTCGACACAACTCGTGTTGTAGATTTTATATCTCGACACTGCTTCTTCTTCATGTGTCGACACTGATAATGTGTGTCGACACAAGTACTTGTACTTCAGTCTATTGCTGAATTCTTGTAAGTGTCGACACAACTCCTTTGTGTCGACACATCTTCATGTGTTGAATCTGTTAAGTGTCGACACTTCTTCTTGGTGTCGACACAAGCCTTCAGTGTTGATACTTGCTGAGTGTCGACACTGCTCCATGTGTCGACACATTCTTCTTCTGTTGAGACTCTGGCTGAGTGTCGACACATCTCCTTAGTGTCGACACTTGTACTTAGAATTTTGCTGAACTTTGCTAAGTGTCGACACAACTCCTTGTGTCGACACTTTCTTCAAGTGTTGAGTCTTCAGCTGAGTGTCGACACATTCTTTATTGTGTCGACACTTTCTTCAAGTGTTGACTCTTCTGCTATGTGTCGACACATTGTTCTGGGTGTCGACACTTTCTTCAAGTGTTGAGTCTTCTGCTGAGTGTCGACACATCTTTCTTGTGTCGACACTTATACTTAGTCTCTGCTGACTTTTGCTGAGTGTCGACACAGCCTCCATGTGTCGACACTTTCTGATGTAGACACAGTTTCACTGGGTGTCGACACAACTGCTATGTGTCGACACTGCTTCACTGCACTCTTCTTCATTGAGTGTCGACACAGCTCTTTGTGTCGACACTTTCTGTCTGGTGTCGACTCTGCATCCCTGGTGTCGACACAATGACTCCAAGTGTCGACACTGCTTGCCTGGGTGTTGACACAAGTCTTCTTAAGTGTCAACACTTTCCCTCTGGGTGTCGACACATGGACTTAGAAACTTTTTCATCTTTCCTGCAAATACTTAACCTGCACAAGTAAACTCAAAACACATCAAATACATTTTGATGTATATCATTGAGTTGGGTGAGGCTTCTTCAAATCAGGTACATTTAAACCAATGTACCCAACACAATCTGAATGAGAGTAATATTTTTTAGCTGACTAACTTCCCTTGCCTTCTGATCCAGCCGGGTTGCTGTCTCAGCTTATAGGGAAGCAACATGCTAGAGGGAGATAATCTTCTCAGCCTGCTTTTTGGCCAGCTTCTTACTTTTCTTCAAATCATTCAAAAGTTCACCATTCTTATCAATCAATTGATTGATATCTTCCTTAGATTCAGAGTCACCTTCATCCCTGAATGAAGATATTCTGAATTGGGACCAGTCTCCTATTCTAACTCGGATGATGAACTGGATAAAGAGTGTACCTTAGCTGAGCCAGGCTGATCCTGGCAGGATTCCTCATCAGACCTTGCCATCAGCCTATAGTAGCTGATGTCATCTTCATTTTATCCATCCTCCCCTAAGTCACTGTCTGACTGTGTCAGAGGGGCCCTGATGCCTATCCTTGTTGGAGGATAGTCTTCATCTTCTTTTGCCTTAGTAGCAACCAACCCTATGTAGGCTTCTTCTTCATCTTCAGATTTTGATGAAGATGAGTCAGTCTAGCTCTTCTCGTTCTATGCAATGAAGGACTTCTCCTTCTTTCCCTTGTGTTGGTGAACCTTCTTCTCACCAGCTTCCTTTCTCTTGACTGTGTAGTTGGCTATTGCATGCCCAAGTTTGCTGCAACAGTAGCAAACAACTTTATTGGAAACATGTTTACTAGGCTTTGAGTCATACCTGCCTCCCTTGGAGTGATTCTTCTCTGCCTTATAATAGTCCTCCTTGTGATAAGGGGAGTAGGAGGGTCTGCTCCTCCACTGCTTCCTCCTCATCAACTTCTGAAGCTGCTTGGAGAAGACAGCAAAGTCTTCATCTGACATGTTGATGTCTGATGAGGTAGACCCTGAGCTATTTTAATCAGCTGGCCTTCTTGGAGGATAGGCAATCCTCCCCTTGCTCTTCTTGGTGATGTCAGCTCTGAAGGCCCCAGACTCTCTGTGGCCAGGGATATGCTGCCTGTCTCCTCCTATTTCCTGGCAGTCAGTTGAATTTCATATGACAGCAACTTCCCAAATAAAATTAATGGAGGCGTATCTGCCAACTTGGTCAACTCCCTGATGGCGCAAATCTTGATGTCTCAGTCTCTAGTTGGAGACCTTAAGAACTTTTCATTAAGTTCATAATTGTTAAAGACTCGGTCATAGGTCTTTAGCTCATTTACTATTCTGAAGAATCTCTCATAGCAGCTAGTTATGTCTTCTTCCTTAGATTGCCTGAAAGCCTCATACTCTTGGTTGAGCATGGACTTCTTATCATCTCTGACCTCTTTTGTGCCCACCAAAGTGTCTCACATCTCCTTGGAGGTCTTGCAGTGCACTAGATTCTGAAAGGTGGAGTCATCTATGGCACAACAATAATGTTTTGTGTCTCTTATCCAAGGTGGCAAGAATGACCTCGTCCTTGGTCATCTCGGAATAAGTCTTTGGTGTCTGGACTATTGCATCTAGTGTTGAGACTTTCATAGGGATGAAAGGTCCCTCTTTGATAGTGACAAAGATCCTTGGGTCAGATGCCTCCATGAAGAGTCTGACCCTTTCCTTCCAAATTCCAAAGCCATTCTTTCTGCAGATAGGAAGCTTCATGGAACTAAGCTTCTTATGGTTCTCTCCTGAACCCATAAGTATACTTTGATTGTTACCCTTGGAGATCTACTCAGACAGTTGAGTCTTTCTTGAGTAACTTCCCTCTAATACCACTTGAAAGTCATTGTTTTCAAGGGTAGCTAAACACTAGAGGGGGTGGGGTGAATGGGTTTTTGGTCTTTTTACTTTCTTTTTAGACTTTATTTGAGACAATGTCTGTTGTGATTAGTTAGTATTACTTTCAAGAGGATCACACCACACACAATACACATATGGTTTATAATGGTTCTCTAGATTATGGGTATGTCCACTATCCCACCCGCCTTTCTAACAGTGTGTTAGACAAGGCATTTCACCAAAAACTCGGCTCTTAAGAGCTTACAACACGATCCCGCAGTACAACTCAGTCTCCTCCAAGACCTACAGCTCGGGCATAAAGCCCTACAACTTATTGATCAAGAGATCACCTACATCAGGCTAAAATGCCCTACAACTCATGCTGGTAGGACAGCCCTACCTTAGATCCAATCTGGATCCTACAACTCAGATTCACACTTGAATCCTACCACTCAGGCCTAAGCCCTACACTCAAATTCTTAACAGAATCTTACTACTCAGATTTATACAAGATATTACACTCGGCCTTTATAAATAGGCATATAACTCATATCCAGAAAGATCATACAGAAAGGGATAAGTTTGTTGATGTTGAATAGACAATAGAGAAATTATCTGTGTGTCTTCCTCCTTCTGTCCTAAGAAAACTCAGTCCAGATACCTTCTTCACAGCTCTAGAAAATAGTCTTCAGGATAAGCTCTGCGTGGGCTGTGAAGTAACTGCAGTAGGAGTTATCCTTGGCTTATTTTTTCTCAGATAATTATCTTTGACCTTATTATTGTTGGCGTTGATCGCAGCAGCTAACTTGATGACCTTTTGGGTTCAGTCTTTTTTTAACTTCTACTTCGAGCTCTGCAACAATGGCGAGGAAGAAGAAGTTGCGCCGTTTTTTGAAAAGACAAACCCTCAAAGTTCTTTCTTCTCTGCTGATCTCATTTCTTTTATCATCCACCATCCAACGGCTCTCTTGACCCGTGTGCCCAGCTTTAATTATTGATTTACATCCTTATTTTTACAGAAGAATCATACAACAGGTTGTCGGCGCCATTAGAGGTGTACTACAGCTTTCCCACAATGAATTTGAATTCTGTTAACTTAGGTTGACTTTTGCTGACGTCGATATCTGTGGACTTAGCCAAATTCTCAGTTCTAACTCAGGTGTTGAGTGCGTTGAGTGAACAAGATTCACTCAATGCAAAAAATACTTAGATAAACTGCACTTCCAAGTGTTGAGAGCATTAAGTGCGTTGAGTGAGCTGTCCTCACTCAACGTATCTGGACTTAGACAGATTTTTCTGTCCATCTTCATTAAGCTTTGATTGGCCATAGCTCTGTCGATGCTTTCCTCTTTGGGAGTTGAGTGAGCTGACCTCACTCAACACTTTTGGACTAAGTTAATTTTTCTATCTCCTTCTTCTTTGGTTTTGAAAAAATTAACATAATGTTGAATGAACTGGCTTCACTCAACGCTTCTAGACTTAGCTATATTTCTTTGACAGATTCTCTGTGGCTTTGAATGAAGTAGCTAGATTCAACGCTTCTAGTTGTATGACGTTGAGTGAGTTGACATCACTCAATGCTTGTGGACTTAGACACTTTTTATCTTCCTTCTCCTTAAGCTTTGACTGCATAATCTTTCCTCATCATTTTTTTTTGTATGGTGTTGAGTGAACTAGCTTCACTCAACGCCTGTGGACATCCACTTTTTTTCACTGTCAATGCAAAGGCTTTGACTTGCTGGTCTTTACTCAGCACTTATTGTTATATGGCGTTGAGTGAACTGCCTTCACTTGACATCTGTGGACTTAGCCGCAAAATTACTTTGCAGACTACTGGGATTTGACTGTCCATTCCCTACTTAGTGCTTTTTGGTATCTGAAGTTGAGTGAACTGGCTTCACTCAACGCCTGTGGACTCAAATGATTTTTCAGTCTCTCCACCTCTCTACCTTGTGATCACCTGTCACAGCCACTTGTAATACATGTCTAACCTACATGCATGAACTTAAACATACATCAAATACAATTGTATGTATACCATTGACCTGTTTGAATTCTACAAATCTGGGATATTGTGAGCAATGGACCCAATAGGGGAGAATTCAGTGTTCATGAGTATATCTTATGCTAGTTGAGTGTTCATAAGTATATCTCATGCTAGTTTATTGTTGAGTGCTAGTCACCCAAGAAAAGATCTCACGTAGGGGGAGCACACATATAATGGAAGCACATCTGTAGGGAGAGACATATTGAGTATTTTAACATCTAAATTTCACGATTACTGCTTGGATTTCACTATACCATGTTGTTACTGTTTTTATATATCATGAACGAAATTTTATATTATCAAAACGGAGAGTTTGTTGCAGCATATGGTACGCATCTCTTTAATTTGACAATATTAAATCTTGTGTTGTATTTGATCATATGAGGTTTGGGTATAGTGTGCAGGTTTACAGGTACAAAAGAATGAGAAAATCAAGTTCTGGAACCAACCATCGAGCGCTAGCGCTACCACCCGCGCTAGCTTCAAAATTAATTCAGGACAAGTGCTATGTGGACTACCACGTGGCTCTATCATTACTATGTGGCGCCAGCTCTCTCTAAAGCGTGTGTGTGTGTGTGTGTCTCCAAGGCGAAGTTTATCCAAGAAAACGAGTTCTGTGAACTACCGTAGCGTGTTAGCAAGCTAGCGTCCCGCTGTAGCATCTACAACCCATTTTACTTGATAAAACTAATCTAAATTTTTAAATTAATCTACGAACCTTATTCACCCCCCCTAAGGTTGGCCACCCAATCCGGGCCACCCAATCCAACAATGTTGAGCTCTATATCCTCTCCAACTCCAGTTGAGCTTGGCTCCTTGGAGGTGTCGAGCTCTTTCTCCTCTTCACCACTATTTAAGTTCATATCCTGAGAGGTGTTGAGTTGTCTCCACCTCCATTTGAGCTTGGTTCCTGGGAGATATCGAGAATTTTCTCCTCTCCACCTCTAGTTGAGCTTGGCTCCTAGGAAGTTTTGAGATCTTTCTCCTCTCCATCCCCTTCAGTTGAGCTCAACTCCTAGGAGGTTTCGAGCACTTTTCCCTCTCCATCGCTAGTTGAACTTGGCTTCTGGGAGGTGTCGAGCTCTTTCTCCTCCTCATCTTCTCCAGTTGAGCTAATCTCTGAGGAGGTGTTAAGCTTTTCCCCCTATCCACCTCCAGTTAAGCTTGGTTCTTGGAAGGTGTCAAACTCTTTCTCCTCTCCACCTCCAGTTAAGCTTCGCTCCTGGGAAGTGTCGAGCTCTTTCTCCTCTCCACCTCCATTTGATATTGTCTTCTGGTAGGTTTCGAGCTCTTTCTCCTCTCCATCTCCTGAAGTTTAGCTCGGCTCCTGGAAGGTGCGAGCTCTTTCTCCTCTCCACCTCTAGTTGAGCTTGGCTCCTAGGAGGTGTTGAGCTCTTTCTCTTCTCCACCTCCAGTTAAGCTTGGCTCCTGGGAGGTGTCGATTTATTTGTCCTCTCCACCTCCAGTCGACCATGGTTTCTGGGAGGTGTCGAGATCTTTCTCCTCTCCACCTCCAGTTGAGCTTGGCTCCTGGGAGGTGTCGAGCTCTTTCTCCTCTTCACATCCAGTCGTGCTTGGCTCCCAGGAGGTGTTAAGATCTCTCTCTTCTCCACCTCCTTTAATTGAGCTCGCTCATTTAGTGAATGTCCTGGGAGGGACTTTGTGTTTCATATTGTCCAATGCTTTTCTCTTTGAACCATGGGTTCTATATTGTTTTTCAGAGCTCGTGTCGAGCTCTAAAAAAGCAGGGATTAGGTATAACCCATCATTCATCGAGATTGGAAATGACTGCGAATGGCCTAAAGGATCCCGCCTACCTAGGGCAAGTGCAGGGGAACTTGCATCTTAGGGGCTATATTTGGGTATGGGGATTAGGGGGAGAGTGGGGAGAGATGGCCTGCAATTGCTCCGAGCCTCTGGCGAGTTGAGTAGGGGTGAGTAGGGAAAGCTGGCATGCACTCGCCCAGGCTCCAGACCGATAGGGCGAGTGGGGTGTCCCAGCTTCACCGTGTACTCGCCACCCCTAGGCGAGTAGGAATAACATAGCCAGCTCGCCTAGATGTGCTTTCCTTGGAAACCCTTTTTTGGCATGTCATTAACCACTTCAACAACAGGATTTCGCTATTGGCAGACCATGTTGGACTATATTTACTGAGGCTGAAGTGAGGGATTCCACTATCCGCGGACTGATTTCTGAAAACTATAAATAAAGGGGGACTTATTTGCTTCTTTCTCCTTAAGTTGGCTCTAGTTGGCGAGAGTGCCAGTTCCTCATTCACCATGGTTTCTTGGTGGACAGGTCGATTGTTCTCAAATGCCCTCCAAGGTGTCCGGCTCAACATTGGTTTGGAAGGGGAAGCTCTTTGATCTTCTAGGTGTGTAGCTGAACATCCACACTGCAACTCAGGGTTTATTTCTAGTGGTCCACCATTTGAGAGTGACGTTCCTTGCTCTGAGAATTCGGCCTAGTATTATAGCTTAGGAGAAATAAGCGCAGGTTGCCACCCCCAGTCCGAACTCTTCTTGAACCATTGTTTTTGGGTTCAACAACTTCTTTATGGACCGTGATGGATTGTGGTTGATGTTATCATAAAATGTGATATTTTTGTTTTTATGGATGGGCTAGTGCTAAAAATGTTAGTTTTATGTGTATCTTGTGCATCACCCATTTGTTATTATGATTGGTAGCATGGGATAATATTGTGTTTGCATGTCAAGTGGTAATAATGAGTTAGGTTAAAAAGGTTATCATTATATAACTCATGTACATCATCCTGCTAAGTTTATGTTAGTGTTATATATTAGTGTGGTGTTTTTTTTATAAAATGTGATGGTTTTTGAAGAGACATGAAATCTTATTATGGATATACTTCTTGTCCATTGATTCAATTTGCAGGTCGCTCAATTAGTAAAAGATAATGCATAACACCATGGCGAATGAGTAAATTGTTAACGATGGGCATATAAAAAGGAGGCACAAAAAGAGGAGATTTTTGATTTCCATTTGGAGGGGAGAATTTAGTTTCAGAACAATTCTTCTATGCTAAATAATAAATCATTTAAGAAAAAGTTAAAAAAAAATTCATGCTTAAAATGATATCTTTGTTAGGGGCTAGCAAAAGCTTAAGTGTGGGGTGGAATAATATTTACCAATTGGGTGGAGAATAACATGATGGAACGAAAATTGAATGATTTTATTTTTTGCTTTAATTAATCAATAAGTTATTCTAGGAATTCAATGATAATTAATCGGTAAGGCTAGACAATCCTAAGAGTTCAAATTATGAATTTAAAGTTAGTAAAAAATTTTTGGGTAAAGCTCTCTTAAAGCATTTATTTTATACGCAATTTTCTTTAATTTTTTTACTTCCTAAATAATTTTTTGATATTGACTTCTAAAATAATGAGGAGGTGTGATCAAGAATTGAGTTAACAATGTAAGCCAAGACAATCAAGAGCTTTGGTAGTTAATCAATTTTGATCATCCACTAGAATCTTCAAGCTTGACACTTTTCATTTTGATACACATTACTACATGCATAAATCTCATATATTCTTGTTAGTTGTATCTTAGTAAACTTGTCATTTATGAGAATTTAATCTCCACTAAAAAGGGAAAAGAAGAATATAGTTGAATGTCATAGTAATATATGGCCTAAGTATGTGTACACCTACTTTGAATGATCCCAACAATAATTATAAAAAGGAAAAAATGTATAATTATAGTAGTGATATGTGGCCTAAGTATAATTATAACAATGATTAGAAAATAGTTGAATGTCATAGTAATATATGACCTAAGTATGTGTATACATACTTGGAATGATCCAAACTATGAGCATATAAAAGTGTGTTTTTTAAGAATTAAACCTTATAATATAGCGACTTATTAAGATTATTAACTATGGAGATATCATTCCACTATCAAAACTTAACCATGAATTCCTAACCAAGTCAAAGCCAATCCAAATTTCAATCGAACTACTAAACAAAAGACTTAGCTTATTCTTATCACTTCCTATTGATGTGGATATCCAATAAAACAAATTGTACGAGAGTAAATTATTTTAAAAGAAAAGCACACACAATACTAGAATTTTTTATTGAGCTTTATCGTGTATCAAACTATTGGATTTATTAATGTTTGAGCTCTTGATGATTGACAAGCTTATCAGTTGAGTAAAACAAATTTATTGAGTACACTTCGATTAATTTTTGTTTAGAAAAATGATCGTTTGAATTTGCGTCTTGATGATTATCTTTGTTAGGGACTAGCAAAAGTCTAAGTATGAGGTGTGATAACTTCTTAAAAAGAAGTTATTTGTGCCCATTTTATTTAACTTTATGAATATTAAATTTGAGAAAATTGAATTTAAATTAGTAAAATATGATTAATTCAATATGTTGTATATGATTGGTTATTACTATTAATTTTCTATGTTTTTTTGTAGAAATTCTGAAAAATTCGACTCAAAGAATTGAACATCAACCAATTCAATTTCTTGGGAAGTTGTCGCAACAAGTCTGGATCTGAATTTCAGCTTTGAAATTCAAATCTCGACCCCCAATTTAAATTCAAATAAGGAGACATTGGTTCAATTTTGGCAAGCACTTAATAGGGGTAAAACACCATTTAAAGTGCGACAGAAAAACAAGGAAAGAGATCTAATTTCATAAAAGGGGATTTTCCATTAATCAGACACTATTCATAAAGGAAAAAAGATCTTTTTAAGATCGACTTAAAAAGAGGGTTACAAGAGGGGATCATCCGTCATCTCTTAGAGGAGATTTTGATGGCTGAAGGAGGGCATGGCCGATGAATCACTGGTAGAGGGAGGAGGCTAGAGCATACGATGGAGAAGAAGATTATTTTGTAGAAAATTGAGAGGATTTCTCCCGTAACACTAGAATTTTGTTCATGTTTAGTAAGATCATTTTAATTGTGTTGTGTCTCTAATATTATGAACTAATCTCTCAAAGTCTTGTATGATGAGAGTAGTATGCTTATTGCGATGATGAATTTCTTTTAGGCCCTGTTCGTTTTGCAGGAATTGAGCTGCAGGAATTGGAATTGAATTCAATTCTCATTCCCGCAGGAATTGGAATTGAATTCAATTCCAATTCTGCTGTTCGGCTGAATGCAGGAATTCTGTCACAGGAATTGGAATTAGCAATTCCGATGTTCGGTTGTAGCCTGGAATTCAAAGTACAGAATTCAAATTTGTAATTTTAATTATAAACTGAATTGAAATTGCTAAACAAAAATCATACTTCAACAGAATTAAAATTAATAGTCCACGAACCGAACATTAAAAAAAATTCAAATAGTCCACAACATTATAATAGTCCGCACATGATTCCAAAAGTCCTTAACATAATATGGACTGATTTCAGTTCAGATTTCACAAGAAATCTGGACTGAAATCAGTCCAGATTTATTGTGAAATCTAGACTGAAATCAGTCCAGATTTCACAAGAGATCTGGACTGATTTCAGTCCAGATTTCACAAACAATCTTAATCTTTGCATCTAGAATAGAAAAAAATAATCTTCCAAAATATTTGAAGAGGTGACTGAAGCCTAAAATCAAACCACACTTGCAGATATGATCTGCAGACACTTGCAGATAACATATAGAAGAAACACTTGCAGATAACATATCATATAGACACTTGCAGAGAAGAAGAAGAAGAAGATACCAGCGCAAGGGGCGACGGGAGCGCAAGGCGCGACGGGAGCAACAGCAACAAGGCGCGACGGGAGCAGCAGCAGCAAGGCGCGACGGGAGCAGCAGCAGCAGCGCGCGACGGGAGCAGGAATCGCGAATTCTGACCTAGCGAGGTCGGAATTAAACATCGCGCGTTTACCTTATACCCAATTCCGACGGATTACGATTCATTTCCGATTCCCACCGTTTTTTTGCCATACCGAACGACCCTAATTGGAATTGGTAAATAAATATCAATTCCAACAGCTCAATTCCCGCGTAACGAACGAGCCCTTAGGCTTTATGAATGTTTGTTGATTTATTTTTATTAGTTTATAATCGTTATAATAAAATTTTGGTTCATCTTTTTATTACATCTCAAGATTCAAGAGAAAAGAATTGTTAGTAATTTGATGAAGATTTTCGTATTGTGTTTCGGGTTTTGAGAGAGGAGAAGCGTCAATATTTCACCAAAGTTTTTATACTTTTACCGCGCATCAAGATTCAAGAGAGTAGATGTGTAAGTATATCATAAATGCAATATGACATAGAAGGGAGAAAGTGATAGTCTTCTTGTTTGTAGCATTGATTTTCAAACTTCATATTATCCTTCATTTAGCCTAAGTTAGAAATAACAATGAAAATAAAGAATATAGGGATTTCAGACATCGAGAGATAATGATTTTTGCTTTAAAATCATTGAAAAAAATCAACCACACAATTTCATAAATTATCATTTTAAAGATTCATCACAATATACATAGAAAATCAAAATAAAAGGCTACTCCAAATTGATAATAGTAAATTTTTGAGGAAATAGTTATTTAATTTTGTTAGTATTATAATTAAATCATATTCAAAATCACACTAATTAATTAAGTTTACTTGAATTTAAAGAAAAAGTTAAATTAGTATTTGTAAGCATTAGATTAGTCACTTTCTAGTGGGAGCAATTTTTACTCTCATTTTTTTACTTGAACTGACACGTGCACTTGCGTATATTATATATATTTGTCTAGGGCGAAACAAGTTTTTGGCACTGCTGCCGGGAGCATATCAAGTTTTTGGCGTCATAGCCGAGGGCATATCCACTTTTTGGTACCATTGTCGGGAAGGAGAAACTAATTTTGTGTCTTTTATTGCAATATTAGTAAACCCTAAGTATTTAGTGCTCAAATTTTTATTTAGTTATTTAAATTTAAAATTCTATTTAGTGCATATCACAATATCGAAACCCTGAATTATTGCTTCTAAATTTAGAAAATGATCGCACTTGTAGGCAAAATTGGAAAAAAATTAAAACTAATAATATTATTTATCATAAGATGGATAATAATGAACAACAAATTATAAATGACAACGAGAGTCTAATAAACTATAATGGCCATATTGAACAATATGATCAATACGCGACACCATGAATCACATGTCATGATTATAATACTGCTTTGAGAGGAGGCTTGCACTTTAGTATAGCTCGACCTACTATCACATCTAATAATTTTAAAATAGACTCTACAATTATGCGATTAGTACAACATAATAAGTTTGAGAGTTTAAATTATGAAGATGCAAATCCACACTAAAGGACCTTTTTAGAAATTTGTGACATGTTCAAGGTTAATTGTGCGTCTAAGAAAGCTATTCAATTAAGGTTATTTTCATTTTCTTTAAAGGGGAATGCAAAGAAATATTTTCACTTTCTAAGACAGATAAGTCAATAAGAGACATAAGCACTTCCATTCAAATAAATGGAAAAACTCTTTACGATGCTTGAAAATGTTTTAAAGAGTTATTAAAAAATATTTACATCACGGTTTAGCTGAACATCAACAAGTTTCTACATTTTATCATAGGTTACAAACTGTTACTATGATTTTAGTTGTTAGAACCGCGCGCATGGGGGGTGGGGGATGGCGGGGGTGGGGGGTGGGGGGTCTCTAATGAAAAAATATCCTAAAGTTGCTTACATAATTTTAGAAGACCTCACTTTTAATAATTTTCAAGCTTTTGAAAGTCAATAAATTAGCAACCTAGTATAAATATATCAAGTAGATCAAATCACATCTTTAGCTGGTCAAATGTCATCACAATTTAGCATAATTAATAAAAGGTTAGATTCTTTATTTACACCTACACATGATGTGTTAACGACAAGTCCATCGGTCGACAAGTAATATAAAATGGACAAAATTTCCCAGTATAGGCTTGTGTAGTGGAAGAGTAGTCTTGCGAAATGGGCGAGTAGGCTCGCAAGATGGAAAAGTAGGCTTGAAGAATGGAGTGGGGGTGATGGTGGGTCGGTGCACTTTAAACGCAAATTAAATTAACAATGATTTTCACAAACATAAAAATAACATTATAAATCATAGTTTAGTATGCATATATTATCAAAATAAAGAAATTTACACTTAACAACAACAATCCAAGTAGGAGAAAAATGCAAGAGATGCAACCAAATCTGGAGCTTTGTTGTAGATTCATGGTAGGAATCGCTGGGTCGTCAATCCGCATCCTAGCACGGTCATAACTATCGTCCGGGGTAGAGGAGGGATGTCACTTCCTCCCAATGGACCTGTCTTCTCCGGTAAACTACGATCTGGCCACGTTCGTTGCGAAGAACTCCTTGCTTGACCATGAAGATGAGCATATAATCATCTCTTTGAAGCGCTTGGATGATGGGAAGAGGTCTAGGGCAAAGACCTTATGGAAGGTGGAAGAAATCATAGCAGTTGCCCCTTTAGTGGATGAATTTGCGGCTTTGTTCGGGGATGAAAATGACCTAAAAATCACGGCTTAAATAAGAAATCAATCAGGAAATCCTTCACTTATACACAATCGGAGTCAACCGTGCGAGAAGGAATCACACGGGCAGAACAAAAACGTAATTTTTTAGGCAAAAACAATCTGCTCGTGTGTTTTACCCATGCTCGGGTTAAACAGTCTGTGCATGTAGAAAACACACTGGCAGAGACAGAACGACAGTTTTCATGATTTTGAGAGAAACAAAGATGCACAATTGATCAGATCCTGCATGAAAGATAAACGCACGACCGTGCGATCCGAAAAATCTCAAAATAACATAAAAATTTAGACAAAAGGAGGTCGCTCGTGCAATTTGCTCACAAAACAGCCAAAACTGAACGTGCTTGACCAAAACGCATGGCTCAGGGAAGATCACCATTTTGGGCATTGTAGGAAGCACACGGCCGCGAAAATTGTGCATCAAGGAAACACACGACCGTGCAATTTGTAAGACCCCTTCCCCTTACTAAGGAGGTTACCCGATCTTATGCGTAGAACCGCCACTTTATGGTGACACTAACACATGGGCTAGTTGAAACCGCAAGACGTCGATCCTGCCGGCTGGTACGATCATTAACCTGTAGGCCAAATGAGATTAGAAGTACGACAAGAAGTTATATAAAAGCTAGCAAGTTCACAAGTGTAACACCCCAAAGTCAATTTGGGTTTTAGGTAGGGTGACACGGCCTGGGACACGGGCGTGTCCCAGGGCGTGTCAGGTTTAGCTTGAGCAGTTGGGCTTGTGGTCGACGAATTTTGGGTCGACGATCGTCGAATGCATGGTACACGTCATGTGACACGGGCGTGTCACAGGGCGTGTGCCTCATGGGTTTTCTACAGGAATCCGTGTGTTGCGGGACACGGGTGTGTCTAGATGCACACGGCCCGGGACACGGGCGTGTCCCAGGGCCGTGTGTCTCTCGTGTGAGTTGAAATGGTGCTGAGTGAAGTACACGGGTGGTCCACACGGGTGTGTCAGGCATGACACGGGCGTGTAGGGTGTGACACGGGCGTGTCACACGGCCGTGTACTGGTTGGATTTGAGTCGGTGGCTGCCGCTTAAGTGACACGACCTGTGACACGGGCGTGTCACAGGGCGTGTCAGGCCGTGTTCAGGGTATTTTTGGGTAAATTCGAGCCACACATTTCCCTTATCTTGGATCCAAAGGCCAGGCTGCTTCCAGGTGGATAATTGTAGTCTGGATTGGTGATGATCATGGATAAACCAGAGAAGACTCTGTGGATTTAACACTATGAAATATGTGCTTTGTGTTGGATGAATGAACGATATGTGATGTTGCTTCTGGATGAATGGAGGCTTTGGTTAAGCCCCTTGAGCGCTACGGGTGCTCTTTGCTCTGTGAGAGCGGTGAAAAGCTGCGGCTGATCAGGAGGGAAAGCCGACCTGCGTCAAGCTACAATATTGACGATGTGAGTACGGGAAAAGGTTGATCTCTACCTGGTTATTATGGGAGATCGATGGGTGTCAATGCAATTGGGGGTTGCGGTCATACCCGGCTTGCTACACCACAGTGGTGGGTCGATCTAAATGCTCAAGTTTGCTGTGGGGTTAGGACCTATGAATAGTTTGGGCGGAATGCTCACATCATGCGTGTTGTGGTGACTAGGACCGACCAGCTAACAAGTTAATAACCCCTGATCGGCGGTGTACGATTGGGATGTCCGGTACACCAAAAAGGTGCCCTGAGTGCACGGAGCGTCTGGTGGATACCAGCATTAGTGATGTGATTATGAGTGCTAAGCTGATAGAGATTATGATATGACAATGCATACAAGGAAGGAACCACTACCTCGAGTAAGGGGTAGGGTCGTTATAAGTGGTCAGCTGATGCTGACCGTTACTTTGTTTGCCGCTCCTTGGTGGAAATGTGGTTGCAGGTGTTGTTGCTTGATATAAAATTAGCGGACTGGAGGCTTGCTGCTAAAGGCCCTTGAAGGCCATGCGAAACGTGTTTGGATTTCCTGTGTGGCCGGCCTGCGTGCCGATGTACGAAAATATAATTGTGTAAAGAGAAACCTGTAAGACATTAAGGCCATGGGTGTGTGTGTTGTATACATTCCTGGTTTGGAAATATAAATTTGGAGTTTATATAGTAGTGGACATTCTTTGAGTTGAGTTCATGCTAACTTAAAATACTGCGCTAGAATGTATTGAGTTAGAGTATGAGTAGATTTTGATTTCCACAAGTAATTCCGCCGTCTGTCTGTGACATATGGCGTGGGGCCCCGTACAGACCCACCGTTATATGCCACGCGACGAGTAGGGGCGTTACAAAGTGGTATCAGAGCCAGGTTGAGATTGTTTGGGAGGAGAGAACATAATTGAACTCACGAATCTGATAGAGATTATGATATGACAATGCATACAGGGAAGGAACCACTGCCCCTGGTAAGGGGTAGGATCGTTATAAGTGGTCAGCTGATGCTCACCGTTACTTTGTTTGCCGTTCCTTGGTGGAAATGTGGTTGCAGGTGTTGTTGCTTCATATGAAATGAGCGGACTGGAGGCTTGTTGCTAACGGCGCTTGAAGGCCGTGTGAAGCGTGTTTGGATTTCCTGTGTGGCCGGCCTGCGTGTCGATGTACGAAAATGTAATTGTGTAAAGAGAAACCTGTAAGGCCTTAAGGCCATGGGTGTGTGTGTTGTATACATTCTTGGTTTGGATATATAAATTTGGAGTTTATATAGTAGTGGACATTCTTTGAGTTGAGTTCATGCTAACTTAAAATGCTACGCTAGAATGTATTGAGTTAGGGTACAAGTAGATTTTGGTTTCCACTAGTAATTCCGCCACCTGTTTGTGACATATGCTGTGGGGCCCCGGGCGGACCCACCGTTATAAGTCACGCGATGAGTGGGGGCGTTACAACAAGTCACAGCTACAACATCATATGTTTGTGTGTGTGTATATATATATATATAATGAAAATAACAAAGTACAACAATGAGTACAACAAGAGAGAGAATTAGGGTTATGCCCGGTACATGCCAAATATGATCAAATCTCTCTCTTACTGCAACATTATGTTGAAGCGGTAACCAAAACACTCGTCATCACCTAACGCCGAACTATGGTAGTAATAGTGCACTCTAACTGCTCCTCAAGTCTTGCCACCTCGTCCTGCTGGTCGCGCTGGTGCTCCAACTTCTCGAGCTCCTAAAATGATACGATCATAACCGACCGTTAGTCATAAAGACTAAGCCATTTTATCCTCGTCTCACCCCCGCGACTCCTAGGCACCGAGCAGGAGGACGAAAACGGAGGACATCAAGGCAGAAACAAAATGCAACAAGTGACGGTGGATCTATTCTATCATGGTCATGTTTCTAACAGTTATATCATTATACTAGCAGTTTTATATAATACAAGTAAAGTACGTAACGTACGTAAAGCAGTGCTGAAAAGAAGTGTAGTAAGTAAAGTAGAACTAAAAGGAAGTGTTGTAAGTAAAGTAAAGAAACTGAGCAGAAAGTAAACTATCTACCGCTACACTAGCATTACATGAGTACCTTAACTTATATGAATGTACATACAAACTTATAAGTTAAGGTTTCATAAATATAACTTATCGTATAAAAGAGCTCAGACTATTTTATATGATAAGGATCCGCAGTGCGTATGCCCGAAGTATGTATGTATGCTATGATGAGTTATGAAGGTTATGATTCATACAAGTGCAACTCACACACACGACTCTGTGATCACAGACCCTTAGTTCCCACTTTTTGGAGTTAGCTGAACTCTCTGGTACCACCGTTGTGGCTACAACAACAATGGAGCGGGTGTCTCCACTTCCTAGGCAAGGTATACACACTACCAGGTCTAGACCCTTCGTACGCATTTGTACACGTCCTAGGTGCACTCTAGAGTCTCTGTGTACTAATTTGTTGGCCATCCCACCAGTCTTGTTGGTCGAGTGTGCGTTTTCGTGGATCGTCCTCCAGACCGCAGTGTAAAACAACCCACTGGCCCCTCAAACCCTCACATCTTGCCAGAGCCACCGTACTGCCATCAGTTTGATGACTGACCCAGTACCGCATGACTCGCCACTAATATGTTCTATGCACATGTAAGTTATTTCGAAACCCGAGTCTCCAGCTCGCAGGACCAACCCATCCTGAGGTAACTACCCGAGGCTCCAGCTCGCAGGACTAAACTCGTTCTGGTATCAAACATCCGAGCCTCCAGTTTGCTGGACTAAACCCGTGCTGGTATCAAACTTCCGAGCCTCCAGCTCACAGAACTAAACCCGTCTTGTGTCCCTCTAACCCTATACGGGTGAGTTTGTCACATCATTCCCTTAACCTATTAGACTACTCTTGTCTAATTCTTGTTATACATAGCAGTTTAGGGTTAATCCTTGGATTGCCCAAGACATGCCTGGTGAAGGACACTCGAGGGCACTAGAAACTACGATGCGCTTAAGCCCAAAAGTCCCTTTCTCAAGGACACTTACTTTTATTAGTGTCTACCCATTATTAATACCCCAATGTAGTTGTTGATCTTGAGTAGACCTAATGATTTAAAGTACTTATTGGGGAAAATGACGATCTTTCGCCGGACCCCATTGTGATTGTTCTCTTTGTGGCTTGCACTCTAACACTCGTTACTATGTAGTGACATACTTGTGATCCCGACCAAGGTTTTAAACTTCCCAATACATCTCTCAATTCAACTACATCTCATTACCCCTGAGTTTCCTAATGTTACATGTCACCTTTACTAAACGCAGCTCATGACCTAATTCTAACCCATATGAGATGACTTCCAATTCCATGGGCCAAAGGCCTCCAAATTTTTATCATGGGTTTATCATGTGCATAATATTGATCATTCAGAATTCCATCATTTTCTAATTATTTTGGACCATAATTTAAATTAATTAATTAAGTGATCTAAGTCACTTTGAGCATGAACTACTCTAACCGGTGGTCCATTATGTCTAAATAAATTATTTAATGTTTATCTAGGTTAAAAATATTTGTTAACCAAATGTCCTAATTTTTCAACTTGATTTGACCCTTATTCTCTATTTTGATTGAAATTACAATATCTTCATTTTTCAAATGAAGTACTAGAAATAATTATGTGAAAATTCAGGAAAAATTTCTATTCACTAGTATTGATAGGATAATACTCAAGATAAATTTTCATACTTCTATTCAGTGATTTGACCTAAGTTATCCACAAGTTAAAATAACTACAAAAATGCCACTATTCATATAATCACCACAAATAATCACCCACAAATCTTAATAAAATTTACAGGAGTTCATAACATAGAGTTATGGATCTATACATTTTGTCATAATTTTCCAAATATTATTATCCATGTTTTTAATCAAAATTCCAAAATGGTAAAATTGTAAATATACTAGTTACACAAGGAATAAATCTCAAATATTCTCATAAAATTTTCCAGAGGTGTGAAATGACCTTTTAGAGCTTGTGTCAACAATTTGGAATTTTTTAAATTCAGTAACCATACTTTTCCATTTTAACACCTAAATGTGCTGTTTTTGAAATAATTCTAACTTACGGGATTTTTTATTCCAAAAATCCCCATTTTCTCATGAAAGGAGTATTCTACCTTTATAACCCTCTGTCCAAAATTTCATGGACATGCATTGGGCTAAATGAACTAAATTCTCATTTTTCTCATTTTTACTATTTGCACGTCATTCATTATTTTACCTTCATCATGCATGTTGGATCCTCTAACATATAGAAGCCCAAATGACTCCAAATTTTTACTACGGTCTTAGGATAACATTAGAGGCATGCCACCCAAATTTGAGAGCATTTAAAATTATAAATCATCCTAAATTTTATTTATTTAATAAATCGTATTTCTTCAACATCTTTAAAAAATTATTGTCCAAAAATCTTGATGTTTGGACTACTAATTTCCAAGTATGATTATAAAGTAACCCAGCTCTACACACTTTTTCCTTCCATTCTCTTATGTCTCGTTAAAAATTTCAAAACCCCCCAAAATCTCCCCTTCCGTCTGTAATTCCTCGAGCACCCCACCGCCCCGCACGCCACCGCTATTTATCCCGCTGAGCCGAGATGAGCGGCTATTCTAGGGCGTCCATTCCGAACAGCGTGAAGAAGACGATTCAGGACATTAATGAGATCGCAGTGAATCACAGCGATGAGGAGATTTACGCAATGCTTAAGGAATGCTCTATGGATCCCAACGAGACCATTCAGAAGCTACTCTTCCAAGGTTTTATAGTCATATATAGTTTCTTTGTTCTACTTGTCCTCTGTTTGTGTCATCTCTGTTTCCGTTCTCTCCTTGTTGGCCTGTCCTATTGGTAATCTGGATTTAGGGATTCGGTGTAATGATGAATTGAGGGTGTTTTTTTGGGTTGGATGGTGTTAGGAGTGGAGATCGGAAGAACAGCGGGAAAAGGAGGAAGAGATTAAGTTGAGAGAGAGAGGAAGGTGGGGGACGCGATTAATGCAAAGGGAACTTTTATTAAACCAAATTATAATTTTTACATTCATTCTATTTGTTGTGGCCAAACTCGACACCCGGGTCAGATCGGATTAACTTACCTCATCTTAGCCCACAGAGCGGTCAAACGCACCCGCAATCGATGAGAGAAAAGCTGACAAGACAATTTTTTTAACGTGGAAAACCCATCAACTTGGTGAAAAATCACGTGGCCGGATCTGTGCTGACCAAACTTCCACTAGATCTGAGAGCGCTGTTACATGATTTTTTCAAGATTTCGAGGGCGACAGACCGCCTCTCGTTACAATCATTGAGGAGAGAGAGAAAGGCTCGGAGAGTGACAAGCTGCCGCTCACGAAACAAATTATTTCTTTGCGTGCTGCAGGGAGCGATGCGCTCGTTATATTTTGGAATCTTTTGATAGTTCTTGGAGGCGAGAGCAACTTGCTGTACTTGTTCTGGTGACTGGGGCTTTTGAACTCGAGTGACGCGCCTGGCGTGTCCTATTTTTTGGGTCGTCTCCTGTAGAGGAGACAAGAATTGCTGACTTGTTGACACTTGGTGGTCTCGTTGCAGAGCTGAGGGCGTTGAACACTTGTAGCGGTTTTGAGAGTAGAACACGCGGAGGTTCTCTTGGAGCTGACCTGATGGCAGAGCGCTAGCTGATGGAAAGCACGTGTGCGCTTGCTGTAGGAGAGAGCGCGTAGAGACACTTCTTGGAAGAGAGCGTGTGTGAGTGCGCAAGGAGGCGGAGCGCGTGGGAGAGCAGAAGGAATTCCTCGGGAGAAGAAAGGATGAAGATCTTATAAGGAGGATTCGAAGACGCAGGAGATATTCAAAGGGGGACTTGAAGATCTTCAAAGGGGGAGAAGGAAACGAAGAAGGTGAAAGAGGAAGGAGAGAAAAAAATATGTTGGAGGATTTTCCAGCCGAGGAGAGAATGAAAAATAAAAGGGGATCTTGACTCTATTTATAGACTTCATGAGTGGTTATGATGGTTATGACATAACCACCATGATCGCTATTTATAGGCCGATTTCATGACGTATTTATGCGTATATTATTTAATAATTTTACTAGACTCAGCCCAATTCTATTTTTGGCGATCATGCGGGCGGTTACGTGGGTGTTTACCCACATAACCGACCGTGGCGATCGCGGGAGCGCAATCGAATGTTGGAGAATTAGCGGTAGCCAAGAATTAGGCCGGCGGGGGCCGACCGACGATGGGTTCCGGCCGGTCGCGAAGGCCGACGAGCGACGGGCGAGGTCGGCGACGATGACGAAGGCTGACAATGATGGCGGCGTCCGCGACATTGGGAGAAGACGGCGGCGACGACCGTGGCGTTGGGAGAAGATGGAGGCGGCTCCCGTGTCATTGGGAGAAGATGGCGTCGGAAGCCGACGGTGGCCGACGGCGGGTAAACCCTTGGCCGACGATGGTCACGATTGACCGGATGAACTTGTACGGTCGCCGACGGAAGTCGGCCGGCCGAGGGGAAGGGGAAGCCGCCCTTGATCGGGGCTGGCAGACAGAGGACGGGCGGCCAAGCGACCGCCCGTCTTGGGCAAAAAAAATGCCGCCCCTGATTGGGGCGGCTGCGGCACGAGACGGGCCGCCAAATGGTCGCCCGTCCTGGGGGAGAAAAATGCCGCCCTTGACAGGGGCTTCGGGTGGCAGAGGACGAGCGACAACTTGGCCGCACGTCCTGGGCGAGGAAAATGCCGCCCCTGTTAGTTGCGGCGGTTGAGGTGGGGTAGCCGAATCGGCTGCCCTTCCCGAGCACCGGAGAAAGAGGGGGGAGGGTGGCCAATGCAGGTCCACCCTTCCCGGAAGAAGAACGACCGATTGTCCTAATTGGGCTGCCGGTGGGGCGAAAGGCCGGGCGGCCAGGAGGCCTCCCGGCCACGGATGCAAGGCGTCGCGCACTTGCGCGCGGCTAGGGATGCACACGCGCAAGTGCGCAAGCGCACGGTGATCCCGAAATGCGCGCGCCGGCCTCGATCGCGCGCAACAATGTGCGCGGTCGGGCGGGGTCATACGAGCTCGTTCGCGCGCGACCCTCCCCTACGCAGGCGAGGGCGCGCTCACACAGCTATGCGGCCGACCGACCGGGATTGCGGGAGACGAATCTGCACACGGGGATTTGCACAAGCGTGACTGGCGGCTTAGACCACTGTTACGTATCCCTCGGTTCGATCGAGCCCATGTAGGGGTGCCCCATCATTTGCCCCCCAAGTCCTCACAACTTCGAGCTGAAGCGAATGATGGGCATGGACTTTTACTCAAAAGTCTGTTTTGGTGCGTAGTAGTTAGCAATGGCGTGCGCATGACTAATCACGCGAGAAGTGCGAATGGTATAATGTGTGAAGAGCGCTTTGTATGCTCGGACTATCATGCATAATTAGAGCAGCGTGCTCGTTGGGCGTAATGTGTATGCGGCGTAGAGCGCGCAATTGCGGAGTGCGCAAAGCGGAATGTGCATGGTGCGCGACGTGCGTGATGCGCGTGTAATGAGTAATGTGTACTGTGTTTGTGGTGCAACATTCTCGATGTGTTGCATGGGGCATGCTGTGTGCCTTCGTCGCTTTATGTTAGCAAAGATTGGAGCAATGCGCCGACCCACCAGGTAGCGGGTCGCTACTTGCAGGGGAGGTTGAAGTTGTGTTGCTCCTTGCCATTGGTGGAGCAGGTTAATATTTGAAGGAGATAGTATGAGATTCCTGCAAGATTGGAGGTGAAGATCCTCCACCTGATGGCGCGGATGTGTTGTTGCGGAACAACCAATTTTGGTAGTTGAGATCTTCCCGAGCATGAGAGCGAGCTCTGACGTCGATAGATAAGTCACAACTATGCCTTTGTTGTGCATATGACAGTAGCCGGCTGAATGTAGGATTGTGGCCATGTCGGAGGGTGTGACAGCTCAATTCGTGGAACAGAGAATGTAAGGATTCGTTCCGACTGTTTGACCGAGCCTGGTCATGAGAGGGCTACCAAGGAATGTAAATATTCGATCAGGGTGCCAGAGAATGTAAGTATTTGATCCTGTTGCGCGACCGCGAGGGGGGCATATTTAGACGATGATGGGGCGTTGGCTTGCAACAATGCTAGAGAATGTAAGTTTTCAATCCATCACCGAAGAATGTAAGTATTCGATCCGATTGTGTAGCCTAGTCTGGCTATGTGTCGATTGCCGGAGAATGTAAGTATTCGATCCGGCTGTTGGAGAATGTAAAGATTCGATCCGACTGCGCGACCGCGAGGGGGGCATGCCCAGACGATGGCAGGGAGTTGGCTTGTGGTAACAACAGAGAATGTAAGTATTCGATCCATCGCTGGAAATGTAAGTATTCGATCCGGTTTCGCAGCCTAGCCGGGCTATGAGCCGAAGAGGCCAAAATCTTTTTTGTGGAGATCTGAACACTCTGTAAGGGGAGAGGTCGGAGTCCTTGTCAGGAGCACTGAACACTCTGTAAAGGAAAAAAGCTGGAGTTCCTTGTCAGGAGCACCAAACACTCTATAAGGGGAGAAGCCGGAGTCCCTTGTCGGGAGCACCAAACACTCTGTAAGGGGAGACACCGAAGTTCATTGTTGGGAACACAGAACACTTTGTAAGGGGAGAGACCGGAGTCTCTTATTGGGAGCACCGAACACTCTGTAAGGGGAGAGACCGGAGTCCCTTGTTGGGAGCACCGAACACTCTGTATGGGGAGAGGCCGGAGTTCCTTGTTGGGAGCCCCGAACACCTTGTAAGGGGAGAGGCCTGAGTCCCTTGTTGGGAGCCTCGAACACTCTGTAAGGGGAGAGGCCAGAGTCCCTTATCGGGATCACCGAACACTCTGTAAGGGGAGAAGTCAGAGTCCCTTGATGGGAGCCCCAAACACTCTGTTAGGGGAGAGGCCGGAGTCCCATGTTGGGATCACCGAACACTCTGTAATGAAGTCATCAATAAGATTGGAGATAACATTTGTTGTTTGTTCCACGAATGCTGGAAATACAAAATAAAAACATTGGTGGTGGAGCTCTGGATGCCCCTTTGGCAGAAAGCAAACTATTCTTAGGATGTTCATCCCGGGGATTAGCCCCGTGCTGGATCATTCTTGATATGTTGATTCAGAGCCTTTGTTTTGGAGAGAACTCTCGAGGTACCCAAGGAGAACGAATCGTTCGATTTCTGTATTCAGTTGCGAACTATCTTTTATCTTATGCTTGTGTCCTTGATTGAAGTCGCAATATTTAGATTGGCCACCTGAGTTTGGAGTAAGAGCCCTTGTCTTTTGGAGAGACCAATGGTTGCGTATGGTGAGCAACACTTACGCTCGCGAAGCGTTGAGGGGAGTGAAGATTTGATGTTGGTGATGCCCCCAACTCGTTGAGAGTTGACATAACATGAGTTGCTCTTTTTGGGAACTGGCATTGGTGTTAACCCCTGCTCTCGTTGTCTCTTGAGTTGCATTTGAATTGTTGGCAGTGTGATTGAATTGCATCATCATCGACAATCTGGGCGTCGATCCGTTGAACAAGATCGGAGTAGCTTGGTATAGTCTCTCGTACTAGTGCAGAGTGGAAGCCACCAGGGCGGAGCCCTCCAAGAAGAAGCCCACGTAGGAGCTCTGATTTTATCCCAGAGATTTGCCATGCCTTAGTGGTGAAACGACAGAAGAAATATTTAAGGGTTTCCCCTTCATTTTGACGGATCCCAGACAGGTGGGAGGGATCTTTCGTTATCCGACAGCTGACAATGAACCGGTCCGTGAATTGTTGTGTTAGTTCTGAGAAATCCTTTATTTCTCCCCTGTCACGGATAGGAACCAGGTGCGAGCTTGTTCTTTCAAAGTCGTCGGGAAAGTTTGACACAACAGTTGATCTGAGACATTGCAAAGTTGCATCATGATTGCGAAGTGCCTGACATGCTCTGATGGGTCACTTATACCATCGTATGTCTCGATCTTTGAGAGCTTGAAACTTTGGGGGATTGAGTGCGCCCGAACCTCAGGTGCGAACGACGAGCAATGATGGAGGGGGCGACCAGCCAAAGCGGCGTGCTGCCTGATACGTTCGTGCTCTTCAGTAATTATACCATGGAGTTCTTCACGTGTGAGCCTTTCATCTTCTGCTGGCCGGATGACTGATGCTTCCGGGTGATTGCAATAATCCTGAACTTCAGATCCTTTGGCTAAACGGGCTTTGCGGCATTGGACATCCGCACAGGGGGGTAATGCTTCAGGTATGTTGACAGGCAAGTGAGGGGGAACTGGACCAACCTGCCCCCCCGAGTGTCGTCCCTTCTATAGTGCGGGCAGATTCTCACGCCACGATCTCTAGTCGCGAGTACCGCTGTGTTGAGGGTACTGTCTTCTGAGGATGCTGAGAACTCGCTTCCCACAGATGACACCAAACTATTGTGGCCAAACTCGATGCCCCGATCAGAGCGGATTAACTTAGCTCGTTTTAGCCCACGGAGCAGCCGAGCGCGCATACAGTCAATGAGAGAAAAGCTGACAAGGCAATTTTTTTAACGTAGATAACCCGTCAAATGAGTGAAAAACCACGTGACCGGATCTGTACCGACCAAACTTCCATTAGATCCGAGCGCTGTTACAGGGATTTTTCAAGAATTCGAGGGCAACATGCCGCCTCTCGTTACAATTATTGAGGAGAGAGAAAGACTCGAAGGGTGACAGACCATCGCTCGTCGAGCAAATTATTTCTTTGCGTGCTGCAGGGATTGATGCACTCGTTATATTCTGGAATCTTTTGATAGTTCTTGGAGGCGGGAGCAACTTGCTGTACTTGTTCTGATGACTGGAGCTTGTGAGCTCGAGTGACGTGCCTGACGTGTCCTATTTTTTGTGGTTCGTCTCTTGTAGAGGGGATGAGAATTGCTGATTTGTTTACACTTGGTGGTCTCGTTGCAGAGATGAGGGAGTTGAACACTTCTGAGGATGTCGTCCCTTCTATATCGCGGGCAGATTCTCACGCCACGATCTCTAGTCGTGAGTACCGCTGTGTTGAGGGTACTGTCTTCTGAGAATGCTGAGAACTCGCTTCCCATAGACGACACCAAACTATTGTGGCCAAACTCGATGCCCCGATCAGAGCGGATTAACTTAGCTCGTCTTAGCACACGGAGCAGCCGAGCGCGCATACAGTCAATGAGAGAAAAGCTGACAAGGCAATTTTTTAACGTAGATAACCCGTCAACTGAGTGAAAAATCACGTGACCGGATCTGTATCGACCAAACTTCCATTGGATCCGAGCGCTGTTACAGGGATTTTTCAAGAATTCGAGGGCAACATGCCGCCTCTCGTTACAATTATTGAGGAGAGAGAGAAAGACTCGAAGGGTGACAGACCATCGCTCATAGAGCAAATTATTTCTTTGTGTGCTGCAGGGATTGATGCACTCGTTATATTCTGGAATCTTTTGATAGTTCTTGGAGGCGGGAGCAACTTGCTGTACTTGTTCTGATGACTGGGGCTTGTGAGCTCGAGTGACGTGCCTGACGTGTCCTATTTTTTGTGGTTCGTCTCTTGTAGAGGAGATGAGAATTGTTGATTTGTTGACACTTGGTGGTCTCGTTGCAGAGATGAGGGAGTTGAACACTTGTAGCGGTTTTGAGAGCGGAACACGCGAAGGTGCACTTGGAGCTGACTTGATGGCAGAGCGCGCAAGGAAGATACGCACGTTGGAGCGCTCAAGGAAGATACGCGCGTTGGAGAGCGCAAAGATGCGGAGCGCCCGGGAGCACGCAAGGAAGAGGCACGCATGTGAGTGTGCAAGGAGGCAAAGCGCGTGGGAGCGCGCAAGAAAGCGGTGCGCGTTGGAGCGTGCAAGGAGGAGGCGCGCATGGGAGCGCGCAAGGAAGAGGCGCGCGCAATAAGGCGGAGGGCGCGAGAGCGCGCAAGGAAGCGGTGTGCCCGGTAGCGCGCAAGGAAGAGGCATGCGCGACAACGCGTGAGGAGGCGGAGCGTGCGTGAGGGTGCACAAAAATGGAAAGTGGAGGAGTAAAGCGAGGAAATCGTAGAAGGAAATTCCTCGGGAGAAGAAAGGATGAAGATATTCGAAGATGGATTCGAAGACGAAGGAGATCTTCAAAGGGGGCTTGAAGATATTCAAAGGGGGAGAAGAAAACGAAGGTGAAGGAGTAAGGAGAGAGAAAATCCGTTGGAGGATTTTCCAGCTGAGGAGAGAATGAGAAATAAAGGGTGATCTTGACCCTATTTATAAGATTCATGAGTGGTTATGACGGTTATGCGGCTATTCGCAGTTTATAACCACCATGATCGCTATTTATAGGCCAATTTCATGACGTATTTATGCGCATGTTATTTAAAATTTTACTAGACGCAACCCAATTCTATTTTTGGCCGCGCATTTCCCACACTATGGGAGATCATGCAGGCGGTTACGTGGGTGGTTACCCAGGTAACCGACCGTGGCGATCGCGGGAGCGCGATCGAACGATGGAGAATTAGCGGCGGCGAAGAATTTGGCCGACGGGGGCCGGCCGGCGTCGGGCTCCGGCCGACTGCGAAGGCCGGCCGGCGAGGTCGAAGACGATGGCGAAGGCCGACGACGATGGCGGCATCCGCAACATTAGGAGAAGGCGGTGGCGGCGACCGTGGCGTTGGGAGAAGACGGCAGCGGCGGCCGTGTCGTTGGGAGAAGATGGTGTTGGCGACCGACGATGGCCGACGACGGGGAGACCCTTGGTCGGCGATGGCCACGTTTGATCGGAAGAACTCGGCCGGTCGCCGACGGAAGGTCGGCCGGTCGAGGGGAGGGGAAGCCGCCCTAATCGGGGCTGGCGGACAGAGGACGGGCAGCCAAGCGACAACCCGTCCTGGGCGAAAGAAACGCCGCCCCAAATTGGGGAGGCTGGTGGCAGGGGACGGGCATGGCCGCCCGTCCTGGGCAAAAAAAAATGCTGCCCCTGACGGGTGCGACAGCTACCAGAGGACGGGCTACCATTTGCTATCGAGCATCCTTGACAATGGACCCACTGGATTGCATCTTCTGAACTATGGTAAAATACTGCTGCCCACTGCTAGCCGCACCCACCCAGTCTTCCATGTATCATAACTTAAGAGAGCATTGGGGACCCGTGAGACCACTCTACCGGTCGTGTTAACCATAGAGTCAAATCCACACAATGAGCCGACGACAGTCCTAGGCTCTCAAGTCGAGCACATTCAAGGGGATCTCATTCAACAAGTCCTCATCCAGTGGATTGAGCAACCAGCCAAGTAAACCACGTGGAATGCAGAGGATTAGATAAAGGCGCGGTTCCTGGATTTCATCCTTGAGGACCAAGTCGTTTTGGAAACGTGAGTGTTGATACGACACAGGAGATCCCATCGGCGGGCGGCGGTTCACACATGCATACACATGTCGCTCGCGTGGATCGGTTATGGCCTAATCAAAGGAGGAATTATCTTTATTGCAACATCCCTGTTGTTGCATTCCTATTTGTTGCTTTCCTATTATTGTTTTTTCTTGGATTCTTACTTTCTGTTGTTGCATTTTCTTTTCTTGTCTTGTTTAACTGATCCTCCCCTATATAAGGAAGGTGTCAAACCTTTATTCAACGTGTTTGGATTGATTTGTCTCGAAAGGAATTTGGGAGGGGTACGAGCCATCGTATCCTCTATTGTATCATGTGTGTTAGTTTTGTTAAAGCGTCTGCCAGTTCCTCAAAAGAAGAGGGACCAAAGTGTTTGCAAATGTCATTGACAAAAAGAGAAGATAGGGTTGGGTGGTCTCGCAAGGTGGCCTGGTATCACTGAGACGCCGACCTATCTGAGTGCTGCGAGAATGAAATATTCAAGTGGTTTGGTGGTATTATGGGTAAATTATAATTATAATTCGTATAGTCAATCTGTCCAGTTACCTTCAGAGAACCGTGACACACAAGGTTAAGTTTAGAGCTGGGTTCTAAAGAAACAACATGAGTTTGCGGAACAAATGATGATTGTCCAAGAATTCCTGAAGAAGTCAATGCTGGCTCGGTTTCATTTAGTGGGGCGGAATGTCGGAATGAATTGGCTTCATGTAATTGTCGATTGATGTTTTCAAACTATGCCATCATATCTTGTTGTAATGTGGCGATTTGCTCACTCGCTACCTCTTTGGTTTCCAAAATTTGATTGACTAGGAGATTTTCCTTATGTCTAGAGGGCGAGTTCGAATTGTTTGTGCACGTCATTGATCAAAGATTGCATCTGTTGGTGGGTATCTTTGGGCCGGGTGCCATTTGCCATTGAGAAGGTGTTCAAAGAACGAGAGCACAAATGTTAGGAATGGAGATTGGAAGAATAGGGAAAAGGAGGAAGAGATAGAAGATTAAGTTGAGAGAGAGGAAGATAGGGGACAAGATTAGGGCAAAGGGGACTTCTATTAAACCAAATCATAATCTTTACATTCTATTTATGACTGCGTTTCCTTTTACTTCAAGATGACCTCTGGCTAATTTGAATTAAAGCTATATATTAATAATATTACAAGATGATGATTTCCTAAAACTGAATGGCCTGACAAGTGGCAAAATCCTGAGCGCTGGCTTTTTTTGGTGTTCAGCGGGAAATGTCTTTCAGCATTCTGGTTTGATGAACGGTTTAATTTGAATATTAAAATCCACCATTAAATTGAAATCAATTAGCTGCCGTTCTCGATGAGTGCTTTCCACATCACAATTGGGGCTGCTGGATTTATAATGCCTGATTGTAACCGCTGGATTATTCCCGGAACTCATAACATATGGTGTGATCGGGACTATAAATTTATAGTTTTTGTCAACATTTTGAGGATTTTTTTTCTATATAGCATCGCTTCTAGTTTCCATTTTATGTTTTTCATGTAAATTGTGGATCAACTGCCAATTTTATTTCCGCTGCAATATTTTTTTCATCCCTTCAATTTCCTCTAGGGACTCATAATTGTAAATACGTTACTTAGGCTCTATTTGTTTGAGCGTTTCGCAGCTCCGTTTTGGGCAAACGCCTCCGGAAGGAGGGTAAACAAATGAACCTCCGACGGCGTTTGCTCCGTTTCCACCCGCTCGCCTTGAGAAACACCCCAAAAAGCTCCGTTTGGAGCAGCCACCTCCCCCTTCCGATTCGAACACTCTGTTTCCACCCGCCGGATCGACCCGCCACCGCCGAACCAAATGAAGCCTTAATTCAAATTTCACTGCCCTATAAATATTCTGTTCCGTTTGCTTCGGTGCTCGTTCTGTAGGGATGGATCTATTTGTTCCACACACTTGGTTCACTTGAATTTGATGATTTTGTTATATTGGGAAGAAACATGTTAATTTGTTGAGTATCTGTTTGAACATTCAGCAAGTATAGTCCCTCAATATCTTCTATTACTGTATCTTTATCATCCTTATTCTATTTCCATTTTTGTTTGATTACACTTGGAGCTTGAGTACTGACCATTTGTAGGGATTAGGTTGGTTTAGATGTACGGTGCTTCTAAACATCACTGTTTCTGTGTTCACCCATCGTCTGATATGCCTAGTTTCCCTTGGGTTGAATTTTTGTAGAGTTTGGCATTTGTGATGCGGTTAGACCATATAAATTATTCACTCTCACCACCGTTTTTTGCCCTTATCTTTTTACCCTTACCTTAGATGAGCTCACCAGACATATCCAACAAGCAATACCTTGGTGTTTATTGTTTTCAGATGATATCGTTTTGGCTGATGATACACGCGAGGGTGTAAACGCAAAACTTAAATCTTGGCGAAATACTTTAGAAAAGAAGAGTATTAGGTTGAGCAGGACAAAGACAGAGTATATGTAGCTTAAATTTAGCATTACAAGAAGAACAAATGACTTCGTTATTAAGTGGGGTGATCAAGATATTTCCCGTAGTGAGTGTTTTAAATATCTTGGATCAATAGTTCAAAAAGATGGAGGTATTGATAAAGATGTGACACAGAATCCAAACGTGTTGATTGAAGTGGAGAGGCGCGTCAGAGATCTTATGTGATCGTAACGTACCACTAAAACTTAATGGCAAGTTTTACTGTACTGCAATTAGACCAGCGATGCTCTATGGTTCTGAGCGTTGGGCAGCGAATTGTGTACATGAGCAAAAATGGGAGTTGCGGATATGAGAATGCTTAGGTGGATGTGTGAAACACACGAGATTGAATAAAATTAGAAATTAAAGTATCAGGGATAAGACAGGAGTAGCACCAATTTCAGAGAAGATGCGAAAAGCTCGTCTAAGATGGTTTGGACACGTACAAAGAAGATCATTAGAAGCACCTGTTAGGCGTTGTGAGAGTCTAGTCACTAGGCATGTTAGACAAGGGAGGGGTAGACCAATAAAGACTTGGAATGAAACTATAAAGAAAGACATGGTGTACTTAGACATTAGTGAGATTATGACAAAAGATAGGGCACAATGGAGACAAAGGATCCATATAGCCGACCCCACTATAGTGGGATTTAGGCTTGAGTGTTGTTGTTGTACTAGTGTTTTTTTATTTATTTTTGGGGAACATTAAAATACATGTATGCTAGAAAAAAATGCCAGCAGTAATTATTTGAAATGTATTGGAAGGACAGGTTTGCTGAATTATTCTTACAATATTTCAAAAAAGTAGATGGTGTAAATGACTTTGATTTTGCAGATACCTTTCACGAAGTCAAGAGAAAGCGCGACAAGAGGAAAGAGGTATTTCTCACCAATCGGTTGGCTCCCTTCATTTATCAATTAAGTTCTTTGATTTTATGTCTATGTATTAATTAGTACTGATTTACAAACTACTATTTTGTATACGGTTTTTCTGTTGGTATCAACGCTTGTAATACTTATGTTTGATACACTCCTTTTCCTATAGCCATAGCCTTCTTTTACATTTAAATGTTTCTTTGGTTGTATTAATTGATTTTCTGTTATTCATTTCCTTAATTCATTTCCTCTGATAAAGTACATGTCGTTGTTTATGCATTCTATAGCACCGGTGAAGGTGTTGCCGTGTGACCTTGAGGTCACGGGTTTGAGTTCTAGAAACAGTCTCTTGCAAAAATGCAATGTAAGGTTTACCTACATTTCACCCTTGTGGTGGGACCCTTCTCCAGAACCTCTCTGCGCGGGGATGCTTTGTGCATCGGGCTGCCCTTTTTTAGTACATTTTATAGCGGCGAGAAATATATTGAGAATTTATTCTAAATCATTGATTTTCATCATCCAAAATATAATGGTAGTTGTGTTTGATATGTTCATGGAAGACCAAATTAGAATATATATAACATACACACATACATTCTTGCCTTGTTATGATGAATCGATTGCATTATTGAGTTTGGCATCCACCAGTCAGCTTTCAGAAACTACTTGATCCATGCTTATTCACAAGATGCATGTCAATGATTTGATAATCTGTCTCCACACTAGATCTTTCCACTATAGGCCACTTGTTACTTTCCCATTGGACCGTGTTCCCTCCAACAATGACACAATACCTAACTGTTGATCATCCGGTAAATGGAAAATCAACCAATTTGCATAAGTGGATATTTCCATTGCATATCCAAAATTATGATCAACTTATGCAGTTCCTTATCAAGTGAAAGTGAGAACAGTTGACTAAACCCTCAGAGAATTTTCTAGAGAGGGGGTGAAAAGAGATTTAAAATTTCATTTAATTAAGTTACTAATTTTCAATTAGCACATAATTTGCATTCACAGAAAGTTAGTGAGAGAATTATTGCAATAAATAAAAACACAACACATCAAACAGTCACAAAAAAACACAACACAAAAGATACCAAAACTATAGCGGTTCCCCAAAATCTGGGTGCATTCAATCATCTACCATTTTGGTAGGAACATTGTCACAGTGCTTGAGTCTTTTGATAAGAAGACTTTCAGAACCAACAACTAGATATTTTGACAAGGAGATCTTGAACTAACACCAAATCTTTTGATAAGGAGAACTTGAACCATTGATTGTCTGAGCCTTTTTATAAGGAGACTCTTAGAATCAGTGACTGAGTTCTTTGAAGAGAGATTCTTAAAACTCTTTACTCAACATTACAAGAAGAGAAGATTTGAAACAGAAGAAGATTGAAATGGAGAAAAGTCTTCAAGATGAGTTCTCTTTCTACAATAATCTGAGGACTGTAAGGACTAAATGATCTAGATACTTTCAATATAATGAATCCTTGCTTGAGAAGAAGTTGCAAGGATTATACACATTGGATCCATAGAAGATTGAATATTATTGCTTCCAGCAACATCAAAGAAGAAGAAGAGAAGAGCTGCTGTCGAATTCTATCAGAATGTTGCGTCTCTCTGTATCTTCTGTATATTCTTTTATCGTTTGAGTATATTCTTTTTGAATATATTTGAATCTCCTAATCATAGAAACTTTCTTCAAAAGGAATGCAATTATATTCTTCCAATTTCGTCTTCAATAACTCTCGAAGTATTCTTCATGATTTTTTCAAATAAGCTATTCTGAATTTTGTGGAGAATTCTTTCCTTTAACCCTTCTTCTAACAGCTAAAAATATTTGAAATAAAATTTTCCTAGAAATAAGCCTGGACAGATCCTCTGTTATTTTCAAATTAAGTTTTACTCGACACTATGTCAACTTCCAATAGATGTTACGACGATATCTTCCTTCAAAATGAACTCTAGTGATTTAACTCTTTAATCGACGTTGCGTCAATATCATATCGACACAAACATCATCTTCTGCATTAGAGTAGTGCCGACTTAACATTTGTGGTTGCTCTGACTTCTACTCAAAGTGACGTCGACTTCCAGTTTATGCTGCATCGACTTCTAGTCGATGCACGTTGACTTCTTCCTTATTTCAGTGTGCCTACCACTTGCTCTTCGCTCAATTGACATCCTAGGACGTCTATGATCATATTACACTCACTATACAACATGTGTAATAATTCTAGAAGTCGACGCACGTTGACTTCTTCCTTATTTCAGTGATCCCTCCCAAGTTAGCCAGCTTGCTAGTCGCGGCCTGCTCCAGGTTCTCCCTGGAGGTCGCGACCAGTCTAAGTATGGGCGGACAGACTCCTCTGTCCGCTCAGGCCGCGCGGCTAGGGCGGTCTCCCCGGTCTGACCGCTCAGGTCGCGCAGCAACCGCTTGTTCTGCAGGGGGTGCAGACTGCTTCCTCGGTCCGCCCCTGCAGGACGCGCGGTTTGATCACCTAACCGCACCATGATTCTCCATTCCGACAGGTGGAGTACCCAACTATGGCGGACTCGGATTCCTATCCGCTCAGACCGCCACATCGCCAGACGATCTGCCTTCAGGTCGCCCAACAATAAGCCACGAACCTCAGATCGCCGATCAGGCGACAACTCTCTAGGTCGACCACCAGCGGGGGCGACCTACTCCACCTCACTCCGCCCGGCAGTCGGTGACCTGCCTCCAGGTCGCCCAACAATGCGACAGCTCTCAAGGTCGCCCACCAGAGGGCGACAACCTCCAGGTCGCCCAGCAGGGGCAGCAAGCCTAACCATTCCGACAGTTAGACGGACTTCAGCAGCGGGGGCGACCTGCTTCTTCAGTCCGCCAGGTCGCCCAGTCGGCCAGCTCTCATCCGCTTGCTGTTCGCGGACTCGGTCTCTGTCCGCCCAAGGAGCGTGGACTTGCTCCAGCTCTCCGCCAAACACACAACGTTCAGCGGACTCATCCCGTCCGACGCAGGCTAGGCGGACTTGTTACGCCGCTCAACCCTTCAGTCCGCCTGCGGTAGACGGACTCCTCCAGCAGCAAAGGCGACCTGCTCTATTCAGGTCGCCAACCTCTGACCAAGCGATAAGCCTCCAGCAGAGGTGGACTCGTCTTGTCCGCCGCGGGCTGGGCGGACTCTTCTAGTCCGCCACTGAGCCCTCCAGCTTTCCACCAGCACGCTTCCCTGCAGCAGAGGCGGACTCACTACGCAGCCCGCCAATCAGCTTTCCACCTGCTTCTTCCCAACAGCGGGCGGATAACACCTCAGCCCGCATACCTTGGCGCGGGCTCACTCAGCACAGAAGAGGCGGACTCGTCCCAGTCCGCCAACATCAGAATCAACTCCAGAAGACGTCCCTAACCGCGCGACCTGGCGCGGGCTCGGCGGACTCCAAATTCTACTCGCACAACTCACCGACTCACCGGGGGTGACGTTACTAAAAGCCGTTACCTCCTCGGGCCTATAAATAGCCCCCCATACCTCTCATTCGGGAGGACACAAACACGAGGGCAACCGACGACAAGGTCAAGGCATCAGATCTTGCGGACTCCACTTCTCAGTCCGCACGACCTCACCTGTCCTCTCTGCCTGAACCCGCAGTCCGCTCGGCTTACTCTAGCGAGCTGCGGGATCAGTTACCCGCGCGGTCTGCCGACCTCTCTGCTCAGTCCGCTCGGCCTTTCTGACAACTTCTTTCCTTAGCCGCCAGCTTCCCCTTTGTACCCTTTATTTGCTTTCCATGTAAAGTTGTAACTCAAGCTGTAACACTGAATTATAATTAAAGCAAAGCCCGTCGCAAGAGTGACATTTAATCAGCGGTGAGCGAAGTCTGCTGTTGCCGCTGCTAGCGGCCACTCTTCTTCTCAAATCACTTCTCTCGGCATCAACCTGCAAACTCAACCGTCAACGTAACCGTCTGCTCGACAGTTCCTGATCAACCTTCCCTGCCATCTCCGCACTCGGATCAGCATCCACCTTTCCTCCTGTTATCCCTGCAACCCTTGATCAAGCGCTTGCTCCACTCTCGAGCACTCATAAGCTTTTCCTTGCATCCACAACAACCTCTCTGTTATCCCCGCAACCTTCTTATTCAATTATCCCGCTTGTGAGACCGAACACACCCGTTAGCTGCTGGTGCCCGCGACAACCTCTACTCTCCGTTTCCGTGTATCAACAGTTAACACGCGACCTTCAGATCTCGAACAGACGGTGAAAACCAATGGTTACTCATGTCAGACCGCCAACTTCCTCAAAACATTGCTCGCACCAACGAAGACGCTCTCTGGGAAGCCCTCTTGCTGACATGTCGGGAAACTGCCCGACTGATCGCAGCGATTAACGATACCCTTGCTACTATAATGCAACGACTAGACTCGCAACCTGCAGCAGCGCCGGTTACTACAGTCAACTCAGCAGTGGGGAATCCACATTCTTATTCGCCAACTTTCTGCCAATTGATCCTTATACCATCTGACAAGTTACCCCCCTAGGCAGACCGCACTACCTTTGCAGTTTCCAGTTGCTGAACAAAGGGAGAGTTTCTGCAAACTCAGTCCTCAGACCGTCGCTTGCTCTGCCAATTACCTAAGAAAACTGCCTGAATTTTCCACTAAGAGGAAGAGAGACCCAGAAGCTTTACCCCCGATCAGGCAACCTCCAAAGTCTCCTTCAAAGGATTTTCAACCGCAAGGAGAGGAAGGAATTTCCGACGTCATCAGCGTCTCTTCCCAAGCAAAAAATCCGAGGTTGATAGCACAGTGGGTAAGGCAACTCAGGCAATGAAGAACAAACCAAGCGATGAGGGATCTTCTCAACTTGCTAATCAAAAGGCCAAGGACTCTAACCAATACTGCAAATATCACAAAGAAAAGGGTCATGTAATAGAAGATTGTAGAGCCCTTCAACAACTAGTAGAGAAGATGATAAAACAGGGTAAATTCCAACATTTGATCCATCATCATTCCAACCCGCCCGCTTCAAAAAGCAAAGAGGTAGTGAGCAATCCTCTCGTTTCAAAAGAGGGAAACCAAATCAACGACATGAACTTCGGTCTTGGTATCAAAAGCATCAACGACAGCTGTGCAAACACCCTCAAGGATCAATCCTAAGTTGAGGGAGAACAACACAAAGTCCTCAAAGCTCCTCACAATCAAGGCCGGTTGTTTCTACTTTACTCTTTAAACATTTTCTCTATAAAGCACTTCTAAGTGTTGTTTCTTTCATTTCAATGAATTTTACGTCAGAGATTCCGTACTGACACATTTCCCTTTTTGGAGTGCTTCCCCCTCTATTTTCTCTTTGCCAAAGAGATCACTGAACCACCGAGATATCGCCGAGTCTTATTGTTTCCTTCCATAGATTGTTCTCGGGCTTAAGGCCACAATGACCACATATAATGGGGAGTGTTCGCGTATGTGCAGTGGGTGCCGCTCAATCTATAAGGTGAACTTCAGGACTTCGGATCCTGGCCGGTATCTAACACAAAGCGGTTATCAAGAGAGGTCCCATGTGTTAGCTCTGCTGTGCTCCGTTAAGGATACATTACAGTTATAATGATCTTTGCTTGACAAACAATGACGATCAAGTGTAGCCTTGTCTTTTCGATCATCTCATGATTGTAATAGTCAAATACTCTATGGTACTCTCAATCCGTGCTTTTCGCGGGCCCCACAACTCCGCTGATCTTTCCACAGGCGAGCAATGCTATAGACCACTTGACGCACCTGGCCTGACTGATCAACGATGTTGTAACCCGAGGCATGAGAGCAATGTATCTAACGATCCTTCTCAGGATTTCTTATGTTTTTCTTTCTTATACCCTTCTAAAGGAAGCGCGACCAGCCCGCTCTAAGTAGGACTATACTCCTAATGATCTTTCTCTGGCAAACGATGCATAAGGCCCATGAGTGCTCTCCTGTGGCAGCATCCAGTCTTTCTTGGTCATCTCCGAGTATAGACCTCTTTTTATCAACTGCCTCTTTCACAGGTTAACATGTTAAATCCGACCTATCAAAAAGATTTGCAACATTCATTTTGCTTATGCTTATCTTGTATGCATTGTTTTCACAAATCTCCATCAGATGATGATTTATAAGCTCTCTATTACTATTATCAAATGTTAATGACACCAATCATTAATCAAAATATCTGGTTCTCCTTGATTAACAAGTCTTGTTATTGGAGTCTGATTAAGATGATTTCATCTTGCTGTTCTGGACTTTATATTAAATACATCATACCTGATCTCGCGAAAAGGTCACTATCGCGATCTGATCTTTATTCGGTTATCAGCAGAATTCTTCAGACATTTCTTCTGTTATCCAATCATATCTATCTTATCATATCAACAAATAACATTTGCAAGTTTCATCCAGGTACTTGCAGCTTAGCTTTTCTTTTACATATGCTTCTAACTCTTTTCTTGCAGAGTTCAGCAAATACTTGCAAATTCCCTTCAGGTACTTGCAACTTACTTTTTTTTCATATCCGCTGTTCACTCTTCCTTCTTGCAGAGATTAACAGATATTTGCAAGTTTCATCCAGATACTTGCAACCTACTTTTCTTTTATATATGCTGCTCACTCTTCCTTCATGCAGAGATTAACAGATATTTGCAAGTTCCATCCAGGTACTTGCAACCTACTTTTCTTTTATATCTGCTGCTCACTCTTTATTTTTGCAGAGATTAGCAGGTATTTGCAAGTTTCCTTCAGGTACTTGTAGCTTACTTTCATATATATCATCATATCTGCGTATAACTTCTATTTTGCAGAAACTAGCAGACGCTTGCAAGTCCCCTTCAGGTACTTGCAACTTATTTTTATTTCACGCCTATTACTTACTCTTCCTTTTGCAGAGGATAAAAGGTGCTTGCAAGCCTCCATCAGGTACTTGCAAGTTATTACTCTTCCGCGCCTTTCTTATCTTTGTTTTGCAGAGCTCAGTAGAAGACATTCATGTCTTTTTCATTTTGCGAAGGCAATTCAGGTATACACTAGATGTACCCCCTTCTTTGCCTACATTAACTTTGTCTTTGCAGGAAAAAGATAGGCATTGACAAACTCCTTATAAGGAGATATATCAGGTTCTATCTCTCCTTACCTCTTACTTTTCTAAGGGGTGGATCACGATTTTCATGGGTCTCCAACTTTTTCGAAGTTCCCTTCGGACTTAAAAAAGTGCGAGGAATATGCTAACCCAGAAATCGGTGATCCCTCCCAAGGTAGCCAGTTTGCTAGTCGCGGCCTGCTCCAGGTTCCCTGGAGGTCGCCACCAGTCTAAGTATGGGCGGACAGACTCCTCTGTCTGCTCAGGCCGCGCGGCTAGGGCGGTCTCCCCTGTCTGACCGCTCAGGTCGCGCAACAGCCGCTTGTTCTGCAAGGGGTGCTGACTGCTTCCTCAGTCCGCCCCTGCAGGACGCGCGGTTTGATCAGCTAACCGAACCATGATTCTCCATTCCGACAGGTGGACTACCCAACTATGGCGGACTCGGATTCCTATCCGCTCAAACCGCCACATCGCCAGGCGACCTGCCTCCAGGTCGCCCAACAATAAGCCACGAACATCAGGTCGTCGATCAGGCGACAACTCTCCAGGTCGACCACCAGCGGGGGCGACCTACTGCACCTCACTCCGCCCGGCAGTCGGCGACCTGCCTCCAGGTCGCCCAACAATGCGACAACTCTCAAGGTCGCCCACCAGAGGGCGACAACCTCCAGGTCGCCCAGCAGTGGCGGCAAGCCTGACCATTCCGACAGAGAGGCGGACTTCAGCAACGGGGGCGACCTGCTTTTTCAGTCCGCTAGGTCGCCCAGTCGGTCAGCTCTCATCCGCTTGTAGTTCGCAGACTCGGTCTCAGTCCGCCCAAGGAGCGTGGACTTGCTCCAGCTCTCCGTCAAACCACACAACGTTCAGCGGACTCATCCCGTCCGCCGCAGGCTAGGCGGACTCATTACGCCGCTCAACCCTTTAGTCCGCCTGCGGTAGACGGACTCCTCCAGCAGCAAAGGCGACCTGCTCTATTCAGGTCGCCAACCTCTGACCAAGCGACAAGCCTCCAGCAGAGGCGGACTCGTCTTGTCCGCCGCGGGCTGGGCGGACTCTTCCAGTCCGCCACTGAGCCCTCCAGCTTTCCACCAGCACGCTTCCCTGCAGCAGAGGTGGACTCACTACGCAGCCCGCCAATCATCTTTCCACGCGCTTCTTCCCAGCAGCGGGCGGATAACACCTCAGCCCGCATACCTTGGAGCGGGCTCACTTAGCATAGAAGAGGCGGACTCGTCCCAGTTCGCCAACATCAGAATCAACTCCAAAAGACGTCCCTAACCGCGCGACCTGGCGCGGGCTCGGCGGACTCCACATTCTACTCGCACAACTCACCGACTCACCGGGGGTGACGTTACCAAAAGCCGTTACCTCCTCGGGCATATAAATAACCCCACATACCCCTCATTCGGGAGGACACAGACACGAGGGCAACCGACGACAAGGTCAAGGCATCAGATCTTGCTGACTCCACTTCTCAGTCCGCACGACCTCACCTGTCCTCTCTGCCTGATCGCGCAGTCCGCTCGACTTACTCCAGCGAGCTGCGGGATCAGTTACCCGCGCGGTCTGCCGACCTCTCTGCTCAGTCCGCGCGGCTTTTCAGGCAACTTCTTTTCTTAGCCGTCAGTTTCCCCCTTTGTACCCTTTATTTGCTTTTCATGTAAAGGTGTAACTCAAGCTGTAATACTGAATTATAATTAAAGGAAAGCCCGTCGCAAGAGTGACATTTAAGCAGCGACGGGCGAAGTCTGCTGTTGCCGCTGCTAGCTGCCCCCTCTTCTTCTCAAATCACTTCTCTCGGCATCAACCTGCAAACCCAACCGTCAAAGTAACCGTCTGCTCGACAGTTCCGGATCAACCTTCTCTGCCATCTCCACACTCGGATCAGCATCAACCTTTCCTCCTGTTATCCCCGCAACCCTTGATCAAGCGTTTGCTCCACTCTCGAGCACTCAGAAGCTTTTCCTTACATCCACAACAACCTCTCCGTTATCCCCACAACCTTCTTCTTCAATCATCCCGCTTGTGAGACCGAACACACCCGTTAGCTGCTGGTGCCCGCGACAACATCTCCTCTCCGTTTCCGCGTATCAACAATTAGGTTAAATCGAAAGGATTTTTCCCAACAATCTTTCCCTATTTAGCTTAACAAATTTTAAGGAGTTTTTAATGTGATTTACAAAATAAAGATACAAAGGGAATGAAAGAATTACAACATTGATAAATAAGTATTGACAAACACAAACAAAAGAAGGTAACTGAAAACTTTCAACAGAATAAGACTAATGAAAAAATTTAATCTCTACAGAGAAGTGTGCAGATTTGAACATTATGTAGTTCTTTGTAGTATATAATTTTAGCATATATAATCTCAGTAATATACCTTCAATAAAATTAAACTGTGTTTCTTTTTTTGGTAAACTAAATTTCGACATCTTTCTGAACAACTCTTCTAGGTACTGATAAAGGTTGCTCCTCATGTCTTTTTTTGGGGCTCCCCCTAAACTAGTGCATCATTTGCTACAACATCTTCAGCTAACTGTACAACTTCTCTTGCAACTAAGAGTACATCATCATTCTGTCCATTCTCCGCTCTATATCCCCCTGTTTGGGTTACTCCCCTTGAATTGTTGCTGCAGGATTGTCCCACTTAAGCATCAGCTTCTATCCCCTTTAAGACTTCTTCATTTTCAGCCTCATGATCTTCCAGAGGTTTCATAGGTTGGTCTTACTCAGACATCTCCCCCTTCCGAACCTCACGAGCTAATGAGGTTAAAAAGACTTGTAACATCTTTGAGGAAACCGACTTATTTTGCACTCTTTTCATGGATGCAGTGACATTTTGTGGCACGATCAGCCATAAAATTGGTAAGTGTGGTAATGACCTATTGTATTACTTGGAAGATGATGCTTTCAAGATTTAAGGCATAAATTGTGGATAGATTTGTGATCTGCCGCATATTTGGAGCAGGGACTTCAGTTGTCAGAGAATCTGGATGAATTGATGCTGGGAGTACATTTGGTAATGAAATATTGTCCCGAGGATATGAGTTGGTGTCTTCTTGTTGGATTGACTCATGAAGATCAACTACTAGAGATGATGGAGGAGTTGGTTCTTTCTGAAACCCAGGTTTTGCAATTTGCTTGGTGTACTTTGAGAATAAAGCAATTGTTAACCTTTTTACTGCAGGGATGTTCACTCATTTTGATATGCATAAGTTAGGATAGTTGTGCTTCAATATTTGACTCATAAAGGTCATATGAGCATTGTTCTTTATACCATACTTATGGCCTATCAGGTGCAAAAGGCATTTCTCATAGTCAATCTTCTTCCCAAGCACCAGGACCCCCATCTGATGTAGTTGGGTTTTAGGGATAGCATCATGCGCTGAAATCTTGTACATCAACACATTGCTTATAATATCAGCTAAAAATTGATATTCCTTGGAAAAATCTTTCTTCTTTAAATGAATTGGCTTATCTTTGAAGAAGTTCATCTTTGTCAACACCTCCTTTATTTCACTATCTGTGAGCTCTGCTTCACCATCTCCAGAGCAAAGTTCACAGGTCGCCTGTATCATTTTTGAAGTTTTATGAACTTTTGACCCAATAATCTGGCTAGTCATTGATCCTTCTTTGTCAGTTGTGATGGTGTTAAACAGCTTAGTGAGTTCTGTAGCATATAACAAACATCTGGTTGTGGTTAATTTATTCAGGCCAGTATTGGTGAAAAGTTGTAAATTCCTTTGAAAGTATTAGCCACAACAACAAAGGATTCTAGGTCGATGCTGAATCCAGAATTTGTCTTTATCGACATCAGGATACCTGAAGGTTGTTCAACATAGACCTCTTCTTGGAGAATGTCATTGAGGTAAACACTCTTGACATTCAACTGATATACTTTGATCTTCTTGCGAGTTGCATAGGAAAACAATAACCTAATTGCCTCTAGTCTGACAATTGGTTCAAAGGTTTGTTTGTAGTCTATCACTTCCTCTCGCCTTATCCTTAAGCAACTAGTCTGACTTTGTTCCTGACTATTACTTCATTGTAATCCAACTTATTTCTAAGATACCCATTTTGTTCCAATGATTGGGTAATTTCTAGGTCTTTTCACTCGGGTCCAGACCTTATTTTTTCAAACTGAGCTAGATATTCCTACATTGCAACAACCCAGTGGGGATCATTGTCTGCTTCTCAAACTTCTTGGGTTCATATTGGGAAAGAGAACATTGTAGCATAACCTTAGTTGCTAGTTTGTTCCTTATTCTTACTCCCAAATTCACATCTCCTATCACTTGAGATTGTGGATGATCCTTGATAATTGCTCTCTCTGGATCTCTTCTAGCTTGCCCAAGGGTAGAGAATATCTCTTCATGTGCTTCCTCTTCATTTGGATCATTTTTATCTGCATTCTCAGGTTCAACAACCTACTCTCGGGTCTGAACTGGAACTGGAGCTGAACTGGTGTTTATTTCAACCAGGTCTTCATCATCAGAGTTAGCTTCAACACTTTCTTACTGATGATAGTGCTCTTTAGATGATCTATTTCCATTTTCCTTCAATGTTAATTGTTCCAACTCAGCAACTAGATGATCTTCCTGCAAAATATTTTTGGTGAAAGTTTCCTCCCACTTAAAAAATGGATGAGCTTTATTAAACATTACACGCATGATCTTTTCTATCTTGAGAGTCCTTTTGTTGTAACACCTATAAGCCATGCTAGATGATGAATAGCCTAGAAAGATACAATCATTAGTCTTCTTGTCAAATTTGGCAAGATGATTGTTTCTATTATTGAGAATGTAGAAAGTACAACAAAATATCCTAAAGTATGATACTATTGGTGGTTTTCCCTTCAATAGCTCGTATGGAGTCTTCAACTTAGTCCTATGGATGAGACTCTCATTCAAAACATAGTTGATAATGTTAACTACTTCAGCCCAAAAGGACTCAGAGAAGTTTGACTCAGCCAATAATGTCCTTGATTTAATTATAGTTCTATTTTTTCCTTTAGCTACCCAATTTTTTTGAGCAGTTTTAAGTGCTGAAAAGCTGTCTTATTTCTCCATCATCACAGAATCTATAGATTAATTGGTTTTCAAACTCTATGTCATGGTCACTTCTGATCATAGACACTTGTATCGAATTCAGATTGAATCTGTTTAATGAATATTGAGAGGATCCAAAATGTGTCAGACTTAGCTTTCAGAAAGAACACCCAGCTGAATCTAAAAAAATCATCCACAATTATCAAGGTATATGATTTTTCCCTAGCTTTGAGTGGAGATTGGACCAAATGGGTCCATATGCAATAAATAAAGTATTCTAGGTGAATCATTCTTACCAATTGGTTTGAATAATGATTTAGTTTGTTTGCCTAATTGACATGATCCACATGAATTCAATTTCTTATACTTACCTTTTGATAAGGCTCTAACCAAATTATTCTTTACAAGCTTGGCTATGACTTTGTGGTTAAGATGACCAATCCTCCATATGCCAAAACTTATTTCTGTCCTTGTCAGAATTGAATTGACAGATTTCTTTTATATTTGAGCTGAAGTTAACTACATATACATTGCCTTTCCTAAGACCAGATGACACTATTTTATCTATTTTAATGTTGACTATTTGACATAGGTTGTGAGTGAATACAACCTTGTATTCGCATCACAAAACTGACTAATGTTAATAAGATTATGTTGAAGTTCTTCAATATAAACTGCCTTGGTGAAAGAGATGTCTGCAATTTTGATCACGCCATAGCCTTTGGTTTGACTATAATTGGAGTCACCAAAGATTACCTTAGGGTCATCCTTGACCTTATAATGTTCCGACAGTTTTTTGTGTCGAGTCATATGTTTGGCGCAACCACTGTGTAAATACCACAGCTGATTTGTCGAAGGACAGTCCCTCCCCTGCACATGCAATTAAACATTAGATGGAACCCAGGTTACCTTGGGCCCATTGCTTCTTTTACCATTATAAGGGATGATGAAAGTGTAAACATGCCTTTCATGATACCTCTTATGATGAAAGAGTGTTGGCCTGTTAAACAAACAACTTCTAACATCATGTTCTTTTCTTAAACAATTAATACATTTATGTTTAAAAGAATGAGAATTAGAAAACATAATTGTATTAAACCTATTCAAATCTTGTACTGGGAAGTTGCTTCAACTTGAACTTGACGCAACTTTCTGGTTGCGTCGATATGAATTTGACGCATAAATGAGATTGCGTCAATATGAGGTCGATGCAAATCCATGCAAACACATCTGCAGAGTAAGCAAATTTTTTGATTTTTGGGGCTTTATTACCTATGAGTTTCTTACATAAAATACCCTTATTTTTATTAGGTGAGGTACCTATATTAAAGATAGTGAAGACAGTAATCTTTACAGGGTCATCAACGTCTACAATTATTGTGAGTTGTGTTCGTTAAGGTTAACAAATGTTATGAGATTTTTTCCATGCAGTTGTGCTGGATATTTTACCTGAGCTAGTTGTCTCAGCACCAAAATCTAAGTGATTGAACCTCATAGTGAGATTCTTAATTATGTTTTTGAGCTTTTGACTTCTTCCATTTAAAGAGTGCTCAAAGAATTTTGCCTTTGCTAGCTCATCTTTGAAGGTTTTGTTTTCTTCAATTAATTCATTTATCTGTTATTTTAAGTTTTCCACTTCGATTTAGAAAAAGTTCATAGGACTTGAGTTTGCCTAACAGAGCATTAGTAGTGATTTCCCTGTGACATCTGAACTCTCTGATGACCCAGATCCTTGAGTTCCACCTGCTTGAGAAGCACATGAGAAGTTTTTCATTAATCTCTGTGAGTGAGATCTCCTTGCCCAGTCCCCTGAGTTCACTCACAATAGTGTTGAACCTCTCATACATTTCAACATCTGGCCCTTCATCTTTCCTCTGGAGGTTCTCATATTGGGATATGAGAATGGAGCTTTTGTCCATTCTTTCATCAGAATTTCTATTCACAATCCCGGTAAGGACTCCCGGATCTCTTTGACTGACTGTCAATCAACTACTTTCTTGAAGATCTCATCTAACATGGTAGATACTGGATGTTTATTGCCTTTGCATCCCAGTTTTTTACTCTCTTCTCTTCTTCAGTCCATTCAGATCTTGGAACATGTTCTTTTGTAGTGCTCCCACTAGCATCTTTATTGAAGGGCATTGATGGTCCTGTAAGAATAGAACTAAAAATACCTTCATCAAAATAGTTTATGTATAATTTAATTCTAACCTTCCAGAGTGTAAACTTCTCTATGTTACACACTAAAAGTCTTGTGGATGCAAATCCTTTAAAGTTATTTGATAACATTTTGAAAGTAAATTTCTATGATTATATGCTTAACTAACTATTCAACTATTCAGATCTTTTGATCAATGAGTTAACCTTTATTTGATCAACCTAGCTCTGATACCAATTGAAAGTGACAACAACTGACTAAATGCTAAGAGAATTCTCTGGAGGGGGCGGTGTGAATAGAGATTTAAAATTTGATTTAATTAAATTACTGATTTTCAACTAGCATAGAATTTGTATTCACAAAAAATTAGGCAGAGAATTATTGTAGTAAATAAAAACATAGTTTTTATATCAATCACAGAAAAATACAACACAAAAGACACCAAAACTATAGTAGTTCCCTAAAATTTGGATACATCCACTCTTCTATCACTTTGGTAGGAATACACTATCGCAGTGTTCGAGTCTTTTGATAAGGAGACTCTAAGAACTAACAACTAGATCTTTTGATAAGGAGATCTTAAACCAACACCAGATCTTTTGATAAGGAGAACTTGAACCGCTGGTTGACCGAGTCTTTTGACGAAGAGACTCTTAGAACCAATGATTGAATCCTTTGATGAATGATTCTTAAAACCCTTTACTAAACAATACAAGAAGAGATGATTTGAGAAAGAAGAAGATTGAAATAAAGTAAAGTTTTCAAAATGAGTCTTTTCTCAGCAAGAATCTGAGGACTGTAAGCACTAAGTGATCTGGATCCATTCAATATGATGAATTATTGTTTGAGAAGAAGTTACTAGGATTATAAACCTCGGATCCGCAAAAAATGAATATTATTGCTTCCAGCAACAACAAAGAAGAAGAAGATGAGTATGGCTGTTGTCAAATTCTATCAGAATGTTGTGTCTCTCTGTATCTTTTGTGTATTCTTCTATCGTTTGAGTATATCTTTTTTTGTATAAATTCGAATTTCTCCTCTTTATAGAAACTTTCTTCAGAAAGAATGAAATTATATTTTTTTTCCAACTTTGTCTTCAATAAGTAGGTTGCCCGCTTGGTATAGTGGCTGAGTCTCTTGGTGTCTCATGGAGGGTTCTGGCTCAAATTCTGGCAGCATTAATTTTTCCCCACTATAGTGGGATAAAGGCTTGAGTGTTGTTGTTATCGTCTTCAATAACTCTCGAAATATTTTTTCAAAATTCTTTGAATTATGCTCTTTTGAATTTTGTGGAGAAATATTTCCTTTAAACCTTCTTCCAACAGCTAAAAATATTTGGAAGAATTCCATAAAATCTTCAATATGTTGAATCCTTGTTTGGGAAGAAGTTGCGAGGATTATAAGCCTTGGGTCCACAGAAGATTGAATATTATTGCTCCCAGCAGCAAAAAAGAAGAAGAAGATGAGAGGTGTTGTCGAATTCTATCAGAATATTACGTCTCTCAGTATCTTCTGTATATTCTTCTATCGTGTGAGTATATTTTTTTTGAATAAATTTGAATTTCTCCTCTTCATATAAACTTTTTTCAGAAGGAATGAAATTATATTCTTTCAATTCTATTTTGAATAACTCTCGAAGTATTCTTCAAAATTCTTCCAAATAAGCTCTTTTGAAATTTGCAGAGAAGTTTTTTTTCTTTATGTCTTCTTCTAACAACTAAAAATATTTAAAAGAATTCCATAAAGTCTTCCTGGAATTAAATAAGCCTAGACAGATCTGTTGATGCGGAAGTGGCACCACCAGGTAACGATGTTCGAAGTTCGAACTAGTGGGGATGATGGAGGAGGTTGATGAGGAACTGTCGAGTAGCCGGTTACTTTGACGGTTATGATTAGAGGTTGATGTCGAGGGAGAAGAGGAGAAGAGAAGAAGAGGGGCCGCTTGCAATGGCAACAACAGACTTCGCCCGCCGCGGCTTAAATGTCGCTCTTGCGACGGGCTTTCCTTTGATTATGAATCAGTGTCATAGCTTGAGTTGTTCCTTTACATGAAAAATATAATGAGTACAAAAGGAAGCTGACGGCTAGAAGGAAGAAATTGCCAGAGACAGCGCGGGCTGAGCGAGTAGGTCGGTAAACCGTGCGAAAAGCTGATCCCGAGCTCGCTGCCTTAGGCCGAGCGGGCTGCGCGATCAGGTAGGGACGATTGATTAGGTCGCGCGGACAGGGGAAAACCGAGAGGCCTGTTCGCGCGGGTTAAGGACAGAATCCGCCCGGTCAGGTGGGCAGACCGCTGATCAAGGCCGGCAGATAGGAAAGTTGTGGCCGCAAGGTTTGATGCGATAGTTGTCCCCGGGGGTCGTCCTCCTCAAATGAGAGGTATGGAGATCTATTTATAGGCTGAAGGAGGCGACGTCCAGAACTGGGCTCGATGACGTCAGCTCGATGGTACAGGCGAGCTGGGATTGAGCCCGCGGCATGCTGTGCGAGCTGTGGAGTTGTTCGCCTGCTGCTCGGTAGAAGCCGACGCTGAGAAGCTGGAGATGCTTCAGACTGCATATAGAGTCTGCCTGGTGCATGACGGACAGGGTGAGTCAGCTGCTGGATGAGACGAGCCCGCCACCTACTGAAGGGCGACCTGGAGGCAGGTCTCCTTCTGCTGGGCGAACTGGGGACAGGCCGTCTACTACTTGGAAGAGGCAAGTCCACCCTAACGTGGACTGAAGTTGAGTCCGCTCCATGCTGTGCGGACTGATGAGGAGATGACCTGCTGCTGGAAACGAGTTCGCCTCCTGCTGCGGCTTGACTGTCCTTCATCTGTTAGCGGACTAAGACCGAGTCCTCCACCTTTGTGTAAACAAGGATAGAGTCCGCCTACTTCTAGCGGACTGAGGTGGAGTCTGCCTCGTGCTTAGGAGGTCCACTGCCAAGCGGTCTGTTGAGAAGGCTTCTCGCGGACTGGAATCCGAGGCCGCCTCTCGCACGCGGAATGAAGAGCCTTGGTCTAGGCCGATTCTTGCTCGTGGCGACCTGGAGGAGGGGAATTCTTCTGGGCGACCTGGAGGCAGTCCGCCCGCTGCCGGGCGACCTGGAGGCAGTCCGCCCGCTGCCGGGCGACCTGGAGGCAGGTCGCCTACCGCTGGGCGATCTGGAGGCAGGCCGCCTTCTTCTGGAAGGGTTGAAGAGGGTATCCGACTAGTCCTTGGCAGACTGAGGTAGATTGGAAAGGCTGTCCGCACCTGTAGAAGAGGGAGATCCATCGCGCGGTTAGCCAGACTAACCGTGCGGCCTGCAGGGGCGGACTGAGGAAGCAGTCCGCACCCTTGCAGAACATAGCTGCTGCGCGACCTCGGCGGTCAGACCGGGGAGACGACCCTTGCCGCGCGGCCTGAGCGGATAGAGAAGTCTATCCGCCCAACCCAAAAAGCGGGCTGAGACAGGCCGCGACCTCTAGGGGGAACTTGGAGCAGGCCGCGGCTTGTGAGCTAGCTACCTTTGGAGGGATCGCCGATGTCTGGGTTAACATAATCCCCGCACTTTTTTAAGTTTGCGGGAAACTTCGAAAAAGTAGAGGTAACCCCTAAAATTGCGATCGTCCCCTCAGAAATATAGTAGAAAAAGCAAGGGGGCATGGAGAGATAAAACCTGATGTCTCTTCTCAGAAAGGTCTTGTAAATACTTATTTTTTCCTGCAAAGGAGAAGATTTGTAAGTGGAAAGAGGCACATCTTGTGTGTACCTGAATTGTTATTGCAAAGTAAAGAAGACTTGTGAATGCCTTCTACTGAGCTCTGCAAAACAAAAGTGAGAGGGAGTATAGAAGAACAATAGTTTGCAGGTACCTGGGCGGAGCTTGCAAGCGGCTGCTAATCTTTGCGAAAAGAAGAGTAATAAGCAGGTATAAAAAAATAATTCGTAAGTACCTGAGGGAAAACTTGCAAATATCTGCAAAAAGAAGAGTGAGCAGCAGATATGAAAGAAAAGTTACTCGCAGGTACCTGAGGGGAACTTGCAAATATTTGCTAAGCTCTGCAAAAAGAAGAGTGAGTAGCAGATATGAAAGAAAAAGTAACTCGCAAGTACCTAAGGGGAACTTGCAAATATCTGCTAATCTCTGCAAAAAGAAGAGTGAACAACATATATGAAAGAAAAGTAACTTTCAAATACCTGACGGGAACTTGCAAATATCTGCTAATCTCTGCAAAAATAAGAGTGAGCAGTAGATATGAAAGAAAAGTAACTTGCAAGTACATGAGGGGAACTTGCAAATATCTGCTAATCTCTGCAAAAAGAAGAGTGAGCAACAGATATAAAAGAAAAGTAACTCGCAAGTACCTGAGGGGAACTTGCGAATGTTGATGCAGTAAGCATGATATAATTTGATAACAAAAGAAATGTTCGACAAACTCTATTATTACCCGAATAAAAAACAGAGTAGGATCAAGTAGAGATCAAACCACAATAATAATCTTCTTGCGTGATCAGATACGACATCCTCAATATGAAATCCAGATCAGGCAGATGTAGTCCGAGCACCCCAAATTCTCTCCGCGCGACTTAAGAACAGGTCGCGGTGAGAAGTAAGGGGAATCAGAGAGGTCGCGCACACCAAGGGCAACGACAAGGAGAGAAAGAAGTCGCGCGAACAATGCGCAAACAGGTGGAAGAAACAAGTCGCGAAGACAGGTCGCGAGAAGAAAAGATCAAGCCGCGCGGACAGGTCGCGCGGACAGAGAAAGCTCACCGAATCAGGAGGAAAAGATCGAGTCCTCTAATACCATGTGCGGACAAAAAACAAGTAGACCGAAAAATTGGAGTAACAAAATTTTTTTATCCAAAAAAGGTGTGTATTATAAAGGTATAACCTTCCTTTTATAGAATGAAGGAGATGAAAGAGATTACAAATAAGAAATGTGAGACTAAATAATTACAAGTATATACGGCTTTACAAATAAACAAACCGAACAAGTCGCGCGGTTAGACGAATAGGCTAACCGCTCGACAACCACCAGAAAGAGAGTACAAGCTGGCACAGAGAACAAGCTGCCACAGAAGACCGCTAGACCGTCGGTCTCCAAGTCACCTGAGACAAACCGCCAGACCGCCGGATACCAAATAGAAACAGCTCGACAGACAAGCCGCTGAGATAAACCGCCAGACCGAACAACCCCCAAATAGCAACAGACCGCCCAGCCTCATACTGCAACAGACCGCCCGGCCTCCACACTGCAACAATGGAATACCATGCAATCAAACTATGTTGCACACATAATTCCACTAACTTTCCTACATCATCTTTTTTTTTACTTGAGATAAAGTGGGCACCTTGATCGGGCGTCCTACAATCACCTAAATCACATCATTTCTATACTGGGATCGGGGCAAACCATGGGCAAATTTCGTATAGATATTTTCGAACTTCCATTCAGGGATTGAAAGAGGTTATAGAAACCCATTGGGTCGTTGACATTCTTCTAAAACACACATTTGCTTTGGTGGAGGGGTAGACTAAACCGGATGGTTCAGTCTCCTTGATCTTTTGCCTTTTTCGATGATAAATAGCTCCAAACCGGCTCCAAGTCATGTCATTCCCGCCGTCTTCGAAAAATTGCTTGTCCTCAAGCTGAAACTCAGGACATTTCTCTTTGAGATTGTCGTAATCCACCCAAATTCGTTCAGACTCACCCGTTCCCTTCTAGTGGATCAGCAGTCATACGATGGACTTTACCTGCGCTGTCTTAATCCTGGCTTTAAGAATCTTTTTTGGTATTGGCCGAACTCTGCCTAGTTCTGCTACATCTGGCAATGGACTAACATTTGCAGCATCCCCTTGCGCAATCCTTTTGAGCAGCGACACATGAAAGGTTGGGTGGATTCAGGAGTCTGCCTGAAGTTCTATGGTGTACGTCATGACCTCCACCTTACTGAGGATTTGGAAGGGCTTGTGGTAGCAGGGTGCAAGGTTCTGGTTCTTCGCTCCTGCCACCAACAATTGTCTGTATGGTTGTAATTTGAGGTACACCCTCTCTCTATTCACCAGGGGATCCAGATACTCCACCTCTTGTTTCCCTGCCAGCGACACAGAGTATGCTAACGACCTTCCTTCTTGTATCAGCACCGCCCCCAGACCGTTCCCCGACATATCTGATCTGTTTCCACTATGAACAACTTGGCAAAATCTGGTAATGCTAGCACTGAGGTCGTCACTATTGCCTCCTTCAGTGTTTGGAATGCTAACTCTGCATCTCTTCCCCAATCAAACATCCCTTTCTGGAGTAATGCAGTCAACGACTTAGCGATCTTCCCGCAGTAGCCCGTTAGTCCCAAAAATCCTCGCAACATCTTGATGTTGGATGGGCGTGGGCCACTCTGCCATGCTCTGGTTTTTCCGTGGGTCCATTCGAACCCCTTCTCTATTCACCAGGGGACCCAGATACTCCACCTCTTGTTGTCCGAAAGAGCACTTCAACCTCTTCACGTACCAACTCTGCTTCCTGAGAACTTGCAGCACCATCAACAGGTGCTCCATATGTGGCTCCAACTCGGACTCTAGATGAGGATGCCATCGAAGACGACCAACACAAACGTCCGCAACCACGACCTGATTGTTTCGTTCATGACCATTTTAATGGTAACTGGCACATTTGCCAACCCGAAAGATATCACAAGGAATTCGTATTGCCCCTCATGTGTTCAGAAAGCTGTTTTTTCTATGCCCCTTTCACATGCGGATCTGATGGTACCCCGCCTGCAAGTCCAACTTCATGAAATTCTGGGCTCCATGCAATTCATCCAAAAACTCTTCAATGATCAGAATCAGAAATTTGTCTTTAGCTGTGACCCCGTTGAGAGCTCTGTAATCTATACAAAATCTCCAAGTTTCGTTCTTCTTTTTCACCAATAGGACAAGAGAAGAAAATGAACTTGTGCTGTGTCGAATGGTCCTTTCCCGCAACATTTCTCGGATGCATCTCTCGATCTCCTCCTTTTGTATGTGATGATACCTGTATGGCCGTACACTGGTGGACTCCGCGCCTCCTTAATCATGATCCGGTGATCGCATGCTCACAGTGGTGGCAACCCCTTTGGTGTCTCAAAGACCTCCTCGAACCTTCCCAAGACCTCCTACAATTTTTCTGAAATCCGTTCCTTTCGCTCCCCCGGATCTCCGCCAGTCAGGACCCAAGGCATGAGGTAGTCCTGCTCAACCCATTTCTCCAGAGGCAAGATAGTGTGTTCTTTCACCCAAGGAACTATATTGCTTTATAGTTTGTGCTTCTTTTCCTCATTTGTGAACTCCATGATCATTGTTCTCCCAATCGTTTGTAACTAGTTTCAGCTGCCCCAACCACTAAACCCCCAACACGACATCTGATCCCCGGACTGGCAGTATATACAAATCCACATGACACCTAAATCCCTATATCATATGTGACACCTTTCTCACGTCCCCCGTGCACTGTAGGAGTTTTTCGTCTGCTACGAGCACCTTGAACACCTTGCCCTCTGTCAGTGTAATGACTAATTTCTTTGCGACCTCATTATCCTCATTGTGGAGGGTTGCTCGCCTCCCTCGGTAGGAGCTTCATAGTTTTGATCCTCCACCTTCTCTGTCATCCTCATTGTGGAGGGTTGCTCTCCCCCTCTAAAGCCTGAATGAATACTTCAATATCTTCCAAATCGAGGACCTCCCTGTCCTCGTTAGCCTTTGGTTCCTCCTCTTGTAACATGTAAACCTGAACCACCTTACCCTTGTGTTCGAGAACAAATTGCTCATCACAAGTGTAGCACAACCCCTTAGTCCGCCGATCCTGCATCTCCTGCCACAACATTCGCTTCACGGCTGCTTCCTTCCGTGTGGATGAGCTGCTGGTTCCTTTGAATGCCCCATGTTCTGCTTCCTTGCTACTCCCTCGGTAATTTTTTTCCTCCCCGTCTTCCAATTTCTCCTCCTGCAACCGGGCCATCTCGATGGCTTATGCTATGCTCTTGGGCTGAAACACATGCACCACGCCACTAATTTTGTCCTTGAGTCCGGCCATATAACACCCCAGAAGCGCCTTCTCTGACCACTGCACCTGGTTAGCTAACCTTTCAAACTCCTTTCTATACTCACTGACGTTCCCTGTCTGTCTCATCTTATTCAGCATCATATCGAAGTCCTCATATTCGGTCGGCCCAAACCTCGCGATGAGCCCATCAAAAAATTCCTCCCATGCGGGGTAGGGTCGCTGCCTCCTCCACCAACTCAACCACTGGTAGGAATCCCCTTCCAGATGAAAAGAAGCGATGTGCACCCATTGGTGCTCGGGAAGCTCCTGGTACTCAAAGAACATCTCGGCCATCTCAATCCATTCCAACGGGTCTCCGGATTTGTACTTGGGAAACATCATCCTCGTCAGACGGGGTTGCACTGGTGGCTGGTGTTGTGGTGCCTGCGGCTATAGAAATCTGGAGGGTGTCCCCAACCTTGATTCCATGACCCACCATTCTCCCCCGACCATCCTCTGCCTTGCAAAATGGGCCTCCGACCCCAGTGGTCCTCCGCTAGCACTTCTCCTTCCCACCGGTGCGGGTTTTGTGCTCCCCCGATCCATCTCGCGCCGGTGCCGTTGCTCCCTCTCCTTCCCCTTAGCCCTTATGAGGCTACCGGAAGGGCTGATCGCCTCCTATTCTCGTCTCCACATCCCACTGGTTCTTGTCGTCCTCTCGCCAGACCACATGCGGCTGTCGCTGCTGCCGGACGCCCCCAGTTCCTTGGTGAAACCACAAGAGCCCCCGGAGCCGTCGTCGGGCTCCCAGACACCGCGCGGATGCTTCCCCTGAGCTCGCTGGCCAGGGACATCGCCCCCTTAGCCCCGCCAGATCCGTCGACCCCTGCATCTGACGCAATCGGCGAAACCCCCACTGCATTCCTCCGATCGGCCGACACCTTTCCCACGCCACTGAAATCGGCCGTGTCGTCGGCTGCTACCCCCTTGCCACGAGTCGTCGCCCGCTCGATGCGGCCAAGCCGCTCTCCGAGCTCCTGCGTTGCCTCCACAAAAGCCGCATGGGATCGCTCCTCCCCGTTGCAGTTCTTTTGCGATAGCTCTTGCTTCAACACCTCTACCGGGTCCCGTAAGCCTTGTTGTCCCTCTTCCAGCACCTCTGATAGCAATTGTTATGCCACTGTTACTCCTACGCTGAGAAGAGAAGAATACCTGCGATAAAATCCTCGATTCCCTAGGGGTGCGACGACATCACCGCCAAATACCTAGCCATGAACTGGCTGGGCCCAACCGGTTTGCTTAGGAGGGGGAGACTGAACCGGACCTTGATCTTTGGCCCATTCTAATGATATACCGCCCCGAACCGGCTTCAGGTCATATCAGACACCTAATCAAAAACAAAGCTACACCCCTCTTCATCCCAGGTCGCCAAAAGGATTTTTTTAAAGTCCATATACATCTTCATACTTCCTGGATGAATGAAGTACTTCGTGAAGTGAGCCTTAAATATCAATTCTCCGCGAAGCTTGTCAAAACGCGGAACACATATTCCATTTCTTCTTCAAGAGTCCGCCGATTATCTCCCAATCACTATCTTCGCCCTTCTGGCTTCAAACACTAAAGATTATAGATCCTCATCAACATTGGTTGTCTCTAGAATCTTGTCCGCTATATTGCATTGCAGCTCGATCCAGCTCAAACAAGCTACTTTTGCATCGCCTCTCCCAACATAAGTAATATCTAACGTCTTGAAGTCCCACACAAACTAGTCGCTGTGCACCTCAATCCAATTGCCTTAACCTGAGTACTTCTTACTTATAACGCCAACCACAACGTTCATCTCCTGACATATACTGAATCTCTACATCGTAGTCGTGAAGGAACTCGACCCACCCGCGCTGCCTCATGTTCAGCTCTTTCTGTTTCAGAAGATACACCAGACTCTTATGATCTGCAAAAATCTCAACCTTTGCACCATAGACGTAGTGCCTCCACAACTTTCAAGAAAAAAAATCACCGCCGCCAATTCCAAGTCGTGAACTGGGTAATTCTTCTTATGAGGATTAAGCTGTCTCGAACCAAAAGTTATGACACTGTCGTGCTTCACTAGAACACAACCCAAACCGTAACATGATGCGTTGCTAAAGATCCGTAATTTTTCAGTCCCACCAGGAAGACTTAGGAGTTAGGATTGAAGTAAACATCAACTTTTCCTTCAGAGTCTCAAAAGATTGGTTGCACTCACGTGTCTACACAAACTTATGATCCTTGTGAATGAGAGATGGACAGGGAAATGCTATCCATGAGAAGTTCTCCACGAACTTTCTGTAGTATCCGACTAGTCTAAGGAAGATCCTGACTTCCGCAACAATCTTCAGTACATACCAATCTCTAATGGCCTCAACCTTCTCTAGATCCGCCGCCACCCCATTACCACTAACCACGTGTCCTAAGAGCGCAACTTCTTCAATTCATAACTCACATTTGGAGATTTTAATATATAGCCGGTTCTCCCTCCAAATCTGCATCACTCACCTCAAGTGAGCTTCATGCTCAACCTACGATTTAGAGTACACTAGTATGTTATCAATAAAGACCACTATAAACATTTCTAGATATTTTTTGAACGCACGGTGTTGGGAATATTGTGCTCAAGATTCCTGATTTGAATACGACCTTAAGATGACAATAAACATCTTGTATTTGATGGTTGTTCTAGTTTTGATGTGATAGATTTAACCTAAGTGCATGACTAATGCATGATTAGACACTTGGTCACCCAAACAAGATTCTGCACTTGTAATCCCTTAGGGAGCAAAATTTATGTTGATCTCTATACTAATTATATATTAGACATGCCACTATCTTTGAGAAAAGTCACTAAGGGCAAAAGAAATCAAAAACATGATCAAAGATTTGCCTAAGTAAAAAAATCGGGTGCATTGACAAAAAGCTAAGTAAAAACTCGACTGCATCGATTCACGACTAAGGAAAAATTCGACTGCATTGAGCTCACGGCTAAAGAAAAATTCGACTGCATCCAGTTTACGGCTAAGGAAAAATTCAACTGCTTCGAGTTCACTGCTAAGGAAAATTCGACTACATTGAGTTCATAGCTACGAGAAAATTAGACTGTATCAAAGAGAAAAAGTTTGACTGCATCGACTGCATCAAAGAGAAAGATTCGACTGCATCGACTACATGAAAACTGTGTTGCTGTAGGTAGATTTTGGCTAAGTGTAAGGAGTTTCCTTATATGACCTCTATTTGTTTTATGCTGACCATGAACACTTCACATGAACCATTTGACTGTCTTTGACATCATGTAAGGTCACATAAACCAGTCAACTACAACTTGACACGTGGCACAACGGTCAAGTTCTTGATTTAAACCACAGATTGTGTAAGGAATTCAAATCAAATTGATTTGCGGATTTTGCTGCTTATTCTCAGAGATTGACAACAATGAGAATAATTCTAATTCATTAGAGAATATTTTCAAGATTTCGAATCCTTTCGTGAATCAAATTTTGACAGCCGTTGTTCATTTCAAATCAAGATTAGTTCCTAAAGTGCCTACTGCTCATATGAATGAATCTAGCAAGAATATTTTCAAGATTGAAAATCTTTCTTATGTAGATTTAATATAGTCGTTTGTGGTTTCCTAATCAAGTATTTGTCAAATGAAGATTATGCTAGCCGTTATAGAATTTAAATTGAAACTTCATTCACTCTACTGACCAAACAATGTATAAAAGGAGGACTTGATGATTTGCGAAGTATTTCTGGAGAGTTTTGCAAGTTCAAGCCCTTGAGAAATATTCACAAGCACTCAAAATTCACAGCGAGTTTTTTACTACTATTCTTCTTAGTCATGTGAAAGAATTGCTCAGTGGTCAACCTTCAAAGAGTTCATCTTCAACCACTACAAGTCATCTTGATCGAGCCAACTATTCCAAGAAGATATTTCAAGTGCTGTTCAAGATAAGGAAGAAGAAACCTGCTGTGTGTGCCTTTATTTGAAGACTCAAACTCTTGGGTGTTGAGTCAAAATCACTGTAACCTATTACTATGTAGGATCCTCCTAGGATCTGAGTTTGTAAGGTTCATTTGAGAATCTGAGTGTAGGATTTGTTTGCAAATCAGAGGTATCTTGGTATCCTGAGTTGTAAAGCTAGAGGGTAGCCTGAGTTTGTAGGGCCTGCGGTGCCTGAGGTGTAAGGCTAGAGGGTAGTCTTAGTTATAGGGCTTGTGTTGAAGCTTAAGGTGTAAGATATTCGTGAAGGTTTGAGGTAGGGAACATTTTTTCCCGAGTTTGTAAGATCTGAGGATCCGAGAATAGAATTTGGAGGAGTTTTAACCTAATCTAGCACTCTGCTAAATTGGTGTAGAGGAAAAGTAAATGTACCCATTCTTGGGGAACCACTATAAATCCTGGTGTCCTGTGCTGTGTGATTATTCTGTGATCTGCTCTTTCATTGTGCTCTAAGTATCATATCCAAATAAATCTTTAAAAATCAGTAAATCACCTATTCACCCCCCTCTAGGTCAGTAGCAACCCTCATCTTTCACACGGTTTATCACATCCACAAACACAAACGACTTGATTGTAAATCCAAACGGCATAACAAAAAACACAAAATGTTCATACCTCGTTCCAAAAGCAGTTTTTGGGATATCCTCTTCCCGGATCCTCTGTTGGTAGTGCCCCGAATTCAAGTCTAACTTTAAGTACATCGTCAACCCAACCAACTGATCAAAGAGGTTGTTGGTGCGCGGAATCAGATACTTATTCTTCATGATAAACTTATTTAACCCACTGTAGTCTATGCATATACACATACTACCATCGTTTTTCTTCGAACAATTCCGGTGCACTCCACAGTGAAGAGCACGTCAAATGTTCCCTTGATCTAAAAGTTCTTGCACTTGAATCTTCAACTCAACAAACTCTTTCGATGCCATCTTATTCAGAGTATGTGACACTGTTCTCACACCGGGTATCAACTCTATTGTAAAATCGATCTCCCATTGAGGAGGTGCTCCAAGAAGCTCATCAAGAAACACATCCTCAAACTCCACAACTGGCACATATCTAATTGCTATCGTTGTAAAGTGAGTCTCTAACAAAGCCACAAACATTTCTCTTTGATTTACTGCACGCATCACTAGAATGATGAAAATTAGGGAGCAAATAACTACAGTCAAACCTTTAAATTGGGTTTCATCTTGTCCTCCAATCCACAAGTCCACTAACTTTTTATTGCAATTTGCAGCCAATATTAGCTCTTTGCTATACTAGCCAATTCATTCCCAAAATAACATCGAACTCCATTAATAGCAAGATCACCGCTTCCATATTGAAGTCTTGTTGATTTATCCTTAGGATAACATGACCCTCGTGCTCGTGCTCATGAACAAATCATCTGGCATCCACACCCTCAGCTCCAACCCGCTTCAAAGGGTTTCACACTAATACTACAAATAAGGCTAACCGCGCGGAAAGAATGTGATGCCCCCGTATCGAATAAAACTTTAGCAGACACGTTGAAGACTAAAATGATGTCTAATCAAATATGCAACATAGGTGGTCGCAATCTAACATTATTGAATCTGAAATACCTACAAAATCACATATTTTGATTTTCCATACCTGTCACCACATCGATTTGACAAATAGCCTCCTACTGTCTAAGACTGCAAGCTCTAGGCTACACTTGTGGGAATTGTGAAGTGTTTGATTTCCCCGCCTTTCCTTTCTCAGAACAGATAAGACCCGAATGCACCGTGGGCTCCTACCTTTGTTCTTCCTCGATCCCTCCATTGGGACAGTTCCTAGCTATGTGACCTAGCTTGCCACACTTAAAACAAGTTGGAGGTCCCCTCGAATGGTCCTCACCAGAAACAACTCCACTCTTCTCGCCCATTTTCTTTTCTGAGGAAGGAATCTCTTCTTTCCTTCGCTTTCATTAGGCTTCCATTGAGATTGAGAATGTTTCTCTTCTCTTTGCTTTGGTGCAAATCACTTGTGACACTGAGTCCACTCAAAGTCCAACTCCGAGGTCCTGACCACTTCCACTAACTCACAGAAGCCTGCCGTCCTTAAAGTTATGAGTGCGCGTCGTAAGCTGTCCCAAAGTCCTTCATATAAACGGTTACACCTCTCCTCTTGACGACCAAAACAAGTGAACTCCTGCAAGTTATTCGTTCACAAACATGTCCCGCTGAACTAATCTCAAAAATTGCTTTTGAAGGGCTAGCCTCATCCCAAGCGCAATGTAATGCTTCAAAAAGTGTCTATGAATTCTCCCATAGTGGGAAGACGTTTAGGTAACTGTCTACCATGTTCTTCCAATCACCACAACTTTGCGTCGCCCTTGAGCATGAAGGACGCAAAAGACGTGTTTCTCTCCTCGGTGGTCTCAAATGCCTCCAATTGTTCCTTAATCCTCTCCATCTAGTCCTCTACATCGGCCGGTGTGCCGAGTTCCTTGAATATACGAGGATGAAAACTCAGAAAATATTTCAGCTGCTGGTGGTCCCTCTACCCATCCGTGCTCTGCCAACTTCTTTGCACACCCTAAAAATCCATCTTGTGTGACAAGTGCTGCACTAAGTAGCACTCTTGTGGCTTTAGATGCTTCCACTACATTTGTTATTTTGTGACAAAAGTCTGCAGGAGACATGTTCTTGTTCAGGAGGCCCCATGTCGTGTCACTTCTAGCCGTAGGGTTCTCACGTGCTCTAGAAGTCCCCACATTGTCATTCACACCCTTACACAATTAATAATTCTCATCAGATTATATCCAATAATCAGTCATCAATCATGTTGACACTTAGTGTAAACTGCAACGACTAAACAATCAGTGGTGGAATAATCAACTGTTTTGCAAAGTGCTTGCAGAATCTATAAAACTGTTTGGATGAACATCGTTTGCAATGTTGCTTCAAATGGAGAAGCTGTTTAAGCAGTTTGACAAAACAGATGTGCTGTGCACAATATAGTTTTTTTTAATTTAGAGACACAAAATAAGATTATGTAGTTTACTTAATATTTTTTTTATAAGTGCTAAAAATCGAAAGGAGTTCCTCATTTATAATCCATAGTAATAATGCATTTTTAATTAGAAAAAATAATGCATAAGGTTCAAGAACAAGAGCAGCCATGTCCAACTCTGATTGTGAGGGAGAAGAACCATGCCATAAGCACTTTCTGGTAAGTGCTGCCTTGTCGTGAAAAGAATTAAGTCCTTAAATTGTTTTCGGCCTTGGATCAGGGTTTGGAGATGCAGAGGAGCTCGAGAGAGGGCCATCGCCTGTCGTGGACGAGAGGTTGGTTCAGGCGGCAGTCGCCGTTGAGAGTTTTGACGTTGGTGTAGTTGATACGATTTTTGGTTCTTTTGGAATTTCCACTGTAGTACTGCACAGGAAGAGAACAAGCAGCGGCGGCCGGAGGAAGGAATCAAAAGTGTTTCGCGGAGTGACAAAAGGCGGAGGTGACGCGTGAAATAGTAGTGGAAGAATCACGAGTTCAGAGTCGTAAAAAAATTTCACGACTGCTAAACGCGTCAAAATAACCGATGCATCCTGCAATGCATCATAGTATTTCTAGTTTTCGTATTTCTTTTTATGCATCATAGTATTTTATTTCATGCACTCATCTTATTTCATGTGCTCGGCTCATCGGTTTGACCAACCGATAAGACCCTGAATAAATCGGTCTGGTATTATTAGCAATAGGACGATAACGACAAGTCCAAAGTAATTAAGTGGAAGCATAAATTTCAAATTTAAATCACACTATGGCCGGCCTCATTCAGGAAAAGGCTATTTGGAAACTATAATTAAAAGGAAAGTTAGTTGTTAGGCAAAATCTGTAAGAGGAAGAAAATATTACAAAAGATTTTTTTTGGGGCCTTTAAGAAACTCCACCGGGAGAGAAGAAGCAGGACCGGCCAAAGTGGGAAACCTAAAATTCGTTTCCTGCTACCTGCCGGTCAACACCAGTCTGCGATTTCCCCCTTTCCCGTGCTCCGCCGCTGCAACCAGGGAGGGTTTCCCTTCAATCTTGTCATCGGAAGCCAGAGACGCATCCACCGCACCAGGCCGGCTCCAGCGTCACCGTCCTCCGCGCCGGATTCCCTCTCCAGACCGTCGTCGACCTTAGAACGCCATTCCGTCGGCGTGGAGATCCCGCGCGCTGCCGTTCTCGCCTTCCCCACTGGTCGCAGAAACTGAAGGCCTGGACGACAGTCGACAGTCAGCGATATGCGTCTTCCTGTGCGTGGAAGTATTTGGAGGAACCATTCCGCCGCCTGCTAGTATTTTTGGTATACCTGTTTCCTCCCTCGCATTAGTAGTAGATTTATGCATCTAAGTTAAATAACTTTGGGCTTGTCGTGGCGTTCGCTTTGCTAACAATATCGTTATTTCATGAATTATTGCGTATATTTTCAGCTTGTGGCTGCATAAATCTCGTGACGGAAACAATTTATAAAAACACGTGAGACTTCTAATCAAGCGAAATTAACGAATTGCTTAACGTCCAAACCGACGAGCTTGATCTTTGCGCGGAAAATTTCATTTTTTTGGGTCACTCGGCCGACTGTAGTTTTCAAAACTAAAACCCTAACTCAGTTTACATCAGTTTGGTATTAGAGGATTTGTGATTTGCTCCTATCGCGAATCACGCGATCTGACTTTAAATTTTTTCCGAGTATTCTCTTTTTAAAAAACCAAAAAAAATTTCTAAAATTATATATATATTTTAAATATATATATATAAAAAAATTGATTCACCCTTCATAAAAAAATCATTTTTCTCCCTCTCGGGAGCTCTCTTTCTTAAAAAAATTAAAAAAATAATAAATAAATAACTTTTATTCAACCAAAAAATATTTTGAATTTTTTGATGGAAAAGCGGGTCGATAAATTAGAGAATAGCGTAGGAGATTTGGCCCGACCCATAAGCGATTTGATGAAAACAGTTGAAACTCTCACCACCGGTATGGGTAGTGTTACACATATCATGAACGGGTTGCGCACTTCGGTTAATAACATCGAAGCAACTTTGCACGTCAATCGAACACCTTCCCCATTGGCCGAAAATGACCCTGACCATAGGTCTCGGGAACTCGTACATCCCGATCCGGAAGCACAGAACGAACCACGTCCCCAGCCCCGTTGGGATATGGGAATCAAGCTAGATGTAGGTTACTTCAGATGGCGAATAGAGCCCGAGAGTTGCCTAGAGTGGTGTGAAAGGATTGATTGTTTCCTGGCTTGGAAGCAATTGCCCCAAGCTAGGCAGGTTGAGTATGCCACACTTAGACTAAAAGGGTCCTCCCTAGTTTATTGGGGACAGCTAGAGCGAACTAGATTTAATTTAGGCACGCCCCCGATCACCACAAGGGCAGAGTTTAAGGCGCAACTTCGAAAACGATATGTTCCTCCGGATTATGTCCAGACCCTCTATCGTAGGTTCCACAACCTACGTCGAGACAAATTATCGGTGGATGAATAAACAAACGAGTTCCTAGTCCTACAGTCACGCCTCGACCTCCGAGAGGACGATGAAATGACCGTATCCCCTTACCTGAATGAGTTACGTTATTCTATCAGAGATCAATTTGAACTCCTTGATTTTAAAGACTTAGGAGAGGTGTGGAGTCGTGCGCGTAAAGTAGAAGCACTGCAAAAACGAACATCAGGGAACAAGTCTATTGATAGGTCCCACTCAACTCACACTTCAACTCCTGCCGGGCCCCCTCGACCAACAACATCCACGAGCACCCCAGCACTCCCTGCCCCTCCCAGGAAGGGCAAGGAGATTTTAGGCACTACACCTCAACCCGGGACGTTTAGATGTTTTAAGTGTATGGAGCCGGGCCATAAGTCTTCTGTGTGTCCGCGACGCCATTTCGTCGCCATCATCGATTCTGAGAGTGGGTCAGAACCTGAGTACGGAGTATTCCTTAGTGATTCCTAGACTGACCCGACCCCTGAGACCGAGTTAGAGAGTGAGTACGAAGTTGAGGGAGAACAACCTGAGCAGTTAATGTGTGTTCTCCAACATAGTCTCCTAACTCCCAAGACCCCTGCCTGACGATGACTGGTTGAGAAACAATATTTTCGTACCACTGCCCGCATACAGAGATAGTTCTGCTCCATCATTATAAACAACGGTAGTATGGAGAACTTTGTTTATCAACACATGGTAGATAAGTTGAAATTAAAAACGCAGCCCTTAGGAAAACCCTACAGTCTGTCATGGGTCACTAGTAGCACTTTCATTCCTATCACGCACCAGTGTCTCGTAGAGTTTTCCATAGGCAGTATGTATCAGGACGTTGTATGGTGTCATGTAGCTACTATCGAGGTCTGTCACATCCTGCTAGGATGACCTTGGCAGTACGATAGACACGTAGTGCATGATGGTGTCAAGAACTCTCACTCCTTCGAGCGCAATGGTCGCAAGATCGTTCTTCTCCCTCAGAAGAATGGTCTTGTTCCCAGAGCCCCAGAGAGGACTTCACCCCATTCTACCACTGTCTCCGCTATATCCTTCCCCTCCGCTACCATGATGCTGACAGGATCCCTATTCCAGGAGGAGATGAGGGATAGCGACGTCTTCTATATGTTATCTGGTATCGACACCACCCCCGCTACATTAGACATCCCTAGTATGGTGCGACCTCTCATCGAAGAATTCTCTGAGATCATGCCGGAGGAGCTGCCCGATCAGCTACCCTCGATGAGAGACATACATCACTGCATAAATCTTATCCCAGGAGCTAGCTTACCTCATTTGCCCCACTATCGCATGAGTCCGAAAGAGCATGAGGAGCTACATAAGCAGGTGACCGATCTGATTTCGAAGGGTCACATTAGGGAGAGTATGAGTCCATGCGCCGTCCCCGTGCTCCTAGTTCCTAAGAAAGATAGGACATGACGCATGTGTGTAGACAGTCGAGCGATAAATAAGATTACCATTAAATATCGCTTCCCGATTCCATGATTGGATGATATGCTAGATATGCTTAGTGGATCCCATGTATTTTCAAGGATTGACTTAAAAAGTGGATACCAGCAGATTAGAATTCGACCTGGGGACGAATGGAAGACTGCGTTTAAAACTAAGGATTATACGAGTGGCTGATGATGCCTTTTGAGCTCTCCAATGCTCCCAACACATTTATGCGAGTGATGAATCAAGTGCTTAGGCCACTCATAGGAGTTTGCGTAGTGGTGTACTTTGACGATATTTTGATTTATAGCCTTGATCAAGATCAACACATGATTCATCTTAGGCAAGTCTTAGAGATCCTACGAGAAAATAAACTATATGTAAATTTGACGAAATGCACGTTTTTGACTGATAGCCTGATCTTCTTTGGATATATCGTTTCTTTTGAGGGCATTAAAGTTGATAGAGAGAAGGTCAAGGCGATAGAATCATGACCTAGACCTAGGACGATTACTGAGGCTCGAGGATTTCATGAGCTAACATCTTTTTATCGGCGGTTTATTCGAAACTTTACCACCATTATAGAACCAGTGACTGATTGCTTGAAGAAAGGAGTGTTTATTTGGATGGAGGAAGCCGAGCGTGCGCTTTTTTTTTTGTTAAAGAGAGACTCACGAGTGCACTTGTGTTAGCGCTGCCTGATTTTGAGAAAATTTTTGAGGTTGACTGTGATGCATCAATCGTGGGCATTTACACAGTTTTGAGTCAGGAGGATCGTCTCATCACATTCTTTAGTGAGAAGTTGAACGAGGCAAAGACTAGATATTCCACCTACGACTTAGAGTTTTACGCTATTGTTCAGGCTCTTCGACATTGGAGACACTACCTGATCCAGCGCGAGTTTGTGCTGAACACTGATCATGAGGCTCTGAAGCATCTGAACTCGCAGAAGGAGATCAAACGTCATGCCAAGTGAGCTGCTTACCTGCAGGAGTTCACGTTTCACTTAAAGCACAAACCCGGTGTCACAAATCGAGTTGCTGACACTCTTAGTCGTCGCACTCATCTGCTAGTCACGCTACAGCTGTGCATCACTGATTTAGACTCACAGCGAGACTAATACTCCACCGATCCTTTTTTCCGCGACATTTGGATTTCATGTCAGCACAGTGGGACAGATCCCACCACACAGTACGTCGTGAGTGAGGGCTATTTGTTTAGGGGCGCTCGCCTTTGCATTTGCGAAGGACCACTTCGAGAGACGCTGCTTAGAGAGCTCCACTCGGCTGGATTAGGTGGACACGTAGGCCAGTTTAAATTATTAGATCTCGCGAGCGCTCTTTACTATTCGTTAGACACTGCACCACTTGTCAGTTGTGTATGGGGCATGCTCAAAACACAGAATTATACACCTTACCGATATCTGAGCGGCCATGAGTTGACATCTCGATGGACTTCATGGTAGGAATTCCTCGCACACAGGGGAAGGTCGATTCTATTTTTGTAGTTTTAGATCGATTTTTGAAGATGACACATTTCATCCCATGTAGGAAAACTTCTAGTACTGTACACGTTGCCAAACTTTTTTTTAAAATAAATCGTTAGGTTGCACGGAATTCCTAGGTCAATCACTTCTGATAGGGATACTCGTCTTATGAGATATTTTTGGAAAACACTGTGGGCCCGACTAGGTACCAAACTCTAGTTTAGCAGCTCATATCACTCTCAGACCTATGGGCAAACTGAGGTCGTTAATAGGAGTTTGAGGGACCTTCTTAGGTGTTTGACTGGGGAGAATCCGAAATAATGAGATCTTATACTGACACAAGTTGAATTTGCGTTCAATAATTCTACAAATCGCTCCACAACAAAATCTCCTTTCAAGATTGTTTACGGATTCCCCATACCTCATTTACTTGATCGTCACTCTTTTCTGATACATGAACGCATTTCCTCTGACGCGCAGGCCCATGTTGATTATTTAAAATAACTGCATAAATCTATTACTAATAAATTGCGAGTGACTTCTGAAAAATATGAGTTGTACTTTTCAGAGGGAGATTGAGTGTTTTCTTATTTCAGGAAGCAGAGATTCACTTCTGGTACATACCACAAGTTACATCAGAGAAAGTTTGGTCCTTTCCAAGTCCGGAAGCGCATTGGTGCGAATGTGTATCCCCTAGATTTGCCCATTGAATTCGGTACTTCGCCGATATTTAACGTGGCCGATCTGACGCCATATTATGGAGATCCTCCTAGTTCCATCCCGAGTCCACCGACAACAGCTCCAGAGATACCACCCGACTTGGCTCAATTTCAGACACCCACCACCGAGGAGATTGATCAGGTTCTTGATGTACGGGAGTTTCGTACTCGCCATGGGACTTACCAGCGTTACTTTGTCTTCTGGCAGGGACGGGACATTACATACAGTTCATGGATCAACAATAACGAGTTACGACGCCACCGCCCAGATCTCTTTGTTGCTAGTCGTTGCAAGGTCTCGCATGGGCCGAGCTTTTTCAACTCCGGGGGAATTGATGCATCCTTCAATGCATCATAGTATTTCTAGTTTTCGTATTTTTTTATGCATCATAGTATTTTATTTCAACGCATTTTATTTCATGTCCTCATCTTATTTCATGTGCTCGTTGGCTCATCGGTTTGATCGGCAGATAAGAACCTGAATAAATCGGTCTGGTATTATTAGTAATAAGACGATAACGACAAACCCAAAGTAATTAAATGAAAGCATAAATTTCAAATTTAAATCACACTATGACCGGCCTCATTGAGGAAGTGGCTATTTGGAAACTTTAATTAAAAGGGAAGTTAATTGTCAGGCAAAATCTGTAAGAGGAAGAAAATATTACAAAAGATTTTTTTTGGGGCCTTTAAGAAACTCCACCGGGAGAGGGGAGAGAAGAAGCAGGACCGACCAAAGTGGGAAACCTAAAATTCGTTTCCTGCTACCTGCCGGTCAACACCAGCCTGCGATTTCCCCCTTTCCCGTGCTCCACCGTTGCAACCAGGGAGGGTTTCCCTTCAATCTTGTCATCGGAAGCCAGAGATGCATCCACCGCACCAGGCCGGCTCCAGCGTCACCGTCCTCCGCGCCCGATTCCCTCTCCAGACCGCCGTCGACCTCGGAACGCCATTCTGTCGCAGAAACTGAAGGCCCGGACGACAGCCGACAGTCAGCGATACTCGTATTCCTGTGCGTGGAAGTATTGGGAGGAACCATTCCGCCGCCTGCTAGTATTTTTGGTATACCTGTTTCCTCCCTGACATTAGTAATAGATTTATGCATCTAACTTAAATAACTTTGGGTTTGTTGTGGCGTTCGATTTGCTAACAATATCGTTATTTCGTGAATTATTGCGTATATTTTCGTCTTGTGGTTGCATAAATCTCGTGGCAGAATCGATTCATAAAAATACGTGAGTTTCGCTCGAGCGAAATTAATGAATTTCTTAACGTCCAAACCGACGAGCTTGAGTATTGCGCGGTGAATTTCAGTTTTTTGGGTCACTCGTCCGACTGTAGTTTTCAATACTAAAAACCCTAACTCAGTTTACATCAAGAACGATCTGAGTGCGATGACTTTTGCGACTACCCCTCTTCAATTCCTTGTTTGGCGCAGCTTCTTTAAAAATGGCTGTCCCCCACTCCCCAATCGTGGAGCCAAACAAAGCTATATATTACTGACAATCAATCCTATGTGGACAACTCTAAACGATCTAGATATACTAAACCACTCTCTATCGGTCTAGAATCCCAAAATCTAGCTCTGATACCAAATTGTAAAACCTCCATCGCAGCAATCATATAATATGGGTCCAGCCGGGCCCTATAATATATAACCGTCACAATATTAACGTTATAAAATGATATAAGAATTTCATACAAAACTAAACATCTAGCACATCGGAAACCAAAAAAATAACCCAGAGATTGTCCACATTATATCAGATTATCAACAATAGTATTTGGCCTTATGGCTATACAAATACATATCATCAAAGGCAACCATTACGTCAAAGCTCCTAAGCTACCTCGGCCCGCATGACGACAAAATATGCTAAGGAAAAGTACATCAAAGAGAAGTGGAAAGAGGACACTTCACGAGGCTTTGACTTTTTAGCCAGTTAGCGTGCTCTCGCATGAAAACCTTGCCATGTAACCAAGACAACAGATGCGGTACACGAGGGTCAGATATGGGCTGACCACAGCTGCGTAACAACACCCCTACTCTCGTCCGTCTTAGTGTTCCCGGGGAAGCACATTACCCTGCATGTCAACATTTCGTATTAACATGGAAACACATAAATAGGCAATAAAAACACTAGTCTATATGTTACAACCAATAACCACGTGTCTAGGTTGAGCATCAAAGTAAAGAGGCCTAACATGCAATATGAATGCATTCGGGTATTTCCCATGATGGGTCACATGCTTCGGGTCCCATGATGGTATTTCCCATGAAAATCACCAAAATGGGTCACATGCTTCAGGTTTGGCTTCACACACAAATCAAGGAGAAAAACTACACCTTCTACTGATGGGAAGGAAATGGTTGTTACCCTTGGTGATCGCTTTGGAGCCATGATCCTCAGATAAAAAGTGTTGAAGACGACCATAACAATCCAAAGAAACTTTCTTCAGCGACGACTCGTCGATCCTTGCGGTTGAGCTTCGACAACCTCTCCTTCCCCACGCACGGTGACCACCTTCTCTCGGATGTCCTAAGTGAAGAAATGAACCGAATGATTTCGATTGAGGTCTTTCAGTCCTAATTAAAGCCCTCAAGAACACTAATCGTGCTCATTGGATCGGCCATAAGAGGGTTTAAACAGTTGTGATCTCATGATTAAAATTGGTCACCCCGCCTGGGAGCTATCTCGCGCTGGTAACACTGGCGCACGACGATAGCGCTCCTGCGCGGCTGTAGAAGTACCACTCGGTAGCACTGTTGCGTGGTCGTAGCATTGTTGCGCGACACTAGCACGACCGCGCGACGGTAGCCACCAGGCCAGCTGGCCACTCAAAATGACTACTTCCGCTAACAGTAGCACTACCACGAGACGCGATAAGAAACATAGAACTTCTTAAAAATGAAATAGTTTTTGAGTTAATTTTCTTGTTGGTAGCCTTACCGAGAGGCACAGTTGCTCCCAGGTTTCACACTTTGACTCGTGGAAATCGGGGTGTCACAACGTGCATAGCAGTAGAGCTTTTCCTACACGGGATAAGGTATGCTATCTTTGAGAAGTGATCTACCACTACAAAAAATATAATCTACTTCCCTCTGACTGTGAAGAGGTGCTACTACAAAATCCATCAAAATGTCATCTCAAGTTCTCTCAGGAATCGACAGAGGGTATATAATTTAGTATTTTAGGCGTCCTTATATAGTGTGATGCCTAACGAGCTCAATGACATCCTTTTTCATTTTTGATTAATTTGATCAAGTACACGCGAATCAGTTGGTGATGAGAGCGCTGCTGAAAGATTCTTATCTAGGAGGTCAGGTGTTCGATCCTGGGCCTCAACAATCCCTGTCCGAAACTATAGTTTTCGGCACCCCGCGATGACTAACTACAGTCCGGAAATATAGATTGACGATGTGTGAGGCGTCATTAGTCTTACTACACGGAATGAAGTACGCCATCTTAGAAAACCGGTCCGCTACAACAAGAATGGAATCGTGGCGACGTAGTGTGGGGGGAAAGCCTAAGACAAAGTCCATACTAACGTTTTCCCACGGTATCGAGGGGATAGGCAACGACGTATACAATCCTACATTGGTCTTACTACCCTTCGAAACCTGACATGCACGACAACTACTCACAACCCTCCCAACGGTAGCCTTTAATTTAGGCCAATAAAATTTATCCTCAACTAGCGCGATCGTCTTATCTCGTCCAAAGTGTCCACTCAACCCACCACTATGCAACTCCCAAACAATATAGAGCCGTAAGGAGGAGCGCGAGATACACAACTTGCCGTGTCAAAACAGATACCCATCCCGGATAACGTAGGCCGATATAGTCGTAGGGGAATCATCTTGGGCGGATAAATACGCCTCTTGAAAATCGGGGCAAGTGGCATATTCGTCCTTGACACGCTCGAAACCTACCACATGAACTTGCATTGTAGACAACAAAAGAGTGAGGCGACTAAGGGCGTCCACTACTCGGTTGTCGGCCCCTTTAAGGTGCTTAAGGTTGAACGTATACTCTTGCAAGAAAGCGACCCATTTGGCGTGACGCGGGCTGATTTTGTGCTGGCCATTAATAAAGCGTAAGGCTTCATGATCGGATAAGATCACAAACTCCTTGGACAGGAGGTAGTGCCGCCAATGGTGTAGACAATGAACGGCCACATAAAATTCCCTATCATAATTTGAGTAGTTCAACTTAGCACCCGCTAACTTTTCGCTAAAATAACTGATAGGGTGCCCCTCTTGACTTAAGACGCCTCCTATCCCTGCCCCGGACGCATCACACGTAAGCTCAAAGACTTTGTCGAAGTCCGGTAAACGTAAAATCGGCGCTTCCGTCATAAGTTTCTTAATGCGTTGGAAAGCGAGTGTGGCGGATTTCGTCCACGTGAACTCTCCCTTCTTCATACAGTCAGTAATGAGCGCCATGATACTACTAAAATCGCGTATGAAGCGACGGTAGAACGTGGCTAACCCGTGGAAGCTTCGTACCTCCCGCAGACTCGTCAGTTGGGGCCAATCCCTAATCACTTGTACCTTGGTGGGGTCAACTCTAATGCCCTCGGATCCAACAATATAGCCTAAGAATTCCACCTCCGACACGTAGAAGGTACACTTCTTAAGATTGAGAAATAAAGTTTCTTTCCATAGGGTGGAAAGAATCACCGTCAGGTGGGTGATGTGATCGGCGGTGGTGGTGCTGTATACGAGGATGTCATCAAAATAAACAACAACAAACTTCCCTAAATATGGTTGGAAGACATGCGTCATCATCCGGGAGAAAGTGTTAGGGGCATTGGATAACCCAAAGGGCATCACTAGCCACTCGTATAACCCGTCCTTGGTTTTAAAGGCAGTCTTCCACTCGTCCCCCTCACTAATCCTAATCTGATGGTAGCCACTACGTAGATCCAACTTGGAGAAGAGAGTAGCACCAGCAAGGACATCAAGGAGGTCATCTAATCGAGGAATCAAAAATCTATACTTGATGGTGATCTTGTTGATAGCTCGGCTATCAACACACATCCGCCAGGTGCCATCCTTATTGGGGGCTAGTAAGGCTGGCACGGCACATGGACTTAGACTAGTCCTAATGAATCCCTTATCCAATAAACCCTCTACCTGCGTCTGTAACTCCTTATGGGCAGCGGGGTGGAGTTGATAATGGAGCTGATTTGGTAAGGACGATCCCGGGATGAGATCTATAGCCTGCTGAATGTCCCTAAGAGGGGGTAATACCGAAGGTAACTCAGCCGGGTAGACATCCTTATATTCTTCCAATAGCTCCCGCAACTCTCAGGGTAGACCTTCTAGCGAGCCCGAATCAGGTTTCTCACTCAGGAGAACTAACACATACATAACTCCATCAAGAAAAGGGTCCCTCACAAAATCCTTCCTCCCCACTAGGCTTAAGGTTTTCCTCTCAGCCAGAACGGTGGTGTCCTTAGCAGGACCTATCGGCTCCTTCGGGACAGTCGGCCGTAGCGTGATAATTTTGCCATTAAACTTAAACTCATAGGTATTTGCTCTCCCGAAATGTGTCACGTCACGGTCATAGAGCCATGGGCGGCCTAACAACACATGGCATGCGTCCATCGGAGGGACATCACACCAAACCTCATCGAAGTAGGCTTTGAGAGCCAGGGGGACTAGACAACGCTTGGTGACCGGAACGCTAATCTTGTTTATCCAAGCAACCTGCTATGGTGTGGTGTGGGGCTCAGTGGTCAAGGCCATACGCGTGACATCATTCTCCGAGATTACATTCACGCAGCTACCACTATCGATTATCAACTTACACAGTTTCTCACTGCTCTTAAAAATCAAGGAAAAGATACTCGACCTCTTCCAGTCGTCTAAAGGGCGGGGGGTGGTCAAAATGCAGCGCATCACCATAAGGGGGTGTTCGTCTTCGAGGTCACTTGGAACACCCTTGGGGTCACTATCGGCGGAAGCCTCATACACTATATCGTCGGGGTCGGTAGTCGACTCGAGGAGGGCTATGGTAGCCTTGGCCTTGGTCGGACATTCAAAGGCGTAGTGGCCTTGAATACCACAAGCATAACACGTAGCGTTCACCTTACTAACCTTGCCTATCGGGACCCGCTCACTCTGTGGGTTCCTAACATTCCGTGCAGTGATCACCACCGATTTAGGGTCAGTGGACCTAAATTTTCCCTTGTCCTGAAAGGTGGAGGTGGACGCACCTAGGGTGGACTTGCCCTTGGCGTGGGCATAACGAGTGTGAGCCTTAGAGGCTAGATGAGTTTCAAATTTCAATGTCAAGGGCGGCATTGAAAGTGGCATTAATATCAGTGTGCCCGTAGCGCAGGAGCTTCCGTTGTATGTCCGGATGAAGCCCCTTGCGAAACCTAGACAGAGTAATCTCCTCAGCCTCCCTAACACCACACCGCACCATGCGGTCCTTCAGGTATCCCATGTATTCCGCCACGGAGTTCGAGCCTTGCCGGAGTGTGGCTAGCTCGTCGAACATTTGGGTACGGTGGTAGGCGGGAACATACTGGTCAGATAGTAGGTTCTTCATAACAACCCACCCAACTAATGGAACACCATATCCAGTCCCTAACCCCCTCTCTTCGTTCAACCAATACGTCTTAGCACGGCCCGTTAATTTCATTCTGGCAACCTGGACCTTTTGGTGATCCGTAAGATGATGCCATTCGAAATAACACTCCATGTCGACAACCCAAGTGAGGAAGATTTGGGGATCTCCCATACCATCGTAGGTGGGTGCGTCGATTTTAATGGCCCGAGTGATGTCAAAGTCACGCGCACGGTGATGATGATGACGGGGCACTCGGGGAGAGTGTCCCTCAGAATGAGAACCATCTTTCGACCGGCGGGGGTTGGGCATGTCAACATTAACCGGAGGCACCCCCTCTTGATTTTGGGGTTGTTGGCCCCGATGGTTCAACAACACTTGTCCAAGTAAGGCTCAGAGTTCAATCATTTCTTGACGAAGTCCCTCTATGGCCTCTGCATTCGGACCCCCTTGAGGATTCGCAGCCATCCTGGACGTAGACGTGGGCGCGTACTCCGTGCCTAGTCTTGTGCGCATACAGGTGTAAAAATTTTATGAAAGATCAATTTTCCTAGGGCTGGAAATAAGATGAAAATAATAATTTTTTTGGATTTTCTTAGTGCTACAGTGACGTAGATGGTACATAATTTTTTTTGTAAAATTTTGCTAAATAAAACAGAATTTAGGCCGCTATTGGCAGACCACCAAATTCTTTTTTTTTTGTTTTGGATCGGATCACCAACAAGGAACGCAACGAGGATGTTTGCAACGTGGAAGTTGAAACAACCTTGCTTTGATACCAAATTGGTGTATGGTTTGTCCCGTAGGAGACCTACACGAGTGGGGGCTCAAACTCACCGTTCTACACGTCCATAACCGCTCCTACACATGCAACTAGAGCGCTCTTCCACGGAATCGTTTCGAGCACAAATACATAACACAACAAGGGGAGAAACGACTTTAAAACAACGATCAAAACAAGCCGAATGTACCCCAAAATAACGCAAAGGTTGCCAATCCTTTTCAAGAGTGAAATCTATGGCTAGAGGCCAAGATCCGCTCAAGCAAAATGGATCTACCCGATCCGAGTTGAGAGAAAATCGGTAAGAAATTTCAAGTTCAGATTTAAGCAAGCGATGACATTAACATTCCGGAAGAAACACCGGTTCCAATCTCCACCAAACCTATGAGAAGAAACACACAAAGAGGAGGGGAAGAAAGAGGTTACCCAACCCAAATAGGGGATGCACACAAGATAGATGTGGGAGAATCGCTCTCTCCACGGTTCCACCGGCGTCGCACCGAATGGGGAAGCAGCCCTTCGTCCTTGGAGTCACACCGAGGAAGAAGCTCGCGCCGGAGAAGAGGCCACACCTTGGCCGAACTCTTCAATGGAAGAGCAAGGGGGGCGGCGGCAAGGAGGAGGCTCCTTTGGGAAAATTTGAATTTAGGTTTTCTTTTTCTTCTCCCTTTCCAAAATAAAAGGCTCCTATATATAGGAGGCCCACACAACATCCAACCATCCAGATTTGAGATGAAATCTCATCATCCGGATGGTTATTAACACACCCTCAAATAATCTATTAGCACACCAAAGCAAAAAGATAAAATATTACATTGGCCAACATAAATAAAAGGAAGCTTGGAAAATAATGAAGAGGCTTCACGTGCGCCGTGGACGAAGATTGTAGCGGCGCCTTCCGGTAGCTAGTGCGGAGTCGTCTAAATTCGCCTTCCGTTGCCGAAAATCTTTATGTTGTTGGAGCACTTCCGCAACCGGGTCATCATCAAGTGGAGGCGGAGGGTCCACTGCATCAGTCACGATCCGTCTCGACAAAAATCAGAGTGCACTTCGGGACAAGTCGTGATGCCACAGGCATGGGCGAAAAGAAAGGCATGTCTGCTAAGGCGGATGCAGAGAACACTGAAACTAGTTTGAAAGTAGTTATTTTTGGGGAAAACATGTTTTTTTATTATGCGAAAGCTTTCAAAGTTTTAAATGCATATGTATTTTGTAAACTTCATGTTTTACAGGCTACTATTATAGTTTTTATGTCATTATGATGCAACAGAGAGTGCACATGCGTTATATTCAGATTCTAGTACATAAATATTTATATAGCCCAGCAGTTGTCCATGATACCAGAGAAAATGACTGATTGCAATTATTACATAAAAGAATTATTTGACAATAAAAGAAAAGTAAACATATAACCTGAAACTTGAAGCAGACCGGGCTCGAGGACCTGACGACGCTGGCACGAAAGCTAAGACAATTCCAAAACACAAAGGAAAAGCCTCAGAAAATTGAAATAAACAGAATAAGCAAAGTAAAGTACAAAACAATAATAGAAGCAGAAAAGTATGAGTACCAGATTCTCATGAAGCAAAACTATCCGGGACAAACAAACAAAAAGATAAACAAATCAAGTTAGTTAATTAGACTACTTCGGAGAATAACCTAAAATTATTCATGTAATATGTTGTAAGCTGTGATCGATGAATGGTGTAGGTGCTATAGCGGGCGCACATGACTCACGATCAGATCTGAGTGCAAGTCTTATCGGAAAAGTAATCCTGCTTGCCGTGACCATGCCAACAAACAGATGCCCAGTTAGACGCTACAGTTCAAGGATTCGCTTACAACCACAAATTTGTTTTCGTGTTTCATACGAGATTATTTATCATATTATTTTATGACAATATTATGAGAGGAAACTTCAGATTGTGATACAGATTCACGTCAACGAGAAAGATCAAATTGGAAATAAGTTTTACTCGAGTCTTACAATCAGACAGACATCAGAAACCAGACAGACATCAGAAACCAGACAGACATCAAAAACCGGAAAATTTTTCGAGTAAAAAGCAAAGGTAAGTTGAAGTGTATTGGATCAGAGATGTCAAAAATTCGCCTAGGTTAACAATTTCTAGGGCACAGTTATCTTCCAAGAAAAACATGCGTTCACCACCGAGCATGATATCAAATCATCAAACATATATTTGTTATCCATAATTCGTTACAAATGTGATTTTCCAATTCAAAAGTGTGTACGGTACGAACGTGACATAACTCAACCATCTTTAAATCCCTAACCAGGAGTCTTAACAATGATCATTCAAATCTATTAATGCTCGTACTTAAGCTTACTATCCTCATTTTATTCATCAAATAAAAATACAAATCCTCAAATTGAATATCCAATTAACTATCAATTACTAAAGCGTCTCCCAATTACTCAAATATCATTATTTATATTCACGACTCGTGCTAATTCTATCGCGTGAACCTCAAACTAGGAACAAGTCTAATAAATGATTAAATATCTAAATTTAACTGACAACAAACTATCAAATGTTGATTCATATAAACATAAGATCAGACAAAACAATTAAGTTCAATGTTTGCAAGAGAGAGGTGATCTCTACTTGCCTCAAAGAAGCTGAAGCTGACGGAGGAGACCAAATTGCGGCACAAGCGAAATCGGAAAACTTGATATCAGACCTGCTGAAGCACCACCATATACGACAATGAGTTATCAAAAACCCTAACATTAGCACGAGAAATAAATTATTGCAAGATTCAAATAAGAGAGGGATAAGAAATTTACCTCCCTCAAAGGTGAGGGGCGAAGAGATACCACGTAGAAGCAGGGACTTGACGATATTTGGGTTAGGGGAAACCCTAATTCGGAGAGGGATTTGCTTCACGAACCGTCAAGGGGCGACGAACGATGCTGGAGAACACAAATATCCAAAGGTTAGACGATTACAAAGGGGCAAAAATTATGAATCACAAATTATATGAAATTGGAGCACGCAAGTTTCAAAATAAATTCAAGGAAAGAAGAAAAAGTGGGGAAAGAGGAATCTCTTACCAATAGGAATCAAAACCGGGCCCAAAGAAGAGAGGGAAGAAAACCCTAGGCGCTCTTTTTGCAAAATCGGCCCAATCGGAGAGGAAGAGAGCTGTCGAAGGAAGGGGAGGCGGCTGCCTTCGCTGATCGACGAAGAGGAGGCCTTGCCGGCCCTAGGAGAAAGAGGGAAGGGAGCAGTCGGCCTCTGGAGGAGCAGGAGGGAAGGACTGCCTTGCTAATCGAAGGAGAAGTTGCTGGCCCTAGAGGGGATGGTCGTCGGCCCATAGCAGAGGAGGAGCAACTGGCGGCATCAGCCATGGAGGGGAGGAGTCGGAGATGTCGTCGGCTTGAGGAGGCGGAGAAGGCGTAGAGCAGAGTGAGAGGAGAAGCCGGAGGAATCGGCGCCTGGAGCAGGAGGAAGCGGCGACCTGCGGGAGCTGCGGCTTGCGGTGGAGTCGGGATCGGGGTAGCCCTAGACCAAGCGGGAGCAGCGGAATGCGGGAGTCGGCGGGATCGGGAGAATCGTTGCGGGCTTGCGAGATTAAAATAACGGGGGGGGGGAGTGCTTGGGTAGGTAGGAATTAGATTAGGTTTTATTTTAATATAATTATTATTATATATGTTAAAAATGGGTTGTTACAGACTCCATGGAGGAGAGCTGGTTAGGGTGTATGGTCCGCGGACCTGATGAAAGCTGTCTTGGTGGACTCCAAGGTGGACCCCCCTGGTGCTGATCAGGCAGGTGTGACGTCTGTCCTGCATCAAAAAGCGGTTGATCCTGCCTCCTCTGTTCTCTGAGAAAATATATGGCATTTGCAAGTCCGGCGACATGCGGGGAATTAAGCCGTACTCTTTTCAGATAAAAAAACATTTCTGGCTGATTACTCTCTTTCTCGGGTTTGTGATTTCTTTAATCAGTTCAATGCTTTTGTGCTTTGAATTTAAGAATTTGTGGCACCATCTTTTTCTGCATTGGTTTCTAGGTTTGTTTTGCCTTGAAGACTAAAAATTCTGAATTAGATGGGAAAACACGTACCTTGCAGCGACGAGTTACTGCAGAGCTTTGACGTGTGCCCCTAGTTTCTCTCTCCCCATCTAAGAAAAATCTCAACATCTTGAGTATTCAAGAAGATGCAATTATCTCGTTTTATTAAAGAAGCACGGATAAGCAAAGGATGCCTTTTTAGTTCTCGGCTTGCAGTTATGAGTAGAGGTTGGTGAAAAAGATGCCGCTGTTGTGAATTGTGATAGAGTGATAGTAATTTTCTCCCCCAAAAATGAGCAGTGGAAAGAAGACAAGGCCGGCTTCTGCGGTCTTTTTGCTTACGTCCTATCTGTTATCACCTATCTCGACCAATAATAGCTCCGTGAAGGCGGCTTTGGGACGCCGAGCCATACTGTGCACCATCTCATCCACATGTAAGGATATTGGGAGTTGCATTAATACGCGGAAGATTCCGCCTTTCAAACTCCCAGCTTTCTGTATAGAAAAAACTGAAGTTGGGTTGCACCTTGTACTTTTCAGGATATAAGAAATAAATCCATAGAAGTTTATGATTTTTTTGGCGGTTTGCACATAGCCAATTTTGGGCTGCACATAGCATCACTCTTATTTATTCTTTTGCAGAACTTTTGTAATTGGAAACTGTTTGGTCACTTCACAACTAGTTCTAATACTTATTATTGCTCCATCATACATGTTTTAATAACATCAACATCTTTGGCACACCTTTCTTCCATAATACACACAAAAAATATGATTGTACTCGATCACGTGCCTTTCCAGATCAGTAATAGACATGAAAATCTTCTTTATGCTCTCTATAGTTTTATTTTGATTGTATTAACTCAAAACACTTTTCTATAATAGGTATTTTTGATGTGAAACCAATTTTTTTCCTTATAGATTCTTTTTTCGGTTCATAATTACAACAATTAACTATTCAGAGCTAAAAACATAATAATGTAGTTAATACCTGTAAATAATTATGTATCTAATTTTATAAACATATGCGAACCAACATATAAAGTGGTATGTTTCTGTGGACTTTTTGGCATTTGCCTTAATCAAGGTTAAACAGTGACACCGTTGGACATCTGAACTATTGGTAATGTATTGATGATTCATATACTGACATCTATGCAGGCTAAGGAAAAACATGCAACTTACGTGAACTATAAATATATAACTTATTAAACTTTCAGATAAAACATATGAAGCATGATGCTAAAGTAAAACAAATTTATTGAAAATCAACAAATTACCATTCTATTGAACCTGAATCATTGCTAGTCATAAGGGATGAAAACATTTACAAAACTGAGTACCTATTAATTTCACACGGGCTAGTTTTCAATATGCTGATAAATTTCATTTGCTTTGAAGAATCCCACAATGTCCTACTAAATTATGATCAATTGAGGCCCATTTGGTTGCTTGGATATCCGAGTACATCCTTTTGAAAGTAATGATTTCAACATTGAGAACATCAGTTATTCAGCATTTGAGCTGTTATTTCTCATTACACTTACATATCCATCAATAATGAAGTTTTGTATTGAACAAATTTTTCTATCCTCGTCTTAGATTTAGTTTTATGTCACTCTTGTTTTTGTTCTTCCTTGGGGAAGCCAAATAATTCCTACCTTCTATTAATCTACAGAGTATTAGAGAAATTTCTGATACAAGGTGGAGGCCAGAGACACATGTCCGGGGTGGTAGGGGTGGACGGGGAAACTATATTCCACGCTACACATCTCATGGTATTCTTCTTTGGGTCTCTTGTATTACTAAATTGTGTTTATACTTTTGTTTGGACTGCATCTATGGGATCTTCCTACTTGTTTCTTCTGAAAGGGATCTGCATTTTTTTTAATGTTCTTTAGTTATCAAAGAGAATCTTATCAGGCTTTTGCTAGATGTGGTTAACTATTTATCGATTGTAAATATTGTCCTCCTGTTCTACAATATGATACCCCAAATTCTATGTTCCGTTTATCTCTTGACAAATACAGATACCAGAAAGAACATAGGTGTTGGGAAGGAGAATGGAACCTGCGAAGGTGGGGGAAAAGGTTCCACATCTACTTTGTCTACCATAGCTTTAGTGACAGAAGATAAGGCTGCAACCGGAGAACATAAGTCAACTGTCTCTATATCATGGTATATTTATCTTCCAATTGGCTGAAAGCTCTTTGTTTCTCTAGTTTACAATAATTATTAACCTTTATCACCATGGAACTCTAACAAGCATTGTGATGTAGAATGAATTATCAAATTAAAGAAAGTTGTGCTACAAGATAATTTAGGCAACAAATTATAAATTTGGTATGCCTTATGATTCCTGAGAGCAGGTTCCTCAATAGTAAGGTTGGACCTTGTTAAAATAGCCCATGTAAAAGGCCCATTATTGGGCCCATGTATTGTTTTATCTTCTCTCCTCCTTTAGTCCCACATCTTGTATATGACTTTCTTCTCTCTTCCTCTTCCTATATATTTGTATTCTCTCCTTGTATTTACATACACAAGCAATACATACAAGTTTTGAGCTCTCTCAACATGGTATCAGAGCCAAGTTACTGTCCTCTGCGGCTTGTTTTTTTCTAACCGCCAAGCCCGCCCGGTCTCTATTCCCTCCTACCCGCTGCTTTCTCTCTTGCGGCCTGGTAGCCTACCCGCTCCGGTCTTCTGTCCGCCCCTGACTCTGCGGTTTGCAACTTTGCATCCCCTTCTCCTCTCCCTCTCCGTGGTTCCACCCTCTTCAGGCTTCTTATAGCCATCCTATCTCTCTGCTTCGTGGGGCCCACCTCTCTTCAAACCGCTGCGGGCTCTCTACTTCTGTCCGCTGCCAGCCCCGCTGCGGCTTCGTCTTCAGACCGCTGCGGCCTTCGCCTTTAGACCGCTGCGGCCTCGCCTTCAGACCGCTGCGGCCTTGCCTTCTGTCCTTTGCCAGTTTCTTTTCTAGCCGCTCGAGTTCCTACTCGCGGCCTCTCCTCTCTAGCCGCTCGAGTTCCTACTCGCGGCCTCTCTTTTCTAGCCGCTTGAGTTCCTCCTCGCGGCCTCTCGTCTCTAGCTGCTCGGGTTCCTACTCGCGGCCTCTCTCCTCTTTCCGGGTTTTTCTGTCAACCCGCCCGGGCTGTTTTTCTGACCGCTGCCGGCTTCACCTAGACCGGGGCAGTATCTCTTTTGTTTCTGCCCTTTGGTCGCGACCTGACTACTCGCTGGTGTCCGGCTTGACCGTGCGGACTGCTTCCTATCCGCACTCTGGTCGTGGTCTTCCTTAGTGTTTCTTGCCGGCGGCTTATCCTCTATTCGCCGCGGCCTGCCTTATGGGCTCTTCCGGTAACTCTTCTGGCCCGACGGCCAGCCCGCCTCCTGACTGCCCGGCCTGTCCAACTGACCGCGCGGCTTACCCTACAAAACTTCGTGACGAGCTGCGCATCACTACCATTTCTCTTTCTGGCAAGAAGAACTTCATTCCTTGGGTCCATTCAGTTCGACGGATTCTCCAGGCCAAGGGTCTTCTCCCTCACCTTACTCAGGCTCCACCCACCCCTCCTACCGATGACTGGCTCCGCAATGATGGCCGAGTTTAGACCTGGATCTTGAATTCTTTGGATGGTGAACCCTATCAAATGGCTATGTATCATGAGACTGCCAAAGATATGTGGACTGAGCTACACTCCTTATATTCTGGCCGGGACAGCCTCCAACATCTCTGCGACATCCTCACTGACCTCTTTACTCTGGACGCTGGAGGGGCTTCTGATATGTCCTCCTTTGTTGCTCGTGCGAAGACTCTTGCTGAAGCCTGGATCCAGCATCAGCCGTTTACCAATGATGCTCTTGCTCAGCGCGCTCAGAAGGAAGCCGCCTGTACTGCCATACTTATGGCTCGTCTTCCCCCTCACCTTCAGAGCATTCGTGCTCAGGTCCTGGCGTCCTCTACTACACCATCTTTTTCTGATGTGTGCTCCATGATTCTCCGAGTCCCACCTCCTCCAGATACTACGGCTCCTCCGGCCCTTCTTCAGCAGGCACCTCCGCTTCTCCCCTTCCCTCCTCCTTCTACTCGGGGGGGGGGGGGTCGTTCAGGCTCTCGCGGGCGTGGTGGCCGGGGTCGGCCGAAGTGTTCCTTCTGTGGCAAAGACGGTCATCTCGAGGCCACCTGTTACAAGAAAGTTGGCTATCCTCCTCGCCCGGCGGCTTCTATTGCTACCGATGCTGGTCCTACTGATCTTGAGAGTGTCCGTCTTCAGCTCCAGCATCTCCAGGGCTTGCTCCATCCCCCATCTGCCTCCGTTGCCTCCGTCTCCAACACAGGTACCACTTGTCTCTCCACCGGCTTGGGCTGGATTGTGGATTCCGGCGCTACTCATCGCATTACTCCACATCGACCTGCCCAGTACCTGAATTCCCCTTATCCACCATCTATTACTGTGGCCAATGGCGTCACTGTTCCAGTCTCCGGCTCGGCAGATCTTCCTCTCACCTCCTCCATCTCCCGTCGCTCGGTTCTTCACGTCCCGAGTTCTCCGTTCAATTTACTTTCTGTTGGACGGCTTACTACTGATTTGGATTGTTCTGTTATATTCACTTCCTCTTCTTTTGTTATACAGGATCGGCGGACGCAGATTACCATTGGTAAAGGCCGGCTGCAGAATGAGCTCTACCTTCTCGACGACTCTCCCACCATCCTCTCCTCCATTTCCTCCACAGATTGGCATCGTCGTCTTGGGCATGCTCCTCTACCGGTCCTCCGGCGGGCTCTCCCGGATGTCTCTCTTACCCCCTTTCAGTGTGATTCCTGCATCCTCGGCAAGCAGTCTCGTTCATCTTTTTTTTCGCATTGTACTCGGAGCGCTGCTCCTTTTGATTTAGTCCATTCAGATATTTGGGGACCCTTTAAAATTTCTAGTATTTCCGGTTTCCGGTATTTTATCACATTTATTGATGATCATTCTCGCACTACATGACTATACTTACTTCGTGATCGCTCCGAGTTTCCTCGTGTCTTTCGGGCATTTGTCCTCGAAACCCGTACGCAATTCCACAAGACCATCAAAATCCTACGCACTGACAATGCTCGTGAGTACACTAGTCACGAATTTACTGCTTTATGTTCCGAGTTTGGGATTCTCCATCAAACTTCCTGCGCTTACACGCCGCAACAAAATGGTGTTGCCGAACGCAAGAATCGTCACTTACTCGATGTTGCCCGTTCCCTCATGCTTCAAATGCATGCCCCTAAACCGTATTGGAATTTTGCGGTCTCGACCGCCTGCTTTCTCATCAACCGTCTCTCTTCCTCTATTCTCAACTACGCTACTCCGTTCAGCATCCTCTTTCCCTCCGCTACAACCTTTCCTCTCCCACCTCGTGTGTTTGGTAGCTTATGTTATGTCCACCGTTTGGGGCCTTCATCGGATAAGTTGGATTCCCGGGCCGCCAAGCATATCTTTGTTGGTTATTCTCGCACCCAAAAGGGGTATGTCTGTTATTCTCCTGCTACCCGCAAGATCTCCGTTTCTGCTGATGTCACTTTCCGCGAGAATCAACCGTTCTTTTCTGCTCCCTTACCTGACCATTCCCCACCTACACCTCCATCCATTCCCCGCCCGGTCATTCCTACCACTCCTCCACTGCCTGTCATTCCCTCTCCACCGCCTGCCGTTCACTCCAAACCACCAGTTATCCGTGTCTACACTCGTCGCTCTACCCCTTCCGTTGCCCCTTTGCCGTCGGTCTCTACCATGGATACTGCGCATCCGACTGATCAGGTATCGCCTTCCACTGCTCATCCGCTGGCCAACTCCGTCTCTCTTCATCGCCTCTCTCCCCATTTACGCACATTGGCTACTTCTCTTTCTTCGGTTGCTATTCCTAATTCTGTGCAGGAGGCGCTTCAACATCCCGGCTGGCGAGCAGCCATGGAGGAAGAAATGTCTGCTCTCTGGTCTAACCAGACCTGGTCTGTTGTTCCTCTTCCACCGGGCCAGAAACCAGTTGGGTGCAAATGGGTCTTTGTCATCAAACATGCTGCCGATGGGACAATTGACCGTCTGAAGGCCCGTCTTGTGGCTCGCGGTTTCACTCAACAGGAAGAGCTCGATTATGAGGAAACGTTCTCTCCGGTGGCAAAACTTAATAGTGTTCGTGTCCTCATCTCTGTTGCTGTCCATCGCCGGTGGCCTCTCTTTCAGCTGGATATCAAGAATGCCTTCTTGAATGGGGACCTCCAGGAAACTGTCTCCATGCAGCAACCGCCCGGGTTTGAGACCACGGGGGAGTCTCAGGTCTGCCATCTTAAAAAGGCTCTATATGGTCTCAAACAATCTCCGCGGGCATGGTTTGAAAAATTCAGCAAGGTCCTCCGTGCGATTGGCTTCACTCGGAGCTCGGCCAACTTCTCGCTCTTTACTCGTCACCACCCAACAGGAACGGTTATTCTGTTTGTTTACGTCGATGATATTATCATTACTGGAGATGACTCTCAAGGGATACAGACAGTCAAAGTCCATCTAAACTCAGTCTTCCAGACCAAGGATTTGGGACCCCTTCGCTATTTTTTGGGCCTTGAGATTGCCAGAAGGCCAGATGGGCTCACTCTCTCTCAACGAAAACTATTGTCTTGACCTTCTTCATGATGCGGGTCTGTCTGGCTACAAGCCCAGTGATACTCCTATGGATGTGAACCACAAACTGTGTGCCCAGGCCTCTGACTCCGATCTCCTTCTTCAGAATCCTGAATATTATCGACGTCTTGTTGGAAAACTGATATATCTCACGGTTACCAGACCGGATATCTCCTTTGCTGTTGGTCTTGTCAGCAGATACATGCACTCTCCTCGAAAATTTCATCTTCAAGCAGTGGAAAGAATTCTCAGGTATCTGAAAACCGCTCCTGGTCAGGGACTTGTCTACAGGACCTCCTCTTCTGCTCCAACATTGGTGGCATATTCGGATGCCGACTACGCTGGCTCTCTCGATGACCGGCGATCTACGAGTGGTTTTTGCACTTACCTTGGAGGACATCTTGTAACTTGGCGAAGTAAGAAACAAGCGGTCGTTGCTCGCTCTTCAGCTGAGGCAGAGTACCGGGCAATGACATCAGTTGTATCAGAATTAACATGGCTTGAGAGTCTTCTTACCGATCTGGGTGTAAAATTACCATCACCTGCTCTTCTCCTTTATGATAGTCAAGCCGCCATACACATCGCAAAGAACCCGGTCTTTCACGAAAGGACGAAGCATATTGAGGTCGATTGTCACTTCATCCGGGAAAAGGTTCAAATGAAGAAGCTTGACTTAAAGCATGTCCCAGGATCGGAACAAGTTGCAGATGTTTAGCATGAGATTTAAGCGGGTTAGCACGTCGCAAATGTTTCACACATGTTTACTGCAAGTCAAAAAGAAAATGTGAGAAATTATGTCAACGGAAATGGAAGAAAACAGGTAAATGAAAATGATTACTTAAATTAAAAATTGCATAAAAATATTCTAATAGAGAGGGAGCCCAGATTATGCCTATTCGATTTCCAGGATAGGGAAAGACGGGCTGTCAGGGAAGGCTTCAGTTTATCGGGATGAGCTTGTGTGGACAGGGATTACCTGGATGGGGGGGGGGGGGGCAGTGGAGTTGGGCTAGCTGAGGAGAGAACTGGATGGAGGCTCGTGAATGGCAGCCGTGAATCCCGTTGGTGGTGGCGGAAGAGGAATCGCTGGAAACTTTTGGGCATAGGGACTTCCCACAGAATTGGTCGGAAAAACGTCGCCGAAATCCCTCCTTTCTGCTGACGGCATCGTCAAAGACTTGGAAGGATCTGACGGCGAGCCGCAGCAGGAGGAAAATGGTTGGGAGACTCCTGGAATACCAAGAAACAGAATGAATTTCTGTTTCTTAATTTCTCCGGGTTCTTCTCTTCTCAGGTGAAAATATCTTCTTAAATAATAGCAAGAGAACAGTAGAATGGTTTAATAAAACTGATGAGTTAATTGTTTTAAATGACATAGGTAGTATAAAAGAAACTGATAGGCCTTCAATGGTCTTAAAGGAAGCTATAATAATTGTCAGGAGATATAATTGAGTTGCATAACTGAAATTGGAAATCGAAGTGGCTTTACTCCTCTCCATAATTAATATCAAAAATTAATTTTTTTACCCTTTTACCTTCATACCACCATATTTAGCGTTAACAGACCTATTTATTTAATGTCTTATTGTACGGTCGGGCCAATAAAACAAAATTGAAAACTAGCATACATTGACGAATGTGAAGACGACAAACATGAGGTAATACGATGAACGTGCAATAATGCGACGATCATGCAGTAATGTGACGATCATGTAGTAATGTGACGGACATGAAACATGAACAATCAAATAAACAAAAACATACACGCAAATGATCAAAAATCCAAAGGGATTAAATGGATGCATTCTTGAATGCATCAATTCTCTCGGGTTTAAAAGACTCGACCTCGTTGAGGAATGACAGAGCTGCAATTGAAAGATCGGGTAGAAAGCGTCGAAGCTCCATTGCATTAGTCCATTAGTTGTCGGAGAAACTCCTAACTTTCTATCACATGAGGTAGCGTTAGCTAGTACGCATCTGAAAGTCACGAGCATTCAAAACCTTCTCAATCTTCTCTGTGGTAGGTGTAGATGGGGGTAAAGTTGGCAGTGAAATGGTGGTGGGTGCGAAAGAGGGAGGACTAGAGGCAATATTAGGTGGCTCTCCAAGGTGGCACACGATCAACAACATTGAAAATAGGAGAGGTAACAAGTTCAATGGGTAAATCTAAAAGATTGACATTTGAACCAAGTTACTTTTTACATGGAAAAGACCAAACCGTCGTTGTCATAGTTTCTCGTAAGTGCCCTCGAGAAAAATACCCCATTTGGATCTAGATACTTCAATCCTCAAAAATTACTTAAGTTTTTTTAGATCCTTCATTTCAAACTCCTTTACCAAATTCTCCTTTAGGCTCCGTTCGTTTCGATGAAATTGAGGCTTTGGAATTGACATTCAATTGCCAATTTCAATTGTGACTGTTCAACGACCATAAAATTATCTTGGAATTGAAATTCATTTCAATTCTCATGAGAATTGATTATAGAAGAAACACGACTCCCTCAATTCTTACCTTACGAGGTTTTCATTCGTGATTTCAACCACTACTAGCGCGTCCCTAACTCTCTCAAAAAAACATCAATGCAAATTTTGTTGTTCGCCCAGGACTGCATTTTTCCCTAAAGAGCAAATTTTTCGACGGGGCGCACATTTTTTTCCCTTGATCGTATTTTTCGCCCGGGCACGCATTTTTCGCCCGAGCTCGCATTTTTTGCCCGGGTAGGCATTTTTCCGCCCGGGCGACCATTTTTCGCCATGACGCGCATTTTTCGCCCGGGAGTGCATTTTTTTCCCTTGCGTGCATTTTCTCCCGGGCATGCATTTTTCGCCGTGGCGCAATTTTTTCGCCCTGGAGCCAATTTTTCGCCCGAGCGTGAATTTTTCACCCGGGCGTGATTTTTTTTGCCTCGACGTGGATTTTTCGCCCGGACGCGCATTTTTCGGCCGGGCGCACATTTTTCGTCCTGACACGCATTTTTCACTCGTGCGCATATTTTTCGCCCGAGCGCGCATTTTCCGCCCGGGCACGTATTTTCCCATGGGAGCGTATTTTTCTCTCAGGCGCACATTGTTTCGCCCGTGCACGTATTTTTCGCCCGGGCGAAAAAATTATGCGCCCGGACGAACAAATGCGCGCTCAGAAGAAAAAAATCTAATATGCAGTGGAACAGTGAAATTACTAATTCCAATTCACTTGACAGAATTTATGCATTTAGCCGAACAGCAGAATTGGAATTGACTTCAATTCCAATTACTATGGGAATTGGAATTGATGTTAATTTCAATTCCAGTATCTCAATTCCTGTGAAATGAATGGAGCCTTAAAGTTATTCCTTCTTCAACATCATCTGCTGGTATGACAATGTCATCGACATAGACAATGGGGGTCGTTAACATGCATCCCTTTATTTTATAAACAAAGTATGGTCGGCGTGACTTTATTTGTATCCAAGAGAGATCGTGCTTTTGTGAAACGACCAAACCAAGCATTCAATGATTGTGTCAGGCTGTAGATTGCCTTTTTTTGTTTGCAAACTTTCCCTTCAGAACCAGAAGGAGAAAAACTAGGGGGAGAGTCATATATACCTCTTATTCTAAAATTCCATGACGGAATGCATTTTTCACGCCTAATTGGGTGAGATCAAATCCCTTGCACATGTCACACGATAATGACTTGTATAAAGTTCATTTTTGCAATAGAGGGAAAAGTTTTTTGATAGTTGATCCCTAGGGTTTGAGTATATCCCCTTGCTACCAACCATGCTTTGAAATGTTCAACCAAGCCTTAAGAGTTCTGCTTCACTGTAAACACCCACTTACATCCAACAATCTTCTTTCCGTGTGGGAGGTGTGTTATATCCCATGTATTTGTTTTCCAAAGAACTCATTCCTCAATCATCGCCTCTTTCCACTCTAGATGTCCAAGAGCCTCTTGTCATGTGAATGGAATAAAACATATGCACAAGAAGAAACAAAGGCTCTATATAAATGATTTAGATTGTCATAAAAAACATAATAAGATAATGAATGTTCGGTGCAAAATCTGATACCTTTACGAAGGAAAATGGGGAGTTCAGAGGACTCTTCCGATGTAGTTGGCACTAAGACTGGTAGCGTCGAATGAGAATTTGTGTTAGAACCTTTACTCAGTCTGGTGTACACCTGTAATTCATGGTTTTTTCTGGGAGGCTCCCCTTGATTGAGAGTCTCATCATTTGGCAGTGTATGTGGAAGACTAGAGTATGGTGGATGGATCTGTAGGGATATAATAGGGAAGCTCACTTCATTCGTAGGCGCATGCTCCCCCTGAAGTGAGGTCACATAGTAAGGCTTGAATTTGCGAAATATAATATCCGCAGTAACAAAGATCCTTTTAGTCGAGGAAGATAACATTTATACCCTTTTGAGTAGGGGAATATCCAAGAAATAAACACTTGAGAGACCAAGAGTCAAGTTTAGACCGATCCGAAGAGTGTATGTGAGCAAAAAAAAAGACAACCAAAAGTTTTCAGTTGGAGAGTGGTCGGGGTAACACCTTAGGTGAGAAAAGGAGTTTAATATGCCAAGACTTGAGATGACAAGCAATTGATAAGGTAGACAGCCCTGAGAACAACATCACCACAATTGAACTTATGGACGTTCATAGATAATAGTAACCTCCAAGAGATGATGAGTTTTTTCCCTTAGCGACCCCATTTCGAGAAGGGGAGTGAACACATGATGTTTTGTGGAGAATGTCATGATCGACACGGTAGTATTCAAAGTGGAAGCTGATTAAATCTCGACCATTATCACTACACAAGATTTTATTGTAGCAGAGAATTGAGTAAAACATCATTTTGCGAATTTTTTGAAAACTAGGAAAAAAAATTTTCTTAGTTTTTATCAAATAAACACATACTGTGCGAGAAAAATAGTCTAAAAAGGTAATAAACCAATGACATCTGAAAGTTGAGGTAACGGGGTAGGACCCCCAAATATCAGTATGAATGATATGAAATGAATAGTACTAGGTAAAGAAACATGATTAACAAGAATACGATGATGTTTGACAACAACACATACATCCCCAATAAAGTTCTTAAAACACAAAGAAAAACAGGAAATAAACGTTGCACGGTAGCAACAGAGGGATGAATAAAGTGACAGTGCTAGATGAGCAGGTTTGATATCTATGAAGTGTGGAGAGCTTGCGGAGATGGAAACCCATAGGAGGAGTCAAACGCGTGTAGGTCATCCTGCATGCTACCAGAGGCAATCACCTTCCTCGTCCTCAGATCTTGAAAAACATAGTGAGAAGGAAAAAAACTAACTGCACATTGAAGAGAATTAGTCAAATAACTAGCACGCGTTTGACAGGCAGACTACAGGTAAAATTTGAAACATGAAGCACGTAAAATAAAGTGAGGGAAGAACAAAGGATGAATGCTTTTCCAACAACGGAGGAGAAGGAGCCATCAACAATGCTCACTTTATCTCTTCCAGAAAGAGGAGAATAGGACACAAAACTTGAAGTTGATTCAGTCATGTGATCAGCGACTCTAGAGTTGATAATCCAATGAGTAGAAGGAAGAGTAGTAGCAGAGTGGACACCTAGGGTACCTTTGCGGGCAAGTGCAGAGGAGGAAGTACGAGTCTCCGTAGTAAGGCTGTGCATCATTTAACGAAGGGCTAACATCTCTTCAGCATAGAAGGAGAACGACTGAGGAGTGGGAGTAGAGAACCACATGATGACAATCCCCTATGAGTGGAGGAAAGCCCTGTAGACTGAAGCACGTATCCCGCATATGACGAGGCTTGCCACAATAATCGCAAGTAAGATGATCCTTATCTGTTGCTTTAGGTTTGAAATCACGGGAAGTGCGAGCTTCAAAATTTGGCTGATGAGCGATTAATGCTGACCCATCTCTAATAGCGGTGGTGTTCCAAGACTGTCGGAGGTCAAACTCCTGTTATACTTTGTTGTAGACTTCAGTAAGCAATGGAATATGGACACGTCCTAAGATCTAGACAGTAATCTGATCAAAATCTCTTTGTAATCCATGCAAAAGCTCGAATACTCGATTACGATCCTCGCAAGCCCGCAATGAGAGCTCATTCGCATTACAGACCATGACAAAAGAGTCAAAGTGGTCGCACTTCTGATACAACTGACTAACTAAGTAAACTCGAGATAGTAAGTTGATGGAGGTCGATTACCGCGTCAGAGAAGAAAGATTTTGCGGCGTAGTTGGTAAATATGGGTTGCATTCCCCCTCCTAGAATTGCTAGCCTAAACACATTTCCAGATATCAATAACAGTGTCCAAGAAAAGGTTGTTCCGTGTAATGGATTCCTGCATGGAATTTGTGAGCCAAGACATGACAAGAGAGTTTTCCGACTCCCACTGAGGCCAAGTTGCAGAGTCCTTGGCAGGTACTCTGGCGGCGTCACTGATATAGCGAAAGAGATGCCAACTCTTTAAGGCTAGAGTAATGGAGCGAGACCATGATAAATAATTAGTATCATCCAGTCAGGTTATAGTGATCTGAGAGAAGTTGTGATGCTGACCAGCCCAAGTAGATCCAACAGGGGTCATGGAGCTACCCGAATCAACCACGTCCAACATTAAATAAAATTGAGCAAAACTCCGCTAAGATAACGGTGGAGAGGAATGGAGAACACATCTAAAATGAGTGGAAGGGAAATAGAGACTCATTGTTGGGTTAGAAAAACCTTCTGCCTCTTGAACGAAAAAAAACTAGATTTGATTTTTGTGAGAAATTTAACCGTTAAAATCGTAAAAAAAAACAGTATGGCAAGAAGAAGCCAAAGCGAAACTTTTCCCAAAATTTGTTATCAATCGGACCACCAGCAGATTGCCGGAGAACCCACCCCGTCAGCCAGCGTAGACCTGTCGAAGGGAAGATATGCACGGGACAGGCGACATTGTAAGCCCTAAATGAGAGGAGGGGCCTTTGTCTTGGGCGGAGACGAGATGGAGGTAGCCGGCGAGGAGCGGCGCCAATCTTTCGACAGGAGGCGAGAGAGCAACGAAACAAGAGGTTTAGGGCATGTGGGGCTCTGATACCATGTTAATGGGAACTGTTCATTAATCATTGACGAGAAAAATATCCTCTTATATATAGGTATATAGAGGAGAGTACCATGTTAATGGGAACAATTCATTAATCATTGACGAGAAAAATATCCTCTTATATATATAGGAGACTGGCGCCGCTCCTCGTTGACGCTGTTAGCCCTAAATGAGAGGAGGGGCCTTTGTCTTGGGCTTAGATAGGATGGAGGAAGCCGGCGAGGAGTGGTGCCAGTCTTTCGACAGGCGGCGTGAGAGGAACACATGGGAACAAGAGGTTTAGGGCACGTGGGGCTCTGATACCATGTTAATGGGAACTATTCATTAATCATCGACGAGAAAAATATCCTCTTATATATAGAGGAGAGTACAAGGAATATTTAATTATTTCTAACAGTAAAACATAAGGACTATTTTAGTTGTGATATGTATGATATAGTATTTTTGCTTTTTGAAAATATAGCTCAAAAGCGGGTATAGTTGAGAAATAGAAATGCTTAATTCATTATGAAAGAGAGCTCCCCACACATATATATGAAGGGGAGAAAAAGTACAAAAGACAAAACTACCCTTATGGGTAAAATACAATAGAATAGAAATAAAACGACTTGATTTCAACTCTCCCCCTCAAGTCGAACGATAGATATCTGTCATTTCGAGCTTATGAGTGTCATCAGTGAAGACATCAGATTCTAGACTCTTGGTGAAGATGTCAGCCAACTGATCTCTGGAGTGAACGAAGGGTGTGACTAAGTTTCGTTTTTCAAGATGATTTTTGATGAAATGACGATCCACCTCAACGTGCTTAGTCCTGTCATGCTGAACTGGATTGTGTGTTATGCTGATGGCAGCTTTGTTATCGCAGTACAGGGATATGAGAGCTTCCTCCTGAAGCCCCAGACCTTGCAGTAGGGTACACAACCACATGCCTTCACAAAGGCCTTGGGACATTGCCCGATACTCAGCCTCGACACTTGATCTGACCACCACATTCTGTTTCTTACTACGCCATGTGGCCAGGTTTCCTCCAATGAATGTGCAATAGCCCATTGTAGATTTCCGGTCATCGTAGAATCCAGCCCAATCTGTGTCAGTGAAAACATCGATCCGCAAGTGATTGTTCTTAGAGAACATTAGCCCCCGTTCCGGGGACTTCTTCAAATACCGGAGGACACGGTAAGCTGCCTCCTGGTGTTTGACTCTCGGAGCATGCATGTATCTACTCAGGATCCCAAAAGCATATGTAATGTCGGGGCGAGTATGCGAGAGATATAAGAGCTTTCCCACCAATCTTTGATAACTGGGGGCATCTGTACGATCACCATTGCTATCCTCATCGATCTTATGGTTCTCATCCATAGGAGTGTTTGTAGGGGCACAACCGAGCAGACCGGTCTCCGTTAGCACGTCCAACACATACTTGCGTTGGGAGATAAAAATACCTTTGCCAGAACGAGTTACTTCAATTCCTAGGAAGTAGCGTAGCCTTCCCAAGTTTTTTACTTCGAACTCAGCTGAGAGACAAGCCTTCAATTTGGAGATTTCATCGGTGTCATTTCCTGTGATCACAATATCATCAACATAGATAATCAGAACAACAATTTTTTTTTTCATTCCTTCTGACAATTAGGGTATGATCAGAGTGTCCCTGCTTGTAACCAAACTGGATCATAGCCTTGTGGAATCTACCGAACCATGCCCTCGGGGACTGCTTCATCCCATACAAGGACTTTCGTAAGCGACAAACAAGGCTCTCTTGTCCCTTCCTCACAAAGCCTGGAGGAAAGACCATGTGCCCCTCTTCCTCGAGGTCCCCGTGCAAAAACACATTTTTGATGTCCAGTTGATGAAGTTCCCAGTATAAAATCACAACACATGATATGATCACACGAATAAAGTCCATCTTTGCAACCGGTGCAAAGGTCTCTTGGTAATCAATCCCCTGAGTTTGGGTATAACCACGAACAACCAACTGAGCTTTATAGCGCTCGACTTTCCCATCTGGATTCTGTTTGACTGAGAAGACCCATCTTGAACCAATGAGTTTCTTGCCAGGAGGAAGAGGGATGACATCCCATGTGTGATTTTTCTCCAAAGCCGACATTTCTTCCTTCATTGCTTGAGCCCATACTGGAATGCCAAGTGCCTCCTGCCATGTCTTAGGAATAGACATCTCGGACAAAGAGAATATAAAAGACTGGTGAGGCTTATAGAGGTGATTATAAGCAATATTATTAGAAATGGGGTGTTTGGTACACCGGGCCTTACCTCTTAGTTGAGCAATAGGAACATGTAAATCAGCATCAGGATCTGAGTCCAAAGGCAGCATTGGCAGCGGCAGAACAATGACGGGCTGTTCACCTATTTTTTGACGATGATAAACATGAGGTAGCGGCATGATGAGAGATGGATGATGAGAGAAGGGTGTATGCGAGATATCTGTAGCGGATGGCATAGTGGAAGTAGGAGAGATATCTGTAGTGTATGACATAGTGGAAGTAGGAGCGCTACTACGCCCGGGGGGGATAACAGGAAGAGGAGCAGCACCAATGACATCAATATCTTCTTCCCCCTGACGAGAAGGAGTCAAAGCTAAGTAATAAGATTCATCTTCGCGAAACGTCACATCCATGGTACAGTAAGTACGTCTGGAGGGTGGGTGATAACACCTATACCCCTTGGTGGTGGTAAAATAGCCAAGGAAAACACAATGGAGAGCTCGAGGATCGAGCTTGTCACGGAGTGGCTGATGAACACGAACGAAACAGACACACCCAAACACGCGAGATGGAAGCAAAGAGGTATGAACTACTGTTGTAGAAGAAAGGCGTGCGAGAGGGGTGGCATACTCGAGAACCCGGGAAGGAAGACGATTGATAAGATGAGTGGTCGTCATGATGACATCACCTCAATAGGCTTTCAGAAGGTGCATGAAGGTGAGGAGACAACGGGCAACATCTAGGAGATGCTTGTTTTTTCATTCGGCCACACCATTTTGGGTGGAAGTGTAGACACACGTGGTTTGGTGGAGGATGCGATTGCTCGAGAGATAGGCCCCAAAAGCACCACGATCATCATATTCCCCCCATTGTCGCTTTGAAGAACCCGAATGGTTCCATTGAACTTTGTTTGTATCATCTTATGAAAGGTTTGAAAAACAGAAACAATTTCTCCTTTCTTCTTCAAAAGATAAACCCACGTAGTACGAGAAAAACAATCAATAAAGGTAACAAACCATCTATAGCCAGTTAAAGACACAATTGGGGAAGGTCCTCAGACATCAGAATGTATAACGACAAAAGGTGTATTACTAGGAGAAGATACATGAGATGTCGAATGACGAACATGTTTAGACATTACACATACATCACATTTTAAACTAGGAATAAACTGAGATAAAGCAGGAAAAAGTTTCTGGAGATAAACAGGAGACGGATGACCAAGGCGCAAGTGCCAACGACGAGCATCAATAGCAGTAGCAGCCGAAGAAGAAAGAACAAGGGATGATGGTGTAGTATCCAGGTAGTACAGACTACCACGATTCCTACCACTGTCAAGTATCCGCTTCGTACACAGATCTTGAAAAATACAAGAATCCGAGAAAAATGTTACTGAACAGTTAAGAGATTTAGTAAGGTTGCTAATAAAAAGTAAACTGCGGGAAAAAGAAGGAACATGCAAGACGGAAGAGAGGGGAAGAGAAGTGGAACATGAAAAAAACCCCTTGCCAGCAATAGGAGACAAGGTACCATTAGCAGAGACAACCTTGTCCTTACCAGACAAGGGAGTGTTGGAGGAAAAACCTGTAGAGGAGCCGGTCATATGGTCAGTGTCTCCCGAGTCAATGATCCACTCAGACGGGGGAGGCATGGTGGCATGGGCACTAGGCATCGCAGCAGTAGCAAACAAAGAGGAAGTACCACTGAGAGTAGGATCAGACTGAGAGTGAAGCAGGTGTCGTAGAGCATCCAATTCTGATGTAGTGAAGTGATCCAGGGACTGGCTATGATGACCCTCCTGCATCTCTGTGGAATAAGCAACATCATGAGAGCGGGTACCAGTCTGGCGGGATCCCCCACGTCCAGAGTCATGACCACTTCCACGACCACGAACATATCCAGGTGGAGCAAGGTGAGGATGAAGCTTGAAGCACACTTCACGAGAATGGCCCCGACGACCATAATGAGCGCACGTGGGAATCATGCTAGTTTGACTGGAGCCACCACGTTCAGTACTCGTAAAGGCAGAGCGGTCAGGAAGAGGAGCCGTATTGCTGAGAGAACAACGACGATCTTCATCGCCAAGAACTATACTGAAGGCCTCACGAAGAGATGGAAGAGGAGACCGATGAAGAATATTGGTGCGAACCATATGTAGCTCCATTCCTAAACCCATCAAGAACACATGTAGGCAAAATCGTTCGTCTCGCTTCTGCAACAGGACTGCATCAGCAGTGCAGGCGGGAGTAAACTGGTCGAAGTAATCCAACTCCTGAGATATGCGCTCGAACTCGGAGTAGTGGGTGGACATAGTCATAGATCCCTGCCGCAGCTCCAACATACGGCGAGTGAGCTCATAAACTTGAGTGGAGTTTCCAATCTGAGAATAGGTCTCCCGGGCTCGAGTCCAAATCTCGTATGCTGAGCCCATTAACATATAACTGCGGTATACCTTGGAGGACATAGAATGGAGAAGCCAGGATACCACCAAAGAATTTTCGGAATCTCATCGTGGCCCTGAAACATCGGCCCTAGATGGTGCCACTTTGTACCCAAACAACTGGTGACTGCGGATAACATTTGCTGCACGAGACCATTCGAGATAGTTCGTTCCATCCAGTGAAGCCATAGTAATTTTCAAGGAGCCTGCATGGCCAAAGGGCCGCTGAGGTTCACCCATCGGGGGAGCCATAACCACCGGGGAGGTAGAATCAACCACAGTCGAGGAATCATCCATGACGAAGGAACAACCCGTCGAGAAAGGTCAACGAGCTAATCCCACAAAGAGAGAGTAAGACAACAAGAGCGATCAGAAGGCATCGGCAGAGAAGCAGTGCCGAGACAATCAAAGGGCAGCAAAGAAGCGCGGCTGGAGGTGCGGCAGAGCGGTGTGGCTGGAGGTGCGACAGAGCGGGAGCGGAAGTAGAGAGGCGCGGCTGGAGCGGTAGCAGAGAGGCGCGACTGGAGGTGCGGCAGAGCGGGAGCGTCAGCGAGCGGCGAGGTGTCGATGTCGACCGCGGAATAGCAGCGATGTCGGGCAGCAGAGGGCGGGAGCGCAGGCAACGAGGTTGTGCGATGCTTCATGAGGAGACTGCCGGCTCCTTCAGCATGCACTGCTGCCCGCGAGAGGGCCGTTGGGCTCCATGCGCGACAGAGGCGACCAAATCGGGGATCGGGGGAGCGGCCGAGCGACAAAATGCGAGGAGGAAAGGGAGAGCTGCTGCGTCGAGGCGAGAGGATTAGGGTTCAGTTTTTTCTCTCATTTGATACCAAGTTGAGAAATAGAAATGCTTAATTCATTATGAAAGAGAGCTCCCCACTCATATATATGAAGGGCAAAAAAAGTACAAAGGACAAAACTACCCTTGTGGGTAAAATACAATAGAATAGAAATAAAATTACTTGATTCAACTGGTAGTAGTGGTGTACTTATTTTTATGTTGGTTAGAAATGTTCAAACATACAAGTCAGTGATGACATACAATTTCCTTATTTCTAACCATATTTCTTAAACCTATGTTTCCAGGATATGGAGAAATAAGTTTTAGTATTCATGAGAAATCTAATATGGAGAGTTAACATAATCTTCTCTAGCTTTCTACAATGAAATTAATATACTTTCATTAATTCAAATCTACGAGGTGATCAAATTTTAAAATAAGATCATAGAATACACAACTTTATTATATTCATAACAAACTAATTGTTAGTGTGTGTTACAGTTATAGCCTATCAAAAATGTAAAGTACTTTGCACTAAGGCAACTAAAACTATAACAACTCTAAAGTATACCTAGAAATAAAAGATTTGACGTTTAAACATGATTTTATTCAATACATCATCTAATGAACACATTTTTTCACTAAAATTTGATTAAGTAGATGTTACCTCCACACTTAAGTTATGCAATGTCTTCATTGTATGAGGCAAGACTAGAAAGATATGAGTTAAAAATTATATGTATAAAATGAAGATCAGACAAATCTTATTTGAGTAATTATAAAAAGAGATATTTAAAAGAAAACAAAACATGTCATATTTTAAATCACCAAATGAAAGTTTGGAAAAACGTAGAAGAACCTAAATTTGAATTTCAAAAATTAAACCAATATCTGAAGAACCCTATGATGAAAAGAGCAGAACAGTAAAAAAAATAAAAAACCAAAATCAAAGCATAATACTATTTATTTTATTTTTTTGTTTCGTTTTTATGGAAATGAAATAGTAACATTGAAAACAGCAATAAAATCAAACAATAAGATAAGCTCATTGATATACATAAGGTTTGAAAAATGATGACTGGAAGAGTATACAATATTTTCTTTTTGAATATTACCATAATCTAAACAAACATTTGTAAAAGAAGATCAAAAGTGCAGCAAAAATTTGTAAGAAGAACAAAAAGAATATTTCATATCATAGAAGAACGATGAAGCATGATTAAAAATTATGGGAGTGTGAAAATTCTAGAGAAAGGAAATATTTTTCAATCAACTAAGATTTTCTCTTCGTAACGATAGAGATTGTGGAATGGTCTATAATTAATTGGTTATCCATAATATAATTTATGATGATTCCCATTAACTTTAAAAGTACTGTGCTTGTGATTGGACAACTCCCGTACCCTAGAAGGAAAGATACTCTTTACTGTCAATGTCCGGACCAACGAGACTTTAATTTTTCAGGGAAGGGTCGTAATCGAGAATTAACTAAAAAACTTTATTACCGGGGCCAAAAAGTGCAGACTTCCATAAATGGCAGTCATGAAAGGCTGTAGTTCGCTCTTTATAAATACGAGAATTCTCTATATGATATTACTTGATTCATCAAGCTCTTATAGTTGTAAACGACACTACTCTAATGCTGAGTTTTAATCCATGTGCAGGTTTTTAATGTCCCAGTAAGTTTTATGTTCTAATTCCGTGGGCTGATGACAAGCCTTACCATAAATGAGGCTATATGATGTTGATCCAATCGGTGTCCACTGTTCGGTATGCCCAAAGAGAATTGTCTAGCTTCCGAGATCACTCCTTGATATTTGATTCAACCGAATTTCGGGAATACACTTGATTTCCCGTCTGGAAACCTCAACTTGTCAATAGTTTGAGGATGATTGGCGGTGACAACTCTATGAGTGATACCGATACCATATTTCTTTAAAATCTTCTCCAATTGCGCATTGCAAAAATGAGTTTCTAAACATTGCTTTAACTTTAGGGTAATCTACTCGAGAATACAACTCGTTTCGTACACTAAAAAATTGCAAAAGTGTTATTTAAACCCACACTTGTCTTTGACACTGTTGAATGATTTCCAATACATTACAAAGAGGCTAGTCATCTCTTTATATAGAGATGGACCCACCAGTACAAAGATATAATCCCTATAAATAAATATGATATTATAACACGCCCCCTCAAGTTGGGCGTGAGAAGTTGATCCTGCCTAACTTGACAACCATACTTCCGAAAATACTTCCACTTAAAACTTTCGTGAGAATGTCAGCAAGTTGTCTATCTGATGGAACGAACGGAGCACACACAAGCCCCTTTTTAATGTTTTCCATGATGATATGACGGTCCACTTCAATATGCTTTGTGCGATCGTGCTGGACAGGATTGTGTGCGATGCTAATAGCAGCCTTGTTGTCACAATACAACTGAATGAGCTCATCTCCAAGAAGCCCCAGGTCATTCAGTACCGATCACAGCCAGAGGTCTTCACACACGCCATGAGCCATAACACGGAATTCTGGTTCAACATTAGATCTTGCCACAACATGTTTTTTACTCCGCTAGGTAATAAGGTTTCCACCAACCAGGGAACAATACCCCGAGGTAGACCGCCGATCATTTATAGACCCGACCCAATCCGCATCAGTACACACCTCAATGTTTAGGGATTAATTGGAGGAAAACAGGACTCCACTCCATGGTGAGAACTTGAGGTACCGAAGGATTCTATTGGCAGCATCAGCATGACGAGCCTTCGGAGTGTGCATAAACTGGCTTATTACACTCACAGCATAAGCTATATCTGGACGGGTAGGAGCCAGATAGATCAATCTTCCTACAAGCCTCTGAAACTCAGGTATGTCGTCAACCTCTTCACCATCGTCACGGCCTATTCGGTGATTTGCTTCTGTAGGGATGTTCGCAGGCCTGCAGCCACTCATCCCAGTTTTCTCAAGGAGATCCAGGGTATACTTTTTCTGAGGGATAAAGATCCCTTGTTTGGACCTTGCCACTTCAATGCCCAAGAAATATTTGAGAGCACCCAGGTCTTTTACCTCAAACTCAGTGGCCAATTTTTTCCTTTAGAAGCGTGATTTCTTCAACATCATCACCTGTGATAACAATATCGTCAACATACATAATGAGAGCAGTAAGTTTACCAGTCCTCCGCTTGATAAATAGAGTGTGATTAGAGTTTTCCTGGTAATATCCAAAGGGCAACATGGCTTTATGAAATCTCTCAAACCATGCCCGTGGAGACTGTTTCGTTCTATATAGGGCCTTCTTTAACTTGCAAACCAGTCTCACTGAGCTCCTGGGAGTAAGGCCTAGTGGTAGGGACATATACACTTCCTCTTCCAAATTCCCACGGAGAAAGACATTTTTGACATCAAGTTGTCAAAGATCCCACCCTTTACAAGCAGCGTAGGATAAGAGAACTCTGATAGTGTTCATCTTTGCTACAGGTGCAAATGTTTCCCGATAGTTGATCCCAAGTGTTTGTGTGTAACCACGTGCCACCAATCGCGTTTTACACCTTTCAACTATGCCATGTGGATTTTGTTTAACAGAGAACACTCACTTGCATCCAACTGGTTTCTTCCCAGAAGGGAGAGACACTAAGTCCCATGTATTGTTCTTCTCAAGAGCAGTCATTTCCTCAAACATTGCCTCTCGCCACATAGGAATGTCCGGGGCACTCTGCCAGGATGTCGGAACAGGAATGGATGCAAGGGAAGACACAAAGGTCTTATGGGATGCAGAGAATGAATTATAGGAAACGTAATTAGAAAGGGGGTGTTTAGTACAGGACCAGATACCTTTGCGGAGAGCAATTGGAAGCTCGGAAGGCCCTGAGTCCGGGTCCAGTGATTGGTCTGATAGTAGGTCCTGGTTGTCGTTGAGCATCTTTCTCCTTCGAGTGTACACCTGCAAAGGAGGAATGGTAGGAGAAGTAGTGGGGATATCACTCACTTCCAATGGAAGAGGCTCCCCCCTGAAGTGAGGGATACAAAGGCGGAACAGGGAGAGGTAAAGACGGGGAGGACAAAGAGGAAGAGGTCACAAGGGAGGAGGTACCTGAGGCAGGATAATAGGCCTCAGATTCACGAAACGTGATATCCATGGTGACAAACACCCTCTTCGTAGGAGGATGAAAACATTTGTACCCCTTCTGAGTAGGAGAGTAACCGATAAATACACACCAGAGAGCACGAGGGTCAAGTTTGGTGGGAGGAGGATGATGGACGTGGACAAAACAAACAAAACACCTTAGGGACAAGAGGAGAGAATGGGACGCGAAGTGTCCCAAGGGGTGTGTCATTCCCAAGAATACGAGTTGGAATGCGATTGATAAGGAATGTTGTCGTAAGGGCAGCATCCCCCCAGTAATACCTGGGAAGATGCATGGTAGACAGAAGGCAGCAAACAACTTCCAGAAGGTGTCGATTCTTCCTCTCCGCCACCCCATTTTGAGCAGGCGAATAAGCACAAGAAGTCTGGTGTAAAATGCCATGATCAGCGAGATATGCCCCAAACCGGGAATCTAAGTATTCACAGTCATTGTCACTACGAAGTATTTAAATTGTAGCATTAAACTGAGTGAAGATCATGAAATGAAATTTTTTGAAGGTGGGAAATACATCGCTCTTGTTTCGCAGTAAGTATAACCAAGTAGTACGTGAAAAACAGTCAATAAAAGTGACAAACTAAGTACAACCAGAAATAGAAGATACGGGTGCAGGACCCCAAACATTTGAGTGAATTACAGCAAAAGGCGTAGAACTGGGCAATGAAACATGATTAAATGAAGTACGGCAATGTTTGTTAGCAGTACAGACATCACAAACAAATGAAGTAAAAACAGTAGCCGACAAAGAAGGTAGCATAAGTTTCATAATAGAGATAGATGGATGTCCTAAGCGACAGTGCCAGGAATAAAGATCCGAGGTGCTGGAAAGGAAAGCCTGAGGAGGCGCCACCGGGCTGGAATCAAACACGTACAGACCATTGACCAAACTACCAGAGCCAATCACCATCCCCATCTTCAGGTCCTGAAACACACAAGAGGAAGGATGAAAAGTTACGGAGCAGTTCATAGAATTAGTCAAGTGGCTAATAGATAATAAGTTTCGAGTGAAATTAAGAAAATGTAAGACAGAGGATAAGGTGAGAGAGGAACATGAGATGGAACCCTTCCCAACAATAGAGGAAAGGGAACCATCAGCAATGCTCACCTTATCACGACCAGAAAGAGGAGTATAGGAACGGAAACCTGAGGCAGAGCCAGTCATATGATCAGTGGCTTCAGAGTCAATGATCCAAGGAGAGGAGGCAACAATAACAGAGTGAGCGCCGGGTGGTCCGGTGTGGGCAGAGGAGGATAATGCAGAAGCCTCCGTGGAGAGACCGTGCATCATGCGGCGAAGCGCCAGAACTTCTTCGGCAGAGAAAGTATCCGGCAGGAGAAAAGAAGGGTCGACAGTAGCATTTGTGAGATGGGCAGAACGAGGAGATGCGCGACTAGAAAAATGGTCAGAGCCACGACCACCCCGAGAAGACGCACCACCTCGCGATGGAGGGAAACCATGGTGCTGAAAACAGGTGTCTCTGGTGTGACAGGGCTTCCCACAATAATCACAGAGGAGATGGTCCTTGTCAGAACCCTTCATCTTGGAATCACGGAGAGGACGAGCCCCTAGTAACGAAGGGGTACCGACAGCGAGAGCAGAACTTTCAGGAGCGGAATCTTGAAGAGACTGTCGGTTATCAAATTCCTGTTGGACGATACTATAAACCTTCGGAAGTGAGGAAAATGGCAGACAGCCAAAAATGTGAACACAAATCTGATCCAAGTCCCGATGGAGTCCATGAAGAAACTCAAATGTCCGATTGCGATCCTCCCTCGCACGGACCATAGCCTCATCAACAGGGCTAACAAATATGAGGGAATCGAAATGGTGGTATTCCTGATATAGCTGGCTGAATTCCAAGTAGTACGCAGAAGGGGGGCGATCACCCTATCGGAGAGATGATATCTTCCGCCGCAACTGGAAGATCTGAGCAGCATTGCCCTTACGAGAGTAAGTGGTCTCAGCACGGCGCCAAATATCCATGACAGTGTCCAAAAAGAGATAATGACGAGCGATAGACTCCTGCATCGAAGTCGTTAGCCAAGACATGACTAAGGAATTTTCAGAATCCCACTGAGGACAGTCAGGGGAAGTCTCTCTGGTTCCGCAGTCGTCCCAGTGACATATCTAAAAAGACGACGACTCTTAAGAGCAAGAGTGATGGAGCGCGACCAGGATAGATAATTTGAGTCATCCAAGCGAATAGTGGTAATCTGCAGAATATTGTGATCATGGCTCCCACGTAGAGGAAGCGCTGAAGGATTCAGAGAGGGAACCGGTGTTGAGGTAGAATCACTGAGCACCTACATAGTTGCCCTAGAAGAGAAATCTGGAGACAACCCGATGAATTAGGAGAAGGGAGGAATAGAAATCAACTCCATCTGATAAGAAAACAGGGTAGAAACCCTAGGAGACTACGCCAGAATGGAGAACGAGCCTCACAACATCGCCGACGCCAGAGAAAGAAGGACACCCAGCGCTAGGAAGCCGGGAGTCCCCTGGAGAAGCCGCCAGATGGGCCTAGGAGACGGCCCCGGGAGAAGAACGCCGTTGCGGTTCTTGCCGCTGCGGATCGGCGCAGGAGAGTCGCAGGAGAGCGAGCGAGAGAGAAGCCGCTTCTGGACGGAGAGAGAAGGCGGGAGGACGAAGAACGGGTGAAGACGGGCTAGCGCCGGACGCCGCTGCTGCGTCGATCGGGGATGGGCGAGCGAGCGAGACGGAGGCGAAGGAGGGCCGAAAGAAAATTGGGGCATCCCGGCCTCTGATACCATGTTGAATGATTTCCAATACATTAAAAAGAGGCTAGTCACCTCTTTATATTGAGATGGATCCACCAATACAAAGATATAATCCCTACAAATAAATATGATATTATAACAGACACCAAGACATGGGATTTATGTCGATCTCGTTCGAAATTTACATGAAACTCCCTTTACTGCCAATGGAGTGATCCTTACATGAAACTCCCTTTACTGACTCATAACTAAACATAATATCTCATCATATGAAATCATGAATCATGAAGAAACAGTAATGATAAATGATTTAGTATAAAGTTTACATCATCCAAACAACAGGTAGAAGTTTAAGAGAACGCTAAAAGAAATACCCAAAGTTTACAGGATAGAAGAGAATTAATGAGAATAAAGATAATAAAGATCATACTAGACTATCGATCTTCATGCACTGTCTTCCTTCTCAATCTCTTCTTCATTGTGGTTCTTCTTCTTCAAAGGTTACAACATCAGAACGACCAAATCTTGTCGGGGTTCTTCAGGACAATATGATGCATATATGTGTGAACTCATCGGCCAAATATTAGCTCGACACGGCTTGGTGACACGGCCGTGCCGCTTGGCCGTGTCGGTCAAAAGTTGCGTCTTTTCGCTTCATACCACTCTCAACTGCTGCGTGGCCATATGCCACTCCATGGTCGATTAGGCCGTGTATCTTTGGGCTGGGCTTGCAAAAATTGTCCAAATGGGCTCCAAATCATATTAAGCACTTATTTTAATCATATTTCAATCACTTTTCATTAGATAAAATATTTAATAAATTGTATATAATTGTGCGTTTTTAGTTATCAACTGATACAGTAGGTCATACCAGATAGATCACACTATCAATTTGTCTGACATTTCAGACCAGTTAATAGATCATGCAATCGTCGACAAAATAACATAAGTAAAATGCGAAATACAGTTATCGAGTGTGAGGCTCAAAAAAGAAAAAAGACAATCTAGTTTATTAAATGCAAAAAAACACACAAAATAAATTTATCACCACATCAACACACTAAAATTATTGCTAACAATTTATTACCCACCAATTTTATATCATTTATTCATCCTTTGAAAGCACTATGTCTTCATCATCTTCTTCATTGTCATGTTAATTTTCTTCTTCTTCAATATACTCAACTTCTTCATCCTCGTTATCTTCATCTATAAGGTGGACTACTGGGTTAGAAACCCTCATCATAGATGTGCCCACCTTTTCAACTATCTTTGTACTTGTAGGGATCATATTCTTTTCTTTTGATACGCACATGCGATTATGTCCTCTTCAACTCCAGTAGCCTTAATAGCTGCACTCCAAGTCAAGCACTCGTCATCAAAAAATCAATTTCTCCACCTACTCAGTCGCATTAACTTCATTTTACCCATTAACCATTTTGCCATCGTCAATATTTATCAATGAAATCACACACAACATGTTGATGTTGCAACGCTCGATTGTACTTCACAAATACTAAATCATTTAAGCATTGTTGAGCTAGTTTGTTTTTTGCTATTAATCTGCTATATAACCAATTAATCATATAAATTAATCAACGTGATTTCATCACCTTATTAATCTTTCCAAATGAAATTTCAATTCTTACATGTTAAAACAAACTCCAATTGTGCTCACAACCAGATGCACTTCAAGTACGAATAAGCACCTTTGTAATAAATTGTTATGGTTCTGATTTCAGTCGCATATATCGCCGACCCTTATCTCATTCTAGTTTCTATTTTTATTATTCACATTTGATCATCCGTGTGTAAGCCCAAGGAGGGGGCACGTTTGTGTGACTATTAATACCCGGTTGGGAGGAAAGACTAGTAGGCATGCAATTATCAATTCTAATTCTCTCTAGTTCTCTGTCTCTAGCCTCTCTTCTATTCCCATTCCTGGTTCATGGTTCATGTGTTCAGGGCTACCCCTAGTTGCTTGACATCCTGTAATCCCGCAGCTCCTGTATCGCGTGCCTCGCCGCTCCGCATCGCGACTCTGTGCGATCGCATCGTCGCACCAATAGTTGCACCTCCCTCTCCGCTGCAATAGGCCCTGCTGCCCCTCGTAGACCCAACGCCTCCTCGCGTCCGTGGACTCGCTGACAATCGGCGACCCACAACAACTTGGTACCAAAGAGACCTCTTCTCCCCACTGCCGACTCTCTAGATCCAGCCATTTTGGCACCCGCGGTGGCCGACCATACCGATTCTGACGTTTGCCAAGGCTCCCGCCGCTCGAACACGGCTTCTCCACACCAACCCGCACCGCTCGGCTCCGCCCAGTCCTCGTTGCATCGACTGTCGTCTGCCAGCCCGTCTCTATAGCCTGTCCTACTCGGCTCTTCCATCACCGGGGGTTCCCTCCTCGCGGCCTCTACCAAGTTGCTCCCTCCACCGGTCTTTCCTTCCTCCAACTCCTCTGGCGACAATAACCCTCCCTTTTCTCCTCCGGCAATGGCCGAACCACCCACTCTATCTCAAATTTTTGAGTCCCTCGCACACCTCCTAGCCGATAACAAACACCACACTCATCAGCGCCGTCACTTCCCAACTAACGGCTAACCGACCGACCCCACTGGCCAAGGGCTCCTCCAATGACGCGCCGCTACCGCGAACTCCGCCGTAGTTTTTACCCCCGAGACACTAGGGAAACGGTATGCCACGATACATGCAAATGGACTTTCTCATCTTCGACGACCATGAAGATCCCTTAGCTTGGCTCTCTCAATGTGAGCAGTTCTTTGCCAATCAATGCACCCATTGGGAAGAATGGCTCAATGTCACTTTCTTCCAACTGATGGACTCCACCCAACTTTTGTTTACCCAACTGCAACGGGAAAAACCACTCCTATCCTGGGAGGATTTCAAAGTCAGCTACAACCTCCGTTTCGGCCCACCCCTCCGCAGCAATCCCTTGGGGGATCTTATTTCTCTTCGGCAGATCGGTCCAATTGACAAATATCTCGAGCAGTTTCAGGTTCACCTAGCCCGGACCCCCTCAGTTCTTCCAGTCCATCAGGTGGCCATTTTCACGGTGGGACTCCATGAGCGCCTTTGCATGAACGTGGAATTTCAATCCCACGCCGATTTGACGACTGTAATGAGCTTGGCTCGCATCTGCTGTTAGATCGTCCTCATCTCCATCGCCCAGACATCGAGGGGTCCAGCCATAACTCCCACCTCTGCCATTACCCACAGTCAGCCTCCTAGCTCCGGATCGCGATGACGACCATCCAACCACCATCCGTTGACTGTCTGCATAGGAGATGAACGATTGTCGTGTCAATGGCCTCTGTTACAACTGCGATGAGCCCTATTTCTGTGGACATCGCTGCGCCTCTTCTGGCTGGAGGTTGGAAGACCCTTCTGTAGAACGGGATGCTGACACAGACACGAGGGATCCGACGCCCTCTGTCACCTCAGTACAAGCTTGAGGACAAGCTTGTCGTCGGGCAGGGTGATGTTATGGTCCCAATTTCGGTCGTGTATATCGCCGACCCTTATATAGTTCTAGTTTTTATTTTTATTATTCACGTTTGATCCTCCGTGTCTAAATACAAGGAGGGGGCACTTTTGTGTGATTATTAATACCCGGTTGGGAGGAAAGACTAGTAGGCAAGTTATTATCAATTATGATTCTCTCTCTCTAACCTCGCTTCTATTCCCATTCCCGTTTCAAGGGTTCAGGGCTAACCCTTAACCTCTTCGTATCCCGTAATTCCGCAGCTGCCGCATCGCGTGCCCTGCCGCTCCGTATCGCGACTCCGCGCGATCGCGCCGTCCCGCCGCCGCCACAAGTAGTTGCACCTCCCTCTCCGCCTCAATAGGTCCAGCTTCCCCTCGCAAACCCAACGCCACTTCACGACCATGAACTCGCTCACATTTGACGACCCACGACATAAATCTTATTAGATTAGGAGTTGAAGTTCCATAAGATTGCCACCATTCAATTGCCAAATTAAGCAATATTTTGAAATTATTTATGCATTCTTAATATAAAAAAAACTTGTTTGAATAATCTTTAATTTAACCGTGGACTTTGTTTTTTTTGCGTCAAATTGCAAATTCCATTCCAAATAGCCCTTCAATATTTCAGGGCTAACCCTAGTCGCTCCGTATCCCGTAATCCCGCAGCTCCCGCATCGCGTGCCCCGCCGCTCCGCATCGCGACTCCGCGCGATCGTGCCGTCCCGCCGCCACCGCCAGTAGCTGCACCTCCCCCTCCGCCACAATAGGTCACGCTGCCCTCGCAGAACCAACACCTCTTCACGGTCGTGGACTCACTCACAATCGTCGACCCACAATATAAATCTTCTTAGATTAGGAGTTGAAGATCCGTAAGATTGTCATCATTCAACTGCCAAATTAAGAAATATTTTGAAATTAATTATGCATTCTTAATACAAAAGATCCGTAAGATTGCCATCATTCAACTGCCAAATTAAGAAATATTTTGAAATTAATTATGCATTCTTAATACAAAAAAATTGTTTGAATAATCTCTAATTTACCAGTGGACTTTGTTTTTTTGAGTCAAATTGCAAATTTCATTCCAAATAGTCCTTCCCTATTTTTATATAAAATTAGCTGGTCATTGATCTTATCTTGCTCACCATGACTTGAATCTGTCTTTGCATTGTCTTGTGCAAACCTCCCATAATTGGTCCATCTTCTGCAATAACGAGGTTTCAATAGAAGAAATCTGGATTTTAATTATTATCCGTTGTTTGTAAAGGTTGATGAAGCTATCTTCTCCATCTTCCATCTACAATTTTCAGGGCATACTTGTATTTATCCTCTTTCTCATTAAAAGACTTGATGATCACTTCTTTAGTTCTATCCATAACTTCATAGATATAATCCAAGCAAACCCCACTCATTGGAACCACCGATGCTCGAATATGGAAGTCGCCTTAATGCATTCATGGCCGAATATATTATTTTTTTATTAATATTAATTAAATAGTTAGTGTTAATGAATTATGATTAATTAATTGGTTAACCACCCACTAGTGTCCTCCATACTTCGTCGTTTTTTTTACCTTACCGCTAACGACATTCTCAGAGAGCCAGATAAAATTCTGACACTCGACCTTGGGGGCAAGAGCGATTTTCAACGACGATAATATGTTACACACACGTATTCGCCCAAGTAACCCCCCCCCCCCATTGGTGCCACCGATGCTTGAATATGGAAGCCGCCTTAATACATTCATGGTGGAATACATTATTATTAATAGATTAATAATGTTAAGTAAATAGTTAGTATTTATTAATTATGATTATTTAATTGGTTAATATTGATTAATGTTTATTAATGATCCGCTGCATGCTGAGGTGAAGCTAGCTTTCCCATCTTCTGTGTACAATTTTTAGGACATACTTGTATTTATCATCGTTCACATTAAAAGATTTAATGATCACCTCTTTAACTCTATCCATAACTTCATAGATATAACCTGATACGCACACGCATTCGCCCAAACAAACCCTCTCATTGGGACCACCGATGCTAGAATATGGAAGCCACCTTAAAACATTCATGGTAGGATATATTATTATTAATTAATCAATAATAAGTTAATTAAATATTTAGTATTAATTAATTATGATTAATCAATTGGTTAACCAGCCAACAATGTCCTCAAGCCTACATCATCCTTATTCCTCCATCCGCCGTCCTTTGTTTTCAATCATACCCACTAATGATATTCTCAAAAATCCCCAAAAATTCTAACAGTGGACCGTGGGGACATGGTCAATTTTCAAGGATGATGGTATGTTTTGCACACACGTTCGCACCCCCTCATTAGGACTACTGATTCTCAAATATGGAAGCCTCCTTAATATAATCAAGGCGGAATACATTATCATTAATTAATAATAATATTAATTAAATAGTTACAACGACAACAACACTCAAACCCAGAGCTTGTCTCCCGATGGTATCTTGTATGCTCGTTCTCAGTGAATGCAATATTGTGCTCGTTCTCTCCACTTCTCGACCACATAACCTTCGCCTTTGTAACAATGGTCCGACCTACCTCTATCCAGCCACTTACCATGCAGCTGTCGAGAACCAGCACCACGCTCGACTTCATCCACGACATCCGGGCTTTGCATGACTTCATTGCCAAGCACCTGGTCATGGTTGCACGCATAAAGGACGAATCTGCACCAACCCTCCGCCAACCGGCCTTCGCCAACGCTCAACTGGAGGATACTTCTTCGCTGGCAGGCTTGGAACTTCACGCCACAACCCCGTTGTCCAAATACTCCCCACTCCGCTTCTGACGCCAAACGAAAGGTGCCTTAAACCTCTCTTGTTCCCTTTGTCATCCGTGCCATAGAAGAATGCCCCCACCTATGCATTCGCTCTTCCATTCACTCCCATGGTGATTCACGCAACTCCAGCCCTGAACAGTCCGCGCTCATCTTTACCTTCCGTGTTCGTCAGGCGGCCTCTCAACAACGACGATCGAAGCCCGCCTCCCATTGTCCAGTACCAAGAGTATCAACTCTCTACGGTTTGGGCGTCCCTTGTCTACAACGACCTCATGTCGACAAAGATGATGAAGAACCCGCCGTAGTCCACGCTCGAGCTCGACTCTCCGACACCTTTTTGACCTAACGTCGTTGGACATCTATGACCTCCAGTGCATCGATGCCTCTCGTTAGGTCTTCCGTCCGCACATCGGACTATTGCTCTTCGCGTCCAAGCCACGCTCGCATCCACTTTGTCTTCTCGACTGGCACCCTGATGTATTCCAGATTCTTTTTTTTTATAAAATTAATAATGTGTTCGGATTTTAAAACAACACGGCACAAACAAATTTGGCACGTGAATTGTCAAATGTAGACCGACCTAGGGTTCATACTCGTGCGTAAGTGGGCTAACATTTGTTCACATTCCGTTTTTGAAGTAATTTCATCCATAGGTGTAGAGCTTCAAGAGAGAAAAACAACAATGATGTAGAATTTAACGACAAGCAGGATTAATGCAGACGTAGGCAAGCAAGCTCTGAATTTAAAGATCAAAATATTTTAAGCACTGCTGCAAGAGACAGGGGACACACCTTCAACTGCTGCAAGAGACATCTCTAGGGATGGCAGGACCTGGAGGAGTTTTTAGCAGCGGCTGGGAACTGAACCAGGCTCTGGGAACCTGACCGAAATGGATAGGGCACATGTGGGTGAGCCGCACTGTTGCTGGTGACTCGGCACCGCCGGGGGTTGCTGGAGGAGGGCTCGCCGGAGGTAGTCGAGCCAACAGGAGGCTCCGTCAAAGATGGGCGAGCTGAAAACAGTTCAAAAGAGCGGAGCCGCCGTACCCAACAGGCGGGAAAGGACCCAATGTCGGTATCCCAACTGACTGTCGCCCGAGAAGAGGTCGCCAGAGCCTTGGGAGAGCTCCGACGTTGGCGGAACTGGCTGGAAGGGTCAGATTTGCGACGTCAAGCGAACGAAATAGGAACATGGGTGGTGGCTGAGAGGTACGGAAAGAACAGGGCAACTTTCTGTCTTTCCGTATTTTTCCCAAGTGCTTCTCACGGGAAAATGGAATAGGTTTATAAAGAAAGATTTAGGTTATATTTTATTCAATGACATTTAATTGGGGAATTCATTGTCAACGACCATCAATATAAAAAAACTGAGGGGATTCAACTATTCAGGCTGTAAGAATTAAAGAATGGGTGGGCCGGTGTCCGGAAGGAATTAAGTAGACTTAACGGTGGCTTAAATTTTAGGCCAACTCCCAAATGTTCACAATGAGTCAAATTGAGGCAACTCCCCATATAAAGAAATATGAAATTATAAGCAACTATAAATATAATTTCAGAATTATAAATTTTATGAATATAATTATAGCTTAGTTGTTATGACACCTCACTTGAATGCCTAAATCAACACCACTTCTAATTTGACAAACCTTTTTATTTAGTGTCTTATTGGTCGGTCACACCAATAATCTGAACGAAAGTGCCATGCTTTACCTAACAGGATATGACTAGACTATTCTTCTGGCATGCTGATCAAAGGAGTGGGAGTTCCTCACACCATCATATATAACACGTCTATCATACTGCCATGCTATACCTAACATGATATGACAAACATCGATGAGTGCAACATCACACAGAACAAATCCTGATACACATCCCCGATATAGGACTTCACAAGACAACGATGAGTAACGGGCATAGTCAGATGACTATTAATCCCTGATAAGTGGTAGAGCCGCTCCAATGGGTGTGTCTCGAGTCCTAGCTTCTCAATCATACGTTGGGAAACAAAATTTTACATACTACCTCTGTCAATGATGATGTAACAAAAATGTCCCTGAATACGCGCAGTAGTGCGGATAATCTCATGTCTATGAAAATCACGCTCAGTGGTCTCACTAGGGGAAATCAAGCTATAACGAAGGACACAAACTAAGTGCTCAACTTGTTTTCCCTCGACCTCAATAATGCTATCAGACTCAGGCTTGGGCTCAGGCTTGGAGTCACCAAGTAAGACTCCATATTCTGGCTCACGCACATCAGAGGAATCAGTTTTTGTGACGAAGTGGCGTCGCGTGCACTCTGAAGATTTGTGCTCAAGCTCCATACACTTGAAGCATCAGAATACTCCAGTGTTGGTTTTGGATCCATGAGCTCCTTAACTCGGGTGAGGCCAGTGGGAGGAGTTGGGGTCCTAATAGTGACATGAGGGGGATTATAATGCTAAGAGGTGGGTACAATGGTGGTGGTGCTCGAGAAAGACCTATCAGTAGATCTATGCCCAGATGTCCTCTTCTGAAGCGAGGCCTCCACTCTACGTGCTCTACTAGACACTTCACCCAAATCTCTAAAGTCGTGCAACTCTAGCTCGTCCCTAATTGCATAACGAAGCCCGTTCAGATAACGATACACTGTCATATCGTCCTCCTCGTGTAGGTCTGGCCAAGATTGCAATACTAAAAACTCGTGGGTATACTCGTCCACGAAAAGCTTGTCCTAACGAAGGTTGTGGAATCTTGGATAAAGAGTTTGCAGATAGTCTGGGGGGACATCATTTCAGCAGTTGTAACTTAAATTCTACCCACGTGGTGATAGGTGCTAGGCCTAAGGTGAATCGGGTGCGCTCTAGTTGAACCCACCAAACTAGTGCGGGTCCCTTAAGCCTAAGGACAACATATTTAACCTGTTGATTCATAGACATTTGTTTGCATGTCATGAATCTTTCGAGGTGCTCATACCAATTGAGGCATTTCTCGAGCTCCATGTGACACACAAAATCACCTACATCAAGCTTTACTCCATCCCAACGGGGTTGACGATGGAGTCCAAGTTCAGGTTGTGCAGGTTCCGGGGGTCTAGGATTTTGTTCTTCTTGCCTAGGATTTTGGCGAGGAGGTTGATTTAGTTCTTAGGTGACGTTCTACTTCTAAGTTATTAACGAATGTCTTTAAGCCGTTTACGACGTGGTTCATGTCTCACGTTGGCAGTGAGTGCTTCTATCATCATCAATTCACTCATTCGGTTGGCTAGGTTGCCTATGCTGGTATCTATGCGATCTATGCGACTCTCCATTTTTTAAATAAAAACTTAACTTTTTTTACTAATAATAAATAAAAAAACTCCCTAATTTTTGTTTTTTTTAAAGTTAGCAGTGGACTCAAATATTTTTTTTTTGAAAACTAAATAAATAAAAAATCGGATCATTTGATTCACAATAGGAGTGAATCGAACCTGCTCTGATATCAAATTGATGTATTCTAGATTTTTGTTATTTTTTTAAAATTAAAAATGTGTTCAGATTTTAGAACAACGCGACACAACAAATTTGTCACAAGAGAGAAAAACAACAACATTGTAGTATTTAAGGACAAACAAGATTAATGAAGACCTAAACAAGCAAGCTCTGACTTTAAAGATTAAAACATTTTAAGCATAATATTTTACTAACAATCACGAGCAAGACGACAAGTTGGGGTATATCTTCAACTTCTGCAAAAGACATCTCTAGCGATGGTTAGCAGGACCTGGAGGAGTTTCAGGCAGCGTCTGGGAACTGAATTAGGCCCTGGAAAGCTGACGGGAATGGGCAGGGGACATGCGGGTGCACCACACGGTTGCTGGTAACTCGGCACCGCCAGGGGTTGCTGGAGGAGGGCTCGTCGAAGGTAGTTGATGAGTCCGATATTTATATTATTTTTTGGACTCATCTGAACTAGATTTCACTCATGTGCATTACACTTTTAGTTTATATTTGATTGTATTTCACTCGTATACACTTTCACGCTAAGTGCAATAGTTAGGCCCGTTGTGTTGTGCAATTGCATGTTGCGTTGTTGGGGGTAAGCACTTGGTGCTCCCCATTCTTTTTCTGGTGTTTTGTTGGTGTTGGTGTTGTGCTCCCAACTTTGATTTTGCTGTGCAAGTGAGCAGATCGTTTATGCTGCCTAGGTTCTTTCCTATAGGAATTGCACGATCATACGTTTTTCTTCACACATGATTGGTGCGATCGTGCGATGCCTACAACTCTATTTTCTGGTGATCTTCCCCAAGCCGTGCGATTTGCTCGCACACAGGCTATTTTTCCCGTGCATGACCAAATTGCACGATCTCGTCTTTTTGTCTAAAATTTTATATAATTATCGCCCGTGCGTTTTCTTCACACACGGTTGGATTCAACCGTGCACGAAAGAAAACGCACGATCTGCTTGTTTTGCTTGATTTTTCAGTGTTCTGTCAATAACCGTGCGATTTGTTCTCTCAAGGGTTGTTTTACCCTGTGTGATCAAAAGTGCACGGTCTCCTGCTGTATCAGGCTAGATGATTCCTGCGTGATTATTATCACACAATGCACGCACAGTCGTGCGTTCGACCGTGCGTGCCGTTTTTTGACGGTGTACTATTTAAGCACATGAGTTTGCCCTATTCCAGAAGATTTTCTCCATTCCCGCGCAGAAGAGTTCCGTTCGCCCCATTTCGCCGCTCCATCGCCGGATGGAGAAGACATGTAATATAGAAGAAGGTGACAAGTCTTCCGTACCTCGGACGCCAGTGGGAGCCCGAGAACAGACCTGACCTGACAACCCTAGATTCCGGTCGTAAACCTCTGACGAGTTTCCACCCCTTTGGTTGTAATCTCACCCTCTTCATGTTGTAGCTTTAATCTTAGTTTCGTGGTTGTATGTGTGGATGTTTGCTAAACCCTAAATATTATGTTGTTCATTTCATGTCTATGTGAAACATTCTTGTGGTTTGTGCAAGTGAGGAGCACCTCCACCATGTCATTTCCATTCTCCCAGTGTTAGTGTGGCCTCACTAGCAATTGATAGTGACGTGCATTGTGAGGAGTTGTTTACAACCCTCATCCCGCGGTCCCGCCTATTTGAGTCATTCCCTCCACTAGCCTTCTCGTCCATCCGTCTACCGAAGTAGTGCATCACGGCATATGTAATCTCCATCCACCCTGCGAAGCGGTGCTTGTGACCCGCATTATTGTAGTTAATGTTTCTTTTGTTTTTCTAAATCAATCCAAAGCCCATGTTTCAATTAAAGTCTTTATAATTAGTTTTCTGAATAATAAAATCGCACGCCCCAACCCGCGTTCCTCTGAGATCAATACTTGTGGACTTACTCTCACATTTTATATTACTTGTGCGACCGATACACTTGTCGTGAGTGCATCAGTAGTCGAGCCTACTTGAGGCTTTGTCAAAGGCGGGCGAGCTGAAAACAGTCTGAAAGGGAGGAGCTATCGTCCCTGTTGGAAAAGCCCACTTAACATTAGGCCCATTTGTATAGCATTTATTGCTTTTTCTCTCCTCTCTTTAGTCCCACATTGTGTATAGGACTTTTCTCTCTCTTTCTCTCATCTATATATATGTACTCATTCTTTGTATTTGCATCAAGTGGACATATATACAAGGTTGGCTTTCTCCATTTCTACATGGTATCAGAGCCAGGTTCGAATCTCCTGCGGACTCTCTCTTCTGTCCGCCCTGCAGCCTGCGGTCTCTGCGGCCTCCCTTGTCCAGTCCGCACCCTCTAGTCGCATCTCTCCTGCGGCCTCACTTATCCTGTCCGCTTCCTCTCCCGTGGATCCACTTCTTCCCCCCCAATCTCCCTTCCTCCTCTGGCCCCCCCTCCTTTTATAACCATCTTGTGGGGTCCACTGCTTCCCCTTGTCCGCTGCGGCCTCTTCCTGTCCGGCGCGACCTCGGCGACCTCTCTCCTTGATCTCCTTCATCCGCCGTTCGCGCAGCGTCCGCCAGCTCGCCAGTTCGCCAGCTCGCCAGTTCGCCAGCTCGCCAGCTCGCCAGCCCGCCAGCCCGCCAGCCCGCCAGCCCGCCAGCTCGCCAGTCTGCCCCGGCTTGTCTTCTCTTCTCAGTTCCCTCCTGTCCGCCGCGGTCTGACCTAGACCGCCGCGACCTGACCCAGCCCGCAACATCCTCCAGCTCGCCGCGACCTCATCCAGGTCGCCGCGTCCTCACCCAGTCCGCTGTCTGTTTGCTTCCTCTAGCTGCTGCCTCCAGCTCGCTGCGGCCTCCTCCCACTCGCTGCGGCCTCCTTCAGCTCGCTGCGGCCTCCAGCCCGCTGCGGTCTCCTCCAGCTCGCTGCGGCCTCCAGCCCGCTGCGGTCTCATCCAGCTCGCTGCGGCCTCCTTCAAGCTCGCTGCGGGCTCCTTCAAGCTCGCTGCGGCCTCCATGTCTACCTCTGCAGACTCCGTCGGTACGGCAGTTCCTCCTGAACGCCCGACCTCTATACCGGAAGTCCGCGACGAGCTCCGGATCACTACAATTTCGCTCACTGGCAAGAAGAACTTTGTGGAATGGGCACACTCAGTTCGCCGTGTCCTTCAGTCCAAGGGATTCCTTCATCATCTGACCCAGACCGTTATTGGTGTCCCTACTGAGGAGTGGTTACGCAATGATGGGCGTGTGCAGACTTGGCTCCTCAACTCTCTTGATGGAGAATCTTATCGTCTGGCCATGTATCATGAGACGGCCAAAGGCATGTGGGACGAGCTACACACCCTCTACTCCGGCAAAGATAGTCTCCACCATCTCTATGATATCATCACCGCTCTCCAGGCCCTTGACAGCAGTGACGCAACCGACTTGACGTCCTTTGTTGCTCAAGCCCGGTCTCTGGTTGAGGCTTGGATCCACCATCAGCCTCCCACTCTAGATCTCGCTGCTCAACGTACCCAGAAGGAAGCTGTGGGTATCGCCATGATGATGGCCCGGGTGCCCCCTCATCTTCACAGTGTCCGGGCTCACATCCTCTCCTCTACTGTTACACCGTCCTTTTCCGACGTGTGCTCAATGCTTCTCAAAGTCTCCCCGCCTCCGGATGTTCCCGGACTTCCTTCTCCGGCCCTTGTTCAACAGGCACCTGCTCCCTTATTACCTCTTCCCCCCTCTGCCCGTGGTGGCCGCTCTGACTCTCGCGGCCGGGGACGCGGTGGCCGGTCTAGGCCTCAATGCTCGTTCTGTGGTAAAGTTGGTCATCTTGAGGCCACTTGCTTTCGCAAACATGGCCGCCCTCCTCGTCCCCATGCCTCTGCTGCTACTACCGACTCTGCCTCCTCTCGTACTGAGCTCGACGAGGTTCGTCTTCAGCTCCAGCATCTTCATGGCTTGCTCAGCCGTCCGCCTGCCTCGATTGCCTCTGCTGCCTCTCTCTCCAATGAAGGTATCGCCTGCCTATCCTCTGGCACGCGCTGGATCCTTGATTCTGGTGCCACTCATCATATCACCTCTGTTAAGCCACCACAGTACTTGTCTTCACCTCACCCGAAGTACATTACTGTTGCTAATGGGGCGTCGGTTCCCGTCTCTGGATGTGCTGATATTTCTCTCACCTCTTCTCTCCTCCTACGCTCGGCTCTACATGTTCCGGGCTCTCCTTTCAATTTACTCTCTGTCGGTCGCCTTACTACTGATTCTAATTACTCAGTGACATTTACTTCTTCTTCTTTTCTCATACAGGATCAGCAGACGCAGACTATCATTGGTAGAGGACGGCTGCAGAATGGGCTCTATCTTCTTGACGACTCTCCTACTGTCCTCGCCTCTACCTCCTCTTCGGATTGGCATCGCCGTCTGGGACATGCTCCTCTTCCAGTCCTCCGGAAGGCTCTTCCTGATGTCACTCTCCCCGCTTTTCGTTGCGACACATGTATTTTGGGCAAACAGCCCCGTTCTTCTTTCCCCCCTCATTGTACTCGGAGCTCCGCTCCTTTTATTTTAGTACACTCCGATATATGGGGTCCGTACAAAGTTACTAGTATTTCTGGCTATCGCTATTTTCTTACTTTTATTGATGATTACTCTCGCATGACATGGTTATATCTCCTTCGGGATCGCTCTGAACTTCCCCGCGTATTCCGGGCTTTCATCCTCGAGACTCGCACTCAGTTCTCTGCGCCTATTCGCACTATTCGTACTGACAATGCGCGGGAGTACACCAGCCATACGTTTGCCACTCTCTGCTCTGAATTCGGCATTCTTCACCAAACCTCATGTCCGTACACTCCGCAACAGAATGGTGTCGCCGAGCGCAAGAATCGTCACCTTCTTGATGTCGCTCGCTCGCTTATGCTTCAAATGCAGGTCCCCAAACCGTACTGGAACTACGCTCTCTCCACGGCTTGCTTCCTCATCAACCGCCTCCCGTCTTCCGTCCTCCAGTATGCTACTCCCTTCAGCCTCCTCTTTCCCACAACTTCGCCTTTTCCTCTTCCGCCACGGGTGTTTGGGTGTACCTGCTACGTTCACCACCTCGGTCCCTCCACGGACAAGTTGGACCCTCGTGCCACCAAGCAGATCTTTGTTGGGTACTCGCGCACTCAGAAGGGTTATGTATGTTATTCGCCTACTACCCGCAAGGTTACTGTCTCGCCTGACGTAACTTTCCGTGAAGATCTTCCTTTCTTCCCTGCTCCGGATATCGCTCTGCCTCCCGCTCCCGTCGTTCGTCCTGTCATTCCTGCTCCTCACTCCTCAGCCTCTCTCCCTTCCCCGCCTCCGGTCCGTCCACCACCTCCGGTTATCCGGGTCTATTCTCGTCGCTTTCCTCATTCTGTGGCTCCTCTGCAGTCGGCTTCGCCCTCTGGTGCTCTGCTCCCTGCTGCTCCGGCTCCCGTCTCCACCGCTCATCCGATGGCGAACTACGTATCGCTCCATCGCCTCTCCCCCTCTCTTCTTCACTTTGCCACCTCCTTATCTTCTGTTTCAGTCCCTAACTCTTTGCAGGAGGCGCTTCACCATCCTGGCTGGCGGGCTGCCATGGACGAAGAAATGACGGCCCTTTGGGCCAACCAGACCTGGGTCTTGGTTCCCTTACCTCCCGGTCAGCACCCTGTTGGATGCAAATGGGTCTTCGTCATCAAGCATGCTCCGGATGGCACTATTGCCCGACTGAAGGCCCGTCTTGTGGCCCGTGGCTTCACACAACAGGAGGACCTCGACTATGAGGAAACATTCTCTCCGGTGGCCAAGCTTAACACTGTCCGCGTTCTTCTCTCCGTCGCGGTACACCGCCGCTGGCCTCTTCATCAACTTGATATCAAGAACGCCTTTTTGAATGGCGACCTTCAGGAAACAGTTTACATGCGCCAACCGCCCGGGTTTGAGACCACGGGGGAGTCTCGGGTTTGTCTTCTCAAAAAGTCAATTTATGGTCTCAAACAGTCCCCACGGGCGTGGTTTGACAAGTTTAGCAAGGTAGTTCGGGACATGGGGTTCACTCGGAGCTCTGCAGATTTCTCCCTCTTTACCCGACACCGGGCCACTGACACCATTCTTCTGTTGGTTTATGTTGACGACATCCTTCTCACTGGGGATGACTCAAAGGGGATTCAAGACGTCAAACAACACCTGAGCACTGTTTTTCAGACTAAAGATCTGGGGAAACTTCGCTACTTCCTTGGTCTCGAGATCGCCCGGCGGCCGGACGGGTTGGTACTCTCCCAACGAAAGTACTGTCTCGATCTTCTCAAAGATGCTGGTCAGTCTGGTTGCAAGCCAGCATGTACCCCGATGGAGGCAAATCACAAATTATGCGCTCATGCTTCGGATGACGATTTGCTACTTCCGAACCCGGAATACTATCGACGCCTTGTGGGCAAGTTGATCTATCTAACAGTCACAAGGCCAGATATATCATTTGCAGTTGGGGTTGTCAGTAGGTTCATGCATGCCCCCCGGGCTTCTCATCTCCAAGCGGTTGAACGGATTCTCCGATACCTTAAGGGAGCTCCAGGCCAAGGGCTGGTTTACAAAACCTCCGACTCTGCTCCCGCATTGGTTGCCTATTCTGATGCCGACTATGCGGGTTCCCTGGACGATCGAAGGTCAACTAGTGGGTTCTGTACGTATTTTGGTGGGCATCTTATTACTTGGAAGAGTAAGAAACAAGCTGTGGTGGCTCGTTCCTCTGCAGAGGCTGAATACAGATCGATGGCCTCAGTTGTTTCAGAACTCACATGGCTTGAAAGTCTCCTTACTGACCTGGGAGTAAAACTCCCCTCCTCTGCTGTTCTATTTTGTGATAGTCAAGCCGCCATACACATCGCAAATAATCCGGTCTTTCATGAGCGCACAAAACATATCGAGGTTGACTGTCACTTTGTTCGTGAAAAGGTTCAATTGAAGAAACTTGAATTAAAGCATGTTCCAGGAACTGATCAAGTTGCCGACATCCTCACAAAGGCCTTATCAAGCACTCTGTTCTACCAATGTTTGTCCAAGCTGGGTGCATATGACCTATACGCTCCAGCTTGCGGGGGAGTGTTGGAAAAGCCCACTTAACATTAGGCCCATTTGTATAGCATTTATTGCTTTTTCTCTCCTCTCTTTAGTCCCACATTGTGTATAGGACTTTTCTCTCTCTTTCTCTCATCTATATATATGTACTCATTCTTTGTATTTGCATCAAGTGGACATATATACAAGGTTGGATTTCTCCATTTCTACAGTCCCCAACAAGCGGGAAAGGACACGATGTCAGGATCCCAGCCAGCAGTCTCCCGAGAAGAGGTTGTCAGAGCCTTGGGAGAGCTCCGCCGTTGGCGGAGCTCGCTGGCGAGGGTCAGATAGGCGGCGTCGAGCGAACGAAAGATGAACATCGACAGTGGCTGGGAGTTACGGAAAGAATAGAGCAACTTTCTGTCTTTCCATATTTTCCCTAAGCTGCTTCTGACGGGAAAAGGGTATAGGTTTATAAAGAATGATTTAGGTTATATTTTAATCAATGACATTTGATAGGAGAATTCATTGTCAAAGGCCAGCGGTATAAAAAACTGAGGGGTTTCAACTATTCAGGTTGTTGGAATTAAAGAAGGGGTGGGCCTAGTAGGAATTAAATAGGTTTAATGGTGGCTTAAATTTTAGGCTAACTCTCAAATGTCCATAATGAGTCAAATTGAGGCAACTCCCCATATAAATAAATTTAAAATTATAAACAACTAAAAATATAATTTTAGAATTATAAATTTTGTGAATATAATATAGCTTAATTCTTATGACACCTCACTTGCTTGCCTAAATCAACACTTCTCCTAATTTGACGGACCTTTTTATTTAGGATTTTATTGGTCGGCCACACCAATAATCCGAACGAAAGTGCGTGATACAACATATATGAAAACTAAAATGCGTGAAGTCGTGAGCTACAAAAATAAAAATACTAGAAATAAAATAAAGATGCATACTCGGGTTGCATCACACCCCCTTTCAATCACCTCAATCTGCATATCTTCTCCACCCCAGAAAAGTCCATCGAGACCCACCCCAGCTGTTTCCCCTACAAGTCTTGTGGATTCTAGCAAGGAACCTTTAATTGCACGACGCCGCATACACCCGCCTCTCCCTCTTCCCACACATTCACCTCTCCCTCTTTCCATTTAAGCCACTTTATTTTTTTTCTCACTAGCCGTACGAGCGGGCGCGAGTGATGTGTTAAACAAAACACACTTGTTCTTGTCACGACCCGTCTAAAAGCAAAGATCAGAGTGTGCTTCTGGCGGGTCATGACGTCACAGGCATGGGCGGAAGAAATTCCATGTCTGTTAGACAGAAGTGGATTTAATTTTATTAGTTTTTAAACAGATAAATTGAGAAAAATGAATACTATTTTATAGTTATGCGGAAGTTTTAATAATGAGTGATGAAAAGTAAAGAGTTTTTGCACATGTAGTTTAATAAAGTCTAATGCCACACATTTTTTGATACAAAATATTAATGTAATAAACCACAGAGGTGCACATGCCTTACTATTGAATACTAGCATAAAAATACAATCTATCAGTTGTCCAAGACACAAAGGAAAATGACTGATATAACTAGTACATAATGATGAAATCCGACAGTACAAGAACAAAATACATATAACCTCACTACGCAATAGCCAAAATAGACCTCCAGGAACATAAAAACTCGGCGCTGAACAACTCAAGAAGCAGGCGACGCAGTCACAGAACCTAAGACAAAATCCAAAAAAGAAGGAAAGTGCCTCAGAACACAAGTTAAAACATCAGACAAGTTATAGAATTAATGTTAAAACAGAGGTAAACAAGCAATATTAAAGTACCACTTTATATTGTAGTAAGTCAGTAAACCTACAAGTAACCAAGTCAACCAAAATATCTGAAATTTATTAGCCTACTCTGGAGTTTTAGCATGATTGTTCTGACAACGTCATAAGCTGTGTTCGATGAAATGCATAGGGGTTTATAGCGGATGCACATGCTTCACACTCAAGTTCAAGGGTAAGTCTTCCAGGGGAAAAATTGCAGTCGTTACCAATTCTAGAGTGGAATTTTGAGGATATATCAATAGAGTTTGTTTATGACCTTCCCAGATCGCAGAGTGTGAATGATTCCATATGAGTTATAGTTGGCCGTCTCTCTAAAGTTGTTCATTTCATTCCCAATAGAAGGACAGATCATGGTCCCAGATTGGTGCAATTATATGTTGATGAGATTGTTCGACTTCAAGGTTTTCCTAACACCATAGTTTCAGACAGAGATGACAGTTTTACTTCTAAAGAGTAGAGATACGTTCAAGAGCTGTTGAGCACTAAGCTACTTTTCAGTACCGCTTTCCATCCCCAGACAAATTGTCAGAATGAGCGTACAAATAGAATCTTGGGAGATATACTTCGTATGTGTATCTTGGATTTTGGAGGCAAGTGAGAGAAGTACGCCACTCTTGTTGAGTTCTCGTACAAAAATAGTTTTCAGGCTAGTATTGAGATGACTCATTTTGAGGATTTGTATGGAAGACGTTGTCGGACGCCGTTATGCTGTGCTGAGAGTGAAAAAAGATATTCCATTAGTAAAGATTGGATTGATAAGACCACAGATCGAATCAAGCTTATCCAAGAGCGTATGAGGATATCCCAGGATCACCAAGCCAAGTACTATGACCAGAGATACAAGGCAGTGGAATTTAGTGTTGGTGATTATGTTTACTAAAATGTTAGACCAATTAAAGGATTCTCTCGAATCAAGCGAATGAAGAAATTGAGTCCTATGTTCGTTGGTCCATTCGAGGTACGAGAGCGTGTTGGTGAAGTTGTTTACAGGTTGGCATTACCTAAGGAAATGAGTGGTCTACATGATGTATTTCACGCCTCCTATCTAAGGAAAGCAGTTAAAGATCCTAGCCAGATAATCAGTACCGAGGAAGCATCAATTGAATATTTGAATCAGATCTTCAAATTAGTGTTAAACCAGTTAGAATAGTGGACTCAAGAATACGAAAGCTCGGGAGTAGAGAGATCCCGTTCGTAAAAGTTCTTTGGATGAACTGTGGCCGACCCGAGTATTTTTGGGAAAGGGAAGACGAGCTTCAGAAGATTGAAGACTTTGCTTTCCTCTTTGACTCAGGTATGCTTGTAATTTTCGAGAACGAAAATTTTTCTTCAGGAGTGGAGGTTTGTAACAACCATAAAATGACACGAAAATAAAATTAAATTACAGGATCGGTTCGCGAATGTTCTCGATCGAGGCTGGGTTTGGTCGACGTACGAATTTAGTACGGCTAAATCCTGTATAATATTTTAGGGATTAATTTTAATAGTTGATTTTGTGTTCAATGTGTTTTTTTAATTTTATTTTAGATGCTAGGGTGTATCACATAAAATTCTCTAAGTGTTTGGAAAATGACAATGGTGAAATAAACTCTAAATCCCTAATTTTAACTCTAGAGGAAGTGCCAGTTCATTTCTCCATAGTGCAGTTTACGTAACCACCCGAATCGTGGAAGCACCGCTCGGTCCCTTCTAAATCCCGTAACCCTTTCATTTTTTTATTTGTTCGCAAGCCGTGAGCTCACTTCCTCTCGCAATCGACTCCCTCACCCGACGACACTTCCCTCTGCATCTGATCGAGATTTCCACCTCTAGCCGGCGTCGGTAGAGGCTCTGCCGCCTCCCTCTTTCTCTCCTGCAACCGGCGACCACTTAGATAGGGTTTTTCTGTCCGGTTGGCGTACAATGAAGAGGCGACTGCAGTTCCTTCCCCTTCCTCAGTTTGGGATTCTCTGGTAGTGGCTCTCCCCACTTTCCATTTTGTTTCTCAAATTCTTTGCTTTCCCATCTCAGTTTTTGGAATCAAGGCTTTAAGGTTCTATCCCTCTTTCCCAGATTTTGGGCTTGAGAGTTTATTTTTTGTCCTCCATATCACCCTAGTGGAGGCCGGAGGGTTTGATCGCGATTTTGTTACCTCCGTCTCTCTCATCTTCAGGTGATACCATTTTTTTTTCTCTTTTGAGAAATTCAGATTTTTAGCGTTTTTCTTGGGTTTATTTCAGAATTTACACTTAAGACCTACCACAAAAATTGGATCTTCTAGGTGATCATCGGAACAGGAAAATTCAGTTTTAATTGTAATTATTCTGTTTCAGAAAATCTTTATCTTCCATTGTTAGAGGAGTGGTAAGCGCCTTTTGTTTGAGATGATATATATATTAGTGATTTTATTTAGTAGTGATCATTTTCCCTTTTAGTGTAAACAAGAGATCAATTAAGGTTTCAGTTAATTACTCAAAGAAAGTTATGCCGCCGCGTCAGGTGTATGAGCGTCGCAATACTGCGGTAAGAAATTCTTATTTTTTCTGGCTAGACATATCAGATAACTATAGTTTTGTTCAGTATAATTCAGTAAGACTAATTTGAATGTATGAAATTTCTACTATCCTATAGAATTGGTAATGCAATTGTTGCGTAACTTGTTTATGCAGTATGCCTTTAATTTTAGCATGTCCCAAGACAATTAGACCATACGAACAATATAGTCACTCGTATAGATTTACGAGCATGAATCATTAAAGTTAGAATTGTGGTTCTAGTCGTTTTAAACCAATTTGGTGAATCGTCTTAATCATTCATATATGTTCACAAACATAGTATCATTAGATAGAAAATGTTGTGGAGACACGGAAGAGATCTTCTCCCATGTTTGATAAAGACACACTATCCTTCTGGTGTGTTGTGATATACCCTATGAGTCAAATTGTTAGGAGAATGTATCCCGATTTAGAAGATTAGTAGATTCCAGTCTATGTTCGTGAGACACTAGAACACTTGAGTTCGTTAGTAAGACTCGGTTCGTTAGCCTAGTATTGCGCGATAGGAGGTATTCTGCCTAGAACTTGGTTAAAGGACAACCATAAGTTGAATTAGAACTCAAGTCTAAACCGAACCCTAGAAACTTTAGTTAACCAAATTATTCGGAACTTGAGTAAACTTCATACATTATGTGTAATTAGAATAGTCATTTATTTTGATAGTTTTATTTTTTTTAAGAAATCACACATAATACACTAGCATACAGTTTTTCTATAATATAAGAATTATTTTCATCTCATGTTTAAGTTTTTTTTAAAACAAATTTAGTGTCACTAGGAGGAATAAATTTTTTTACTCTTCCTTTGGGCTGACCCATGTTTGGGCATGTTTTTACAGGGGACCCAGGTGAGAAACTGCGCCTAGGATGAGCGTGTTTTGGAGTTGCCATATAGTTTGTTTTTTTCAGTTGTTAATTTACTTTTACTATATTACTATTTTGTTTGAGAGACATGTAATATTAATATTTAAGAATTGAGTTTTGTTCCAGACTTTGTGTAGTATTTCAGACTTTCTGTGGTTTGGTTCTTTTCTTTCTAGCGGCTCTGTGAAATTCAGCTTGATGAAGTACCCTTTTATCCTTAGTTTTTTTTTTAATTCCGGTGTATGCTTTCATTTCAGTTTTTTTTTCATTTATGCATATTATGTACCAGTTTTAATACTGTTTCTTAGTTTACTTCTCATCGTTGGACCCTGTCGGACGGCTTATTGGTTGCTAAACTAGGTTGGGTTGTTACACAGGGAAGCACGGGAGATACCGGCGATGGCGAGCCGGGGTCGATACAAGAGCAGGAGAACTACGCAGGAGCGGGAGCTGAAGCCGGCACAGTAGGGGGGTGCAGGAAAGCCCTAGCGCCGAAATAATGAGAAATCGGGGGTGGGGTGGGGGGGTGGGGGTGGGGGGAGGGGCTCAGTTTGATAAAGTGGGGAAAAATTAACCTTAAAGCTTAATTATGAAAATGTCTTTGCTATTATAATTGTTTTTTTTAAATGGAAGCGTTACAGTTCTAATAACATACACCAAAAAAAACACAGACAAAAACAAAGTCGTGCGCTACACAAATAAAAATGCAAAATAAAATTAATTAAAAATGCATTTTATGTTGCATCAATTCTCCCTGGTTGAAAAAACTCTACCCGCCGAGAATATGAGGAAACCTGCAACTGAAATATCCAAATGCCAATCTGAGAAAATGCTCTACCATTGCCCCACTGACGTAGATAGTGGGATGCTGTAAGGACTCATTGCTACAACAGATGACTTGTGCGTGTACTTTCTTTCCTGATTGACATAGGAAACCAATCTCCATTGGAAAAATATAACCCATGGAGATATAATCTACCTTGGAGTTATACTTCTCGTAAGATGCTAGCAAGTTATTAGTCATAGTTTCATGCATAATTTTGTAAATGATCAGCAAAAACCAGAGCATCAAAGAAGCAAGGATCATAAATTGGGAGATATGGGGATGAAAAAACAAAATGAAAGGAAGAAGAGGTAAGCTAGATCAATCTTTGGAATCATTAGATCATATTGCATCATACACACTCCTTCTAAATACCTATGAGTGTTTAGTAAATCAAGATTAACTATCTTCCTGATGCCACCCGCAAAAATTTGACTAACGCTACAAAATTTTAAATAGGACTCAAACCTCCCATTTACTTTTTTGCATAAAAATCCATTAAAATGTGTGCCCCTATTAGGAGTAAAATGTCTAGGGATCATCTCATTTTTTCTAATACGACAAAGTATAAAAAGTTCGGAAATCAGACAAAGCGGCTCAATGTTCTCGGCTACAAACATAGGATAGTGTGGCAAAGTAAAAGTGTGATCACCAAATATAAAATTAATATAAGGTGACACTTCCATGACATTTAAGATGTTTGACTATTCAGAGTCAAGTGCACCTTTCTGGAGCGGGGGTCTATAAAAAGTGTGATACTGAATATAAGTGGCATAATGGAATATGAGGGAGGTGAGGAAGACGGTGGCGAGGTCCCCCCAACTGCTCTAATAACAAGACCATTTTCTGAGGAAGATAAACAATCTTGCGCCCATGGTGATCGAAAAATGAGAGTTCCTTACACAATCATGCATGACATATCAGTCGTACTTCCATGATCGTCCTAATAAGTTGCAGAAGACATCGATGGGGGTGACATCACATAAAACAGATTACTGATACATGTTCCATATAGAGTGAGAGATATAATATAAATGCATTTTGTGTTGCATCAATTCTCCCTGGTCGAAAGAACTCTACCCGTCGAGAATATGAGGAAACCTGCAACTGAAATATCCAAATGCCAATCTGAGAAAATGCTCTACCATTATCCTATTGATGTGGATAGTGGGATTCTGTAAGGACTCATTGCTACAACAGATGGCCTGTGCGTATACCTTCTTTCCTGAATGACATAGGAAACTAATCTTCATTGGAAAAATATTACCCCGGTAGATATAATCTACCTTGGAGTTATACATCTCCTAAGATGCTAGCAAACTGTTAATCATAGTTTCATGCATAATTTGTAAATGATCAGCAAAAACTAGAGCATCAAAGAAGCAAGAATCACAAAGTGGGAGATAGGGGATTGAAAAATAAAATGAAAACAAGAAGAGGTAAGCTAGATCAGTCTTTGAAATTATTAGATCATATTGCATCATACACACTCCTTCTAGATACCTATGGGTGCTAAGTAAATCAAGATTAACTATCTTCATGACGTCACCCACAAAAATCTGAGTAATGCTACAAAATTTTAAATAGGCCTCCAACCTATCATTTAATCTCTTTGTGCAAAGAGAGATCTCAAAGCTTGTATATACTTCCTTGAATGAATAGTTACAAGTATAAATTCACTTATATAGGAGAAGAATGAGGAGAGAAATCATAATACAAGATGTGAGACTAATAAAAGGAGAGAGAAAGGAGGAGAAAACATGGGCCCTTAATTGGGCTTTTCTAACACTCCCCCGCAAGCTGGAGCGTACAAGTCGCAAGCACCAAGCTTGGATAAAAACTGAGAGTATAGCGGCCTGGAGAGAGATTTCGTCAGGATGTCCGCAACTTGGTCTGTAGCAGGAACATGCTCCATATCCATCTTCTTTGACTGAACCTTTTCCTGGATAAAGTGACAGTCAACTTCGATATGCTTTGTGCGTTCGGGGAAAACTAGATTCTTGGCAATATGAATTGCTGTCTGACTATCACAAAATAAGGTCGTCGGAGATGAGAGACGAAAACCCAAGTCTCCCAAAAGGCCCTCAAGCCAGGTTAGCTCGGAAACAACCACAGCCATAGCCTGATACTCGGCTTCAGCAGAAGAACGCAGAACCACAGTCTGTTTCTTGTTATGCCAAGTTATGAGATGTCCACCAAAGTAAGTACAAAACTCAGTTGTGGAGCGCCTATCATCAGTAGATCCTGCATAGTCAGCCTTAGAATACGCGACAAGAGATAGAGATGTGGATGGCTTGGACACAAGTCCTTGTCCAGGGGCGCTCTTGAGATATCGAAGGATGCGCTCGACAGCTTGAAGATGAGATGTCCGAGGAGCGTGCATGAACCGACTCACAACTCCCACATCAAACGAGATGTCCGGTCGAGTTACCGTAATGGTAGATCAGCTTCCCAACCAGACATCTGTAATATTCCGGATTTGTAAGCAGCTTGTCATAGTCCGAGCTATGGGCCGAGAGCTTGTGATTGACGTCCATAGGAGTCTCCACAGGTTTGCACCCAGAATAACCGATATCATGAAGGATGTCCATACAGTACTTCCTTTGAGATAACACAAGACCATCAGAGCGTCGTGCAACCTTGAGCCCAAGAAAATACTGAAGGTTGCCCAGATCTTTGGTCTGAAAGGCGGAATTTAACTGTTCCTTGATCTGTTGTATTCCTGTCGTGTCGTTGCTAGTAATCAGGATATCGTCAACGTAGACCAGAAGAATCACAGTCCCGGTTGATCGGTGTCGGGTGAAGAGAGAAAAATCAGCCGAGCTCCGAGTGAAGCCACTAGCACAGACAACCTTACTGAATTTTTCAAACCACGCGCGCGGGAACTGTTTGAGACCATAAATGGATTTCCGAAGGATGACATACCAGAGACTCCCCCGTGGTCTCAAACCCGAGAGGTTGCTGCATATAAACTGTCTCCGGTAGATCGCCGTTGAGGAAGACATTCTTAATATCCAGCTGATAAAGGGGCCAGTGACGATGAACAACTAAGGAGAGAAGAACACGGACCGTGTTCAATTTTGCCACGGGAGAGAAGGTTTCCTCGTAATCAAGGCCATGTTACTGAGTAAAGCCCCGTGCCACGAGGCGGGCCTTCAGACGTTTAACAGTGTCATTCGCCACATGTTTAATAACAAAGATCCATTTGCAGCTAGCGGAGGCGTGACCTGCAGGAAGAGGAACCAGATCCCAGGTCTGGTTAGCCCAGAGAGCCCGCATTTCATCGTTCATGGCTGTCCGCCACCCTGGGTGTTGAAGCGCCTCATGCACAGTGTTAGGAATAGAAATAGAGGAAAGAGAGGTGGCAAATGCGTAGAGAGGCGGCGTCAGCCGATGGAGAGAGACGTAGTTGGCCAAGGGATGTGCTGTAGAGACGGGAGCTGGATCTGCCGTAGCCGAGGGATCGCTGGTAGCGGGGAACTGGGGCACGGGAGTATCCTTGGATGGGCGACGAGAGTAGACATGGATAAATGGATTTCCGAAGGTGACATACCAGAGACTCCCTCGTGGTCTCAAACCCGAGAGGTTGCTGCATATAAACTCTCCTGTAGATCGTCGTTGAGGAAGACATTCTTAATATCCAGCTGATAAAGGGGTCAGTGATGATGAACAACTAAGGAGAGAAGAACGCGGACCGTGTTCAATTTTGCCACGAGAGAGAAGGTTTTCTCGTAATCAAGGTCATGTTACTGAGTAAAGCCTCGTGCCACGAGGCGGGCCTTCAGACGTTCAACAGTATCATCCGCCGCATGTTTAATAACAAAGACCCATTTGCAGCTAACAGAGGCGTGACCTGCAGGAAGAGGAACCAGATCCCAGGTCTGGTTAGCCCAGAGAGCCCGCATTTCATCGTTCATGGTTGCCCGCCACCCTGGGTGTTGAAGCGCCTCCTGCACAGTGTTAGGAATAGAAATAGAGAAAAGAGAGGTGGACAAATGCGTAGAGAGGCGGCGTCAGCCGATGGAGAGAGACATAGTTGGCCAAGGGATGTGCTGTAGAGACGGGAGCTGGATCTGCCGTAGCCGAGGGATCGCTGGTAGCGGGGAGCTGGGGCACGGGAGCATCCTTGGATGGACGACGAGAGTAGACACGGATAAGGGGTGAAGGAACCCGAGGAGGGGTGTTGTGAGAGGAAGAAGACATCAAAGAAGATGGCGTGACCGGTACGACAGGACGAGGAAGAGGAGCAGAAGACGAGGTGGGACAAGGTAAGTGGAAGTGCTGGTTTTCGCAGAAGGTGACATCCGCAGAAACGACCAGCTTGCCGTCAGAAGGAGAGTAACAGACATACCCCTTTTGAGTCCTGGAGTAGCCAACAAACATATACTTGGCTGCCCGAGGAGCAAGTTTATCGGAAGGAGGGCCAAGAAGATGGACATAACAAACACACCCGAAGATCCGTGGTGTGAGAGAAGTGAGGTTGGTGGAGGGATAGAGGAGTTGGATTGGTGAGGCAAAATTAAGCACAGACGAGGTAAGACAGTTGATGAGATGATAGGCTGTGGATACATTGCAACCCTCTCAACAAAATGCTGAAGACAATGATGAGGACAATCCAGAAATTTATGGTAAAAAATTGTAGTTAATGAAATTCCCCAAAAGGAATTAACTACACAAGTTATTGAAGAACCAACTCCACCTATTAATTATGTCACTCTTAGAGATCACCCTAAATCTCAAGTGCTTGGAGACATATCAGCTGGTGTGCAAACAAGACATCAACTCAATCAAGATCAGATGCATACATGTTTTCTCTCTCAGATTGAACCTCAATCAATAAAAGATGCAGAACAAGATCCTCATTGGATCATTGCAATGGAAGAGGAACTCAATCAGTTTGGGAGAAGTAGAGTTTGAAACTTAGTTCCAAGACCCAAAAACTATCCAGTAATTGGAACGAAATGAGTCTTCAGAAATAAATGATGCTCAATGAGTTATAGTGAGAAATAAAAGGTAGACTGATAGCTCAAGGTTATTCGCAGGAGGAAGGAATAAATTATGATCTAACATTTTCTCTTATTGCAAGATTAAAAGATATCAGAATATTTTTTGCTTTTGTTGCATTCAAGAAGTTCAAAGTATATCTGATGGATGTAAAGAGTGCATTTCTGAATGGAGAACTCAAAGAGGAAGTATATATGGAACAACCTACAAGTTTTATCTCTTCAACTTACTCTTCTCATGTTTTTAAACTTAATAAAACTCTTTATGGTCTGAAACAAGCTACAAGAGCTTGTTATGAGACCCTTGCTACTTTTCTACTAGAAAATAAATTTTGTATAAGCAAGATTGATAAAACTTTATTTTTTAGACATAAAACTCAAATTTTACTGGTTCAAATATATGTTGATGATATAATTTTTGATACTGATGATTCCAAACTTTGCAAAAGGTTCTCTGACATAATGCATTCAAAGTTTGAAATGAGTGGAATGAGTGAATTATCCTATTTTCTTGGTTTGCAAGTGAAGCAAATATCTGATTGCGTCTTCATATCTCAATCTAAATATGCTAAAGAGCTGATTAAAAGATTTGGGATGTCAGATGTCTCCTCTATGAAAACACCCATGTCTACTAATGATGTAGTTGATAATGATGATCACAGAAAATCTGTTGATAAAAAACATATAGAACTATCATTGGGTCTCTATTAAATTTAACGGCATGTAGACCAGATATTATGTTTGCAACCTGTATTTGTGTTAGGTTTCAGGTTAATCCTAAAAAAGCACACCTTACCTTAGTAAAAAAAAAATTAAGATATATAATGGCTTGTCCTAATGTAGGACTCTGGTATCCTATTGAGGCGGAATTTGAATTAACTGGATTCACAGATGCTGACTGTGCTGGATGCAAAGTTGACAGAAAAAGCACATCAAGAACTTGTCAGTTTCTTGGTGATAGGCTTGTGTCATGGTTTTGCAAGAAACAAACATTTGTTTGTACTTCAACTGCTGAAGCTGAATATATAACAACAGTTAGTTACCGTTCAAAGATTTTGTTGATTCAAAATCAACTTTTAGATTATGGATTCAACTTAAATAATTTTATAATATATTGTGATAATACCAGTGCATTTTCAATTGCACAGAATCCAGTCCTTCATAGTAGGACTAAACATATAGAAATAAGACATCATTTTATCAGGGACAATGTTGATAAAAACAAAATTAATCTTGAATTTATATCTACGGACTTACAGAGAGCAGACATTTTCACCAAACTCTTAAATGAAAAAAAATATAGTTTCTTTTTAAATCAGTTAGAAATGATTGATGGTGAATCAATAATTTGATTTTGATCGGAGATCGACGAATTGTGAACATTTTGTCGAACGAAGATTGACGAAACATGAATTTTTCGTGAAACTTTCACCGAACAGAGATCGACGAATTAGTTTCGAGAACCTTTCGTCGAACGGAGCTCGACGAATTGTAATCCTTTCGTAAACCTTTCGTCGAACGAAGATCGACTGATTGCATTTTTTTTCTGAAATTTTCGTCGATCTGAGTTCGATGAATTGTTTATCGTCGGACGGAGTTCGTCTTTTCAACTTCTGAAAACTTATATTTAGGTTTTCATCGAACTCTATCCCGCGCATTCTCTGTTTCTCCTGCACTTGATGTTTCTGTTTTGCAGGCTAATGGCGGTTTCACAAGCAATTCTCTCTGCAATGAAGTTCGATGCAGGTTTTGATATCGACATGTAATCCTTTTGTTATTCAGATCAAATTTTCCAGGACATTTTACAACACTTTGAGGCACAGCATCTGAGAAACTTTATGACTACCCGAACCAAGCTTCCAGTCGCAGAGATTAAGGAATGGATTCATACTGCTAAGATTCAGGATATCTCAACCATTACTGGTTCAATCTCAGGACATCAGGTTTCTCTTACACGTGAAATTTTATCTAAAGTTTTTGGTTTGGTTAATGGCGAAGATGATATAGAATTATCTAGTACAGAGTTTGATGCTATGCTAGATAGATTGGGTCACTCTCAGGGAAACTCTAGCCATTTATTGAAAAAGAATTTCTCTGTAAAGTATAAATTTCTAGCCGATGTGGTTGAAAAAGTTATTCTGAGCAAACACTCAGCCCATAACTATGTCACCAGGCACCAATTCCTGTTGATGTGTGTTCTGGTTGATCAGAAAAATATTAACTGGGGGACAATTTTATTTGATTCTATCAAAAAGAAGATTAATAAGAAAATTGTTGGTTATGGAAGAATTTTGAGAATTTTCCTCCAAATCAAATGTCCAGAGGTTCTGGTCTCTCAAATAGTTCATATCAATGCATCTAAGAGGATCACCTCTGCTTTGTTTGGAAAGTGGGACAGGGTGATTCAAAAGCCATGTAGGTCTGAATCTTCTTGGGCAGCTTCTGAAAGCACAAGAGCTGTCTCAGCTACTCTCCTAACTCCACAAGAAGATCCCCACTTTGTTTCTTCCACTCCACAATCTCCACATCATTACTCTGCTCCTTCCACACCACCTACCCTACAAACTACTTTGCCCGAAGAAGTTCCATCATCAACTTTCCATGTTGATTCCCCAGTTCCTCAGTCACCACTACAGCCTAATCTAGCTGAAGAAATTCCAACTACAATCTTTCATGCAGAATCCCCAATTCTTCAGTCACTTCATTCATCTTCACCTCATTTACCTCCATCTCACCTATCTTCACCTCACTCACCCATCCAGGAGATAATTCCTGATGACATTCCCCCTGTCATCAATCCTTCAACCATACCACAAGATTTTCAGATTCCATCCTCTGCCACTACTCAGAATCCACCCGAGTTCATGTATCTAGACCTCTCATCCATTGCTAATCAACTTCTTGATTTCATCGCTCCTACTCTCAAGAAGCTCTTGGATGAAGCTCTGGCTCATATTGTGGCTTCTATTTTTGAACTCTATTCTAAAATTGACTCTCTCCAATCTGTCCCTTCTTCTGGGGGCCTAGATTCAGTTATCCCTGGATCTAGGCAGGGGGGATGCTTGATGAAGAAGCTCCAGTTACAGCAGCAGCTCCAGTTACAGTTGCAGCAGTAGTAGAAGCTCCAGTTCTGGCTGCAACAGATTTTCTTGAAGTTCAGGATTTAGAAATGACTGAAGTCATCTTAGTTGAGGATGAGTTGACAACAGTTCCATAAGTTATTACTGTTGGTGATTTCATTATTAATCTCACAGTTAATTTATATTCTTTATTAATAGATTTTGATTTACTACACAGTTATATTCCTCGTCTACCAGTTTTTGAAGATCTCTTTAGAGCATTAGTGTGTTACACTGCTCCTATTGACCCCCCTGTTTTAGAACAGCTTAGATCCAGTCTCAAAGCTGCTTCTACCAGTGTTAATCTAGTCTCACAGACTATTGATGATATAATAGATATTATGGAGCAGGTTCATTCCCCTCCTACTTTTGCTTGGGATGAATCTACTATGCCTAATTTTGATGATCTGTTCAATGAAGATATGAAAGAGGTAGATAAAATTGATGAGTCAGTTAAACAAATTGATGAATTATATGAACAGGAAGAGGAGCAGTCTGATGTCCGTACAGATTCTGATGATTCAGAAGATTCTAATTCTAAGAAAAGAAAATCCAGGAAAAAGGCTCCAGTCAAGGTTGCTCCTCAACCTTCATCTACAGCTGATATCCCTTATTATATTCTGCATGAGATTCCTCTTACACCAGACCATCCACATTGGATGAGGTACTCTAAAAATTAGCAGAAAAGGAGGAAGAAAAAGAAGAGGTATCATTCGCCTCCAAAGTCTTGGAGAGGTCCTCCTCTTCCAGCAACAGAATCAGCGGGTAGTTTATCTTCTTCTCAGAGGCTCTCTTCATATTATTCTAGACCAAATCAGTACAGGAAGGACAGACCTACAAGGTCTGAGTCTTATAACAGTCAGAGCAGTAAACAACATTCAAGCCAAGACAGGCCAGCTTCTCCTGTGATAGAACCAAAACTAGATCCTGTTTACAGGATGACTAGGTTCAAGGAACAATTTGCAATTGCTCAGATAAAGAAAACAAAGACTGAAGGTAAGGACACTTCTCAATTTACTACAATGTCCTCTTACAGGCAACAGGAACTGGAAAAATATCAGAAGAAAAGCTTGTTCAATGTTGACAAATACATGAGCTTGCATCCAGAAGCTGTTGTTCCTACAACCTCTGCCCAAAAAATTATTGGTGTTCAAGATCTAAATCTAAGCAAAAGAGAGTCTGAAGATCCAACCAGAAAACTGATTTTCACCAAATCTTTTTCAGATTCCTCTTCAACTGCACCTCAGAAGGACTCTTAATTTTTGATTATAACTTTGAACTTTGTTGTTATGTTTATAAACTTTCTCAAAGCACTTTTTATATCTGCTGAAAATTTATAATTTTGTTAGATAATTATGCTTTGTTTTTTTTTGATAGTTTCCTCACCCAAATAAGGAGAGATTGTTGGAACTCCTTATTACTGATTTGGGCTAGAATTACTATTCTTTGTTTAAGATGTTTATTTTGACTCAACTTTTATAGATTAGGGTCATATGTTATTTCCAGGGTTGTTACTTCAGAAGGAATTCCAGAGAAGCTTAGTTCGACGAACGCAGAGCTCAGTTCGACGAACTCTGATTTCCAATTCTAAAGAACAGTTCGACAAACGAAGAACTCAGTTCGACTAACTCAGATCTCAAACTCTGAGCTTAGTTCGATGAAACTCTGATATTTAATGCTAATTAACAGAAGACAGAATGATTTCAAAGATTTGGTAATTGAAACTCTGATATTTAATGCTAATTATTCTAACGAATATAGTCGTTTAAGGCAATACTAAATATAGATTTATCACAGAGTTATTAATCTAATTACCAAGGCAGTTACAAATTCTCAAGGGATTCAGACATTTCAGAATTTGTTTATTTCAAACATTGAAATCTTCCTGACAGCATATATACACACACACACACACACACACACACAAGCAGTCGTGCACGGGGGACCCCGTGCGGGCAACATTCGTCGTGGGCGCGACATTCGTCGTGCTGGCGGGATTTGGTATTCATTTGTTTATAAAATGAGAATTAATTCACAGCACGGTGGACCCCGTGCGGGCAACATTGGGGGCGACATTTGTGGTGGGGGCGACATTGGTCGTGGGGGCGACATTGGTCGGGGACGGAGACACTGGTCGGGGGCGGGGACACTGGTCTGGGGCGGCGACATTGGCCGGGGCCAGCGACATTGACCGGGGGCAGCGACATTAGTCTTAGAGAAATAGACTTAGTGACAGTTATTGATCTGAGCACCCCAACCACATTGGTCGGGGACGACCACTTTGAATGAAGGGGCGCTAACAATGTCAACCTAAGCCTTACCTACAAAATCAACCTAAACAGCAACAATTTAACATCATGCAAACTAAAATTAACATATGAGAGAAATACCATTTGAGAATATACTTTTATCGGAATCATATCTTCAAGTAAAAAAAAACTGATTGTTCAAGATTGGTTTGCAACAGAATAGTTAACATCTTGTTTTTACAACAGATATAATTAATGCATCCATTACTTGCTGCAACTATAAGATAAAAAGAAAGGGGAAACTGAGATGAAATACATTAACAATATCTTTACAAATAAGCACAACAATTTCAGATCACAGTTAAACAAAATAACCTCACAAAAACCAATTAATTTTATCGTACTAAAAGCTATTTATCATCCTAATCTCATATTATCAATCAATTAAAGCTTCAACAACAAAGAATGGAAGAAACTCATAGTGCTCACTTCAAGCAAAAAATGGCTCAATGCAAGCAAAAAATGGCTCACTACAAGCAAAAAATACCTGAATGGAAGTTAAATACACAACACGAAAGTGTGGAAAGTAATGGAAACTCATAGTGCTCACTGCAAGTAATGGAATTTGTGGTTACGAATTAATTCACATCACGAAAGTTAAATGATTTCACATAGTGCTCACTGCAAGCAAAAAATAATCAAGCGGATGATAAATTTGCCTAAATCGAAGTCGGAAACAACAACGAAATCAAATTACCTGAATGGAAGAAACTCTGTACGATGATGACTGAGATGAAATCACGTGAAATGAAATCAAATTTGCCTAACCTAATCGATGATGACAAAATCAAATCACCTGAGATCCATTTTTTTGCCATAACCTAATCTATCAAAACGAAGATCTCTATGACGATGATGACTGAGATATAGCAAATTGGTTCAAGATTTAAGGCTTGCGCAGAACCTGAAAGCCGAAATCTTGAGTTTTGCTTCCAGTGGAGTTGAGATCAAAGCACCTGAAAGCTTGAGGTCAAGATTGAAGGCCTGCGCAGATACGTGAAAGTCGAAATCTTTAGGTCTGCTTCCAGTGGAGTTGAGATCAAAGTACCTGAAAGCTTGAGGTCTGAAAAATGAGATACCTGAAAGTCGAACGATTGAGGTTTGTCGATCAGATTCGCCCTAAGAAGTAGTTGACGATCGATTCGTACTAAGTAGTCGATTTCAGCTCGAGAGGCATGAGATTCACCATCGAGTTGAGCGTGAGAGGAAGAGATTTTGTCGGTCAATATTGCTTGCACGCAGGGGGTTTTGCTCGTCTATTTTGCTCGCCGTGGGATTACCCATCCAGCGGGATGTAGAGGAGATGTGGAAAGACGGGTATCAGGATTTTGAGGTGCATGAACAGTGGATGGCTGTATTAATTAAGTTTTGATCTAGCCAAAAGACCAAAATATCCACAAATTAACCCATCAAAACCGGTTTTATGAGGGCATTTTGGGATTTAAATGTTTACACCATGTAGTCATTAGGGGTGTCCTTATATAATAAAGATATATATATATATATATATATAAAAGATTGTTGTAGAGATGGCTGATACACAGGGTAGTTTGTGATACACAGAGATTTTGGTATGATCTGCTTTAGACTCTTCAAGAGACATTTCAATTCATATCTGTCTGAAATATCTTCTGGAGAGGAACAACATTCAAGAAGGCCTACACCCTGAAGAAAAGTCTCCTCCCTTGATCACAAATTCTATTCAAATCAGGGGGAGCTTTTTGCAACATCATCCACTAAAGTCTTCTCAGAGATTCTTAAAAGAGAAGACAACATCTAACACATTTAGTTTATTCTTTAAACTGTGTACAAAGTTATAACTTCCTTCAAAAGTTAACTATTGGTTCATATGTCACCTGATTAAAAGACTTAGATTTGATTTTTGGGTACCTGATCAAAAGCCCAAAGTGTTGCTAGATCTCCCTTAGAAAATAGATCTTCTAGTGACATGGCACTTGATCAAAAATCTGTAGTGAATTTCTACCAGGGTGGTAGAAGAGTAGACGTACACAGATTTATTGGGGAACTACTATAAATTTTTTGTGTCGTTTGTGATTGTTTTTCTTTTAATTAGTGTGCTATGATTTTTTATCCGTCTATCTATATATATATATCACTTAATTTTTAACTGCTATAAAAATAAAATCAAAGTTTTAATATACATTATTCACCCCCTATCTAGTGTAAAGTTAGATCTATCCCCTCACTTTCAAAAATAATTTTAGTTATGAAATTAAAATATTTAATGACAGTTTCAGAAATAAAAAATAAAAAATGCTTGAAGTATTTAATTAAATTTATTTTTTCAAAGCTTGCCCTAATTTTCATTTTACCTGATTTTATAGACCGTTTTATTTAAGGTCCTATTGGTCGGTCATGTCAATAAGTCGTACGAACGAGCGCGAGTGATATGCGTGAATCAAAACAAAGTTGCACAATTAACATGCCCGATAAATAAAACACAGACAAGCGTGAAGACGTGCACTACTGAATTATAAATGTTGTACAATAAAATAAAATAAAGATGCATTCAGGTTACATCACTGGTGAAGTTGATCTATCTTGCTGTTTAGTTTCACTTGAAAAAATGGTCAATCTTATTTGTTATCCTCGGTCATTGCTATAATTAATGATCTGAGACTATCTGAATTTATGAGTAATTGGTGATTTGCAATTTATTCATTTAACTGAGGCATGTTTCCAAATTTATTGCCGGAATTTCTTAAGTTTTTTTCCTTTTTTTTTTTTGACATTAATGAAGCATGATTCTCTTTTCATATATGTTAATATGTGAGTAGAAAATGTTTTACCTTTTTCATTTTCCTAATTCTTCAGCTCTCAATCTGTATTGGCATTGAATCTGGCCATAGCTGCTCCCTTATTTGCCAATTTGTGAATCCGAATGCATTCTAGTTATTATCTAGCATTTCAAATGGATTGCCTAAATGGTCATTGTTATTGTTTTCAAGTGATTTAAGTTATTTTTTCTGTTGGTGTTTTTTGTTCTCTTGAATTATTGATTAACATAGGTGTTGGTGTCTTAGGTCTTTAGCATCAAATTTGTGAAATCTTTTGGTACTTGTTTGATTTATAGTCCGTTCTTTTGTTTTTTTCTTCATAATTTTATTGTTTATCTTTATTCTTCTTCCTTCAAATAAAGCTAACACAAATTTGCTGTATCCGTTTATTTTTGCATTTCACTGTTAGTGTTCTCTGATCTTCTGCATTCTTGGGCTCTTCATCCATGTCTAGCACACCTAATGGACCAATCAAAGCTGATCTGCTGTCATCCGTAAAAGTCAGTTTCAGTGAAGGTGCTTCAGTTGAAGGACTACCATCTATCATAGCTGGTAAGGATGGCTCTTCTTTTTCTGATGGAAAGTTTTCTTCATCAAGCAGTGTCCAGAGCTCATCATCTGCCTCTGCAGTTTCTACCACAAGTGTTTATGCCTCATCAGCAGAACCAATCATCTTTCCATCTCTCGATGGACATGCTACAGGTGCAGTAGGCGCAATCAAACATGAAATAGGGATGCCCCAGTCAGTAACTGATACAACTGCTGGGAGAGGTCTTTCTCACGATGCCCTTGTTCCTGAATTGCCATCCATATGTGGAACAGTTGTATCTGATAAGGGCGGTAATTTTATGAATGGAAAAATTCAGGGGAACTTTCAGGAAATTGAGGGTTGCCAAGTTCCTGACATATATCAAGTTGGATCTCCATCTTCTTCTATTACAGATACCTCTGGCAGCAGGCCCTCTTCTAATTATAGCAACAGGTCACATAATCCCAGTGCTTCTATTAAGGGTAAAATTCTCTTAACAACACACACACACATACACCCGCACACACACATAATATGTATATGTATTTGTTTCTAACTTCTGTTTGACATTTCTGGGTACATTTTAAATTTGATGGTAATTGGGCTCCTGTCACCTGGAATATGACACTTAAATCTTATATATAGCACATAATGTAGCCAACCTATCCTATTCATTCCTCCTTTCCTCCATACCCGCATCTCTAACAGCACCTATCTACCTACATCTGAATTTTCATGTCACGCTTGGGTCTTCTCTCTCCATTAACTTTAGAGGCACTATTGTCCTGTCTCCCCATGCATGCTTCCTACTTTGCAGTATATGCATATATATACGTATATTTATTAAATAACATGAAGAGTGTGCATTTTAAGAAAGGGGTAACTTTTGGAGGTACTATTTTCGAGTCCGACCATGCTATTTTGGAATATTTATTTTTTGATAACATAAAATATGTAATTAAGATATGGGGTGTGGGCAAAGTTCAAACCCCATTACATCAATGTTCTGTGCCCTACTCGTGGATCTCATCATAGGATTGCGAATGATGTGATCAAATGGGATGAACCTAAGTTTTTCATTCCTCTCGAGCTATGAAGCACTGATACTTCCTTGAGGGCCACGTACCCGTACCAGATACGTATCCGGTACCGGTACATACCCGACACTCGGCGGATACAGGTTACTCTAGTTTGTAGATACACTCTGACTTGCCAGCTCGCTTTGTATATTGTGATCGAGTATGTTTTTCTAAAGTAAACAAAACACTTAAGTGTGTCTTTTAGAAAAGAAAATTTTGTGAATCATAAATGCAGCTAGCGTTATTTGTTTATTATAGTAACAAAATGTGCTTCAGATTTAAGTATTTTTTTTCATTATAATTATAAAGAATTTGATTTAAATTTTAATATTTTGTTTTTTTACTATATACATGTGCATATATATAGACACATGAATATGCATATGCATGTATATACATGGACATATTACATGTATATCTATATAAACAATATTAATTACGTTGTACCCAAACGTACCCGTATCAGTTTTTTATTATTATCACGTTTCATCGTACTAGATACGTATCGTACCCAGTACTCGTGCCTTTACCGGTACTTCATAGCTCTCGAGTCCTTGCTGTTGCATACGATGATGGAAGAGGCATAATATAACTAAGAAGGAGCTAAGAGGAGCAGGAGAAAGGAGTTTCATGATGTCTCAGTTGAGAGTTGTCAGGTATAGGTGAGAGTATAATAAATATTAGGTTAGTTCTTTCTTGTTTCCATTCATTTCTCAATGGGTTAGATATTAGAAAACTCACTTTTGCAGAAAGATCACTTCATTAACGGAATTTGTGAATATTATTATATTAATGTTGAAATTAAAAATTTAGAAATAAAAGTGCATGCCCCTTGGGGCCTGATTCCCATCAATGTATTCTTCTTCTGAAAGGTGTGCATCTAGAATGTTTTACTACATCTCTGTGGCCTTTAAAAATAATCTTATTCTTGAGATCATGCAATGGACATGCTTCCAAGAATGTGTTAAGTGTCTCCCATGTGACCTCCATTTTTGTTTAGCCTTCCAACTGAAGTTGAATATCTCTTGTATCTTCACTCATGAGGACACAGTGCTTGACTGGTCTAGGGACTGTGACTTTCCACAGTTGGAGGAATACTTACATTGCACAACAATGAATCTCCTGTGTAAGAATTGATTAGCTAGATATTAAATACTGCATGTATCTATTGTGTGCTCTTTGTTAGATTTTGTGAAGCCCGGCGGTTTGGTCCTGACGGTCTAGCAGTTTGGCAGTCTGGCGGCTTGGTACAGGCGGTCTAGCTGTTTGGCGGTCCGTCGGCTTGGTCCAGGCGGTCTGGCGTTTAGCGGTCTGCCTTTAGCGGTCTGGCCTTTAGAGGTCTAGCGTTTAGCAGTCTGGTGTTTAGCGGACTGGCGGATTTGCCTTGGCGGCCTGACCGTCTTCTAGCAGAGTGGTTCTGAAGACTTGACAGCCGTGTTGGCGGAGTGATTCCAGCAGTGTTGCTGTCTGCCTCTGGCGGACTGGTCATTGAGTCTAGGAGGAGCTGAAGCTGCGGATAGAGGCTGCTACCCCTTGTGTTGCGGCCTGATGATCAAGGGAGTTGGGTTCCTAAAGATTGGCGGATAGAGTCAGCTATCCACTTGTGTTTTTCTCTGATCATCAACAACGGTCTAAGAAGTAGAGACCGACAGTTTCTTGGTGGAGCGGTCAGCTTGTCTAACCACTCAGTTGTTGTGGTCTGAAAATTTGTATCCACCTAACCACTTATTGTATTTTAGTCTCACATCGTCTGTTGTATTTTTTTCTTTCTCTTCCTATAAATAGGGGTCATACCCGTGTAGTTTAATTTTTTTGTGCAACGAAATGCTTGTTATTTAGATTTTTTCGCATGATATCAGAGCTTACCCGATACTTGTGTACTCCGGTTTTCTAACCGCCCGCCTTGCTCCTCTGTGCTCTTTGCAGACTCCGGTTTTCTAACCACCCGCTTTGCCCTTCTGTGATTCTTGCGGATTCCAGTTTTTCTTACCGCCCGCTTCGCTCTGCTGCAATTTCTGCGGACTCCGGTTTTTTAACCGCCCACGATCTCTCCTTCTATCTGTGCAGTTTCTTTTTTTTAACCGTCTTCTTCATGGCGGATACCGAGCACTCTTCTTCCACTTTATTCTCGCCTTCTTCTCAAATCGCACCTAGTGTTTCCCCTCCGTCTGACAATCTTGGAACAACTTCCAAGCTGACTGACCCGAATTATCCAGACTGGAGTGTCTCGTTTGTGTTCTTGTTGGGATCTCATTATAAATGCAATCATCTTACAGATGACCCTCCAGCTCGAGGGTCTGCTGCCTTTCATGATTGGGATGTCAATGATGTTTTGGTCAGGACGTGGCTTGCTAATAGTATCTCTGATGAGTGTCTACCTACATTTCAACATGATGAGTCGGTTAATGCTGCTTGGACTCATCTTGCGGCTTTGTATTCTAAAGGCGTTCAGGCATCGTGCATATACACGTTATATTCTGATTTATTTGCCCGCCCTACTTTGACTTCTGCTGCTGTTTATCAGGAGGTGCAAGCTCTTGGCACCGAGATTCTACAGCATCGTCCGTTCTCCGCTGATCTGGCTGTTGAGCAGCACAAACATTTTCAGGAACTTCTGGTTGTGTGTTATCTTCTTCACCTTCCAGAATTGTTTGATATGATAAGGTAATAAATTCTTGACGAAGCTGATTCTCCCACCCTTAATGCTACTGTTGCCCGTATTGCAGCTGTTACCACTCTTCTTCAGTGCCCTCTGCTTACTTCCCCACCCCCTCTTAATACCTTTGCTCATCTGGTTCGTTCTGGTAATTCTAGTGATCGTGGAAGTCATTCTGGTGGGCGTGGTGTGTCTCGTCTTGTCTGCTCTCATTGTTGCAATACGGGACATCTTGTCGATCGTTACTGGGCTAAATTTCCTCATCTTCGCCCGTTTGCAGGTGACTCTACAAGAAAGTCCACGTACCTTGCCTCTTCTTCTGGCAGTGCTAATGTGGTCACTCCGGGTAAGTTGCTAATTGATTTGACTGAGGTTGTCAGGATCGAGATCCTAGATGAGATCGTTTCGAGGTTGGATCAGATTGGATGGTAGGTTTGAGTCGATGATCGCTTTACAAAATCTGAATCGATTTACAAAATTTGGATCGTAGGATCGTAAGATCCTATGATCTGGATCGCGATCCTGACAACTATGGATTCAGGAGCTACTAATCACATGACGGGTGATTCACGTTTGTTCTCTTGCTTGGACAAGCATATCCAGTCTCCTCCAGTTTTTGTTACGGATGGTAATCCGTCTCCAGTACGCAGGACTGGTACATTCTGTGTCACTCCGACTCTGCGGCTTGATCACATGCTTTACGTCCCGTCTTTTCCGTGCAATTTACTTTCTGTTCCTGCTCTCTGCAAACAATTAAACTGCACGGTTACCTTTACATTTACTACTTGTTCTTTTCAAGATCCTCACTCCAAGAGAAGATTGCTACTTGGATTGAAAGTAATAGACTCTTTTTCCTCGACAATGTCACTGTTTTCTCCACTTTTCTTTTTCAATGACATTTTCGCTTTGGGCATCCTCATCCTCGTCTCATCTACCAACTCCTGCCAGATTTTTCTCAAAAGGACTCCTCTTTGAACTGTGAAGTCTGCCAACTTGGCAAGCACTATTGTTCTTCCTATCCAGCAAGACAAGGTCGTAGTTCTACTCGTCCGTTTGAACTTGTTCATTCAGATATTTGGGGTCCTGTTCCTGTTAGATTTGTTGGTAGAGAGAGTTTATATTTTGTTACATTTGTTGATGATTTCTCACTATGTACTTGGTTATATCTCTTGAAAAACATTATGTACTTTATTCTTTGTTCACTGCATTTTATAATGAGATACAAACTCAATTTGATATTTCTCTTAAAGTTCTTCGCACTGATAATGCTCGAGAATATTTTGTTCTTTGTTCACTGCATTTTATAATGAGATACAACCTCAATTTGATATTTCTCTTAAAGTTCTTCGCACTGATAATGCCCGAGAATATTTTATTCAATAATTTTTCGATTTTTGCGTGCATCAGGGCATAATTCATCAAAATAGTTTCCCCTATATCTCTCAGCAAAATCGGGTTGCTGAGCGCAAAAATCGTCATCTCCTGGATGTTACTTGCACCCTTCTCTAACGGATGAATATTCCCCGGTCGTATTGGGGACATGATGTTCTTCTTTCTTGCTATCTCATCAACCGTATTCCTTCATCTGTTCTTCAGGGACGAACCCTATTCTCCATCTTATATCCAGGAGCTCAATCTTTTCCTTTACCTCTCCGTGTTTTTGGCTGCACATCGTTTGTGCACACTCCTTCTCCTGGTCGTGACAAACTTTCTTCTCACTCGATAAAGTGCATCTTTATGGGCTATTGTCCGACCCAAAAGTGTTATCGATGTTTTGATCCTCTTCTCAGGAAACAATATGTTTATGTTGATGTTACGTTCTTTGAAGATATGTGTTATTTTTCCCGAGTTTCTACTCTCTCACCACCTAATGTTTCTTTTCTCTGCCTATTGTTTATGCACCTTCACCTGAACCTATTCCACCTTCTCCGTCATTGTCTCCTCTCCCCATACCACTTCCTCTATATTCGCCTTTGTTTTCTAATTCTTCCCTGCATTTGGAGCCGTTGCTGACAATTCCCGAGCCAGTAATCTCCCCAACGGATGTGAGAAGAGAAGTCGGATCTTGACCTTCCCATTGCTTTACGGAAGGGGGTTAGAACGTGCATTAAACATTCAATTTATGATGTTGTCTCTTATGCTCGTCTTTTCCCAGCGGGACGGAGAATTGCTCTTGATCACTCCGCAAATGTTGTCCCGTTTAACTATCATGAGGCTCTTGCTATTCCGCATTGGAAAGCTACGATGGATGAAAAAATGAAGACCTTAACCGAAAGGAGTACTTGGACTCTTGTCCCTACTCCTCTAGGTGTGGATGTGGTTCGTTGTCGGTGAGTCTTTGTCATCAAGTTTCATTCCGATGGCTCTATTGACCGTTATAAGTCCAAGCTTGTTGCCAAAGGCTTTACTTAGACGTATGATATGGATTTCTTTGATACCTTCTCCCCAGTTGCTCGCATCAGCACTATCTATGTTCTTTTCCTGTGGCGGTTAACAAAGGTTGAGAGATGTCTCAGTTAGATGCGAAGAATGTCTTCCTCTATGGTGATCTACAAGATATGGTTTACATGGAGCAACCTCCTGGGTATATTGCTCAGGGGAGTCTTAGGTGTACAATTTATGGCTTAAAACAAAGCCCACGGGCTTGGTTCGACACGTTCAGCAAAGTTGTCTCTCTTCTTGGCTTTACTCGGAGTTTTGATGATCACCATTTTTTTATACGCAAGACTAGTGACTACTAAAGGGCTTGTGGTTCTTGCTGCATATGTGGATGATATTCTTCTTACTAGTGATGATAAAGAGGGAATTGATCTAGCGAAGATGCACATTCGATAACATTTTGTTACAAAAGATATGAGCTCTTCTAAGTACTTCCTGTGAATAAAAATCTTGTGAAAACACAACTCTGTTGTGCTCTCATAGCGGAAGTATGCATTAGATCTTTTGAAAGAGAAAGGTCTTCTTGGAGCAAGGCCTGTTCGTTGTCCTATGGTCGTTGGTGATGACAAGAGTTGGACGGAGGATTCACCTTTTCTTTCAGATGTTACTATGTACAGACGACTCGTGGAAAAACTCATCTATCTGACTGTTACCAGACCTAATATTTGTTATGCAGTAGGGAATGTCAGTCAGTTTATTCAAGCTCCCAGAGAATGTCATCGTCATTTTGCCTTAAAAATTCTAAAGTATGTGAAAGGGTCTGCAGCGAAGGGGTTAGTTTTTGAAAACATAACCATCTAAAAACTGAAGCATATTCTGATGCTAGTTATGATGACAATAAAAAATAGAAAGTCTGCTTCTGATTTTTGCATCTTTGTGGGAGGAAATCTTGTCAGCTGGAAAAGCAAAAAATAGCCTGTTGTGCCACGATCATGTGCTGAAACTGAGTACCGAAGCATGACATCGACCGCTTGCGAGTTGAAATAGTTGCGTGCCCTTATGCTTGACTTGGTAGAGGTATATGGTCATTCTTTAACTTTATTTTTTACAACCAGACTGGTATACATATATCAAGAAATCCAGTCTTTCACGAAAGGATGAAACACATTGAAGTCGACTGCCACTTCGTCAAAGAATAAATATTGAATCATCAAATCTGTACTCTGTTCATCATTTATTACAAAAAACCTGCATACGTCTTTACCAAACCAGTGCCCACCTCTCTTTTAGATGTTTGTGACAATCTGGATATGGTTGATATATATGCTTCATCTTGAGGGGGAGTGTTAGATTCTGTGAAGCCTGACGGTCTGGCGGTTTGATCCCGACAGTCTGACAGTTTGGCGGTGTGTCGGCTTGGTCTAGGCGGTCTAGCAGTTTGGCGGTCTGGCGGCTTGGTTCAGGCGGTCTGGAGTTTAGCGGTCTGATGTTTAGCGGACTGGCGGATTGGCCTTGGCAGGCTAACTGTTTTCTAGCTGAGTGGTTATGAAGACTTGGCAGCCGTGTTGGCGGACTGGTTCCAGCAGTGTTGCGGTCGGCCTCTTGCGGACAGGTCAGTGAGTCTAGCCGACTTGGAGATCTTTGAGGATGCCTCCTTGATAGTTCGAGGAGGCTTGTTCTATCCGATGTTGCGGGTTTGGTGGACAGTAGATTCAAGCCATTGCGGATAGAGGCTGCGGTCTGAGGAGCGGCTGAGATTGCGGATAGAGGAGGAGCTGAAGCTGCGGATAGAGGAGGAGCTGGAGCTCCGGATAGAGGTTGTTATCCACTTGTGTTGCGTCCTGATGATCAAGGGAGATGGGTTCCTGAAGATTGGTCGATAGAGGCAACTATCCGCTTGTGTTTTTCTCTGACCATTAACATTGGTTTGAGAAGTAGATACCGTTGGTTTCTTGGTGTGGAGCGGTCAGCTTGGTTGTGGTCTAAAAATTTGTATCCGCCTATCCACTTGTTGTATTTTAGTCCCACAACGTCTAATGTATTTTCTTTCTTTCTCTTCTTCCTATAAATAGGGGTCATACTCGTGTAACTTAACTTTATGTGGAATAAAAAGCTTGTTATTTAGATTTTCTCATATTCGTGATCGAGACTCGTATTAGGTAGAATGAAGGAAATGTCTCATGAGGATTGGAGTTTCCTCCCGAGAACCCAAAGAATCTATGGAGCTATCGACGTAGAATAAGGGAAGCTATTGAGACTCCAGAAGGGATACACAGACCACTGTTGTGCGGACGGGGTTGCGACTCGATACTTTTCGTAAGATAGGGTGCTAAATAGAATATGTGTTAGAGAGATAGAGAGGGAGAGAGAGTGTGGGGTATTGATGCATCCAAAGATGGCAAAAATTAGGAAATTTACTCATGTAGGTTAGATAGAGAACTCTATAATTCAGGAGGGTTTACTACTACATAATAGAGCAATGTGCATTCCAAATGTCAATCACCTTCACAAAGAAATACTCCTTCAGGCTCATAATTTTAGGTACTCTGAATATCTTGGTTGCCAGGCTCATAATTTTAGGCACTCCACAAATCTGTTGGCAAGTGTTAAACTTGCAGGTTAGTTAAAGCTGAATGTCAGAGTTCAGGAGGCAAGTGACAACCACTTCCTATTATAGAGTTGAATTTTGAACACATCTCGATGGATTTCGTGCATCGTCTTCCAAGGTCTCAAAGTGGAAATGATTCTCTATGGGTTATCATGAACCGTCTTTCTATCGCTGCTCATTTCATTCCTTACAAGAGGACAGATCAAGGTCAGAAATTTGCTCAGTTATGCGTGGATGAGATAGTATGATTGTGTGGTGTTCCAAAGTCTATAATTTCATATATGGATGGAAGATTTACCTTTAACGATTTGAAGTACGTTCAGGATCTCTTGGGCACCAAGTTCAAGTTTAGCACAAAAAGGCCCTCACCATACTACAAGTGAGTTTCGATGCAATAAATAGTTAATATTTACAGAAAACCAATGATACAAAGTGAGATCACTCCTTGGTGGATTGTGCGCATCGCTAAGTGGTCTAACCCCATTGTGGATCCATAATATCTCCCTTCCCCTCAAGATCCATCTTGTACCCAAGTTATGTTGGTAAGGCGATTAATGGATCCTTACTTCCGATTGTAGCTGGAGCTGATAGGATACATCCCCGATCTACTGAGTTTCCTAAAATGTGGCATAGTACTTAGGCCCAATATGTTTGAGTAAGTCTTGGAGGTTGACATCTGGTAGTATGGGCGGCGATTCAGCTGAATCCAGCCATTGCTGGAGAAGGAGAGCTTGCGATGCTTTGGTTGTGTGAGGCCTCCATACGGGTTTGGGCCTAGAGGAGGAGCACTCGGGCGGTTGACAAGATTTGATCACAGTCAAGAATGTCTTGATTCACGACTTTGACAAGGGCGGTGCCGCCTTCGTATGATGACAAACGGGGAGGGTCCCTCCCATATATTAGCCTTGCAGGATTTGAATAAGGTTGCTATGATATCAGTTCATTTATATAGAATTTTGATAGTAACTCTAGAGAAAAAGGGAATGATATTGTCCTTGGGGCCTAGAGGGTACTTGCAAATTAATGAAAGTGATCTCTTAAAACAAATTGCATAAAATTATTCTAATAGAGAGGGAGCCGAAACTATACCTCTGCGCGGTTGGCCTAAGGAAGGGGAATTCCCGTGGACCGGGTTGGTTGGGCTCGGGTGGACTTAGATGGGATGGACAGGTAGGGCTAGGTAGGTAGGTGGGAAGAGAGGTTAGGCGGCTCAGGATAGGGAAGAACTAGGATTAGGTGGCTTCGGCAGTGGAGGGAATCGATTGTGGAGGACGGTTTGGTGCTGAAAGTTTACGGGAAGGGTGGAAATGGCTTGCTGGGAAAGAATAGGTTGGAAGTTTGTCAGTGGAATGCGCAGATTCCATCATTGGAGGTGGTAGAGGGGAAAAACTGCCAGAACCCTAGGTGGTGTACGGTCCGTCGATTGAGGTTGATTGGGGAGGTCGTCGGAAGCCTTCCTTTACTCTGGCAGCATCGTCCATGGCTCGTGAGGAAGTGGTGGCAGGAGGCAATTGGAGGGTGTCACTTTGGGAGGCTTCTGGAATGTCGAGAAGCATGAAGGATTCTGTTTCTCATTTTTCTCCAGGTTCCCATTCACTATGGAGGTAGCAGGTTTTAATAGGTGGGAAATGGTAACAATAACATTTATTCTAGGTATATGGTTTTAATAGATTGGGCTGCAGCTGAAAAGAAAACTGAAAATATTTAATAGGGGAAATGAATTGATAGGTGGGCTACCAGAAAACTGATTTTTTGCAATCAAAAGGGAAAGTGACTTTTGTACTCCGTAAGTTAATTAATTTCAGATATTATTCTGAAATTAATTTAGTATTTTTTTTCTGGTTCTATGCAATTTCTTAAATTTACCCATGTAATTGGGTATCACCCTATTCAATGTTAACAAACATATTTATTTAAGATCTTTTTGGCTGGTTGGGCCAATAAATCGATTTTAAAGCTGGAATACAACTTTAAATGACGACAATCATGGAGGCGAACATAAAACACGAACAATCAAACAAAAAACAAAAATGTAAATGGAAAAACAACTTTAATGGATGCGCTTCTGGATGCATAAAATCCTCAGGGGTTGAAAGGACTTGTCTTTGTCGTTGTCTGACAAAGTCCTGCAATAGAAAAACCGAGGCGAAGGCATCAAAGCTCTGATGCACTAATCCACGAGCTGTCAAAAATAGACCTGCCTATTCAACATAAGAGGTGGCATTGATATGTGTCGGTACATTCCTACAATACACAAAAATCCAATACCTGCCCAATCTCCTCAGTGGTTGGTGTAGAAAGGGGCAAAATTGGTTGTGGAGTGGTGGTGGGTAAGGAGGGTATACTAGGGGCGGTACTTGGTGGCTCGCCAAAGAAATGCACAAGATCGACAACGTTGAAAATAGAAGAGGTAATTTAGTTGGTAAATCTAAGAGACACATTTGAATCAAGTCGTTTCTTTACCTAAAAAGGGACAAACTACTGCTGTCGCAGTTTGTGATAAGTGCCAACGGAAAATCTCTCTTTCCTGAAAAGAGCAAGAACTCAATCTCCTTCTGAGAAATATAAATTTCGGCGATGTTCATCAGCCATAACTTGATTTTTCTCAAAAGATTCTCGCAAACTGTTAGTAATAAATTAAGTCTGTGACCTGTGGGTGGAACTACTCATGTTCCTTAGCACTTATCGGGGGGGGGGGGGGGGGGGAACATCGGACATAGGGCTGATATCGAGTCGAGTTCGAGCGATTTTGGCTCAGCTCGAAATCGAAATTTTTGACTCGAACTCGGCTCGAAATCGACTCGAAATCGAAATTGATTTCGAGTCGTCTCGACTCGACTCAAAATGACTCAATTCCGAGTCGGCTCGAAATCAAATCGAGTCGGCTCAAAATCAAATAGATTCGGCTCGAAATCGAATCGAGACGGCTCGAAATCAAATCGGATCGGCTCGAAATTGAGCAATATTTCGTTTTATTCATAATTTGCTCAAAATTAAATTGGGAAACTTATAAATTTAGCAAATGAAACACTTAAAGCCTTCATTGTTTTTATTTAGGTTTAAATTTTGTTATTTTTAATTTTAAAATAGGAATATATTAATAAATACGTAATTTTTGTAATTAATTCGAGTTGATTCGAATCATATTTTGAGCGATTCAGAGCTGGCTCGAAATCGACTCGAAATCAGATTCGAGTCAAATTGAATCAACTTAAATTGAGTCGAATCAATTTTAACCGATTCCGATTCGGCTCAATTTTCGAACGATTTTTGAGCGACTTTCGAGTTTCGAATAATATGTTCAGCCCTGATCGGACATAAGGTCAATACAGTGTTGTATATCACGCATGGGTGGCTGGTGATCAGGTAGCTCATCAGATGTTACGCACATGCATTCGCCCAAGCATACCCCCCCATTGGGACCACTGATACTTGCATATGAAAGCCATTTTGAAACATTCATGGCGGAGCATAATATTAATAATTAATTAATAATATTATTAATTAAATAGTTAGTATTAATTAATTGATTCATATTGATTAATTACTACTAATTGATGTTGATTTAATTAATTAGATTAATTAAGAATAGTTGTACTTTCTTATTATATGTGTCCTCCCTCATCTATATAAGCAGAAGGGGTATGTGGGTTGTTTTTATCTTGAATTTTCTAGGTCTTTTGGGCTCCCATTTGAAAGAAGGCTCTTTGGAGGACCTAACCTCCGAGAGTTAGTTGGAGCTTGTCTCGGGATCATATTTTGTATGCTCGTTCTCAATTTAATACAATCTTGCGACCATTCTTTCTACTTCTTGATCGCATAGCATTTGGCTCTGTAACAATGATTCGACCTGTTGTTATCCTCCTACAAACCATACAGTTGTCGGAAACTATCTTGCGGTCATTCTTTCTACTTCTTGATCGCATAGCATTTGGCTCTGTAACAATGATTCGAACTGTTGTTATCCTCCTACAAACCATACAGATGTCGGAGCTATGAGTGACCTCATTGCCAAGCTCTTGGACACGGTTGCGTGCATAAAAGATCAATCTGCTCTGGCACTCCCCCATCTTTCCCTCACTAAGGAACCACATGAGTATGCTCCCTCGTTGATGGGTTCAGAACTGCACGCCACGACCACACCGACGACAATTGCCGTTACAGCCTCTACCAACAGTCATTCCGCGCTGGATGACGCTCTCTCCACGTACATCGACATCGACGCACATGTGCACGCCCCGTCACTTTGCTCCCTGAGCACATATGGCCGAGCTAGCTCGACCTTTTTCTGGCTCTGCAACCCACCTTGCTCGACCAATGTCCACGTCGTTCGATTTTGGCACTTCTGACACCACTGCATGTTGCCTCTGTAGGCCAATGTCCTGCACCAGGACCACCTTAGAACTGTCCCTCCAGCCCTCCCCAACAATTTCTCTGACAGCGTTGCGACTTCAAGAAAGGTAAAGCCGTTCTCGCCAGCCCTCCATTCCCAGGCCTACATCATTAATTTCGGGTTCCACATGCATCTGCCTATTCAAATCTCCACTAACATCGTCGTCTTTCTATTTTCATTAGCTTCCAAAACCAACATCTTGCCTCGCTTATCTTCTCACATTAACATTTTTCTCTTCTTTCAAATTTTCACTTTTCACAAAACTAACATTTTTTCACCTCCCTTGTTGTTGAAGCCCATCCTTTCTATATACCCAATTAGCACCATCCCTCAAACCCACACCCACACCCACTCTGGTTTCCACTATCTATTCTCACTACCCACCAATCATACCCAAAATTCTTCGTATTTTTTCTTCAGTTTTCAACATCTTCCTTATTTCCTCTCCTCGATCTTGCACCCGCCGCCTCTCATCCAAGATCCTATCAAATTATTAACACTTGACCTTGAGGGAATGGTTGATTTTCAAGGGTGATGTTATGTTACGCACATGCATTTGCCCAAGTAAATCCCCCTCATTGGAACCATCAAAACTCGCATATGGAAGACGTCTTGATACATTCATGGCGGAATATATTATTATTACTTAATTAATTAGTATTAAATAATTTATAATATTATTAATTAAATAGTTCGTATTAATTATTTTTATTAATTAATTGGTTAATATTGATTAGTTGGTATTAATTTAATTATCTAGCTTAATTAATACTACTTTTACTTTCTTATTATGTGCGCCCTCTCTCATCTATAAAAGAGAGGGGTATGCGAGCTGTTTTTTTTTAATCTTGGATGTTGTCGGTCGTTTGAGCTTTCATTTGAGAGAAGACTCTTTGGAGTCCCAGCCTCCGTTAGTTGATCGGAGCTTGTCTCAGGATCATATTTTGTATGTTTATTCTCAGTTTAATACAATCTTGTGGTCGTTCTTTCTACTTCTCGATCATACAACTTTCGTCTCTGTAACATCAGACATAATACTCTAGAACTCAGAAATAGGGGGTTGAACCCTTACTCAGAACCTCAACAAATTCCAAGCTAGATTCTATGACGGCTAAGATATAGACAACTTCACTCTCCTTCATTTCCTCATAGAATTGTGTACCCAAATATAACATGCGAGTTGAAGGAAATGAGATCGTAGCAATATAAAAAGAATTAATATTACCCGGCGAGTAACACTCTAAGGACTTGGGTAGAGGATTGTTCTTTTGTGGTAGAAGAACGATCTTACGCCCACTTTGTTCAAAGGTATATGAGTTCCTCGCACCGTCATGAAGCATGGTCTATCAGACTGCCACGACCGGCCTAACAGAATGTGACAAATTTCTATTATGGCGACATGATACCAAACAAATTCTTGGTAGGTACCTCATATGAAAAACTAAACTAAACACTGATGCGTAACAGGTATAGTCATAGAACTAGTGACCCAAGATAAACTATTTCTTTCCTAGATGTTGTCTTAAGTTTTAATTTTTTTACCATGCATTAAGATAATTTTTCATGCTATCGCTATTTATAATGATGAAGCAAAATTTCCCTTGAATGCGTGCATTAGTACGGAAAATGTTATGCCTCAACCACTCATCTTTAGGTGAAATTTTGGGGGTGAGTAGTCTTTGTTGGGGCCGTGGAGGACACAAACCAAATGCTCGTGTTCTCTTCTTCAACCTCTATCTCATCTTCAACTACCATATCAGGTTGGGAGTCAGCGAGAAAAACTCCATATGCAGGCGTCTGATCTTCTTCAGACTCGACAGAACTATCTACGGGGACACTTCGAGAATTTGTGTCCCGGCTCCATGCACTTAAAACATCAAACTAAGGGTGACATATTATACTTGACGATTTATGGTCATCTGTTTGCATCTCATGAATCATTCCATACACACAAAAATCTAAACATCCTTTGGGTTCTACTCGACCCTCAAAATCTCTTACATTTGACTTAATGACATCATCCAAACATGGTTGATTTCAAGGTTCAGGATGTTGTGGCATGGGTGCTTCTTCTCTAGGGTTTGGTGGAGGCATTTGAATTCTGCCCATGTTGGTGGTGAGTGTTTCAATCAATTGCATAAGGTTCCCCATGCACCGGCTTAAGTCATCGATGTTCGTTTTTAAGCGTTCTACTCGATTCTCCCATTTTTTTTAAATGGTATTTAAAATATTTTAATTGAGATTTATTATTGTTTTAAAATAGACTTCTAAAATAATTTTTTTTAATGGATTTCTAAAGCTTAAAATAAAATTCTCTTGTTTGTTTTTAAAAAAGACATTGAAAAATAAACAAAGAGAAAATTTAAAGCTTGTTGCTTGTTAAAAGCAAAAGAACTCAAAATTTCTCCGATCGTTTGACTTACGATCGAAGTGAGTCAACCTTCTCTATTATCAAATTAATGTAGCCTGATTTTAACAAACAAAGAAAATATGCTACGAGTTAAATTAGGCAGCAAAACTAGATAGTTCAGTATGCCCCTCGTTTCCGTGTGAGTGGGCTCTTATATATTAATTCTAAAGCCTATTCGATTTTCCCAAATAATTAGCACGAGGTTAAGAGTGTTAGCATGCCACAAACTTTTTACACGATAATAGTTGTTAGATGAACATTGAACTTGAGAAATTATGCTAACGGAAGAGGGTGCATGCAAGTAAATGAATGTGATCATTTAAAATAAATTGCTCTAAGTCTTCCTTTTCTCAGGCAGCGTGATGGGATCCATTAGATCGTGCACCGGGAGGGGTTCGCCGCAGGACGTGACCCTCGTTCGTGTATTCGCGTAGGAGGACTTGATCGGATCGCCGATCCGACTCCGCGAATGTGTCCGGATCCGCGTCGCGAGTCGAGATCATATATTAGTTTATATATTTTTTTGTTTATTATTGTTATATTTAAGTGATTTTTCCCCCGACCAATCATAGGCGTTGATTGGGATGCCCTAATCTTCATGTTATTATAAATAGAGGTGTTAGGGGCTGATCCAAGGCATTGTATATTTTAGAGAGAGCCATTCCCGGAATCCAACGATCAAGCCACGGTGCCGATTCCGTAGAGCGCTAAGTGACGATTCTTATGAGCTCGATCTCCTCCCCAAGGTATCCCCTACCATAGCCTTCTTCTCCCCTCCCATCAACCTTATTTCCGTTGTCAGGAGCCCCCGAAAACAGCCGTCGGCGTTGTTCCAGCTAACCCTCTCACGACCGCCCCTTTGTTCCCTTCCAACATGTTCGGCCGCCCATTCCTCCTCCCAGCAAACCCACCTCCAGCCCTTCCTCGTCCCTCTAGCTGATGTAGACTCGATTTAGGGTTCTCAAAAATAAATATTTTTAAGCTAATATTTTACTTGTTTTAAATAAAATTAGATTTTGAAAAAAAAATGTTGTTTTAAATTTTGAAAAAAAGAGGCCGAGCGGGCCAACACAAATTCTTCGGGCGTACAACTACTCTTAACGAAAGACTTCGACAAACCGTTAATGGTTATTCAAAAAAAATATTCCGCGGCGTTTAACGAATTGATCTGCTGCGAGATCCGTCCAACCACAAGTACATCACAAACAATAATTTATGAAATTAACGAAAATTAAAGTAGTGCGAACATTCGAAGGCAAGCTCAGATTATCTAAGTGAAAAACATAAAATTAAGCCAATAAATCAAAGCACCAGATTAGAGTAGAGAGTACTGTAGAAGGGCAAGCCCAACCCAGATCCATGGAACACTGTTGCCCCAGTCTGAATGGTCGTGGACTGAAGCCGGAATAAAAGTGACGTCGAGGGTTGAATCTTCCAGGCGTCAGAATGGACTTGTCGAGGTCAACGACAGCCTGGGCTTTGAAGGCCAGTGGGGAACGGAGGTCGGTAGCAAGGGTTTCTAGTGCGCCGAAGAATGCATCAAAGTCGACGATGGAACTGGAGGCTGGTGCGTCTACTTAGAGTAGTCGGCAATCGGCGAATTAGGCGGTCAACAGAAGTGGGCTGCCACAGGGGGGGGGGAGTGAGCGGCGTTGAAGGCCAACAGGAAATTTTGGCGGGCGGCTAACCGAGGACGGGATGTACCGGTAAGGCAGGGAATCAAATTAAGAATTCGATTCCTGCTGTCCGGGTTGGTGTTTTGTCCTTCCACTGGCAGTTTTATACAACAGCACAAAATATCCAATTTTGGAAATAAATATTTTGCTTTAATCACCTTTGATTAATCAATAACAGTTGTTTTTCACGAGCTGGTTTTATACAACAGCACAGAGACAATTTTGGCAATAAATATTGCTTTAATTGGCCTTATTAATCAATCACAATTTCCTATTTAAAAGAACAATAACCTGGACCGGCTCCTCCATTAACACCATAAGATTGGCAAGAAATACTAGTGCTATTTTAAAAGAAATATACTATTTCCTGCACTTATTTTTTGTATTTTCTAAAATAACATAAGCTTGCCTTTAACGTCCTAACTACCCGAATTATCGAACATTTTTATTTAAGATCTCATCAGATGGACAACCCGAAGAGCCAAACAATTTCAAATAAAGGCAGCTGCGCGAACAAAATACACGATAATAAATAAAAGCTGAAAATTAAAATGCGCGACTTATGATGCGACGAAGGATGCATCCATTCTCCCGAGATTGAAAGAGCTCGACCTCGACGAGACTTCGCAAAAATTGGGGATGGAGTGATCTGACATTGTTGTTGGTGCTAGATAGGGTGGAATATCTGGAGCCTCGACAGGTGGCTCAACTGGTGGCCCAATACGGTTCGGAGCATGAACTAGGCCAAACCTCTTGCAATAAGCAATCTCCAGACCTCCCTCTGAAAAGTACATCTCATGGCGATAACGACCGATCGTGAGTTTGTAATGATCAAAGGTTGCTCGCAAAATAATAGCAGTAATTTTATGCAATTCCATTAAATAATTAATATGAGCTTGCGCATCAAAAGAAATATATTCATGGAATGAAAGATGTTGGCGATCGGGTGGGCGGGGCAACGTATAGAGAATCTCGAAAGGAGATATAGTAAGAGCGCGGCGTTTAGAATTATTATATGTGAATGTAGCTTGTAGAGGCACAAAATCTCATTGCTTTAGATTTTCCTCGATTAAACGACTAAGAAGGTTCCTCGAACTCTTATTAATAATTTCAGTCAGTTCATCGATTAGAGAGTGATAAGAGCTACTAAACTCGAGTTTGGTGTCCATTCGACCCCTAATATATTCAAAATTTTGATTATAAAATGTTTAATATTTTTTTGTAATTCTACGGATTCGCTTACGTCTAACTTAATATCATAAATTTTAAAATTGATTATAATTTTATCTTTCACAAATTTCCAAAGAAATCCTTTAAAACACGTGTCTTTATAAGGAGTGAAAATTTGTGGATTTCTCACTATTCTTATATCACGAGTTTTCTTAAATATGTTTATAATTTGAAAGTAATTTTTTGCAAACATATTTATATTTAGCGGATAATAAAGTGATATGAAATGATGTTCTCTAAATATAAAATCAATATTTGGTGGTGATTCCATTGTTAAATCCAAATGATCATTAGACATAGTGTTTGTGCGCTCAAGTGTTGGTGGTGGTAGTGCCCTAGGAGAATCTGGACATATGTAGCTCGACTCTACGTCACCTCAGGTGTGGGGCTTATCACTAGCCAACTCCATCTTCGAGATTGAAACTGTGTTATCCAAGGTGAGTGTGACAACGCTATTACATTCTTCTTCCTGGAGCAGGGGCTTGGGAAGAGACTCAACAACTACAGTTGGATATTCAGTGGGTGTAAGTGGAATCTCTGTTTTAATTGGGATGACATAAATGTGAGGAAGAAACTCTTTTTCCAGAAGTTGGGGCTCAGGAAGAGACTCCTTAACTGGAGGGAGTGCTCCTGTGGGGCTAAGTTGGGATAATGTGCTTATGGGGGTGGCAGCACTATGGAAATCTATGTCCTTAAAGTGGGGGAAATGATGAAACTAGTGGGAGGTCTAGCAGTAAACCTAAGCTCAGGCTCCACCTTAAGGGTCATACTAGAAACTTCTTCTAAATTGCGATAACTGTGCAGCTCTAGTTCAACCGTAATGGGGTAGTGTAACCCGTACAAGTAACGGGATACAATCATTTCATCACCCTCCTGAATATTTAATGTTGACTGAAGAACTAAAAATTCTTTAGTGTACTCATCAACCGACAAACCTCTTTGCTGTATATTTTGAAATCTACGATATAAAGTGTGGAGGTAATCAGGAGAGACATAGTGTTTGCGCGACTCTGATTTGAACTCAATCCAAGTAGTAATTGGAGGCAACCACAACTTATCTCTCATGCGTTGAAGTTGTTTCCACCATTCTAAGGAGGGTCCCTTAAGCTTATAGGTCACATACTCGATTTACCTACTCATAGGTATTTGACTTCGACTCATGAAAGTTTTCATGCTATGACACCAATCTAAGCATTCATTAGGTTCTAGGCATCTATAAAAATCGTTCAGATGTGTGTGCTCTAGTTGCTTAGGATCAATGGGCTCATCATGTCATGAGTGTATATTGGCGAGAGACGCAATCATTTCAGTTAAATTTTTAATTTTAACATTTAAGTCTTCCATGGTGCTCTCTAAACCTATGAGATTTTCCATTAATTTTTTTTAAAAATTTAATTAAATTTTTTTAAACAACTTAGACTAACATATAACTTTTTAAAGAATTTTTGAAATTTTTAAAAAGGAGGCCATTGGTTCTTAGAATTGACGAATACTCAACTATGTCAAAAACTCTTATGATTCTCTTTTTTAAATAAGTTACGATTTTAATTTTTTGAAAATAAAATAATGTTTTTTATTATTATCTTTTTTTAAAAATTAATATGATTTTTTATTTGAAAACCGGATCGCGTGATTTGCGATAGGAGCGAATCACACCACCTCTGATATCAAATTGATGTAGACCCGATTTAGGGTTCTCAAAAATAAATATTTGTAAGCAAATATTTTACTTATTTTAAAATAAATTAGATTTTGAAAATCATATGTTTAGTTTTAAATTTTGAAAAAAGAGAGGCCGAGCGGGCCAACACGAATTCTTCGGGTGTACAACTACTCTTAACGATGGACTTCGGCAAACCGTTAATGGTTATTCAAAAAAAATTCCGCGACGCCTAACGTATTGATCCACTGCGAGATCTGTCCAACCATATGTACATCACAAACAATAATTTATGAAATTAAAGAAAATAAACATAGTGCAAACGTTAGAAGTCAAACTCAGATTATCGAAGTGAAAAACATAAAATAAATCAATAAATCAAAACACCAGATTAGAGTAGAGATTACTGCAGAGGGGCAAGCCCAACCCAGATCCATGAAACACTATTGCCCCAGTCTGAATGGTCGTGGACTGAAGCCGAAATAAAAGTGACGTTGAGGGCTGAATCTTCCAGGCGTCGAGAAGGACTTGTCGAGGTCGACGACGGCCTGGGCTTCCAAGGCCAGTGGGGAACGGAGGTTGGCAGGGCGGTAGCACGGGGTTCCATTCCGTCGAAGAGCGCATCGAAGTCGATGACGGAACTGGAGGCTGGTGCGTCTACCGAGAGTAGTCGGCAACCGACGAATTGGGCGGTCAACAAAAGCGGGCTGCCAATGGGGTGGCGAGTGAGCGGCGTGTGAGGCCCCCATTTTAGACCTCACTTATTTCTGTATCTAAGCTACTTTCAATTCATTTATCCCAGGATGAAGTAAGACTAGTGAGCACCAAATAATACACATAATAAAAACGTACCTCATACCGTGGATCATTTGACGAGTCATTGCTAGTTCTCCCAAAATCCACTGCAATCTACTTGCGTGCCCAAAGTCACATTCGGTACCTAGACAAAATTGGCGACGGGCTTAGTCATAAAAATATGACTAAGTGAGGACTATACCTCTTTAACTTGCTCTATAAACAAATGAAAATGATTAACCATATCAGTAAATATTTTTCATACTAACCCGTTTTTGTACCAGTAATGAAACTGTGAAGCGATATTATAACTGAAATGTTAGTAACTATAAAATAGTATAAGCAATTATAGAACAGTAATCTTCAGTAGCTATACTAGTATCAGTACAAGTATGCAAAATATACCAAGAACAGTGCAAAAAGGTAAACTATGTGACATTGGAGCCATGTAACAGTATCAGTACTAAAGTATACTAATAATAGTGCAAGAAAGGGAACTCTGTGACAATGTAATCATGATAATAACATAACTGTAAAACCATATCAGTTCGCATGTTCATTTGCAATGTATCAGTGTGACTGTATAACTGTACGTTCTTATGTTATCTTTTTTATTAGGTAATGTTAAGGGTAACTGTCAACATATCAGTATCTGTATTTCAATATTTCAGTCTTTGGGCCCGACCCTTCCGGGTCATCAGTATCCAAAATCAGTACGTACAACACGCGTTTATGCCTTTCGGCTCGACTGGTTTGACAAATCATCGGTATTTATATGCGCATTCATGTGCAGTTATACCCTTATCATTATTATGCATCGATGCATTTTCATTTATGTTTGTGGAACAATTCATTAATATACTTAGTGTTCGTTTGTTTCTTAATCCCCTCAGAAGTTATTCGTCTGTTTGTCTTTGTACAAGGCCATACATATGCGAATAATCATTATCAGTGATAGAAAATTAGTCCATGCTAATATAATAATCATGAGATTAACATTGACATTCGAATAATAAGAGTGTCTATAAGGAAAAAGAGGGCAATAAAGCATAAATTAAAAAGATAGCTCTCACCATCAGTCGTTCTTTTCTTTTGTCGCAACTCATGTCATTGTCGCGTTTAGAGATGTCGTCCTCTACGATATCTGTGATTAACAATCGTTTCATTAGGCACTTTTCTATCGGGGTTGCACCTCTTTATCATTACAATGTTCACTACAATGATGACATCATTTGGAATCTACTCATCCATGGAAAGCCCTCTTTTGAGTAAAACCATAAAAGACACAAGCTCTGTACCAAATAGAACACATAAAAGGACCCATTCCACATGTAATTTCACAAGGAGAGATGCATATACAGTACTAAAACCAACTCAATATATATTAAGATGCCCGGAAGCCAATTATCAAAGGTCCCCCAATTGAAATCAGTAAAGAACATAACCATAATAGTAGCAGCAACCGGCCAGCTAAAAGAAAACCTAAAATGAGGAGCAACAATATCCGGCCAAGTAGATACGAAAACAGCTGGTAACAACAATCATCCAAGCTTAGTAAGGAAAAGAATTCCCAAAGAAAATCACGGTAAAGAAATTGGCCAAACAACAACCATGGCCAACAACAGCCAGTAAAACCACCAACCCAGAAACAAGCATCTTATTGCAGTTATGAAAGGAAAACTGAAAGGACTCATCATAGTTTCCAACACCAAAAAGAAAACTCAGAGGAATAAATAACAAAAACATATGTTCTATGAAATTAGACCGATCTGAGCAATGAAACATGAGAAACTAATCTCAACTGGACTTAACATTAAATACAATATTCCTGAAAATTACTCCCACTAGCAGGAATAATGGCACAACCAAGTAATCTGAAATCACACCAAAAATCTACATGATCATGCTCTTCCAGTACAGAACAAGGTAAATAAGGGAGAGGAAGCTTACAGTGAGATTAAAAGGAAATCTGAGCACTGCTTCAAGTCAAAACCAACCGATCCCAAACCAAGCGCAACCAAGCTCAGCTCATGTAAAGCCTTGTCGGCCAAGCCCTACTCCAGCAACAACAAAGAAACCCCGGGAGAAAGAGGGAGATGAGGAGAAGAGAGGAGGAAGAACGGCTCTGTCACCAGGAACCCTAGAAGCGATCTCGGCTCACCCCGCTCCAGGCAATCCGAAATGAGATAGATATTGGGAGAAATAATAGGGATTAGAATGAATAGTGCCAAGCATCACCGCTTCCAGCCATCACTCATATTAACTTTCACCGCCACATTTAATTGCTCACTAACCTTCATTAACTCATAATACCCAACTCACTTAACTACTGTTAATAATATTGAAACTGACCCACTTAAAAATCCAGCCACTTGCCAATGATAAGTGATGCCCATAAACATAACTTATGTCAATAACATTCGTGTCTATATTTTATCATCATAGGGGATAGTATTATCACATTTTATTTTATTTTATTTTATTTTTTGAGTCACTTCACGATTTGAGCGATTTGGGCCGTTGCACGGCGTTGAAGGCCGGAGGGAAATTTTGGCGGGCGGCAAATCGAGGATGGGAGGTACCGACAAGGCAGAGAAGGAAATTAAGAATTCGATTCCTGCTGTTCGGCTTGGTGTTTTGTCCTTCCACTGGCAGTTTTATACAACAACACAAAATATGCAATTTTGGAAATAAATATTTTGCTTTAATCACCTTTTATTAATCAATCACAGATGTTTTCCACGGGTTGGTTTTATACAGCAACACAGAGAAACTTTTGGCAATAGATATTGCTTTAATTGGCCTTTATTAATCAATCACGATTTCCTTTTTATAAGAACAATAACCTGTACCGGCTCCTCCAATAACGCCACAAGATTGGCAAGAAATACTATTGCTATTTTAAAAGAAATATGCTATTTCCTGCACTTATTTTATGTGTTATCTAAAATAACCCAAACTTTGCCTTTAAAGTCCTAACTACCCGAATTACCGAATCTTTTTATGTAAAATCTGATCGGACGGTCAACACGAAGAGCCGAACAATTTCAAATAAAGGCAGGTGCGCGAACAAAATACACGATAGTAAATAAAAGCTGAAAAATTAAAATGTGCGACTTATGATGCGACGAAGGATGCATCACTAGCGCACTCTCCGCCCAACCCTCTACCATCCAGCAACCACCCGGCCATCCACAACCCTAGCCGACTACCCCTAATCACTCCCTCACGTGGATCCACTCTCCTACAGTCCCTATTCTCAAGATCTGTCCTAATCTGAGAATTTCAGCCCCCGATAAGTTATTTTCACCACCCGTACGTCATTCCCTAGCCCAGATCCTCCCCCAAACATCGGATCTACCCTTCCCCGGACCGGATCTACTCGTACGTGGCTGGATCTACCCATTTGTTGTCCGATCTCATCATCTACCGCCGTGGACATGCACCACCATTATTTCTATGTTGTCGATTCCACTTTCAATCGTCTATCCATGCATCCGGCTCCGAAATCTTCAGTGCCTCGGTCAGCCCGCTACTTAGTGAGTCTCTTGTCGTATTGGTTTATGTGATTTGACATTATTATTTGATTGATTATTGTGATTTACTTGGATTCGTAATTGTAGAACTTTGTTGCAATACTCTAATAATTGCAGGTGAGATTTATTCGTCGCGCGCTTGGCCTAGTCCCTCCAAGCGGAGGAAGGCCATTACAAAATTGCTAAAATTAAATGTTCATTCTCTGCTCTTTTATTAATTTGCGTGGTGTTAATATTTTCATGGCTCTGAATTATTTGTCGCTATCATCAATGGTTGTATTGTATTTAGATTAGGGTTTGTATGTCGCATTTGCACTTCTCCCCTAGTAGCCTTGGTTTTGTGCACCCTCATAGCCTACACTACGTCAATTGGTATCAGAGCACAAGTTTTGGGCTACATTTATATATGTAGTTGTAGGTCATATAGAGTTTTTAGTTTCATCCATGACTAATTATCGTCGGTTTTCCTCTCCTCTATTTGGAGATTCTGAGTCCGCTTATACCCGATCTCATAGAGCAATTTTAGAGAAATTCTCACGTTATTATGATGATTATTATCGTCTGCGGCACACTACTTCCCGAGATCGTGTCGACCCTCCGGGACGATTCCATTATGCTAGAGACGAACACCATGATGGAAGATCCTCACATTTTCATCATTACACCTCTCCACGACCGTATGATGGTTGGACTGAGTACCATTCAGTTCAGGATCGTTATACTTCTCCATTATTAGAGGAATCAAACTTAGTACATGCTCGACCCCATAGGGTTCCTCCAGAGTGTTTCTCATACTATAATGTTGTTCATCCTCGCCCATCGTCGCCCGTCTGTAGGGATCATGGCCACCCACGAGAATGATCTGGTTATATTAGGGAAGATCGTCTAGGTGACTCTCAGGAGCTCTATATAGATCACCATCGCTATGATCACACCACATATTAAGACCCTCCTAATGTTCTGTTAACAAAAATACCTGAGGTCGAATTTCAACTGTTAGTTTTTTATCAACTTGACTACTTGTATACTTGTTTTGATCACATGGGATCTGCCCTAAGAAAAATCAATAGGAGGAAGCCTAGGGATTTAAGTTAAGCCACAGTAGCGCTCCCACTGACATGAAAGACATGACACCTAATTTTGATTTATATAGTCTGGATGAGACTCGATTCCCACTTGACCTTGGAGTCCAGTCCGATCATGACCATTTCATACAAGTGGAGAATGATACTAATATGACTAGGGAGTGTAGTCATGAGAGTTGGAACGAGTGATTCAGTGACAGAGTAGTGGTATATCCACCTTCTACACCTCACTTAGACTTAGTTTCCCAGTCGACTAAGAAGATGGGTCTCAACATTGTACCTAACGGGCCGCTATTGAGTATGAATTTTTCTTACTCTTCCCTGAGCATTGTCTCGAGCCATATTGTCACCAAGAGCCGAGAGCATAGTGTTGACCTCCCAGTGACTGCCTCACACGCTTATGAGAACACTACCTCTATCATTGACATTCATCCAGAGGATCATCCCACTATTATTGACTTCGTCATTGAACCACCCGACGAGCCTCCTGAAAAGCCACTACTCCCTTGGGAGGGTCATGGGTCTAGCATTCACTTTGTTGTGGGTGTCTCATTTATTTTCGTAGACACTATTGTTGAAAAGCCACAAGGGATTGTTGAGAGATGCAAGACACGGTTGGTTACAAGGGGTTATACCCAAACTCATGACATTGATTATCAGGAGACGTTTGCCCCAATTGCTAAAATGAATACCATCAGGGTATTGGTATATGTTGCTGCTTGCAAAAATTGGGATCTTCTGCAGCTGGATGTGAATAATGTCTTCCTCTATGGTGACTTGGAGAAGGAGATCTATATGTCTATTCCTCCTGGCCTCACTCCGGCTGGTGCTGAAGGCAAAGTTTGTAGATTGTTAAGAGCTCTATACGGACTGAAGCAGTCCCCAAGAGCTTGGTTTGTCCGGTTCCATAAGGCGATAGTGTCGTTTGGATACTCTCAGAGCAATGCTGACCATACGTTGTTCATCAAACGTAGGCTTGGGAAAATTACAGTTCTCATTGTGTATGTTGATGGAGAGGAGATTGAAGATATTTCAGGGTTCCAAAGGTTAGTGGGGAAGCTGATATATCTGTCTCACACTCGTCCGGATATCTCCTATGCGGTGAGTGTCGTGAGTCAGTACATGCATGCTCCAAAGACACGACACATGAATGCGGCACACAGAATTCTTCGGTATCTCAGGTCTTTATCAGGAAGGGGAGTTTTGTTTTCCCCGAGTTCCGACCTAAAGATTGAAGTCTATACTGATGCTGATTGGGCCGGATCTGTGGATGATAGGCGATCCACCTCTGGATATTGCTCTCTTGTTGGGGGTAACCTTGTTACTTGGAGAAGCAAGAAGCAACAGGTTGTAGCACGATCTAGTGCGGATGCTGAATTTAGAGCTATGGCCCATGGGGTCTGTGAAGGCTAGTGGCTTCGGGCCTTATTGTGCGATCTTGGTCTCGTGGAAGAGGGACCCATCCGCCTGTATTGTGACAATAAGTCATCCATCAGTATCGCTCACAATCCGGTTCTACATGACCGGACAAAACACATCAAGGTGAACCGACACTTTATCAATGAGAATATTGAAAGAGGAAATATATGTACACCCTTTGTGCCCTCCAACGAGCAACTTGCCGACATTCTCACCAAAGGATTGAGTGAGAATTCATTTGACCAGATTGTGAACAAGTTGGGCATGGTTAACATTACACGTCCAACTTGAGGGGGAGTGTTAGCATTATTAGTATTTATGTATTTTATCCTTTGTTTGTCCTCTATATATAGAGGACCCTTTTAATGAAATGATAAGTTTTTCTCCCTCAACAATACCCTTAATAACAAGGAAATTGACTAAAGCAGCTTCCATATACGCGCTACATAAATTATGACGAATTTGGTGCTCTTGAGTGAATGTTCCCCCTACCATGGCGGCTTCCATATACACACTCCATAAATTATGACGAGGGGGGCCCACTTGAGTGAATGCGCCCACGATCACGACAACTTTCATATGCGCGCTCCATAAATTATGACGATGGGCGTCCACTTGAGTGAATGTGCCCGCGACACGTGGACCCGTAACACTCCATCCGTCCTTCAAAACGAGCTTGCCCTCAAGCTCGTGTACCAAGCGGGTGGCCAGATCATCTGGACCTTGAACTCCCTCTAGAACAGGACCAGGTAGTGTGTAGCAGCGATGGCGGTGTTGGCCAGTAATGGCGACGCTGTCGGAAAGACGGACGGCGGAAACAGTGACTTCCGCATAGTCGGTGGAGCAGTGGTGGGTAGCAACCGCAAGGATGTCGGAGACGCGACGACCGACAGCAGGAACACATCCGTCAAAAACAACGGGGTACAGGGCGACAGAAGAGGCGGCGATGCGACCGGTGGAAGTGACAAGGCAGGGGCCGGTGGAGCAAGAGTCGGGGGAGGAGGTGGAAGCGGTGGAGGTACGACCACCGTGGAGTGTCGCGGTACAGCAACGATCAGCGCGAGTTTGACGGGAGGATTGACCGCGGGGCAGAGGGACGGGTTGGTGTCGTAGAGGAATGTTGGGGCCGACATGGCAGGGAAACTCTCACACGGTGCAGGAAGCGGTCGCGGGGAAGATGGCTTAGGACAGGGAACCTCGTGGGGGATTGCGGAAGCCCGTCCGTCGAGCGCGAGAAGACGATCGACTTTGGTATGGAGGGCGAGGAGGGAGGCGTGCATGGAGGCAAGGAGTTGCTCTTGAGCCTCTAAGCGGCGGTTAAGGGCTTCAGTGGTTGCCTCAGGAGGGAGAATACCGGCAGAGCGAGTGTTCAAGGCCATTTCAGTGGCTGCGGGCCGAGGGAAGGCAGAGGTGTTGCGGTGGGATCAGACGCCGAGCGGAAGTAGCAGAGGTTGCAGTGTCAAGGGAATCCAGAGCGGAAGCAGGACACTGATCGATAGCGCAGCCGAAGTCGATCGGCGCAAGCAGAAGTAGCACAGTGGTTGTGGGAGCGGAAGAGAGCAGCCCTGCGGTAGGTGGCAAGGCGGAGCAGCCGACTGGCGGTAGGTCGGTGGAAGCCGAGGGACAAAGACCTTCTTGCAATAGATCGGGGCGTCGTTGAAGCACATAAGTAGGAACGACGGCCGCGTAGGCGGCACTGTGGATCGGCCAGGGGGCAACGAACGACGATGGCGTGCAGAATTTGTGCGGAACGTTGGCTGCGGAACAGTTGCTGAACAGTGGCGGAATGACCGCTCGTCACAGCTGTGGACAATTGGAGGAAATGGGATGCTGACGTGCGGAATTCGTGCGTGCGGGATCGGCAGATCGGGAGATGGGGTTTGGAGCCGACGGAGATGCGTGAGTCTGGCGTATCGATCTGGTGCAATGTAAAATCAGAAGCAGGTCTAGTTCTGGATTGGAGTTGCTACCGGCGGCGACGTGCGGACGGAGCGGCAGGTCGGACCAGTTGATACGATCACAGATAAATTCTAGGAGGAATCCGGCAAGGGGAGGGCCGGCGGAGGTGAGGGAGAAGAAAGGAGGGAGAAAGAGATGGGACTTAAGGAGCAACCCTAATAACCTTCATACATACCAAGCTACTCCACTCATAAACTCCTCCCCCTTATATAAATGAGGGAGGACAACCAAACAAGAAAATACAAAATAAACTAAACAAGGAAATACAAAATAAATTACTTAATGGATTAATATTAATTAATATTAATTAATATTAATTAATTAATTCATACACTTAATAACAAAGAAATTGACTAAAGCGGCTTCCATATACGCGCTTCATAAATTATGACGAGGGGGGTCCTCTTGAGTGAATGTTCCCCTTACCATGGCGGCTTCCATATACGCACTCCATAAATTATGACGAGGGGGGCCCACTTGAGTGAATGCGCCCACGATCACGGCAACTTTCATATGCGCGCTCCATAAATTATGACGATGGCGGTCCACTTGAGTGAATGTGCCCGCGACACGTGGACCCGTAACAGTGTGAGTTTTTAGTTGAAGTCAATATTTTTTGTTGAATTAAGTGTTAATTTCATACTTAAGGGATATGCCATTTGTAATTATTGTTTCAAGTTTTTGAATCTTTGTGAATTTTTATTTACTCGGCTATTTGATTTTGTGTTCTCTTATATATGTACTTTGTCCTATTTTTCTTTGTTTGTTCTCTTTATCTACTATGACTCCTTTAGTATTTTGATTTATATAAAGGAAATTTTGCAATTAAAATCAATTGCCGGAAGTGTGTCCGCAATCCTCATATAGAAAATACCCTTGGTTTCTCTAGGACCTTGTCTTGCGTCAAAGAGAGATTAGAGTAAAAAAAATTTCTCAATCTGGAGAGAGTACATGCGCATGCATGAGAGGAGGGAAATTATGTGTGTATATACCGCATAGGAGGAGAGAAACTTGGTAAGAGAGGAGTGGGGGAGAGAATATCCCCCATTACAAACCATCCATTATGAACCACACTTCTGAAAATGTGTCTTCTATAGGACATATTATACACTAATCCCATTTTCAAGCCAAATTCAAAATAAAATAAAACAAATCTTAAACGTTACAAGCAACTACATTTGGGAGTAAGTATTAGTCTTTATGACCTCTTTTCTGGAAAAACTATTTGAAATTATATATGTATAAGATGTGGTTTACAGAAGTTGCATTCATCTTCTAACATTCCTTGCCCTCTCATGTGATCATCAATTTAGCTCTTGTCTGCATTGGTAAAATTTTTAATTTGAGTTACAACCCTTCGGACAGCTGGCCCTGCTAAGGAGTGGAAGCCTAAGTCAACAATTGTGAAACCTACTACAGCATCTGGAATTCTTAGTACCTCTGGTGTTGACTTCCAAATAGGTGAAGTTGTTACTTTTTCAATGCCTGTGTCAAATTTTTTGGGCCCAGATGATGGTTCAAAGATGCAAAAGAAGTTAGAGGACTTGCTTATTTCAGAAGCTAAGCACGTCATTATTCCAGATCATTTACAAGTTTCTGAGTCCGAAAGAAGTGGCTTGAATTTTGGAAGTTTTGATTCCAACTTTACATTAACGATGCAGTTTAAAAATGAACCTGATAGTGAAGAAAGGCCAAGAGAATTATCAGAGTCATCGATAGCGATGGAGGAGTTTGTTGAGGAGTTCCCATCAAGGTACGATGCTTCATTTCTTGTTGCCCTCAAATCAATATTTGTTTAGATATTGATTGAATGGTTTGTAATTTAGAGTTTCGTATGTTAGTATACTACTTGATTTGTACTTGAGTTTGCTGTCTGGCATTAGCATGGATGGTTATGTATTATAGTGCGTGTACTGTTCCTCATAGTAATATCTAAAAGATACTTCAATCTTCTTTCCCCCTTCATCTGCATCAAGAAGCATAAACACGTAAATTATGAGTACTCTGTCTCGATTTATAATAATATATTAGAGTTTTACTTTTTTTATTTTTGTAATTTCTCTTATAATGCCATGTTGTCTAATTATTTTGTGTTTGATGCAGCACCATAGAATCATCCAAAGTTGCCGAAGAAAATTCTGAGACTGATCAGCAGTCCAGTGTTCCTGGTAGTCAATCCGAGGAACTTGACATTCCCTCTAGCATATCGCCGGGTGCTGAAAATCATCAGTCAAAGTTAGAAGCATCTTCTAACTCAGAACTTCACCATTCTGTTATTCATACTGCACCAGTTTATTCAAATTTTGGATTGGTACCTCCAATGCTTGGCAACCATTTTCCAGCAGTCAAAAGTGCAGACCCCCAAGCGCATGATACTGCTCGTGTCCCGACCTTTGTTGTCAGATTTAAACCTTTTGCATTCACATCTTCATTGAATTTTATTATCATATTTGTGTATTTTTAGCTGCAACATCTATTTCTTTCTTTAAAAATAGGCTATTATATTTTCATGATGTTTCAGGTTCTGCACAATCATGGTAGATTGCCTGCCTCATATCTATTCTCTATTTTTTTCACTTTATGGCTTTACCTGGATTAGCTCATACCTTCTCAGGCTTTTCTTTATTTTCTTATTATTGACACCCATATATTACCTTTTTATTTTGATAGCATTTACTCTGCTGGTTCATTTATTAGAAAAACTGATGCAGGATGATCATAAATGGCCTGGGACAATGAGTGAATCCTAAATGTGACCATGCGAATCCGACGACTTATACTTGCAATAATCTTGATTTATAAAAGCAAATGCATGAAAACCACATTAGAAGAATATTTTCACAAAATGAAGAACGCGTGATGTAGTATTAATGAGAGAGTGCATGAATGTTACGCAACACCCAATTGAATACCAACACCTAAACACAAGTGGCGTCGAAACAAAAATTACAAAAAGATATAATGCAAAGTAGAAAAATAATCACTAATTCAACATGAAATGAAAGACACCCAACTTAAAAATTTTACACAACTACGTAGTAGAGGGCTTTGAGTGTTTTCCCTAGTCTGGAATCGAAGTAGGCACTGAACTCAGGTCTGCCTATGATGCTACTGGCTGCTGGACATCACTGTTCAAGACTCCGAATATGCTTTCAGAGGGCCGAAATTTACTGGATGTATCTGATGGAAGAAGTGGAGCTGCGGAGAATGATGGTGAAGGTGTTCAGTGATTGCTGGAGGAACTTGGGAGAGATCAGGGAGGTTTCCCTTGCCTGGAAAGAGATTCTAGAGGTTTTCTGCACAGAATTCTGAACGGTGTAATGGAAATCGCTTTCCAGACCCACAAGCACATGTTACTGCTCGTGTCCCGACCTTTGTTGTCCGATTTGAACCTTTTGCATTCACATCTTCATTGAATTTTATTATGGTGTTTGCATTTTTTTTTAGTTTGAACATCTATTTCTTTCTTTTAAAATAGGCTGTTATTTTTCATGCTGTTCCAAGTTCTCCATAATCATGGTAGATTCCATGGTGAACCATTGTCTATTTTTTCTCTGTCTTTACCTGCATTAGCTCGTAAATTTTCACGCTTTTTATTTATTTTCTTTTTATTGACACCCACATATTACCTTTTTATTTTGATAACATTTTCTATGGTGGTTCACTTACCAAAGAAACACTAGAGAAACTAACGCAGGATGGTCCTATATGGCGGGCGATAATGAGTGAATCCTAAATGCAATCATACGAATCTGACGCCTTATACTTGTGAATCTTGATTTTAAAAGCTAACGCATGAAAACCACATTATGAGAAAATTTTATGATGTAGTCCGAGAGGGTCAATCCGAAATTAATGCGCTCGAAATTACTTTCAAACGTTGAATTTCGTTAAAACCATTAGTTATTATTCGAGTATTATTTCCCGAGCATTTTCTGAGTTGAACCTGACGCATGACGAATCTGTAGGAGACGGGAAATCTGCGACCTAACCCTACATGCTATGCAAAGCCCGACGGATTAAATCACAAATGAATAATAAACTTTAACATCCCACACAAATAATTCAAAAGCAAGCTTAGGCTTTCCTCCGTGTGGAGGGCGAAAGTAAGAGCACGCGACGCATAAACTCTTCCTGCAGTTAGAGATTTTCATGGAGCAAATAGCATAATAAACATTAATACCAGACAATAATCAAATAATCATACAATAACAATGTTTTACAACTAAATACCAACACAAAAACACCACAAAAATATGAGGGATGCTGCCAATGAAATAGATCTGAATATTGGAGGGCTCAAAGAGAGATTCTGGTGGTTGGTGGATCAGATTGGGTAAGGGGAGGGCTGGATCTGGGATGGAATGCTCAGATCTTGGTAGATCTAATGGTGGGCGGAGGTATGGAGGGGATTCCACATGAAGGGGAATGATGGAAGTAATTTGGGGGAGACAGGGCGGCTGGATCTGGGCTGGGCTGCCCAGATCTGGTCTGTTTTGCGGCTGGAAACAACCAGGTGGCTGATTGGGAGGAGTTGGAAGGCAGGCTGGTAGAGGGGAGGGCCGGCGGTCTGGGTTGGAGGTTGCTGGAAGGAGTTCTGGGGGTGGAAGACTGCTGGATATGGGGGTAGCTACGCGGCGGCCTGATGTGGGAGCGGTTTTTTGAGGGTAGGCGATGGCTGGACACAACAGGGTGGGGTGGGCTTGAGGGCTAGGGCCGGCGGTTTGAAAGAGGGGTGGCTGGTAGGCAGGTGGCAGGCTCGGTTCTGGACAGGGAGGAGGTGGCTGGCTGGTTTCTGGGCACACAGGAAGTTGCCGGCTAGGTTGACAAGGCTGGGTAACAGAAAAGTAATTCCTGCAGGGGTTTTCTTGAGGGGATCGGTGGCTGGACAACACAAAAAAAGGAATGGGGGAGTGTGGGGGAAGAGGAAAATATGAAGATACAAAACCTTACCCAAGGAGTCATCACTAAGGGGTTGCACGGAGTCGACACCGCGGAGAGATCACCGGAAATGAGGAAGAGAAGTCTCCAAATTTCAGCAATGAGAATGACGACAACCCTAAACCTCCTATTTATAAGAAATAAAAATTAAGGCACCCGAAATCAACGGTTATGACTGGTCGTTGGTTTTGGGGCCAAAACTACATGAAATAAAAACTAAAAAATACAATGCTATATATGAAACTGGTTCGCAACGCGAATCCGAACGCATCCACGGAGTTGGATCGTCAAACCGGGCACGCCATATATGGTAAGTCGTCAAAACATTCCCGAATGGGCCCAAAGCTCGTACTCGTCTTTGCTCCGCATCAATCTCCCCGTCTTGAAAGAATTCATCTCCCAATGAATAGGGATCAGAATTCTCTCGTTGTATGTCAAGTAAAACTCGAATAGGCCCACCAGAGGTCGTCCAGGTGTCGTTGTTGGAAATGTGTCCTCGCCAATCAACTCCTTCGGACTGAAAAGTTCCATTTTCGATGAATGGAGACGGTCTTACTGAAGTCGAAATCCCGGGGCGAGTCAATCAAGCTCCGCTGATAGCGTCCAGGTGTCGTCGATGAAGAGTCGTCTGTGCCAAAGAACCAGGTAGTGGCACACAAGACTGTCTGTAGATGGGGCAGACTCGTGCGTAATGATCTCAGTCATAAGTTCATCTCTCAACACACTAGTGGAAGGATCCAGTGGGATCTGAGGTGCCAATGGTGAAGGAGGGGACAGGATCCCGGGTAAGTGGGGGTCAGGGACGGGCTGAGCACATGGCAATGAATGTGGTGGCAAGGGCTCGAGGGTGGACTGAGTGGTGGGTGGTAAAAATGGCGATGAAGGCTCGAGAGGGAAGCTAAGATGTGGGCCCGAATACTCGTGAGGTGCAAAGTATGGCGTCGGGTCCTCGACATTGAACATAGTATGGGTACTCATGCTCGCGGGGATGTCCAGCTCATAAGCCTATTTTGGAGGTGGTTGGTTGTGCCTAGGAAAACAGCAAGGCCAGCAGCCTGTTAAAGGGGAAAGGGCGGTCGGCGGCTCTGGGAGGAGGAGGTAGCAACTGTGTTGTGCTCTGGTTGGGGGGCTGGATGGGATCCAGATGGTGGCCGACTGCTTGTAGGAGGCTGGACAGCAGGCTTGTAGGAGGCTGGACAGCTGGCTGAAGGGTTGGTGGCTGACTGGATGTGTGGGAAAAACAGGGGCAGTGGCTGTTTGCAGGGGCTAGACAACAAAAAAAGGAAAGGAGGGTGGGGGAGGAGGAAAAATTCCAAGATACAAAACCTTACCCAAGGAGTCGGCACCAAGGGGTTCTACGGAGTCGGCACCGCAGAGAGATCACCGGAAATGAGGAAGAGAAGTCTCCAATTTCAGCAATGAGAATGACGGCAGCCCTAAACCTCCTATTTATAAGAAATAAAAATTAGGGCACCCGAAATCAACAGCTATGATTGGTCGTTGGTCTCGGGGCCAAAACTACATGAAATAAAAATCGAAAAGTACAATGCTATATATTAAATTGATTCGCAACGCGAATCCGGACGCATTTTCAGAGTTGGATCGTCAATCTGGGCACGTCATATATGGTAAGTCGCCAAAACAGCCCCGAATGGGCCCGAAACTCGTCCTCGTCTCTGCTCCGCATCAGAACCTTTGTTAGATTTGTGCATCCACATGCAAAATTACAATAATAATTTATGAATAACGATAATTAAAATAACAATAACGTTCGAGGCAAGCTTAATTAGGTCACCTAAATCTAGGCTAATGCAAGAGTGCAAGGATACACAAAGGATACAACAGTCGGTCTGCGGGTTGATGGAGGAATGAGGCTGTAGTTGATGTCAACTGACAGGGATGACCCCAAATGTGTTGCCTGAGTAGGGAGGAAAGGTCAAGGCGACTAGGAAGTTGTGGTTGGCGTAGAACTAGATTGAATCATTGAACGGTGGTGGTAGTGACTCGCCGGCGATTCTGGCGGCACACAATCTAGAGGCCCTCGACAAAGGCTTTCTTGATTGATGATCCTGGTTCCTATGCGTCACGGGACTAGCTCTTGTTGGCTTGTGTGCCTCAACAAAGGAAATAGGGGAGTCGATGAAATATAGTGGGGAGCTGTTTTTGGTATTACAATGGGAACCAAATTGTCATTCCTTTGTGTACCCGGGTCTCTCTTATTTCTCTTCATGGTGGGTGTTAAATAGAGAGCATTTGGCTCGCTGATTATTTCTTGCCAAATAGTTATTTTTAATTAGTTCTTTCTAAGCAAAGGGAAGTGAGGCTTTCCAAATATTTCTTGCTAATAGCTTCCGGATTATTTCTTTCCAAGTTATAATTTCCTAAATCTTGTCTTGATTGATATCTTTTTATGATTATTGGTTTGTGTATCTTTTTAATTTGAATTCAAACTTATGTGTCCTTAAATAATTGAAGCTTGTATTTTCGTCTTAACTACTAAAATTATCAAACATTTTATTCATGGTCTCATCATGTGGTCAAATCAATGAGCCGAAAACTCCAAATAAAACTAGTGTTGCGAAAAAGGATTATATGACATAAAATAAATAAATAAATATTAAAGATTTATGTCGCATATTGGTGTCATGCGTCTTCAAATGCGCTGGAGGATGCATCAATCTTCGTGGGGTTGGGAGAGCTTGACCCTGACGAGAATTCGCAAAGACTGGCAACGATAAGATTTGTGCAGCATCGTTGTAACTCTTCAGTGTTAATCTAAGAGTTGTCTGTAATGTCTTGTCCTCTCTATGAAACCATGGTACGACCCGTGGTGAGTGCAAAATTCTTGTACATCGACAACCTGATCCATCTCCTCTAAGCGTCAACATTGTTGTTAAGTCTGGAGGTATCTTTGGAGCTGCAGCAGGTGGACTAAGGCTATTACTAGGCGTCTCTCCATAAAATGGTGTTAGATCATCCATGTTAAATTACGATGAATTATTGAATCCGACGAGAAAAACTAGGAGGTACACGTTCTCACTTATGCATTTTCAAATTGTAAAAGGACCAAACTTTCTCTGTTGTAGCTTATGATATTTACATGGAGCGAATCTTTGTTTCTTGAAATAAGCAAACACCTAATCTTTTTTTAAATTGTCTAACTCTTGACAATGGTGTTTGACCTTGCATTTATACTTTTTAGAAGCTGCTCATAATTTATTAGCAATATGTTTGTGCAACTCTTTAAATAATCAATACGAGCTTGCGCATCGAAAGAACTATGTTAATTGGATGGAACAGAGTGGCGGTCGTATAGGTGGGGTATAGAGAACCCATAAACAATCTCAAAAAGAAATTTATTAGTGGAGCGTTTTGGAGAATTATTCAATACGAATTCATCTTGTGGAAGTATAAAATGCCTTTGTTTTAGATTCTCCCCAGTTAAACACCATAGAAGGTCTTCCAAACTCCTATTAATGAGCTCAATTTGTCCATCAGTCTGAGGGTGGTAAGTGCTATTAAATTCGAGTTTGGTTCCTGGTCGACTTCACAGTGTTTTTCAAAAATAGTCCGTAAAACATGTATTCATATCAGAGGTGATCGACTTAGGAATGTCGTGTAAACTAACAATTTTTTTTAAAAAAAAAACGTTAAGCGACATGTACAATGCTAGAAGTTTTCTTACACAGCATAAAATGCGTCATTTTTGAAAAAAAAAATCTGCTATCACAAAATAGAGTCTACTTTCCTCTCAGTGCAAAGAAATCCTACCACGAAAGTCATCGAATTGTCTTCCTACAACCTCTTAGGAATTGGTAGGTGTGTATAATCTTGTGTTTTGTGCTTGCACATTATACAATTGACATATCATACAATGTCTAATAAGTTCGTTGAAAACGTGTTTCATTTTCAACCAATAATATCGAGTTCTGGCAAGATTTAACAACTTAGATTGATTTACGTGTCCACCTAATCCAGATGAGTGAAACTCCCTAATTTGTGTCTCTCGAAGGGGCCCTCAACAGATGCAAATTCGGGTCCCCTTAAATAAATTGCCCTCCCTAATGACATACTGTGTAGTACGATCAACCCTACTATGTTTGCATGAGGTCCAAATGTCACGAAATAAAGGGTCATTGGTGTACAAGTCACGTTGTGAATCTAAATCAGTAATGCGAGAATGCATGGTGACTAGTAAATGTGAGCTGCGAATATGGGCGCTGACTACTCGATTCGTAACTCTGGGTTTATGTTCTAAGTGGATGGTTAATTCTTGCAGCTAAGCAGCCCCTTGGCATGACGTTGAATCTCATTCTGTGAGTTCAATTGTTTTAGTGCTTTGTGATGTGTTCAGAACAAACTCACGTTGAATCAGGTAGTGCTTCCAGTAGCGGAGAGCCTGAATGATAAAATTAAATTCTATATCATACGTGGAATACCTATTCTTGGCTCATTCTACTTCTCACTATAAAATGTTGCAGGTCAACCTTCCTGGCTAAAAATTGTTTCAATGCCTATAATAAATGCATCACACAGTCAACCTCAAAAACTTTATCATAATCAGGCAACACTATTACATGTGTACTAGTTAGTCTCTCCTTAACTAATAGAAATGTGTGCTCTGCTTACTCAATCCAGTAACATTTTTTAAAACATTCAGTTACGAGCGCAATTAATGTATTAAAATATCTGATGAAACACTGATAAAAAGATGCTAGGCCATGAAATCCTCGAGTCTCAGTAATTGTCCTAGGTCTGGCTCATGATTCTATCTCCATGACCATCTCTCTATCAACCTTAATGGCTTCAGACGAAATAATATATCCCAATAAGGTCACATTATCGGTCATAAAAGTGCACTTCAAATTGACGTACAATATATTTGTGCACATGATTTTTAACACTTGCCCAAGATGTATTAGGTGCTGAACAGGATCGATTTTATAAATCAGAATGTTATCAAAATAAACTACTACGTAAACTCCAATGAGTGCTCTCAGCACTTGATTTATCACTCACATTAATGTGATGGGTGCATTGGATAGATCAAGAGGCATCATCAACCACTCGTATAAACTCTCTCTCGTCTTAAACGCAGTCTTCCACTCATCATCGAGTCGGATCCGGATCTGGTGGTATCTACTCTTCAGATTTATTTTTGAAAACACACTTAACTCACTAAGCATATCGAGCATGTTGTCTAATCGGGGGATCAAAAAGTAATATTCGATAGTAATTTATTAATCGCTCGACTATCAACAATCATACGCCATGTTCTTTCTTTCTTTGGAACTAATAATATGGGAATGACACAATGTCTCATGCTTTCCCTAACTTGATCTTTCGATATCAGATCGGTCACCTGCCTGTGGAGTTCCTCATGCTCTTTCGGACTCATACAATAATGGGGAAGATGAGGTTGGCTAACTCCTGACATCAGGTCAATACAGTGATGAATATCTCTCATCGGAGGGAGTCGATCGGGCAGCTTCTCCGGCATAATTTCAGAGAACTCATCAATAGGTGTTTGTATTGTACTAGAGATGTCTAATGTTTTGGGGGTTGAGTCAATGTCAGATAACATATTTCAGAGAACTCACCAATAACTGTGTCATTATCCTTCATTTCCTCTTAAAATTGTGGTCAAGTCAGTAGCATTGAGGCGGAGGGAAGGATATAGCATAAACTGTCTTAGATGGATGTGAATACCTCTATTAGGCCCGCAGAACAAGACTATTCTTCCGGGGAAAAAGAACAATCTTACGTCCATTATGCTCGAAGGAATGGAAGGTTTTTACACCGTCATGAAGGACGTACATGTCATACTGCCAAGATCGCCCAAGTAGGATATAAAAAACCTCGATAGTGGCGACATGATACCAGACCGCATACTGATAGGTACTACCAATGGAAAACTCTACGAGATATTGGCGTGTGATGAGTATCATAGTACTACTAGTGACCCATGATAGGCTGTATGATTTTCCTAATGGAAAACTCTACGAAATAAAGTTCTCTATACTACAACTATTAATTATGATGGAACAAAATTGTCACTATATGCGGACAGTCGCATGAAAATATTTTTCCTCAGGCAATCATCCTCAGTATGGACTCTACGGGTCAGTTGACTGTGGCGGAGAATCCAAACTAGCTGATAACGTTATTCTCCTTCTACCTCTAACTCGCTCTCAAACTTGATCTCAAAAAACGTGTTAAACTGGGAGTCATTAAGGAAGATTATGTACTCTGGTTCTTGCCCAGTTAGAATCAATGATTGCGAGAAAGTCTCATTGCAGGCACTTAAACGACTTGTGACCCGGCTACATACACAAAGAATTTAATCGCACCATGTTGTGGTGTATTTCCAATAACATCCTTACCTTTAGAGGGTGCAGCAGGAGCCGGGGTACTCGTGAGCATGGTCGAACGAGAGGGTCTGATAGTCTTAACTGTTAAACTGGAGGTGTGTGAGTAGGTGGGGGTCTATTAGTAGACCTAATCCGGGGCGTCCTATTCTTCAATGTCTTTACTCTATATGCGCGACTCGAGATCTCTCATAGGTCCTTATAATTGTGGAGTTCTAATTGTTCTCTAATGGAATAGCTTAACCCGGTCGGATAACCGTATACTGTCATGTCATCATCATCTCAGATATCGAGGCGAAACTAGAGTTCTAGAAACTCATTCGTGTATTCGTCCATAGATAATTTATCTTGTCGCAGGTTGTGAAACCTATGGTAGAGGGTCTGCAAATAATTATTAGGCGGAACATACCATTTTCATTGTTGTTTTAAATTCTACCCATGTGGTGATGGGGACATGCCTAAATTAAATCTCGAGCACTCTATCTATCCCCACCAAACTAGGATGAACTCTTTCATTCTAAGGGTAGCACATTCAACTTGTCTAACTTGTGGCAATTGCTTCCAATACAAAAATGATCCATCATATCACACTAATTTAAACAACGCTCAGGTTGTAATTGCCCTTCGAAATCACCAACGTCTAGCTTGACTCCTAAATCCCATCTGGGTGGATTCCTTACGTTTTTGTGCCCTTGTTCAAGGTGTAGTGGATTAGGATTTTCGAACTTTAGTTGCCTATGCTCCTCGATTTGGTGTGGAGTAAATTGTAAATGTTAGTTGGGCTTTAATGTGTTAACACTCGTGAGTAGTCCATTTAATATACGTTCCACATCTCGCATGTTCGCGTTAACATTCGTACTCAATGTATCAGTTGTTTTAGTCACATATTTAATTTGTGCACTCAAATCAGCAATGCTATTTTCAAAATGGCCCACATGATTTTCCATCAAAAATTAATTGTTTAAATTGTCATAAATTGTAAAATATTTAAATTTATTTTTTATTAATTTAAAATTCTTTTTTAGGCAGAGAACCTTTTATGCTTTAAAAAAATACAACAACACTCAAGCCTTTATCCCACTATAGTGGGGTCGGCTATATGGATCCTTTGTCGCCATTGTGCCCTATCTTTCGTCATAATCTCACTAATGCCTAAGTACATATCTTTCCGTATAGTTTCATTCCAAGTCTTTATTGGTCTGCCCCTCCCTCATTTACCATGCCTAGTGACTAGACTCTCACAACGCCTAACAGGTGCCTCTAATAGTCTCCTTTCTACGTGTCCAAACCATCTTAGTCGAGCTTCTCTCATTTTCTCTGTAATTGGTGCTACTCCTGTCTTAAACCTGATACATTCATTCCTAATTTTAACTAGTCTCGTGTGTCCACACATCCATCTAAGCATTCTCATCTCCCCAACTCCCATTTTTTGCTCATGTACACAATTCACTGCCAACACTCAAAAATTTGCTTTAAAAAATAATTCTAATTTTTTTAAAAGAAAATCTTTTATATTAAATGTGAGAATAACTGAGTGGGTATAATAAATTTGAACTGTTTTTTATAACGATCTCTAAAATGAATAAAATAAATAATTTTTTTGCATTTTTTAAAACTTTAGAACTCTAATGAGAAAATGATGATTTTTTAAAATAAATATTTTAAAATTTTAAAACAAAAGAAAATATAACAATTTTTTAAAAACTGATTGCTTGATTTGCAGTAGGAGCAAATCAAATCTCTTCTAATACAAACTGTTGTAGGCTGAGAGGGCCAATCCGAAAATAGTGCGCGCTAAATTACTATCAAACGTCAAACTTTGTTTATGCTATTAATTATTATTCGAGTATGATCTCCCAAGCATTTTCCGAAATGAACTTTTGCAAGATTCGTACATGCACTTGCATAATTGCAATAATAATTTGTGAATAATGGTAATTATAATAGCAAGACATTTGAGGCAAGCTTATAGTTTTTTAATTTAATATCATAAATCTCGGTTAATGTAAGGGAGCGAGGATACATAATGGATACTACTTAGAGAACAGTGGCCCGAGATAGAATCCGTCGTGCAAAGGATGAGCCACAGTCAGTCTGCAAGTTGATGGACGAATGGGGCTGTAGTCGACGTCAACCGACAGGCATGACCACAGTTGTGTCGCCAGAGTAGGGAGGAAAGGTTGACGGCGACTAGGCGGTTGGTGTAGAACGAGATTGAATGGTGTTGTTAGTGACCCGTCGATGGTTCTGGCGGCACGCGATCGAGAGGCCATTGAAGGCTTTTCGGATCAACGTTCCTGGCTTCTGTGCATCGCGGGACTAGCTATTGGTGGCTTACATGCTTCGACAGAGGAAGGAAATATTGGAGGCGATGGAATTTAGTGGCGAGCTATTTCCGGTCTTACATTAGGGTCATTCCTCCATGCGGGTCCCTCTTATTTTTCTTCATGGTGGGTGTTAAATAGAGACCAGTTGGCTAGCTGATTATTTATTGACAAGTGATTCTTTCTAAAGGACGGGCAGCGAGGATTTCCAAATGTTTCTTTCTAATAACGTCCGAATTATATCTTGCCAAGTAATAATTTCCTAAAGCCTGTCTTGATTCTTATCACTTTATGATGATTGATTTGTGTATCTTCTAAATTCGAATTTAAACTTATGCATCCTTAAATAATTTAAGCTTGTCTTTTCCCTTCTAATTACTAAAATTATTGGACATTTTATTGATTGTCTTATTGGGTGGTCAATTTGATGAGCCGAAAACTCCAAGTAGAACTTGTGCGCAGAAAAAAAATACATGACATAAAATATATATATATTAAAGATTTATGTTGCATGATAGTGTCATGTGTTTTCGGATGCGATTTAGGATGCATCAATTTCACAAAATGAAGAACACATGATGTAGTGTTAATGGGGGAGTACATTAATCTTAAGCAGCTTGCAAATTAATACCAACACTTGTCATAAGTGATGTGGAAAAAAACTTACAAAGTGATATAATGCAAAGTAGTAAAATAATTACTAATTCAACATGAAATAAAAGACTCACAATTTAGAAAGCTTACACAACTAGGTAGTAGAGCGCTTGGAGGTTTATCCCGGGTTTGGAATCAAAGTAGGCACGGAACTCTAGTCTGCCAATGATGCTACTGGCTGCTGGACAGCACTGTCCAAGGTTGGGTATATGCTTTCAGTGGGCTGGAATTTGCTGGCTTTTAGCTGATGGAAGAAGTGGTTTTGTGGAGAATGATGGTGGAGGTGTTTAGTGATTGCTGGAGGAACTTAGGAGAGATCTGGGAGGTTTTCCAGTCTCTGGAAAGATATTTTAGAGGTTGTCTGCACAGAATTCTGGACGCACTAATCGCAGCAGCTTTCAATGGAAGGAGAGTTCTGGGGATTGTTTGTTTTGTGGAATGAAGGAGGGGAGAATGGGTCTAAAACTGGTAGGAGTTAATATGTGGGCCTGGGATTTGGCAATTGGAGGGAATGAAACTGATTTAGAGGTGGAATGGGAAGGGGAATTGTGGAAGAATGGAGGTTAGGGAAGGTTTGGCACCTGGTTGATGAAAATCCTGGAATCAGGAGTTTCGGAAGAGGGGGGAAATGTGTTGTCCGGCCGTTGAGTAGAGGGAGTGGGTTCAGTTGTGGCTGAGTGGAGGGCTTTGGCATGAGTGGGAAGGTAGCGATCGCTGGAACACAGAAAATGAGAGGATTTAAAGTGGTGGTGGGGGAAAGTTTTGAGGAGGTGGTGGTTGCTTGAGGGAGGTCGTCAGGGGTGGTTTTCTGGTGATCGTCGGAAAACTATAAAGGGGTGGAATTGAAAAGGTGGATGTGGTTGTGGAATGTTGAGCTGGTAGGGGGTTGCCTGCTAGTGGATTAAATCGAAGGGGTGGCGTGCTAGATGGATGAAATGGAGGAGGTGGTTGGCTTGATGGAGAGGAAAGGGATAAATTCCAAGCTTCGCACCTGAATTTTCGACTTCAGCACCGTGTGATTTAATGGAGTAATTTTCTCTCTACTACAACTTTCAATGTCTTCCAATTGAACCTCCTATTCCTATTTATACACTACGGGACCATCATGGATGTTCATGATTCTCTGATCATGACGACCCTCACTAATACATGAAATAAAAATTTCGAAAAATACAGAAAAATAACTAAAAATTTCGGATTGTCGACCCGGGTAAACGCCGCATTCGATGTCTACTACCACAGTCACGACACTGAAGGTTATGCTGCTACTATATGATATGGTGTCGAAGATGCCGAAGTTGGAGTAATGGACGTCAGTGTTGAAGAAGGTATTGGTGAGGGTGTTGCTGTTGTCATCATCTTCTGTATAGCACTATTGTGGAAGAAACTGAATTATCAATTCTTGTTGAAGGCTAGAGTTCTAGGTGAGGCTTGGGGTTGTACTGAGGTAGTATGTGAATGCTGGGTTGTAGTGAGGTAGTAGACAATGACTGGGGATGTATTGAAGTAGTAAGAGAAAGTTGAGGAGCTGAGGTTTTGGGAGCCGAATGGTACATGTAGTCGTGTAGCTCGAAGATTTGAGTCAAATATTCTATGTTGAATACATGTGAAGTTTTCATACTTTGCAAAATATCTAATTCGTAAGCATTTTTTCCAATTGTTTTGATAACTGTGTGTGAAATTATTTGCTTGATATTTAATTTTGAGCAGTTCTCATGAGAAATATCTCAGTACATATACAGATCAATACATGTTCTCATTCTTCGAAACTTTGCAATCTCCTATGACTATCAACATAAGATTTATAAATAATTTTATTGCTAGTACTTTTATGTCAGTTAGATTCATGCATACTACGTAATGAAAATAAATGATGATTGACTGACATAATAGACTCCTAATGTAGAGTCTCTACAACCATTCAAATTTCATTCCAGATAGGCACATGGTCAAGGTGTAAGTGGGGTGTAAAAATATTCATCACATGTGTGATGATCATTTAAATAATCACCCGAGATATTACGACGTGACAATAGAATCTATCCCCAGGCTATTGAGAGCACTCTCTCTCTCTCTCTCTTGACTGACTCATAAACATTGGACACGTGCTAATGAGTAGCGGTTTATCTGGAGGCTCTTTCTGTGGAGTGTAGAAATGCTCGCCGAGTCTGAGATAAACACCCAGAAGACTGTGCGAGACTTTAGCGTTAAGATGTCACTCTATGATGTGTGAGATGACTTCATAAAGTGAACTCATCAGGTGGCTCACCAGGCGGAGTTTAATAAAATTCATCGCAGATATAATGGATACTGAGATAGGTTCCCCTAATAGAGAGAGTGTCATCAGAAGTAGGTGAGACAACCACTACAAGGTCAATTGCTAGACTCTCGATTTTTACTACTGACATGACTAATCATTACTTCGTCTTGAGGCTCTGATGAACAAATGCTCAAGGGTGAGCCGATGGTCAGCAGTATCTAAGTCAACACAGTGGGTAGGGAAAGGACATGTCACTACATGATCACTAGGTCATCCGTACTCACTCTCCATCGTTGTCACATAGATTGGGTCAGAATCAAGTGGCGGACCACCCAACGTAGGACCCTAATTGCTAAAGGACTCGGGACTCGACAAACCATCAAACAATGGGATGACTCTACAAAATCTATACTCGAGATTTTCCTCAAAACAACGTTCATCTTTGTAACCCTTTCTAAAATAATTTGGTCGTGTCGAAGGGTCAACACAACCTCTACGTGTGATGGGTTAGTGTAGTGCATAATCACGATAGTATCAGGGTCTTCTCGATATAACTTTATGTGCTTGATCATGGGTGGACTCCAGTTTCTCAAATAGAGAATTAGAGTAACAATTCATGTTATGATATGACATGGGTGAAACATTTAAATTCTAGTTTCACGTATATTAAACTAAAGCACAAACCTAGGTTCTAATATCATTCTGACGTAGGATGGTCTTAAATGGCGGGTGATAATGTGTGAATCCTAAATGCAACAATACAAATCTGATGACTTATACTTGTAATATTTTTTATTTATAAAATCAAACGCATGAAAATAACATCAGAAGAAAAGTTTCACAAAATGAAGAACACATGATGTAGTATTAGTGAGAGAGTACACGAATCTTAAGCAACCAACAAATAAATACCAACATTAGCCACAAGCGGGGTGTAGAAACAAAGTTTGCAAAGAGATATAATGCAAAGTAGGAAAATAATCACTAATTCAACATGAAATAAAAGACTCCCAACTTTGAAAGCATACAAAACTAGATAGTAGAGGGCTTAGAGGATTTTCTCGGGGATGGAACCGAAGTAGGCACTGAACTCTGGGCTGCCAATGATGCTACAGGCTGTTGAACAGCACTGTCCAAGTGTGCGAATATACTTTCAGGGAGTTGTATTTGCTGGCTGTTGCTGATGGAAGAAGTTGTGCTGTGAAGAATGATGGTGGAGGTGTTTAGTGAATGTTGGAGGAACTTGGGAGAGATCTGGGATATTTTTTGGTGCCTGGAAAGAGATTTTAGAGGTTCTCTGCACAGAATTCAGGACGGGAAAATGACAGCAACTTTCAGTGAAAGGAGGGTTCAGGGGAGTGCTCTTTTTGTGGAACGAAGGGAGAACGAGACTAAAACTGGTAGTAGTTAATATGTGGGTCTGGGAGTGGTTAATTGGAGGGAACTACACTAATTTTAGAGGTGGAATGGGATGGGGAATTGTGGAAGAGTCGAGGTCGGGGAAGGTTTGGCGGTCGGCTGATGCAATTTCTGGAAGCAGTAGTTGCGGAAGAGGGGGAAAATGTGTCTTGTTGTGGAGTAGAGGGAGTGTGTTCTGTTATGGTTGGGTGGAGGGCTATAGCGTGGGTAGAGCTATCACCGAAAACCAAAAACCAAAAATTGAACTGGAACCGAATCGGAACCGCAATGAACCGGACCGAACCGTTCGCTAATTATCCGGGTTCCGGTTTGAATTTTGGAACCGTGAACAATATTGGTCCGCGTATGGTTCTTTCATTTTATTATCCGGACCGGAACCAGAACCGCAACATACATGTCTCAAGTGGTTTCAAGAATTTTAGACCCGATCCGAATCAAACCGAAGCTGAACTGAACCGCAACCCGTTTATTATTATTTTTTATAGTATTTTTATTATTATTAATATTTTTATTATTATTAATATTATTATTATTATTATTTATAATCTATTTATAATATTTATACTTACTATTAAGGGTGAAACTTTTGCAATTTTGTGCGCTTTGAACTCAAACCGCAATCGTACCAAAATGGGTCTGTTTTGGACTGAACAAAATTGCATCACATCAAAATTGTGTGGTGTGGTTTGAACATTGCATCAACATTACACAATCGTGATCCTTGAATTTTTTAATGCAGATTCGGGGTCCGCGGCTTATTTCAGCCCTCGGGAGTCGGGAATTCAAATTTTGAATATTATTTAATACCTGCTAAAGAAGAGACGAAAAAAAGAATAATACGAAAATGATTTCTAATATGAATACCTGAAATCGATGTCTAAGAAAAGTCGAAGAGGAAGGACCCACTGGTCGAAGAGGAGGCAACAAAGCTACGAAAAAATGAAGGTAACCTCTACTCATTGGCGATGATTAGAATGTCAGGCCCTCTCGAAGAAGTTGGTGCGAACGATGACAACAGTGTGACGCATTTTTGTAGATTTTGCACCGCCAAAAACCACACGGCAAACTTTGCAGTTTTGCAACGAACGAAACCGTTTCACAACCAAACTGTTTGGTGCGATTTAAAATCAGTGCGGTCAGGTGCGGTTTTGTGGTTTTGCGATTTTGATTTTTAATTTTCAGTTCTACATACTATATTACATAAAAAAGTACTCTCCCTCGATATAACATGAAATTCCTAAGTTCGGGCCCCAGACTTCGAATTCCCTCTTGCAAAAAAATCTAACGGGTTTCTTTTTTCGCCCAGGCTTTTTATTTTTGACTTCCCTCATTCATTCAACCAAGTTTGGTTTTGATTCTGGTAGGAACCGGACCGAACCGTTAGTGTCTAGTTTGGTTTTGGTTCTTATTGAACCGTTGTCATGGCTGTTCCAAAAATTATGCTGGAATCGATACCAGAACCGGAACCGGTCAAACCAAATAAGTTTTTGTTCTAATTTGAAGAACCATTACCTTAGCGGTTCGGTTCACGGTTTTTGTAAAACCGGAACCGTGACAGCTCTAGGCGTGGGTGGGGAGGTGGGAAATGTGGATGGGGAAATGGGAGAATGAGAGGAATTGTAGGAGTAGTGTGCCCAAATTTTAGGAAGGTCATTGTAGTGGAGTAATGGCGTACTGTGGAATTAGCTAGGGAGTGGGGATGGTGGCGGCCGGCTAGATGTGTTCAGAGGGGATTGTTGGATGTGGCCGGACGGGATCGCTCGAGGTGGTGGTGGCCGAACAGGATCGCTCGAGGTGGTGGTAGCCGGACGGGATCGCTCGAGGTGGTGGTGGCCGGACGGGATCTTTAAAGGTGGTGGTGGCTGGAGGAGGATTCTGATGATTGCCAGAGAACTGAAAATGAGAGTATTAAAAGTTGTGGTGGGGGAATGTTTTGAGTAGGTGGTGTTGTCTTGAGGGAGATCGCCGGAGGTGGTTTTCCGACAACCGTCGAAAAACTATAAATGGGTGGAATTGAAGAGGTGGATGTGGTTGTGGATTAAAGGGGAAGGGGTGGCCGGATAGATGGATGAAATGGAGGAGGGGGTGGCCCACTAGATGTAGAGGGGAGGAGAGGGATAAATTCCAAGTTTCGCGCCTGGATTTTCTGTTTCGGCACCGGGTGATTGAAATGAGTAATTTTTTCTTTACTCCAACTTTCAATACCTTCCATTTGACCCCTTTATTTCTATTTATAGATTACTAGGCCATCTTGGACGGTAATTATTCTCCTAGTATGACGACCGCATAAAATGGACGGTTCTGATCGTCGTGTAAGACTATGTGTTGTGATTCCCCTCAGAAACACCAGGCAAACAACAGAGAAAATTCTTAATTGATTCTATTGTAGGCAAACAACAGAGAAAATGCTTAATTGATTTTATTGTTGTACGGTTGTGCTGTTACATTTATTCTAGTTTGGTTTTAACATGAGAGTTTGCTGAGTATGATAGTCCTTTAGTTGGCAAGGGGGGCATGTGTTCCTCTGGCTTAAGTTCTTTAAGTTGTCTATTTTTGATGCATTCAAATATGAAATACAATCTTGGAAATATAGCATCCCACTTTTTTTTTCCTTTTATTATAACAGCAACATGTAATTTGTTTAAATATCTTCATTTTCCATTGTTTTTTCAATTTTAACTATTCACATATCAGGGATCTGAAAAAAAGAGCATGCACCCTTTGTCTGCTCTAGTCACTTGAGCTGTCAGGTTGATTCATCTTTTTGAATCTTTACAATCTCGATAAGAAAGTTTTAAAGAGGAAAGCATGACTTTTGCTTAACATTTTTTCTAGAAAGTAATTATTTGGACTAACTTTATGGGAAGATTTGGCATCTTAACATTTATTGTAGAAACTAATTTTATGGGAAGTGCAGAAATCCACAGGAGGAAAAAATAAAAGTAATTTTATTAATTTTTTCACACTCAATACATGTATGGAACACACTTATATATTGGAAGGGAGACGGAGGAGGATTCCCAAATTAAGATGTGGGACTAATCCTGAAGATGAAATAGGCTCTAAATGGGCCTCATATTAGGCATTTTCACATCTTTTCCTTAACACTCCCCCACAAGCTGGAGCATAGAAATTGTAAGCACCCAACTTTGACAAAAACTGGTAGTACATCGGGTGAGGAAAGGGCTTGGTGAGAATATCAGCAACTTGCCCGGTAGCAGGAACATGCTGTAATTTTATCCTCTTCAATTAAACCTTCTCCAGTATAAAATGACAATCAAATTCAATATGTTTGGTCCATTCATAGAACATGGGATTCTTGACAATGTGTATGATAGCTTGACTGTCGCAAAATAGAGTGGCTGGTAGAAAAAACTTGACTCCTAAATCAACCAGGAGACCTTCAAGACATGTAAGCTCAGACACAACGACTGCCAATGAATGATACTCGGCTTCAACAGATGAGTGAGTAACTACAAATTATTTCTTGTTGCTCCAGTTAATGAGATGTCCTCTAAAATAAGTGCACTATCCACTTGTAGAATGACGATCATCCACTGAACCAACATAATCAACTTCAGAATATGCAACCAGAGATAAGAGAGATGAAGATGGCTTGTATACAAGTCCTTGTGCAGGAGCAGTCTTCATATATCGAAAAATACACTCAACTGCCTGGAGATGAGAGATACGTGGCTCATACATGAATCGACTGACAACTTTAGCATCAAATGATATATCAAGTCTTATAATAGTGAGATATATCAGCTTTTTTACAAGACGACGATAATACTCTATGTTTGGAAGGAAATGATCGGAGTCTGAGGCATTAGCGCTGAGCATATGATTGATATCCGTATGAGTGTCGGCGGGCTTACATCCAGAGTAGCTTGCATCGTGAAGCAAGTCAAGACAATACTTTCTTTGAGATAACACAAGCCCATCAGGCCGCCGTGCCACCTCGAGACCAAGAAAATATCGAAGATTTCTCATGCCCTTTGTTTGAAACACAGTCGTCAGATGTTTTTTGATCATGTGTATTCCTGCGAGATTGTCTCCCGTAATCAAAATATCAACATGCACCAAGAGAATAACTGTGTCTGTTAGACGATGACGAGTGATAAAGAGAAGCCAGCTGAATTCCGAGTGAACACAACAACACTAACAGTTTGACTGACCTTGTCAAATCATGCCTGAGGTGACTGGTTGAGATCATAAAGTGATTAGTTTAGAAAACATACAAGAAACTCCTCCGTGATCTCAAACTCGAGAGTTTGTTGCATATAGACGATCTCCTGCAAATCGTCATTGCGAAAGACATTTTTGACATCCAATTGATACAACGGCTAGTGTCGATGAACAGCGAGGGAGATCAAAACACGAACATTATTGATTTTGGCGATTGGAGAAAAGGTCTCATCGTAATCTAGACCTTGTTGTTGAGTAAAACCACGAGCCACAAGGCAGCCTTCAGACGTTCACTGTCACATCCGGACCATGTTTGATGGAAAACACCCACTTACAATCCATGCAAGTCTGTCCAGAAGGAAGAGGGACAAGATCCCAATTGTGGTTTACCCAAAGAGCAGGCATTTCCTCGTTCATGGCCGCCCGCTACACCGGATGTTGGAGAGTCTCCTACACAGAGGTAGGGGTGGTAATAAAGGATAAAAAAAGGGTGAGGTTTTTGGAGTTCCGGAGAGAGGCAGTGTAAGGACATAATTCGTCATCGGTCGAGTAGTAGAGACGGTTGCCGGATCTACAGGCCGCAAAATATCATCAATGGAGGGCATCTCCCGTAGAGTGGTAAAGGAAGTAGGACGACAAGTATACGCCCGAGTCAAAGGTGGTTGTGGTGAGATTGGCGGGGGAAGGAGAGGTGGGCTAGGTGGGATTGACGGGGGAAGGAGAGGTGGTTAGGTGGGATTGGAGTCGGAAGGAGAGGTGGAAGATTAGAAGTAACCAGGACAGCAGACCACAGAAGTAGAGGCGGAATTGGAGAATCAGATGGTTGAGGATGATATGACTGGTCTTAGAGAAAGATGACATCAAAAGAAATAAAAACCTTGCGATCCTTGAGAGAGAAGCAGATATAGCCCTTCTGAGTACGTGAGTATCCAACAAACATATATTTCATGGCGCGTGGAGCAAGCTTGTCAGTGGGCAGCCCAAGATTATGAACATAACACACACAGCCAAAGACACGATGGGTGACTGAAAAGGGGGGTGTAGAGGGAAAACGAAGGTTCAAGGGAGCCGATTAGTTGAGAATGTAAGAAGGCATGCAGTTAATAAGATGACAGGCTGTAGAGATGACAGAATTCCAATAAAGTTTGAGAACATTCATTTGAAACATAAGAGAACGGGTGACCTCAAGGAGGTGGCGATTCTTGCGTTTGGCCAGACCATTTTGTTGGGGGTATAAGCACACAAGGTCTGATGGATGAGATGAAAACATATACCGATGTTTTCCATAGATACCAGACTCGTAGGTGAAATTATGGAGGGATGCGTCTAAGAGAGCTTTCCAGAGGATGTGTAGAGGAGCGTGTCCAAGACGTCGGTGCCAATCAACATAGCTAATATAGCAGAGAATTGTGGGGGATGAGGGGTCCAAGATGTAGAGTCTATTTGATAGATTTCCTTTGTCAATGATATTCTGCGTCTTGCGATTCTACACAACACAAGAGATGGAAGAGAATGTTATATATCAGTCAAGGTCTTGAGTGAGACGACTAATAGAAAGGAGGTTGAAATGAGAGCCTCGAATATGAAGAACTTACCAAAGAGTGATAAAGGGAGTATGGTTAATGTATGTAGAGCCAGAGACGGGAATGGTGTCCCCTCTAGCAACCGTAATGAACTTGGGATGCACAAAGTCCAAGTATTTTGAGGGTTTCCGTGGGGTAATGTGGTGTGAGGACCCTGAATCCAAAATCCAGTATGAACTATGGGCAAGACAGGAGATACTACCAGCTGAGATAGAGACAATCAAGCCCGGAGAACAGTCGATCATTCCTTGAGGTCGCTAGAGTTTGCTGCACAAAGCATCAATGTCATCTTGAATGTTGTTAGAAGTGTAACTGGGTCGACCTCTATTGTCACGACCCGTCTAATAACAACCATTAGAGTGCGCTACGAGCGGGTCGTGATGTCACAGACATGGGCAAAGGAAAATCCATGTCTGTTAGGCGGGATCATGTTATGGGCCGGCTCATTCACGGGCCTAATCCCGTCGGTCGAGCCCACAACATGGGCCGCGGCCCTGCACACCCAACCCTTCTCCGCACGTGTTCTCGGTGCGGCGGGTTACCTCCTTGATAAGAGGCACTTAACGCTTGCCCTCATCACCAACTGATCTGCGGATCAGTTGGTGATGAGGGCAAGCGTTAAGTGCATCTTATCAAGGAGGTAAAGGGTTCGAGACCCGGCCTCAACACCCTGCCGCACCGAGAACACGTGCGGAGAAGGGTTGGGTGTGCAGGGCCGCGGCCCATGTTGTGGGCTCGACTGGCGGGATTAGGCCCGTGAATGAGCCGGCCCATAACATCAAAATGCGCATTTTGATGTTATGGGCCGGCTCATTCACGGGCTTAATCCCGCTGGTTGAGCCCACAACATGGGTCGCGGCCCTGCACACCCAAACCTTCTCCGCACGTGTTCTCGGTGCGGCGGGGTGTTGAGGCCGGGTCTCGAACCCTTTACCTCCTTGATATGAGCTCTTAACGTCAGCTCACATCACCAACTGATCCGCGATCAGTTGGTGATGTGAGCTGGCGTTAAGAGCTCATATCAAGGAGGTAAAGGGTTCGAGACCCGGCCTCAACACCCCGCCGCACCGAGAACACGTGCGGAGAAGGTTTGGGTGTGCAGGGACGCGGCCCATGTTGTGGGCTCGACCGGCGGGATTAGACCCATGAATGAGCCGGCCCATAACAGATCAAAATTTAAATGTAGTTTTAAAAATAATTAATTTTGAGAAAAATCCATTTGTTTTTATATGCGGAAGCTTGAATGAAAAAGTGATACACATACACTTTTATAAAATCTCATGATACACGCACAACACTGATACAAAAGTAAATGCAATAACTAAAGAAGTGAATATGTTATTAATTTATTATTGTGTTACATCAATGAAAGTCTAGCAGTTGTCTATGAAACAAAAGAAAATGGCTGATAATACTAATACATAATAACCAGATCCGACAGTAAGGGAAACAAAATATATAGAACTTGGCTACGGTACAACAAAACAAAATAAACCTCCAGGAATATAGGAACTCAGCACTAAACAACTCAAGAAGTAGACGGCGCAATCACGGTACCTAAGGCAAATCCAAACAAGAAGGAAAATGCCTCAGAACTTAGGATTTACACGGTAAGCAGGTTAATTAATTAAAACATGAGTAAAAATAAACAGACATAATTGAGTACCAATTTATCTTGTAGCAAAGCTAGTAAACATGCAAACAACTGAGTCAAACAGAAATGCCTGAAATTGTTAAGCCTAATCCGGAGTATAACATAAAAAATTTCATGTAATATTGTAAGTCGTTATTGATGAAGGGTGTGAGTGTTTTTAGTGAACGCGCATGGTTTACACTCAGATCCGCATGCAAGTCTTGTTGGAAAAATAATCCTGCTTGTCATGACCATTCCACCAGATAGCTACCTGCTTAGACTCTACCTTTCAAATATTTGGTTAGGATAATAAGATTTTTAAGTATTTCATATTTTAGTGGCATTGTAGCATATTATATTATGTCAATAATGTGTCGATTCAGCGATCATCAAATAACATATGTAATCATAGAAAGCGGGTACAAGGACTAAATCCAAAGTTTGCAAGTGAGAGGGGGTTCTCTACTTGTCTTAAGGCGAAACCGAAACTGCCGGTGACAGCTAAGCGGCGCAAACCAGGCCAAGGACTCTATCTGAACCTGTTTAAGACCCAAAATTAACAAAATATTTTCCTTAACGAGGCTTTCTACGCTCGAACATGCATTGCTAATCACACAACACATCAAAAGAGGAGTTTAGAAATTTACCTCCCTTGAGAGTGACGAGAGAGGAGTTACCACGAAGGGTCGGGAACTTGGCGGGCTTGGGTGACGGAAACCCTAAATCGGAGAGGAATTCTTTACGAACCGTTAATTAAAGCGACGAACGACACCGGAAATCACAAATACAATAAGATTATCTGCAAACAATAAACACCAAGGTATTGCTTGTTGGATATGTGTGGTAAGCTCATCTAAGATAGAGATAAGGGCTTAAAGCTGAACCTTGATGTAATCCAACAGTAATAGGGAATTCCTGTGTTAATCCTCCAGATGTCCTCACCCTTGTCACTGAATTTTTATACATTTTTTTGATTATGTTAATATATGATGCATTTACACCTTTCTTTTCTAAGACTCTCCATAAGATCTCTCTTGGAACTCTATCATAAGCCTCTCAAGATCAATAAACGGCATATGCAAATCTATTTTTTTTCTCGATAGTTGTCAATTAGTCTCCTCAAGAGATGTATAGCTTTCATGGTCGACCTCCCTGACATGATTCCAAATTGATTCTCCGAGATGTTAGTCTCTCGTCCTATTCTTCTTTCTATTACTCATTCTCATAGTTTCATGGTATGACTCATCAATTTAATTTCTTTGTAATTAATACAATTTTGTATATCTGCTTTATTCGTATACAAAGGTACCAAGATGTTTTCTCTCTATTAGTATGACATTCTCTTTTACTTCTGTATTTTATTGAAAAAATATGTAAGCCACAAAATTTCTTCATTTCGTAGATATTTTCATACTTCGATGGGTATATCGTCTGACCCAACCGCATTTCTATTTTTCATCTTATTTAGAGCATCTTTTATCTCTGATACTTGAATTTTATGATAAAAAGTTATGTTTTTATACTACTCTGATTTACTTAACTCTTACAGGTTCAATTTTTTTTCTTTGTTTCATTATAGAGTTGATAAAAGTATCTTTTTCATCGCTCTTTAATATTCATATCATCCGTCAAAACTGTTTTTTTCTCATCCTTTATGCATTTTACTTGACTTAAATCTCTTGTCTTTATTTTTTTACCTCGAGCAATTTTATATATATATATCACGCTCTCTATCTTTGATATATAGTCACTTATAAAATCTTCATAAGTTTGATTTCTTGTTTTACTTACTTTCTGTTTAGCTTCTTTTAGGCAACCTTATATCTGGCTAAGTTTTCATCATTCCTATAAACGTAGAGTGATTTATAGCTGACGTTTTTTGCCCTCACTTTGTCTTTTACTTCATTTTTCCTCCACCAAGATTCTTTATTTGGGAGCGCACGACCTTTTAATACTCCAAGTATGTTATTTCCACTTATCCTTAAATGTGAAGACATAACTTTTCATGAAATATTGAGATCAATATAAGGATCATCAAATAGTTGTTACATAACTGTCTTCTTGAAAGCAACATACTTTTCCATCTTCAAGTTCCACCACCGAATTGTTTGTAAAATTTTTGTTCTTGTCTTAAATTTATTATATTTAATTGGTACATCTAACACCACTAATCTATATTGTGTTGTCAAAATTTCTCCTCGGATGACTTTGCAATCCTTACAAATCATTTATTTATTTTGCGAGTCATAAAATAATCAATTTGTGACTTATTTGATACTCTTTTAAACGTAATTAGATGTTTTTCCTTCTTTATGAAAAGCGTATTTTATATAATTAGCTCATGTGCTACGACAAAGTCTAAAATGGTTCGTCTTTTTTCATTTTTTTCTCCATATTCATAACCTCCATAAACAGCTGTGTAATCTACATTTTCCTTTCCTATATGTCCATTTAAGTCTTTTTCTATGAAAATCTTCTATTTTTGTTGGATTTCTCTTAATAAATCATCAAAGTCTTCTCAAAAGTGCACTTTCTGTAAATTAATAAATGGAATAAAAATGTGGTGTTATGTTTACTTTGTACTGTTGATCCTTTCTCATTCAATGCTACGGCACATATAATTGGAAACTATGCTTGATTCGTGAACCCTCTGTGGAGACCGGAACAAAGGTCTTCACACCACTAATCAGAGGAGCCAAGCTATAAAAGTAAGAAGCAGGAAGGTGAGGTTGTGGTGGAACCACTAAAGGGAAGGGTTGCGGGTAGAATCGGGGAGGCCACAAGAAGCGGTAAGATCTGCGGTTAGAAGATGGTTTGTGGATAGGATATGAGAGGCCGCAGGAAGTAGGGAGACCTGCGGTTAGAAGATGTCTAACCGCCAAGAGATGTGAAAAACAGTTGTAGGATCAGTGTCTTTGATACCTTGTAGAAATCCACAGGAGGAAAAAAAATAAAAGTTTTTTTATTAATTTTTTCACACTCAATACATGTATGAATACACATATAGGAAGAGAGAGGGAGGAGTATTCTCAAACTAAGATGTGGGACTAAATCTTAAAGATGAAATAGGCTCTAAATGAGCCTAATATTGGGCTTTTTCACATCTTTCCTTTAACAGGAAGATTTGGCATCTGTTCAAGTTCTCTTCTAGTTAGGGCACATTCTTGTGTATTGAATTTTCAGAAGTTTGGTCATCTAGTAATTTGCTCTATTTAACATATGTAAATATTAGACTAATATACTGTCTGCGAAGTTATTAGTTAGTCATGGTATTTCACTTGGAATTTTTGTAACATATTTCTGCAATATAAGTCATTTTGTTCCTTTCTTTCCTTAAATATATTCAGCTCTTTTCCCAATTATTTTACTGGCTGAGCTTCTGAATTTAAACTAGTGCTTTTTATTCAGGTCCCACAGACTTTTGATCCTTCCGCAAATTATTATGCTTCTCTCTATAGACCTGCTATCGAGGGAGATTGTCGGTTCTCTCCACCTTTTGCCCATGGTGCTGCTGCTAAGTACAATGGGTCTATTCCATCATTACTAAACCAGACTGGCCAATCTTCACAAGAGGTTTGCTTATATGTTTGCTCCTTGCTGCTGGTTCTGTTTTTTTAACTTAAAAAGTTATACACGCATGCACACATGCACCCATGTGCGCACACACATGAGTGCGCGACAATGTGAGATGGGGGGCACACACGATAGTTTGACATGGAGGACCCCCAAGCCCCACGCAACATTATGCCCGCCGCTCGCATCCCCCTTGTGATAGGACATCGAGCGACGACATAAATTATTCTCTCCTATGTTGCACAGGGACTAGGACAGGAAGAGGCACAAGATATGATACGGATACAGGAAACGTGAATTTCAAAAAACATAAAATACACAATGCATCTTTGAATTGTTTAATTATTTAAATATAAATACAAATTAATATGAAAACATGCATGACATTCACATCTTATTTTTTCATCATTATATCCCACATATCATATGAAATGAAAACAAGGTTTATGTGCACAAAATGTATATCATATCCTTTATAGGAACCTTTAATTAAAGTATACGAACAATTAGATCCCACCACTAATTATTCTACAATTTTTCTTTCAAATTCCTTTATCCATGTCACATTTCACAACACAACTTTTTGGTATTTTCGAACATACTCAGACGTATCCAATAATATCTAAAAGTATTGGTGATTATCCAAAATTTTTGTATCTAAAACTAAAAGAAAGATTCCAGCACGTGTTTGCCTCCTACTATTGCCCTATTTCTTGGGTATCGTGTTTTTTCGGTCCGTCGTGTCTGTCATGACCTCTGAGCCCACTGTGTCTGCACGTGCTGATGTACCCGCTGAAACCTCTTGTGATTGCAACTCTTTTTGTTCATAGAGCTCCTTTGTCCTCTGCTTCACACGCGATCTATGCATCTACTGCTACTATTGTCGGCGCGGAATTGCTCTCCGCTTGACCGTTGTTCGCCAAAAATTGTTATCTGCCCTTGGTGCCCACCAGCCTCTATTTGTCGGTCCTTCGTTGTTCACTCGTGGTTGCTCGCCTCTGCGCCTTCCATTTGCAATTGTTTTCAATGCTCGTCTTGCTTACTGCTCTTCTTTGCTTCCTTGACTCTGCTTGTCGAGCCCGCTACTGCTAAAGCCGACACTCTATCGGTTGTCGCCCCTCTTCCCCTATTTGTCGCTTCTTACTATTTGAGCTCGCTATCACCCATCATGGGACCTCCTATCCACCACCCTCTTTCTCACCCTTTTAGTTTTCATGTTGGCATCGACGTTTTGTGGGATGAACTGCGGGAGCCTCTTACACGCCACAACCCCATGGTCTCTTCTTCCCATGTCATATCTTCTCTGCCTCTTGGATTGTGGACTCCTGGGCTACCAATCACGTTTCTCTACAACTGCCCTATCGGTACATAAATATTGGTACTCCCAAGTTTTTCACCGTTGTGAATGGCGATGCCACCCCCGTTTGCGATTGCGGCGATGTTGATGGGTCTCTGTCGATTTCTTTTCGTTCTGTTCTTCATGTCCCTGGCTGTAAATTTAATCTAGTCCTCGTCAGTTGTCTTACTCAAGACATGTATGTTCCATAACTTTTATCTCGTCTTCTTTTGTGTTCTAGGATCAACGAATGTGGCGTGTTATTGGTACCAGACTACTATTAAATGGATTGTACACTTTGGACCTTCCCACCTTCATGTTGTCCTCGGTTACTTCGTTGACAGACATCGTTGCCTTAGCCATGCTCTTCTTCCTATCCTTTGAAGGCTCTTCATTATTTTTCGTTTACTGAGTTTTAGTTTGAAACTTACATTTACGACAAGCAACATCGATCTACCTTCCCCCCTAGTTGTTCTCGGAGTTCTACTCCATTTGACTTTGTTCAATCAGATATTTGAAGTCTGTATAAAACCTCCAGTTTGTTTGGCTATCTGTATTTTTTTTTATTGATGATCATTCTCGTGGTTGAGGTAGAGAATCTGAGCAAGAACTTCCTTCGCAGATCAACAATGGAAGTGATAGAGTGAGGACGAAGGCCATAGAACCAGTCCCTCACTTGCACATCAAAGGTTGTGACAAGGAGCTTGCACTTAGTTGCATCTGAAAGAGTTTTAAGTGCAACGGCTGATTCGAAGGCTTGCAGATGCTTCACTGGATCAGTCTCTCTAGATCAGGATTCAGGACAACCTCCAAAGGAATCCACCAATGTCGGTGACCATATGCTTGCCCGTTCGCACTCTCTCCACGGCACTAGTTTGCCTTAAGCGCAAGTCCGTAGTACTTCTGGTGGTATTGGGGCTTGGGTTATCCCATGCAGGTTCAGGGCATTGTTGGGCAAAGGCTTAGGAATACCAGCTAGGCGAGTGAGAGAGGCTAACCTGCACTCGCCCAGCCCCCTAAAGGGGGCATTCACATAAACCGGGGAGGGGGCATTTAGGCCCTCAGGCTTCAAATATCCGGATGAAAACCTTCGCAACGATCTAGCCTTCACGGATCTGGACTCGGCTCGCAATTTGGAGCACTGAAACCTCTCTAACAGCCGGATCTCCTTCACCGTCCTCCGCGCTCTCCCTTTTCTCTAGATCTTAGACGGAGAAAACAACGACTAGAACAATGCCATGAACATTCTGGTGGTGACCATATGCTTGCCCGTTCGCACTCTCTCCACGACACTAGTTTGCCTTGAGCGCAAGTCCGTAGTACTTCTGGTGGTATTGGGGCAAATATTCGTAAGTTCACCTCATGTACTCACGTTATATGTTTATTTCTCTTCTTTTGACTTCATTAACGCAATCCTTAATCTCCTGCATTAGAAGCTTTATCCATGTTGTCATGAACTTCCTTAACTGCTGAGTCTCAAACAACTGTAAGATGTTCTTGAAGACTTGATCCGCCAGTATAGGCTCAATTATGTCAATCTGTACTTGGCCCAGTTCAAGGTCAGGAGTCAACAAAAGGAAAGAAAGAAAAGCAAGAGATACTCTTCTTCACTAGTTTATAGATACAGAAAAGATCCTCCTCCTCCTCCAGCTGCTGGTGCTTCCAGTTCTTCAATTTCAAAGCCTGCTCCTGTACAAACCTACCAAAGGCATCAGAGCAAGTCTTCAGGAGGTTACCAGCAGAGGCAAAGCTCCATTTGGAGTGAGTGACAGCCTCCTCTACCCCGGACGCAGTTGAGGACCGAACTTGGATGCAGATTTACAACCCGACGATTCCAACCGTGAATCCTTCGCCGAGTAGGACCGAAGGTTATGAGATTTATAGCGATGCTTCGGGCAGTGGTTTGGGTTGTGTGCTGTTACAGCATGGAAGCGTTATAGCATATGGCTCGAGACAGCTGAAGGTGCACGAGAGGAATTATCCGGTCCATGATTTGGAGTTAGCTCCCCCTGAGATGTAAAAGAGTTCAGGAGACCTGGAGCTTTGCACAGGGTGATAGGCCTTCAGTTGAGAGACTTGATCCGGGAGCTTAGACTGATGGTGCTACTAAGATTGCCAAGAGGATTATAGCGATGCTTCGGGCAGTGGTTTGGGTTGTGTGCTGTTACAGCATGGAAGCGTTATAGCATATGGCTCGAGACAGTTGAAGGTGCACGAGAGGAATGTTCCTCTTGCTCTCCCTCCGGCTGTAACATCCCATGTTACTGAATCGTTGGAATCGTCAGGTTGTCAATCTGCATCCAAGCTCGGTCCTCAACTGCGTCCGGGGTAGAGGAGGTTGTCACTCACTCCAAATGGAGCTTTGCCTCTGCTGGTAACCTCCTGAAGACTTGCTCTGATGCCTTTGGTAGGTTTGTACAGGAGCAGGCTTTGAAATTGAAGAACTGGAAGTACCAGCAGCTGGAGGAGGAGGAGGAGGATCACTGGAGAACTCTGGATGTCTTCGATCAAGTCTAAGATTACCAAGAGCATTAAAGCCATCTGTGGCAAGTGCGTGGCGAATATTGCGAGTTCAGTGCTAAGACATTCAAGCACCATCAGTCTAAGCTCCTGGATCAAGTCTCTCAACTGAAGGCCTATCACCCTGTGCACAGCTCCAGTTCTCCTGAACTCTTCTACATCTCAGGGGGAGCTTTGACAACATCACTGAATCCACATAGTCTTCTCATTATAGAGAGGTTTCGACAAGCACCGAAACCTCTCTAACAGCCGGATCTCCTTCACCGTCCTCCGCGCTCTCCCTTTTCTCTAGATCTTAGACGGAGAAAACAACGACTGGAACTGTCGGAGTGGGCCATATGGCCTGTGACTGTCGGAGTGGGCCATATGGCCTGTGACTGTCGGAGTGGTCCTCCAAGGGTGATAAGAAGGCAGGAGCAACTTATGCTGAAAAGGGATAAGTGCATATAACTATAATAAACCATTCATGTACATCCTGGTTTGCTTCACGAGCCATAGCAGATACTAAATCGGGCGACAAGTACATATTTGCCGGGTACTCTCATACACAGAAATGATAAGTATGTCACTCTCCCACTACTTGGAAAGCGGTCATCTCTGAGGATGTTAGCTTCTTTGAGAATCAACTGTTCTCCTCAGCACCTCCTTCAGATATACCTCCCAATGCTTTCCCACGTCCGGTTGTTCCCACAAACACATCTCCTCCCTTGCTTCCGACCCCTACTCATGTGCTCCCCTCTCCTCCCTTAATCCCCACACCTCTCGTGCCACCCTCTCCTCTACAAGTATACACTCTCCTCCGTCCACGATCTGATACCATGCTACCATTGTTGTTTATTGTTGTCGGTCCCCGGACCGTTGATACACCCACGGTTCCCTCCCAACATGTGGTTTTTTTTGCCACTCACCTAATCTCTAATTTTGTCTCCTTTCACCGCCTCTCTTTTCCCCTTCGCAGGCTTGCGCCGTTCTTGCGCGCTATTTCCAGCCCGTCGTCGGTGCAGAAGGCTCTTCAAGTAGAGTGCATGCGTGTATGAGATAGATTTTTCTGTTTTAATTTCCCGCCTACTCGTTTGAGTAAGACTTGCATTTTTCCCGCCTACTCTTTTGAGTAGGACTCGCACTTTTTCATCTTTCATTTCCCGTCTACTCGTTTGAGTAGAACGTGTCATTTCCCGCCTACTCGTTTGAGTAGGAGTTGTCATTTCCCGCCTACTCGTTTGAGTAGGACTTGTCATTTCTCGCCTACTCGTTTGAGCAGGACTCGTCATTCTCCTCCCTCCCGTTCGGTTATTTTACATGGTGCATAAGCACTAATCAAACCTCCCTCCCGTTTGAGCAGGACTCGTCATTCTCCTCCCTCAGGTGTCGGCCTAAATTCCACTATCACAAAGTTTGTTATAGAATTTTTGATAGAAGAGCGAGGGCGACAGACCGTGCCTCGTTGCACTTGATGAGATGGGGGAGAATGGACGTTGAGCGTGGCTCGTAGCCGTTCTGTACTTGTGGCCCTTCGCCGACCGCTTCTTGTGGGAGTAGATTATTTTCTCCCAATACAGTTGATGCAATACAAACTAGCCTATGTCGGTCCCAAATCCGAAGGAATTTTGGGGCTTACATGTTTTTTCAATAAGATACTGAAGTCAAAGAGCATGTCAAGGTGCACAATCGCTCTGAGTTGGACTTCCCCTGTTGTTCAACCTTAGTGTTGCAATGCTTTCACTCTGAGTTGTTGCAATGCTTTCACTCCTTCAATACTGATACCCGTACTCAATCATCTAGCACCATTAAAATAATTTGCACTGATAATGCACATGAATATATCAGTCAAGAATTTCAGGACACCTGCAACCTCCTCAACATTCTCCATCAAACATCTTGTGCTTATGTATTACTACAAAAATGGTGTCACCGAGGGGAAGAACCACCATCTTTTAGAGGTTGCTCGCTCTTTTATGTTCCAAATGCATGTTCCAAAGCAGTATTAACACTTTGTTATTTCCCCAGCGTGCTATTTAATTAATCACATGTCGTTGACCGTTCTTAAATTTGCTACTCCCTTCTTCATTTTGTTTCCTTCCACACCTCCCTTCTCCCTCCTCAGGTTTTTAGGTGTGTCTGTTTTGTCCATCATCTCGGCCTCATGTCGTTACGTTGGTTTCTCATGCGACAAGTACATATTTGCCGGGTACTCTCATACACAGAAAGGATAAGTATGTCACTCTCCCACTACTTGGAAAGCGGTCATCTCTGAGGATGTTAGCTTCTTTGAGAATCAACTGTTTTCCTCAGCACCTCCTTCTGATATACCTCCCAATGCTTTCCCACGTCCGGTTGTTCCCACAAACACATCTCCTCCCTTGCTTCCGACCCCTACTCATGTGCTCCCCTCTCCTCCCTTACTCCACACACCTCTCGTGCCACCCTCTCCTCTACAAGTATACACTCTCCTCCGTCCACGGTCTGATACCATGCTACCATTGTTGTTTATTGCTGTCGGTCCCCGGACCGTTGATACACCCACGGTTCCCTCCCAACATGTGGTTTTTTTTGCCACTCACCTAATCTCTAATTTTGTCTCCTTTCACCGCCTCTCTTTTCCCCTTCGTAGGCTTGCGCCGTTCTTGCGCGGTATTTCCAGCCCGTCGTCGGTGCAGAAGGCTCTTCAACATTCAGAGTGATGGGCGGCAGTGAATGAGGAAATGGCAGCTGTATGGGCCAATGACAAATGGGACCTTGTTCCTCTTCCTTTGAATCAACGTACGGTGAGTTACAAGTGGGTATTCAACATGAAGAATCATCCGGATGAGACTGTTGACCGCCTCAAGGCTCCTCTTGTTGTCAGTGATTTTACTCAACATGTTCTTGATTATGAAAAAACCTTTTCTCCGGTCACAAAACTTAGCACCATTTGGTTCTTACTTTCCCTTGTTATTCATCGTTATTGGCTGCTCCATCCGCTTGACATTAAAAACACCCTCCTTAACTACGCCCTCCTGGAGACTGTATACATGCAGCAATCTCCTGGTTATATAACCATAGGAGGAGTCCCTTTTCTATCACCTGAAGAAATCACTCTATGGCCTCAAACAGTCTTCACAGGCATGGTTTGAGAAGTTTAGTCAGGTCATTCATGAGGTTGGCTTCACCTGAAGCTCGACAGACTTTTCCTTATTTATTCGACAATGTCCATCTTACTCAGTGATTCTACTAGTATATGTTGATGACATCCATGTTACTGTAGATGATCTTGCCGACATTAACCATATCAAGCAGCATCTTGCCTCTCATTTTCAAATTAAGGATTTGGGACGACTCTGCTACTTCTTGGGAATTAAGGTAGTCTGGCAACTTGATGGCTTATTTTGTCAGTGTAAATATTGTCTCGATCTACTTTATGATGCAGGCTACTCTGATTTTATGTCTGTTTATACGTCTATGGATGTTAATCACAAGCTCTTTTTCATGGTTCAGATTCTGATCAACTTCTTCATAATTCAGAGCATTGTCGCCGCCATGTTGCTAGGTCAATGTACTTGCTGTCACAGTACCAGATATTTCCTTTGCAGTCGGTGTGCTTAGCCTCTTCATACATACTCCTCGGGACTCTCATCTTCTTTCAGTTGGGCGTATTCTTCCATACATGAAGAATAATTTGGGACAAGGTTTGGTGTATAATCCTTCTACTTCTTTGTCTTTCATTGCATACTGTGATGTTGACTATGATGGGTCCCTCGACAATCATTGGTCCACGAGCGGTGATTGCGCATATTTTGGTGGGAACTTAGTTACCTGACGGAGCAAGAAGCAAACTGTCCTTGCTCGGTCTTCAGCTGAAGCCAATTATCGTTCTGTGGCTGTCATTGTCTCTGAACTTACATGGCTAGAAAGTCTCCTCAAAGATTTAGGTGTCAAACTTCCTTCCCCAACTACTCTTTTTTGTGATTGTCAAGTTGCTATTCATATCACCGAGAACCCTATGTTACATGTGCGAAGAAAACACATCATAGTTGATTGTCATTTTGTCTGGTAAAATGTTCAGCTTCAGGAACTTATTCTACAAGATGTGCGGGCTTCCAGTCAAATATCCAATATACTTACTAAGGCCTTGTCTCGTCCACTATATTAGCAATTTTTCTTCATGTTGGACCCCTAAGATTTGTACGCTCCAGCTTGCGGGGAGTGTTACCAATGTTGTTAAAATCGCATGCAAGATCGTAAGATCGCACAATCTTACGATCTTGCACAAGGCAACGATCTACAGTTTACTTAAATTCGTCGTCCTGTTAGGATCGTAGTGCAAGATCGTAAGATCGTTAGGATCGCACGATCTTGCACGGACACTATTTAAACCTAATTAAAACCCTTTCACCCCGACGATGTTCCCAGATTTTTGAAACCCTATCGACGGCTTCTCCTCGACGGCTTTTCCTCTCCCGTGCACACAACATGTCTTCTTCTTCTTCCTCTCTCGTGCCTTCTTCTTCTTCTTCCTCTCACGTGCCTTCTTCTTCTTCCTCTCCTGTGCCTTCTTCTTCTTCCTCTCTCGTGCCTTCTTCTTCTTTTTCCTCTCTCGTGTCTTCTTCTTCTTCTTCTTCCTCTCTCGTGCCTTCTTCTTCCTCTCCCGTGTCTTCTTCTTCTTCCTCTCTCGTGCCTTCTTCTTCTTCTTCCTCTCCCGTGCCTTCTTCTTCTTCCTCTCCCGTGCCTTTTTCTTCTTCTTCATCTCCCGTGCCTTTTTCTTCCTCTCCCGTGCCTTTTCTTCCTCTCCCGTGCCTTCTTCTTCTTCCTCTCCCGTGCCTTCTTCTTCTTCCTCTCCCGTGCCTTCTTCTTCTTCCTCTCTCGTGCCTTCTTCTTCTTATTCTTCCTCTCCCGTGCTTTCTTCTTCTTATTTGTGTTCCTTTCTTATGTACATTCAGCTAGAGGGCAAATTTGGGGAACCTACATTCAGACAGTTGTTATCAAGCTTGTGAGTTGTGACTGAAACTGAGGTATTCATCTTCCATCTTCCTCTGTATACTCTAATGATTATAGCCTTATACTATTGTGTCTTCATTGGGTTTATACTATTTTGTCTAATGTTTATATTATTAGGTTTATGTCCGGATTTCACACTAATCTGGACATAATTTCTGTCCAGATTTGTGTGAAAATATGGACAGAAATTCTGTCCAGATTTGTGTTAAAATCTGGACAGAAATTCTGTCAGATTTCACACAAATCTGGACAGAAATTCTGTCAGATTTCACACAAATCTGGACAGAATTTTTGTCCAGATTTTCACACTAATCTGGACAGAAATTCTATCCATATTTGTGTTAATTTCAGTGTGTGTGACTGTGTAAGTGTGTTAATTTTAGTGTATCCATATTTTGATCTTTTGTGTTAAATGTTAATTTGTTCTTACAATTTCTTTAATTTGCACAAAACAATAGGTGCACTGTAGTGTTGTATTGTGTTAATAATGGCGTCAGGTGGTGGTTCAAATAGTGCATCTGTGAGCAATATTGTTGATGCTCGTATTGGATCTAGAACGCAAAAGACTGTTGCAGGAGCTAAAAGTGATGTTGGGTGGAATTATGACATTCCAGTAGAGGGAGATATAAGGAAAATACAATGCAAATTTTGTCAGAAAGTGGTGACCAGAGGAATATATCGGTTAAAACATCATTTGTCGTGTACACAAAAGGATGTTGGAGCTTGTAGAGTCGTGTCAGACGAAGTGAAAAAGGAATTATGGGATATCCTAGTTAGTTTGCAAGAAAGACTATTGAAGAAAACAATCACCCCCGTAGAAGAAGAGTCAAGTTTAACTGCGAAGAGGAAAGTAGAGGATAAAAGCTCTCCTAGTTTTTTCAAGAGAAGGGAAAAAACTCAATCTACAATCAACAACATTTTCAAAAAGGGTGTGCGAGAGGAAGCATGTAATGATATTGTTTCGTTCATCTACAACAACGCAATACCATTTAATGTGGTAAAGATTGATGAATTCCACAAGATGTGCGAGTCTATTTCAAGACATGGATTGTGTTTCAAACCACCGTCTTATCATGAAGTTAGGGTCAAATATCTGAAGCAACAATATGATTTGACAATGGAGACTATTGTTGAACATAAAATTCATTGGAAGAAGCTGGGATGCACAATAATGACTGATGGGTGGACCGATAAAAGAAGAACAACACTAAGAAATTACTTAGTGAACAGCTCTATGGGAACAGTTTTCCTCAAATCTATTGATGCATCTCAGATGACTAAAACAGCAGACATGATCTTTCAGATGATTGACGACATTGTGGAGGAGGTAGGTGAAGAAATATTGTCCAAATAGTGACAGATAATGCTGCAAACTACAAAGCTGTCAGAGAAATGTTGATGGCTAAGAGGAAAAAGTTGTATTTGACAACTTGTGTTGCGCACTGCATAGACTTGATGTTGGAGGATATTGAGAAGAAGATAGTTGTGCATCATGAAACAATTCCAAGGGCTAGGAGAATTACAACCTATATTTATTCAAGAACTAATCTCATATCTATCTTGAAAATTTTACAAAAGATAAAGATTTGGTTAGATCAAGAATGACTCGCTTTGCCACAGCATACCTCACTTTGGGATGCCTTCATGATAAGAAACTTTCATTGATACGAATGTTTAACTCAGATGAATGGAAGGGTAGTCGGTTTGCAGCTTCAAGAGATGGAAAATTGATTGAAGAAGTGATTATGGATAGAGAGTTTTGGAAAAATATTGTTATTTGCTTGAAGGGGGCATACCCATTGATGACGGTGCCGCGATTGGTTGATTCAGATGAGAAGCCTGTCATGGGATTCATTTATGAAAAAATGGATATGGCCAAAGAGAGAATTGCACAGACATTTGATGGTGTTCAAAAATAGTAAGTTGGTTTTATTAAATTGTTGATTTGTTCTCTTGTAGTATTGTTTTAACTTTTAACCTATTTGAATTTTTTTCATTGTTTAGTTATCAACCAATATGGGCGGTTATTGTTGCAAGATGGGACAAGCAACTTCATCGGCCCTTGCATGCTGTTGGCTATTATTTGAACCCTCAATTTCTTTACAGTCCTACATTTAAGGTTGATTGTGAAGTAAAACGTGAACTATATGACTGTATTAAAAGAATGATGGGGGAAAACGTATATGAAATTTCAAAAGTTGATAGCCAGCTTGAGGATTTTAAGAATAAAAGGACAATTTTTTGGATCTTTAGTTGCCAAAACCGGAATTAATATCAAAACTCCAGCAGCATGGTGGGATTCATATGGGGAGGAACATCCAGAACTTCAGAAATTTGTTATTCGTTTGCTGAGCTTGACTTGTAGTTCCTCTTGATGTGAGAGGAATTGAAGTGCCTTTGAAATGATATATTTTAATAAATAAGAAATCTTTTATATGTTGCATTTAAATTATGTTATGTAAATTAGGCTTATTTGTTTTTTTAGGTACACACAAAGAGAAGAAATCGCTTAAAGCAGAAGGCCATGAATGATGTCATCTTTGTGGTGACAAATTCAAGATTGGACAAAATGAAAAAAGAAGTGCGGATAATTACAATCTTGATGATATCCCTTCAGATGATGAGTGGATTGTTGAAGATGAAGACAATCTGATGGTTGTAGGAGTGGAAGAAGAGGCTCCAAATGAAGCGGATTTGGATACTCCTAATTTCATTGGAGAACTTGTTGGCGCTGCAGAAGAGGACGAAGTGGCAGAGCAGCTGATGGTTGAAGCAGATAAAGATGCTTTTGGGGAAAATTTAAATTTTGACTTGAGTGATTTTCTTTAAAGTAGGATTGAACACTATTGACTTTTTGGAATGTAATATTTTAATGTGATGGTATGATATGCGACTATGCATTTATGTCTTTTATATTAATATTTTGATGCGATGGTATCATTGGTAATTTGGTATGGTATGTGATATTATTTTTTTATTTGATGGTACGTAGATTGTTACATATTTCTCATGCTTTTGATTTATTTTTTATTAAAATACGATCTTGTGATCCGTGTCGATCCTACGTTTTACGATCTTAGGGATGCCTCCAGATCTTAGCTAAGATCTCGATTTTCACAACATTGAGTGTTACAAATCCCAAATAAATAAAGCCCGTGTATTTAGGCCCATAAGGCCTCGCCCTTCTAGCTCCTCCTTTAGTCTCACATCTTGAGTTTGTAGTTAGCTCTCTCTTTCTTTCTATAAAAGCAGACCCATTGTACAATGATTTTTTTACTTTTTATGAGAATAATATAATATTAGCCATGTGTATTCTCAATTTCCACGGGTACTAAAGCATATGAAAAGAAAAATACAGGAAAGATACCAACACATTTTATTATATATTAATATTATTTAATTATATTGATCATCTTCCTTCCCGAAGTCATGCAATCTTCAGCCTGTTAATGATTCAGAGCTAGAGCTGAGTTAGTTGAATTGTGAAATCCAATTGTTTAGAAAAAGAGAACATTTACACATAAATACTAGACCTAAAAATACCAAAAAGACCAAACTACCCACAGTTAGGGAATAACATATAAGATACGACTTGTAAATAATAAAGACTTGCAACTCTCCCCCTCAAGTTAGATGAAAGATGTCAGTCATTCCAAGTTTGTGAATGTCGTCAGTAAATACATCACTTCTCAAGCTTTTAGTGAACACATCCATCAGTTGATCTTTAGAATGAATGAATGACGTGACCATAGTTTTTTTATCCAAGTGATCTTTAATAAAGTGTCGATCAACCTCAACTTGTTTGTCTTGTCATGTTGGATTGGATTATGAGCTATATTAATCGTTGCCTTGTTGTCACAAAACAAGGAAAAAGGGAAGTTTCGGAGAAACCCAAGTCTTGTAGAACATTACAAAACCATAGGCCCTCACACAGTCCTTGTGACATAACACGGTATTCTTCCTCAGTGTTTGATCTGGCTACCACATTTTGTTTCTTACTACGCCAAGTCACAAGGTTTCCACTAACGAAGGAACATTACCACGTTGTGGACTTTCGGTCATCGCGACATCCAGCCCAATCAGCATCGGTAAAAACTCCAATCCTCAAGTGATTGTTCTTGGAGAACATGAGACCACGGCCAGAGGCTTTCTTTAAATATCATAACACACGATATGTTGCCTCTTGATGTCTGATCCTGGGACCATGCATGTATCTACTCAAAATGCCAACCGCATAAGTAATATCGGGACGAGTTTGAGATAGATATATTAACTTTCCATCCAATCTCTGGTAGCAAGATGCATCTGCCTGATCAATGTCAACATCTTCCCAATCTCATGATTTTCTTCCATATGGGTGTTCGCAGGAACACAACAAACCATCTCGTTCTCTTGCAAAAGATCTAATATATACTTTCGCTGAGATATAAAGATATCCTGATTAGATCTACTCATCTCAATACCCAGGAAGTATCGTAATCTACCCAAGTCCTTCACCTCAAACTCAGTAGATAAGAGTAACTTGAGATTAATAATCTCTTCAACATTATTACCGGTGATCACAATGTCATCTAGATAGACAATAAGAACCACAATCCTCTGATCGCATATCTGAATAGTCATGTAATGATCAGACTGAGCCTGCGTGCACCCAAATTTGAGCATGGTTGTGAGGAATTTGTCAAACCATGCTCTGGGTGACTGTTTCAAACCATATAGAGATTTTTTTAGTCGACAGACAAGATCTTCAGCTCCCTTCCTCATGAACCCAGGGGGAATTTCATGTACACCTCTTCATCAAGCTCACCATGGTGAAACGTATTCTTAACATCCAAATAATGAATATCTCTGTCCATGATAGCAGCGCACGGCAACAATACCTGAATGAAGTCCATCTTGGCCACATGAGAGAAAATCTCCTGCTAGTCAACTCCCTGAGTCTTGATGTATATCTGAGCAACCAGTCATGCCTCGTGTCATTCATCCTTACCATCTTGGTTCTGTTTGACATAAAACACTTTTCTCGGACCAATAGCTTTTTTCCAGGAGGAAGGGGGAATCATCCCCAGTGTGGTTCTTGTCCAGGGAAGACATTTCCTCCTTTATAGCCTGAGTGCCTGTTGGGATACCCAAAGTTTCGTACCATATCTTCAAAATAACAACCAAGGATAGTGAAGAAATAAATGCTTGATGGGTCGGGGTAAGATGGTGATAAGCAACATGGTTAGAAATATGGTGTTTAGTACAAGTAGCCTTACCTTTTAACAATGCAAGAGAAACATGTCGATCTGCATCATCAGAATCTGAAGCAGAAGTATATATTGGTAAAGGTAGAACCTTAGTAGCCTGTGTACGTGAAGAACGACGGTGGTATACGTGTGGAAAAGGAGAGATCAGAGTATCAGGCATGGTAGGTAAGGCCCGGAAGAGGTAGCTGCGACGGCTGTGGAGGAGGTAGTTGCAGTAGTTGTAGAGGAGAGAAAGGAAGAAGTGGAAGAAGAACATCAGTATGGTGAGCATCAATATCATCACTACTCTCACCCTGACGAAAAGAGTGAGTCGAAGGCAAAAAATACGATCCCCCTTCCTGGAAGGTAACATTTATAGTGCAAAACATACTCCTGGAGGGAGGATGATAACACTGATATCCCTTTGTTGTGGAGTAGCCAAGGAACATACAACAGTAAAAGTTTATCCCGGTGAGGTTGATGGACATGCACAAAGTAGATACATCCAAAGACACATGGTCGCAGATGTGAAATGTTAGCGATGGTCATGGTAGAGAGCGGAGCAAGGGGAGTAGCATAATTGATAGCACGAGATGGAATTCGGTTGATAAGATGGTTAGCGGTAAGCACAACATCACCTCGATAAGATTTGGGAAGATGCATCGTAGCGAGAAGACATCGAGCAACATCCAGAAGATGTCGATTTTTCCATTCTGCAATCCCATTTTAGGTAGAGGTGTGGACACAAGTGATCTAGTGACTAGTGAGGCACGACCGAAACGCTCCACGATCATCATATTCCCCCATTATCAATTTGAAGAAAACGGATGGAGCCATTAAATTGGGCCTGCATCATTTTATGGAAAGTTTGAAAACAAAAAAAATTCCTCTCTTCTTTTTCAACAGATATACCCAAGTAGTGCGAGAAAAACAATCAATAAATGTAACTAACCAACGAAAATCTTATGACGATAAAATGGGAAATGACCCCGAAACATCTGAATTAACAACCAGTAGGGTGCTACTAGGAGAGGATAAATGCGATGAATTATATCGCACATGTTTGGATATATCACAGACATCACATACAAAAATTTGTAAAAACGGTAAAAAAACAGGAAACAATTTCTGGAGATAGGCAGTGGATGGATGTTCAAGGCGCAGATGCCATTGACAAACATCATCACCAGTACTAATAGAAGAGGAAAGGGCTTGAGAGGGAGTTGAGGATCCAAGTAGTACATAGCACTGCAGTTCCTACCACAGTACCACTGTCAATGTTCTGCTTCGTACTCAGTTCCTGAAAAACACAGGGGTCAGGAAAATAGGTTACAAAGCAATTAAGGGATCTAGTAATATTACTGATGCAAAGTAAATTGCGAAAAAAAAGGGAACATGAAGAACATAGGGAAGTGTAATAGTCGGAGAGCATGAGATGTGACCTTTGTCAGCAATGGGAGACAAACTACTGTTAGCAGAAATGACTTTGTCCTTACCAGACAAAAGAGTATAAAAAAGAAAATCTGAGGAGATGATCATATGGTGGGTGGCACTAAAATCAATTACTCACTCAGAAGGATTGGCAGTAGCCGCATGAGCACTAGGCATAACAATGGAAGCATGAGAAGCAGGGGAGCCAGTGGACAAATCAGGATAAAAGTGGAGCATGCGGCGAAGAACATCCAATTCATACACAATAAGATGATTAGAAACAGCACTCGATGTCTCATCATAGACATCCGTAGCATAAGCAGCATCATGATACCTGGGGCCACCCTGACGATGACCCCCATGCCCAGGTCCCCGACCACTTCTACGACCGCGAGGGGTAAGATGAGGATGAAGTTTGTAGCACACCCTCCTGAGTGTGACCTCTGCAACTACAAAAATCACACGTAGGAGCAGATGAGCCTTGACTGGGAGCATGATCGCGGCTTACACCAGTCACAGCAGAGCGATCAGGAGGAGTCATAACACTAAGTGACTTTTGACGATCTTCATCACCAAGGACCATGTTGAATGCCTTCAGAAGAGACAGTTGAGGAGAGTTGTGGACGATATATGTTCGCACCATATCGAACTCCATGTTAAGGCCCATCAAGAAGGTATGGAGACGAAAGCGGTCCTCCCGTTCTTTTAACTGAACGGCATCCGCAGTACATGCTGGAATGAAATCCGCAAAATAGTCCAATTCCTGATATTTACGCTCGTACTCCGAAAAGAAGGATGACACTGTCAGAGAGCCTTGCCACAACTCAAAAATGCGGCGGGTAAGCTCATAAACTTGTGTAGTGCTCATAAACTTGTTTGCAACTCTGATAGACCTTCGGGGACATCGATTGAAGGAGATAGGAAACAACCAAAGAATTTTCTGAGTCCCGCTACTTCCATGAGGGATCAATCTTGGGGGGCTCTGTAACTATTCCATCAATATAACCAAACATTTGATGGTTGTGAATGACATGTTGTGTAGCACTAGATCATCCAAGGTAATGTGTGTCATCCAATGGAACCGTGGTAATCTTCAGGGAGCTAGAGTGGCCATGAGACCGTTGAGGGTCACTCATCTGAGGTTGAATCACTCTCAACAATGAGTCCGAAGAGTCACCCGTATCGGCGATGAGGCTGAAGAATCAATCAAGCAGCCAGAAGCATCAGAGATGACTGGCAACGGGAAGCATCTTAGTTGACTGGCAGCAGGAAGCATTAGGGACATGGGCATCAAAAGCAGTAGAAATCGACAAAAGCAGTAGGCAGAAGAAGAAGAGATGACAGAAGCAGGTAACACGAAGCGAAAGCATCACCGACAGAAGAAGTGGCAGAAAGGATCGCTGCTAGAAAAACTCCACCAGGTAGCTTGCGACGGCTCCATTCCCTTGCAAGAGAAAATCTGCGACGGCAACACTCCGTGAATAAGAAACGACGGAGATCCGGCGGCATCCTCAGAGGACAGCGGCGGCCTCCTCTTTAGCAGTCGGCGGCAACATCCAATCTTCCTAAAGACCGCATCTGGCAAGGAGAGATACAATCAGAACGGCAGTGTTGGAGAGACGCGAGTGCGGGAATGAGAACGGGAACGTAGGGGAACCGAGCAGAGAGAGAAGGGGCGCGAGAGGTTAGGGTTTCCTCTGATACCAAGTTGAACTGTGAAATCCAATTGATTAGAAAAAGGGAGCCCTTATACATATAAATACTAGACCTAGAAATACCAAAAAGACCAAACTACCCACAGATGGGGAAATAACTTAAAAGGTATGACTTATAAATAATAAAGACTTGCAACTGAGTTCACCGACAAGTTTACAGCTGTGATATCAGTGATTCCCGGGTTCATCAGTAATTGAGGTACTTGGCCATCCCGCCTGCACCTTCTCATGGGCTCTCCTCTGAATCTAGCAACTCCCTTCGCTGGCTTCGTGCCTTTGGTTAGCGACGACAGTTATCTTGGCTGTTTATCGCAACGGCTAGCTGCTCATTGCAACGACTATTGTTCCGGCAAGGTGAATCATCAGAGAAGAAGTTGGAGGTTGTTGAACGCAAAACTCGGGCAAAACCATAAATCTGAAAAGGTGGTGATTACACTAATATTCTAAGCGTCTTGCACTGTAACCTCACAACTCTTTGATCATTAGCGTGCGCGTGTGTTTATATATGAATATATATTATATACATGCCTTGATTTATACGGGCGTGCAATATCAGCCGCCGATTAATTAAATCCTATTTTAATTATACTGTTACAGGCCTTAATCATACTGTTCACGCATACTGCGTTTACGCCTTTTACCCAGTGGCAGACGGCGATTCCAGGGGTGGCGATCACCGGAAAAGCTGTTGTGGGAGATCACCCCTGTCAGTGTACTGCTTTTACCTGCGGTGGCCGGCGAGCTCGCAGCCGCTGGGTAAAAAAATTTGCCCGCGAGTTCGCCAGCCACCGCAGGTAAAAGCGGTGCACTGACATGAGTGATCTCCCACAACAGCTTTTTCGTGATCTCCACCCCTGGAATAGCCGCCGAGGATTCTCCGACTGTGTCGCATAAGCCATTAATGCTGATGTCGTCGCTTCCCGACGAGTCATGCGCGTTGTCGCTGCTACGCTGCTTTCCGCCATTGAACTCACGCCAGCACGCCTCAATGCCCGCACACGATCACTCCCATATATATACACACACACTAGCATCTTCGCACGGGCTACACTCGTGCTCGATGCTCTCGGACGGCCTTCGACCGCATCCAGGTGGGCTTCGCCCCCCTGCGCACGAGCTTCGCCCGTTCTTGATGCTTTGGGCGGACTTCGGCTGCATAGAAGCGAGCGGCCCTGCACACGTCACCCCCCCCCCCCCGGTGATTTTGCATATGCGCTCTGGGGGGACGCGAGCGGCGGGTGTGGCAACGAGCTGGTGGATTGCGTGGAACCGAGCGTAGCCCGCTTCTATGCGGCCGAAGGCCGCCCGGAGCATGTAGCACGGGCGAAACCAACCTGGATACGACCGAAGGCCACCCAAGAGCATTGAGCACAGGCGTAGCGCGTGCGAAGATGCTCATATAATTGATAAATTTTTAACCTTTAGTGTAGACGCCCAAATCATTTTAATCCATTTTTTTATTCTATTATCTTCTCCGGATATCATTCTCATTTTTTCTTTAATATAATCATTGCTTAATTTATCATTTTTAGCCGCGTGCGGAAGCTCTGCCCAGTATATACCCTAGGGCCCGTGGACTAAATCCCAAATTGATCCAAACTACAAATCTATTATAACTTTTTTGACGTCACCATGAATATCTAATATTTGCATTTTTCAAAATAATATTTAAAATAATTGTCAATAAAATGAATTACTGGAATGTGGAACACTGTCTATTTGGGCCACCCGCCCACCATTATTATATTAAAATTGAGCTCATATAGCAATTATTATTATTCAATATTAATAAATAATAAAAATAAAAATGAACTTTGATCGCCGGAAATATTTTGATTTACAGGAGGAGCGGGGAACAGAACGAGATGACTTCTCCAGCATGTTCATGGGCGGTGGAGGGAGGCGGAGGGCGGTGGAGCGCAGCGGAGGGCGGTGGAGAGTGGAGGGTGGCAGAGGGCGGCACACGTGGGGTGGGTGAGCGCGACGATGGCTCCGCTCTTCTATGGGCTCCATAAGTTAAAGTTGCTCTAGATTTCAGTGGAGGAAGAGGTGACCGACCTTGACGTCACTTGGCACGGTAGCTCCGCCTACAACTATTATGAGGAGTTGGCTGGCGTCGGTGGAGGATGAGATGGCCTACCCTGTTGGTGGGATTCACTCATGATGCCTCCGGCTCCTGCGGCGGCGGTGGCCGATTTCAGCCCCTACTCCGGCAACCAGAGCCCTGCCGCCACTAAATTTTTTTTAAAAGCATGGCTGATTTCAGCCCCTGCTTCGGCAACCAAAACCCTATCTCCATGCTCGCCTCCAACCCTGTCGTTGATCCCACCACTGTCGCCAAGCCCACCTCCGCCACCAAGCGCACTTCCGCCACCTACTCCACCGCCGCCACCTATACCTCGGCCTGCTCCACCACCCAATCCACCTCCATGACCACCTCCGATCCCATCGCCACTGTCCGCTCCACCACCTATCAGACCGCTACCATAACCTCCAACACCACCGTCAAACCCGCCTCCTTTCCCCCTCCTAGCCCAAGTCGTCTGCCACCTCCATGCCCTCAGCAAGCTTCTCCCTCTCACCTCTCTCTCTTTCAGTATCACGGCCTGCTCATGTTGGACCGCCTCCAGCCTACCCCCGACGAGGTCACCGGCGTCCGGTGACCCCGTCGGCGGTGTCCGGTCAGGCCACCCGCGGCGGCGGTGGCCTGAAATAATTTTTTTTTAATAAATAGGACCTCAGGCTGAGGGGTAATTTTGAAAGTTCAAATGTAACCGACGGTCTCCTGTAGCAATGAAGACTTCCCTTTTATTAGTTTGTGTGTGTGTATATATAAAGAGAGAGAGACAGAGAAAGAGAGATATTGAGTCTTACGACATTACATATTATCATACCTGTTGGGAATTGTGTCATACAATGTTCCTCAGGATTTGAATGGGCATCACCAATCATGCTAAAGAGCATAATGTATTTGATGTGTGATTTAGTTCATGCATGCAGGTAGTCCATGATTGGACAAGTGAAGAAAATGAGTTTGGTAGTAAACTCAAATTTCGTCGAGCTCAGCTTAAAGTTCGTCGAGCTCAGCTTGCAATTCGTCGAGTTCAGCTTACAATTCGTCGAACTCAGCTCAACACTTGTTAAGCTAAAGCCAGAAAAATCAACGAAGGCAAAAAACGCTGAGACCGCTGAGAAGATCAGAGTTCGTCGAGCTCAGCCCACAAATCGTCGAATACTGCTAAAGTTAGAGAAACTGACTAAGGCAAAAAGCGTCGAGACCGCTGAGATAGCTGAGAAGAAGGTGTTAAGACTGCTGAGACAGCTGAGATAGCTGAGAAAAATGGGTTGAGAGCGCTGAGACAGCTGAGACAAAACTGACTGAATTTCTCTAAGTCCAGAAGCGTTGAGTGAAGCAGGTTCACTCAACGCTTCTAATGAAGAAGGAAGCGCTGAGACAAAACTAGCTGGATTTCTCTAAGTCCAGAAGCGTTGAGTGAAGCAGGTTCACTTAATGCTTCTAATGAAGAAGGAAGCGCTGAGACAATTAAGAAGAAATCCGCTGAGACAGAAGATAGTCTCAGATGAGAAGCAAAGACCGCTGAGACAGAGACTTGTCTCAGCTAATAAAAAGAAAGCGTTAAGACAAATGCCTGTCACAGCTATTAAGAAGAAACCGCTGAGACCGCTGAGACAAAACCGCTGGGACAAATGCAGAGAAAATTCGCAAGTCCAGAAGCGCTGAGAGTCAAGACAGATGGCGTTGAGTGACTTAACATCACTCAACGCTTCATGGATTTCTGGAATATTTTCCAAGTCCACATGATAGTGACCTTTGCTGACGTCATCAAAGTCAACTCACTTGTAGCCGTTGCGGGAAAGCTGCAGTGGCGCCGAAAGCTGCATTGTCCTTTTCTGAAGAAGCTGAGGCTCACCAAACCTTGGCTGGGGCCCACATACAAGTGTGTCGTGGATTCAAATCAACAGATATAAAAAGAAAAATGAAAAGGGATTAGGGCAACGAACAACAAACGAAAGAGATTGAACGGAATAAAGAAAATACAGAAAGGCAGCTGGACATCATATTCTCCACCAAGCTTGAAAGCTAAAGTCCAGCAGGGATAGCCGCCAAGGCAAAGAAAGTTAGCTGAACTTTTCAAGCTCAGCAAGATAGTTCTTCCAAAAACAGGAAAGCTGATTCTATCATTCAGCAGGTTGGTTGCTGCTCTTCTGTGCAGCAGAAAAGAGATAGTTGTAGAAGATGACTTATTCCTTCTACAGCAAATGTGCTGGACTGAAATCTGCTCAATCCAGCAAGGTAGATTCAGAGATTTAATCTCTGAGTCAGTTGTTTATCTTTCTTAAACTATTCTATATTTTTTCTTGTAGGATTCAGTTTATTTGAATCTGAGTGTATGACACTTTGTGCCTGATATAGATGACTAATTAGTCACTGAGTTAGGTGCCCTATTGGGGTATTGAGGTAGGATCTAAGTGTGGATCTGATCTGTAGGGCTTAATTGCCTGAGGTAGAAAAGTGTTGCTCTCTGAGGTAGGATCCAAGTATGGATCTTAGGTAGGGCTGTCCTCCCAGCCTGAGTGTAAGGTCTTGTGCCTGAGATAGGTGACTGGAGAGTCACTGAGCTGTAGGTGACAAGTATGTCACTGAGTTGTAGGTCTTAGAGGAGGCTGAGCTGTAGGTACCTAGTTGGGGTACTGAGTTGTAGGAGTGTTGCAGCACTTTGAGAGTAGGGCAGTGTGCCTGAAGCTGTAGGACTGAAGAGCCTGAGTTGTAGGCCTTATAAATAAGGCTGAGGTAGGTGATCATTGGATTACTGAGCTGTAGGAGTCCTGCTGGGCTTTGAGGTAGGAACCCTTGTGGTTCTGAGTTGGATTCTGTGAAGAATCTGTGTAATAGGTTGAGGGTCTGAGGTGTAAGCTATGGGGAGCATTTTGGTGAAGTTTGTGCCTAGTCCAACAAATCAGTTGGATATGTGGAAGGAAAAGTGCATGTACCCAATTGGAGAACCACTATAAATCCTTGTGTTTGTTGTTTGCTTGTTTTTTGTTTTAATTACATGTGCTAAGGACAAGCTATAGATAGTATAGGTTGATTGAAAACAACAAAAGAATTAAGAAAACTTCAAAGACCTATTCACCTCCCCCCCCCCCCCCCCCCCAAGGTGATTAGCTAACCTTGAGTTAAATAACTTTCTAGTAATATCAGAGGGAGGTTGCTCAAAAAAGATTTAACAATCTGAGTATACCTCCAAGGTTAGCTATAAGTTAAGATTATGGGGTCTGGAATGAACTATAAGGAGATAGGGACCATGAAGTTGCACATCTGTAGGAAGGAAGGATTTGGCCTTTGGAAGCAAAGGGTCAGATTGGTCATGAAAGCATCTGACCCTAGGATCTATATAACAGTAGTGGAAGGTTCTTTTGTCCCCACAAAGGCTTCCACCATAAATCCAACTGTAAGAGTGCCCAAGGCATATTCAGAAATGGACAGAGATGAAGTGATTCTGTCCACCATGGACAAAAGGGCACAAAATATTATAGCTATTGTCATTGATGACTCAACCTTCCAAAATCTTATACACTGCAAGACTCCAATAAAATGTGGGACACCCTTGTGATCTACATGGAAGGCTCTGATGAAGTTAGAGATGATAGAAAGTTTATGTTCAATCAAGAGTATGAGGCTTTCAGGCAAAGCAAGTCCGAAAAAATTGCTGATTGTTTTGAAAGATTATTTAGGACAGTCAATGAACTAATAACCTATGGCAGAGTCTTCAGTAACTATGAGCTGAATAACAAGTTTCTTGGATCTCTCACTAGAGATTGGGACACCAAGATCTGTGTCATTAGAAAAATGGCTAAGCTAGCAGACACTTCTCCACTAACACTCTTTGGAAAGCTGCAGTCATATGAAGTGCAGTTGGCTGCTAGACAAGAAGAGGAGAAGAGCAGCTAATTCACGTCCAAGGACAAGTCTGTGACATTCAAGGCAGAAGTCTCAAGAAGAAGCAGGAGAAAGACTCCCTCACCACCAAGGAGGGAAGCTAAATCTAACTCAGAAAATTCTGAGCCAAGCTCATCAGACAACCCCATGTCTGATAAAGATCTAGCTGCGTTCTCCAGGCAATTTCAGAAGTTCATAAAGAAGAAGGACTGGAGGAGCAGGTCATCTTCATCCTCTCATCACAGGAAGTCATCCAAGGATGACAGGTATGTCCCTAAAACTATTAAACAGATTTCTTCTAATGTCATCTGTTATTGTTGCAGCAAGGCTGAGCATGTTATTGCTGACTGCCCAGTCAAAAGAAGGGAAGAAGATGAGGATAAGAAGAAGAAGAAAAAGCATCACCATCACCACAAGGATAAGAAGAAGGAGAAGTCTTTTGTGGCTAAGAAGGAGAGAAGCTGGACAGATTCTCCATCCTCAGATTCTGAAGATAAAGAGGAAGAAGCCTATATAGGGCTGATATCTGTTGCTGCAGATCCAGGAGAAGAGGAGGAATATCCTGCTATCAGGATAGGAATCAGGGCCCCTCTGTCCCACTCAGACAGTGATAATGAGGAGGATAAAGAAGATTATGGATGTCATGGTTTGATTGCAGTGACTGAAGAAGAAAGAAGTCAGTCAGATTCAGAATCTATCAAGGTACAACCTATTTTCAATTCTGCATCTTCCTCTAACTATGAGACCAGTACAGATACTGATGCATCTTCATCTTATGATAAAGATTGCTCAGAATCTGAGACTGATGTCAATCAATTGATTGTCAAGTATGTACTACTCCTACATGCTCTAAAGAAAAGCAGAATTCTTGTCAAAAGGCAAGTCAAGGAGATAGAAGTCTTAATGTCTTATAAAACTCTTTATAACAATAAAACTATTGAGTTTTATAAGAAAAGTCATGAGGTGTCTGAACTCAAGAAAAGTCTTGACTGTCAGACTTTGCTTCTGGAAGAGAATAAAAAGCATATTAGATATCTGGAACAAAAGTTCACAGAGAGATTGGGGATTGTGATTAACCTTTCTCAGTCACAGGGTCAGTTACCAAAAGCTGCAGCTTGCCCAGTCCCTGGGAAGCTGGGTATTAATCACATCAATCATCATTTCAAATCTGAATTCCCTGATAAGATGACAGTGTTTCAGAAGGTAAACTCACCTTCTAAAACTGTCAAGTTTACACCACTTCAGAAGGATCAATCAAATGTGTGCTCCACCAGTGGGGTGAAGACACATGATCCAAGAAAGAGTGTGACTGTCCACTCTAGCCACAAAGTTCAGGCGAAGGTCTTTAGATTTGGATCCAAATATCCTTTATCTAAGGAAATGAGTGAGTCCACTAGATGGCAAACTCCAAATACATCAGGCCCATACTGGAGCAGCTGTATTTAGTCCCTCAGCACCTTCACTCAGGAAGAAGGGGGCAACATCATGCAATGCTCATCCAGCAAAGTCTGGTGTTGCTCACTTCTCTCATGGACAGCAATTTTGTGTTGGCCTAAAGAGAAGATACAACATTCATAAATGTTGATGTTGTGGGAAAGTGAGTCACTTTGTCATTGATTGTTGACATAACCTGAATGTGACTAATGGACAGAATGATGCTCAGCACAGGCAGAGAGTTGGGCAAAAGTTTTATGATGCTAACAAGAACCTAGGACCCAGTTATCATTGGGTGCCTAAGGGTAAATGAACTCTTTTTTGCAGGATAGTTCAAGTACCTGTCCAATTAAGACTTGGTATTTGGACAATGGGTGTTCCAGGTAAATGTGACAGGATAGTTGCTCTAAGAATATTCTCCAAGAAAAGCAACAATTTAAGATTGAGGTTGTCAAGAATGTAATCCTCAAAAGCTAGAGGAAGCAAACCTCCAGGTAAGTCTCTCTCTCCTATATAGAGATTAAGTTTGCTAATCGATAGTCATGTTAGATGTGCTCAGGCTAAACATAATCAAGCACATCAAATAGAAAACAGTTATTTAATTATCTACACTGTTAATTTTTGTAGGCTTTATTCTAAAAGTCAAATATCTTATTAAAAAGTTTAAAGTAAAACAATGCATAAATTGGAGTGCCAATAGAACTGGCTCATTAACATGTTAGGTCCCCTTCTATTTTAAATTAATAAAAATTTTTATTAAGTCAAATATATTGTACATCCAATCAGTGAGGGAAACCAGAAATTAAATATGTAGTGAATAAGTAGAAGAAAGGTTGAGAGGTAGAAGAATCAAAGCACTAAATCACCTGGCTCATAACAGGAAGCGTAACGCAGCCGGTTAAAACGAAATGTATAAGTTTTAGGCTAAAAATGCTTAATTGATAATTGAACCCTTTTGGCATAAATAGAAAGGCGACGAGAGACGAAAAGCCACTCCACTCTTTAAAAGCCTTAACCCTAGCCGTCGAGACCGAAACTCTCTCAGCGTCTTGTCGCACTAGAACAATGGCGCCAAATGTCATCAAGGAGCTTCGGGAAGGATACGAAATTGTGAGGGATGGATTCAGTCATGCCTCTCTAGAGATTAAAGCAGTAATAAGGATGATTGAAATCACAGGCCTGGAGTACGCCCTGTCCGAACCATCCACCATTCTTAAGGAGTTAGTTGAATTCTTCTCAAACATTAAAGTGTCTTCCTCTCAGAATAAAGGTAAACCCTAAGAGACTAGGAAATTCCCTTCATATACCCTCCGTCAACCCTAGCGAGGAAGAAGAGCTCGTCGTCACGGACATAGACAGTGCCCTCAGATGGTGTTATTATTAGACTTATCATAATATTTCTTGTGTTGATGCACCTTAGCATGGATGGGTGTTCTGCCTTCTTGAAATGTGGGGAGATTGTTGGATATTGTGTCATACAATGTTCCTCGGGATTTGAAGGGGCATCACCAATCATGCTAAGGAGCATAATGTATTTGATGTGTGCTTTAGTTCATGCATGCAGGTAGTCAATGATTGGACGGGTGAAGAAAATAAGTTTGGTTGTAAACTCAAATTTTGTCGAGCTCAGCTTGAATTTCGTCGAGTTCAGCTTGCAATTCGTCAAACTCAGCTTACAAATCGTCGAACTCAGCTCAACACTTGTTAAGCTAAAAACAGAAAAATCAACTAAGGCAAAAAGCGTTGAGACCGCTGAGAAGATCAGAGTTCGTCGAGCTTAGCCCACAGATTGTCGAACACAGCTAAAGCCAGAGAAACTGACTAAGGCAAAAAGCACTGAGACCGCTGAGATAGCTGAGAAGAAAGCGTTGAGACCGCTAAGACAGCTGGGATAGCTGAGAAGAAGGCGTTGAGAGCGCTGAGACAGCTGAGACAAAACTGGCTGAATTTCTCTAAGTCCAGAAGCGTTGAGTGAAGCAGGTTCACTCAACGCTTCTAATGAAGAAGGAAGCGCTGAGACAAAACTAGCTAGATTTCTCTAAGTCCAGAAACATTGAGTTAAGCAGGTTCATTCAACGTTTCTAATAAAGAATGAAGCGCTAAGACAATTAAGAAGAAATCTGCTGAGACAGAAGATAGTCTCAGCTGAGAAGCAAAGACCGCTGAGACAGAGACTTGTCTCAGCTAATAAGAAGAAAGCATTGAGACAAAGGCCTGTCACAGCTATTAAGAAGAAACCGCTGAGACCGCAGGGACAGAACCGCTGGGACAAATCCAAAGAAAATTCGCAAGTCCAGAAGCGCTGAGAGTCAAGACAGATGGCGTTGAGTGACTTAACATCACTCAACGCTTCATGGATTTCTGGAATATTTTCTAAGTCCACATGATGATGACATTTGCTGACGTCATCAAAGTCAACTCACTTGTAGCCGTTGCGGGAAAGCTGCAGTGACGCTGAAAGCTGTCTTGTCCTTTTCTAAAGGAGGTGGGGCTCACCAAACCTTGGTTGGGGCACACATACAAGTGTGTCGTTGATTCAAATCAACGGATATAAAAAGACAAATGAAAAAGGATTAGGGAAACGAACAACAAACGAAAGGGATTGAACGGAATAAAGAAAATACAGAAAGGCGGTTGGACATCATCTTCTCCACCAAGCTTGGAAGCTAAAGTCCAGCAGGGATAGCCGTCAAGGCAAAAAATGTTAGCTGAGCTCTTCAAGCTCAGCAAGATAGTTCTTCCAAGAACAGGAAAGCTTATTCTACCATTCAGCAAGCTGGTTGCTGCTCTTCTGTGCAGCAGAAAAGAGATAGCTGTAGAAGAGGACTTATTCCTTCTACAACAAGTGTGCTGGACGGAAATCTGCTCAGTCCAGGAAGGTAGACTCGGAGATTTAATCTCTGAGTCAGTTGTTTATCTTTCTTAAACTATTCTGTATTCTTTTCTTGTAGGATTCAGTTTATCTGAATCTGAGTGTAGTGCGCTTTGTGCCTGAGGTAGGTGACTAATTTGTCACTGAGGTAGGTGCCCTGTTGGGGTACTGAGGTAGGATCCAAGTGTGGATCTGAGCTGTAGGGCTTAATTGTCTGAGGTAGGAGAGTGCTGCTCTTTGGGTACGATCCATGTGTGGATCTGAGGTAGGGTTGTCCTCCCAGCCTGAGTGTAGGGTCTTGTGTCTGAGGTAGGTGACTGGAGAGTCACTGAGCTGTAGGTGACAAGTGTGTCACTGAGTTGTAGGCCTTGAAGGAGGCTGAGCTGTAGGTACCTAGTTGAGGTACTAAGTTGTAGGAGTGCTGCAGCACTCTGAGAGTAGGGCAGTGTACCTGAAGCTTTAGGGCTGAAGAGCCTGAGTTGTAGGCCTTAGAAATAAGGCTGAGGTAAGTGATCAGTGGATCACTGAGCTGTAGGAATCCTGCAGGACTCTGAGGTAGGAACCCTTGTGGTTCTGAGTTGGATTCTGTGAAGAATCTGTGTAATAGGCTGAGGGCCTGAGGTGTAAGCTCTGAGGAGAATTTTGGTGGAGTTTGTGTCTAGTCCAACAAATCAGTTGGATAGATGGGAGGGAAAGTGGATGTACCCAATTGGGAAGCACTATAAATCTTTGTGTTTGTTGTGTGCTTGATTTTTGTTTTAATTACAGGTGCTAAGGATAAGTTATAGATAGTATAGGTTGATTGAAAACAGCAAAAGAATTAAGAAAACTTCAAAGACCTATTCACCCCCCCCCCTGTAGGTGATTAGCTAACCTTGAGTTAAATAAAACTTTCAATACCATTGACTTTAGCACCGTACAAGACAATAGTTCAGCAAAGCTCTAGGAGTTTGAAAGTGCTAATTTGAAAACCTGCAGAAATAACTAGTGCTCATCAATCATTAGTAATTTTATCATGATCTGCTTGAAATTTTTTTATTGTCAAATTTATGCAGTTTTTAGTTCCTTTATTGTATTTTCATTCTGTTGATCACATTTTAATTACTGCTGAAATCTTGACCTATGCATTGTTTCTCTTCAGAATGGAAGCTCATTGGTTTTGTCCTCAACTGAATCAACAACACTGCCTCAAGCTGGTGGACTTGTACAGACCTCTGCTGTCCAACAACCTGTTCCCATTTTTAGGCAACCCACTGGCGTACATATATCCCATTATCCACCTAATTATGTTCACTATAATCAGTATATTTCACCCTTTTATTTTCCTCCCCCAGCATCCATTCATCATTTAATTGGCAATGCTGCTGCATTCCACCAGCAACCTCCACCTGGAAGTATGTATCCCCTTCCCACAGCAACTGCGGCTGCAAACCCTCTCAAGTATCCCATCTCTCAATATAAGCCTGGAACTAGCAGTGGGGGCCTGCCTGGTCAAGGAATGTACGGCTTGAATTCTGTTGTTTATAGTCCCACTGCTGTTAGCGGAGGTAACTCTGCTGGAAGTGAAGATCTCGCATCATCTCAATATAAGGAATGCCATTTGTTTAATGGGCAGCAGGTATTTTTCTGGTTCATAATTGTTTTTACCGTCAGTAAATTCTTAAGCACAATCAATATTTGGAAAGTTAATTTTGTGGTTTACTTCTAAGAAGGGCAGAGCAAATTGCTCCAGTGCTGTAAAGAAAGAACTCTTCCTTGTTCGATATATACTTCAGCTCTGCTTCCTTTAGGCATAGCATTTTGGGAGATGAAACTTTATTGAGTGTTCTTTCCGACATCATCAACATTGTCAATGCATTACAATTATTTGTAGCTTCTTTTATGATCCCCTTTTTATTGATTTCTATTGATGTTGCGTGAGTTATCAAATGTTAAGTGCTAATTGGGACAAATTTGGCTTGTCTATACTGTTTTTATTTCTTTCTTTCACAATGTTCGACAAAAAACACAATCCACCGATTAATGTGAGCATTTTGACCTTCCATTTTTATGTAGAAACCAACCAAGCCTATTTTCTGCAATCTTGCCAATAGATACTACAACATCCGTCGATATAAATCATTTTCAGTTTATGCTTTTGTTACGTGCCCTAAATTGAGGAGGGAGGAGGTGGTGATACAAGGGGGTAAACATTAGAATGAGGGAGGAGATGAGAAGAACTAGAGATAGAGGAAGAGAAATTTAAGAGAGAGAGAAGGGATTTCATACTTCATTGTCTACCCCCAATACATGACAAGGTCCTCTTAAATAAGGCACCAAGGGCATGAGTGTAAAGACCCGATATAACAGGAATTGACGACTCGACTCAATATAACTTACTAGATATCTGACGGATGACCATGACACTTCATCCACCCTTTAAGGTGAGCTTGCCCTCAAGCTCGTGCACCATGCGGGTGGCCGGATCATCTGGTGCCTTGACCTCTCTTCAGAACAACGCAATGTAACATGTAACGGTGTCGGTGGCGTCAGTGTGGAGTGATGGCACCATCGGTAAAATGGGCGGCATATGAGATGGCTTCGTCTTCCGACTCCTGCGTCGCCCGACTCCCACGTCGCCCGACTCCCGCGTCGTAAGACTCCCTCGTCGCCTTCTTTTTTTCTTTCATGCTCTAGGGACGCCGGATCCATGGAGTCTTGATTCTCTCAATGTCGATGGTCCCTTCGTCTTCTTCCCTCTTTTTATGAGGGTGGTTCTCCTTCAACTTCCTTGGTGATTATTTGGTACCTCCTCGATTTCTATTTGGAGTTTCCTTATGGCGGGCAGTGAGTCCTCTACCATGTCTTCCGGTGGAGTGACCTCTCCTACTTCGGCTTTTGTTGGACCTTATCGCTTCCCCTCAGTTCACGGTACTCCTCAAATCACCACTATGTAATTGGATGGTTCCAACTACCTCCCGTGGGCTCGCTCTATCTCTCGTGCTCTCAAAAGCCGCTGGTTATTAGGCCATGTCAATGGCACGACGAAGGCTCCTGCGTCTGACTCTTCTGAGTGGCTTCAGTGGGAGTTTGACAACTCCCTGGTGATGTCTTGGCTACTTAACTCTATAAAGGAGACCATTTCTCAGAACTATCTGTTATGGATTCCAATACGGCCCCCTTGGCTCTTTCGGCTGAACAAATTCTGTCGTTCCACCGGATGATGCTTGGGCCTCCAGCGGAGCCGTCCGGTTCTGCCTCCTCTTCCAATGCTCATCAGGGACCTACAGGTGCTCACTCGGCTTCCTCCCACCTCTACTCTCAGTGGATCATTGATTCTGGGGCTACAGACCACATTATCGAATCAGCCACAGGTTTTGTTTCATACACACATCTGTTGGGCAGAGACAAAGTAAGCATTGTTGATGGATCGCTATCTCCCATCACTGGGAAAGGATCATTCCATGCTCTTCACGTACCCTCTCATATGTTCTTCATGTTTCTGCTTTCACCTGCAATCTCCTCTTTATTTGTCATCTAACAAACTCTATGAATTGCTCAGTGAATTTTTTTCCTACCTCTTGTGTTTTTCAGGACCTGAAGACGAGGACGGTGATTGGCTCTGGTAGACTATGCAACGGGCTCTACGTGTTCGACCCTTCTGCTTCCACTTCATCCAGCATCGCTTGGCCTCCCAAAGCTCTTCCAGTTGCTCGTCCCTCTGAGTTGGATTCCTGGTATTGTCGGCTAGGACATCCTCCTGTCGTTATTATGAAGTTGTTGTTTCGTACTATGTCTTCTACTTTATTTAATGTTTTTTATTGTGATGTGTGTGAACTAGCTAAACATCATCGTAGTACTCTTCCTTTTATGTCCCTCCGTAACTCAGTTCCGTTTGCAGTTATTCATACTGATGTTTGAGGTCTTATCTCTATTATCTCTATTTCTGGTTGCTCGTGGTTTGTTTCTTTCATTGATTGTTACTCTCGTTGTACCTGGGTTTACTTAATGAAGCATAAAAGTGAGGTGTTCTCTATTTTATAGCGCTTTCACAAGATGATTACAACTCAATATGGTGTTATCGTTAAAATCGTACGTAGTGACAATGGTCGTGAGTATCTTGACGCTTGTCTTAACAAATACCTAAGTGACCTCGATATCATTCATCAAACCTCCTATGTGTACACCCCTGCTCAGAATGGGGTGGCTGAACGTAAGAATTGGCACCTTCTTGAGGTAGCTAAGTGCCTTCTCCTTCGGATGCATCTCCCGAAGTATTGTTGGGGTGATGTTGTTCTCACCGCGGCCTACTTCATCAATTGTCTTCCTACGCGGGTCCTTGAGTTTTAGACCCCTCTCACCACTCTAGGGGTCCGTCCTACCTATCTCTCTCTCAGTGTCTTTGGATGTGTACGCTTTGTCCACACCAAGCCTAAGACCAAACTTGATCCACGCGCCTGAAGTGTGTGTTTATTGGTTACTCTCCTACCCAGTAAGGCTATTGGTGCTTCCACCCAGTTACCAAGCGGATATTTGTTACCATGGATGTCACCTTCCGGGAATCTGAAGCTTATTATGGGAACTCTCTTCAGGGGGAGAGTACAGCTACGGAAGTGAGTTCACCTCCTTCTGTTCCTCTGCTTATTCCTCCATCTATGGTGCCACCTCCCATTCTGGTCACCCCACTGTCACCTCCCGTTCCTACTACTCTTGTTCCTCTGGTGCCTCCTCCTATTTTGCAGGTCTACACTCGACATAGAAGGGGCACGAACACTCAGGCTCTTGCTATTGAACTTCTGTCATCATCTGATCCATCGTGTGGTATTAACAAATGTAGTTCTGCTTTTACTCTAAGTTCTCTTTCTCACTTTGTGACTTATCACTTCTCGTCTCCTACACATAAAGCATTTGTCACCTCCTTGGACTCCATTTCTATTCCACAGTCTTGGCAGGAAACACTTGAGCATAGTGAGTGGAAGGTAGCCATGCTGGAAGAAATGGGAGCCCTTGACACGAAAAATACTTGGGAGTTGGTCCAACTCCTTAAGGGAAAAACTGTTGTGGGATGCAAGTGGGTTTTCTCTGTGAAGCAAAACTCCTAAGGCCTTGTGGAACGATACAAAGCCAGGTTGGCGGCAAGAGGATATACGCAGACGACAGACATTGACTATCAGGAAACATTTGCTCCAGTGGTAAAAATGAACTTCATCAAGATCTTGCTTTCATGTGTTGTGTGTAAAGGGTGGAGTCTTCTTCAGTTGGATGTGATGAACGCATTTCTCCACGGTGACCTAGAGGAGGAAGCCTACATGTCCTTACCTCCTGGTGTTAGCCAAGAAGGATCGGCAGGGAAAGTTTGCAGGTTAAGAAAGCTCTGTATGGCTTGAAGCAATCTCCACATGCGTGGTTCGGGAGATTTCACCGGGCTACGATCTCTTTCGGTGCAAATAGAGCAATGTTGATCACACCTTGTTTGTGAAACATAGTGAGGGTAAGGTGGCTGCTCTTATCGTCTATGTGGATGATATAGTAATAACCGGCGATGTCACTGAAGCGGTTGAACATCTAAAATCCAGATTGTCTCAGAAATTTGAAATGAAGGATCTTGACCCCCTCAAATATTTTCTGGACATCGAGGTGACTAGATCCAAGCATGGGATCTTTATATCTCAAAAGAAGTATGTTCTAGACTTGCTTGAGATGACTAAAATGCTCGAGTGCAGGCCAGCAGATACCCTAATTGAGGTCAATCACAAACTTGAAAGAGATGAAGGAGAAGTTGTTGATGACGTGTCTGGCTTCCAACGACCAGTGGGAAAGCTTATCTATCTCTCTCACACTCACTCATACATATCTTATGTTGTGGGGGTCCTTAGTCAATACATGCATTCTCCTAGATCATATCACCTGGATGTTGCGTACAAAGTTCTGAGGTATCTAAAATCCACTCCTGGCTATGGAATTTTGTTCTCACTACCCAATAAGGCATTGACCGTAGAGGTTTATACGGATGCGGACTGAGCAGGATCAGTTGATGACCGGAGGTCAACATCAGGGTAATGTTACCTTATTGGGGGTAATTTTGCAACCTGGAGAAGCAAGAAACAACATGTTGTCAGATCCAGCACAGAGGAGGAATTCCGTGCTATGACACAAGGGCTATTTGAAGGGTTGTGTATCCAGACGATCATGAAGGAGCTTGGCGTGAAGTGTGACGGTCCAATCAGGATCTATTGCGATAACAAAGTTGCGATCTGCATTGCCCACAATCCGGTGCAACACGATCATGTCAAGCACGTGGAGATCGACAGACACTTCATCAAGGAAAATATTGTTAGGGGGATTGTGAGTACCCCGTTCGTCTCATCAAACCACCAGCTTGCAGATGTGCTTGCCAAAGGCCTGAGTCAGAACCGTTTGACAAAATACTGAACAAGTTAGGCATGGCAGACATTACACGCCCAACTTGAGGGGGGTGTTGGAATATGTTAGAATAATGAGTTTTATGTTGTTACTATATTTTCTTCATGTACACCCATTTTTATATGGGAGCCTCTAATGTAATGATGTAGCGATTAATTCTTTTCCCTCAACAGCAACTACACATGGATGTTGTTAGGGCATCGACTGCACCTCCTACACAGCTACCTGAACCGGTGTCGGTCCTCCTCTCGCTATTCTTTCATTTCCCATCAAATCCTCTGCTTCAAACACTGCAAAAAAACTAGAACCTCCATCCTGGTCATAGGTTCCACCAAGAATCTTAGGGAAAACACCACATTCATCTATCCTTGTCTCCTTCCTTTATTGCATCCTGTTCTGTGATCCGATCATACACACGGGCCGTCACACCAAACTCACGAGAAAAATACCTTTAATTTTGCAGGCTTATTTTAACTTCTCTTTTTCTTTATTGGTAATATTATGTATAAATATGGACAATATTGCGTTGAACTATCAAAATCGCTATTTTGATGCTATAGAATCAAGCGTATGAGTGTATCCTATTTCCAGCTTGGTTTTGTAAGTTTTAACCAGTTTTTATTACGGAAATTCTCAATTGTAGATATCTAACATGTTCAATGCTTACACATGATATGAATCCCCCCTTTTACCTGTCAAAAAGTGTATGTAGTATAGTTTGCAAATCTTGTGTAAAGCAAAGTAGTCATTAGATTATTTTAGTGACGATTTAAATTGCAAATCTTGTGTAGTATAGTCTGCAAATCTTGTGTAAAGGAAAGTAGTCATTAGATAATTTTAGTGAAGATTTAAATTGCAGTTACCAACAATATGAACTCTGAGTAAAGCCGACTTGTCGGACGGCCTTACTAAACTTGTCAAACCATGCCCGAGGGGATTGTTGGAGACTATAGATGGACTTCTTAAGATGACAAACTCGGGACTCCCCCGTGGTCTCAAACCCGGTAGGTTGCTGCATGTAAACCGTTTCCTGGAGGTTGCCATTGAGAAATTCATTTTTGATGTTCAGTTGGTCTAAGGTCCATTGGCGATGCACAGCCACGGAGAGGAGAACAAGAACGGTGTTAAGCTTGGCCACTAGAGAGAATGTTTCCTCATAATCTATACCTTGCTGTTGGGTGAAGCCACAAGCCACCAGGCGGGCCTTCAGACAGTCAATCGTCTCATCAGGGGCATGTTTGATAACAAAGACCCATTTACATCCAACAGATGTCTGACCGGTAGGTAGAGGTACCAAGTTTCAGTTCTGGTTAGCTCAGAGAGCTGTCATTTCTTCTTCCATGGCCGTCCGCCAGCCAGGATGTTGGAGTGCCTCCTGCACAGAGTTAGGTACAGAAATCGAGTATAATGAAGTGGCCAAAGCATGAAGTTGTGGAGATAGGCGATGTAAGGATACATAATTCGTCATAGGTTGAGCTGTAGATTTTGGTGCTGGATCAGCAGAACACGGAGCATCAGAGGTCGAAGCCGACTGCAGTGGGACACTGGAGGAAGGATGACAACAATTGTATACATGTATAACAGGAGGCTTGGCAACAGGGGGAGCCTGGGCCGAAATTCTTGGTGGTGGAGTGGTAACAGGAATGACAGGGCGTAGGATGGTTGGTGGTAGAGGTGTGGGATCTAATGCGGAGAAGAAAGGAAGATCCTCCCGAAAGATAATATCAGCAAAGACTGTCACCTTGCGGGTAGCCGGAGAGTAGCATACGTAGACTTTTTGTGTCCGTGAGTCGCCAACAAAGATGCGTTTGGCTGTCCGGGGATCCAATTTGTCCAAGGATGGACCAAGGGTGTGAACGTAGCAAGTGCACCCAAAGATGCGGGGTCTGAGAGAAAATGTCAGAGTAGACGGGAACATGAGGCTGAATGGAGTGGCATTATGGAGTATGGGGAAGGAAGACGGTTAATCAGATAGCAAGCCGTCGAAAGAGCAAAGTTCCAATAAGCTTTGGGAACGTGCATTTGAGGCATGATGGAGCGGGCCACATCGAGAAGATGTCGATTCTTACGCTCAGCGACTCCGTTTTGTTGGGGGGTATAGGCACATGAAGTTTGGTGAATAACCCCAAAGTCAGCAAAGAGTCGCAAATTCGTGGCTAGTGTATTCACGAGCATTATCAGTGCGGAGAGTTTTGAAGTTCGTGGAGAATTGTGTGCGGGTCTCAAGGAGGAAAGCCCGAAAGACACGGGGAAGCTCGGAGCGATCACGAAGTAAGTATAGCTACGTCATTCGCGAATAATCATCAATAAAAATTAGAAAATAATGATAACCAGAAATGCTAGTGACTTTGTACGGACCCCAAATATCAGAGTGTACTAAAATAAAAGGAGCAGTGCTCCGATTACAATGAGATGAAAAGGATGAACGAGGCTGCTTGCCCAACACACATGATTCACACTGAAAAGAAGGTAAAGATACATTTGGTAGACCCTTCTGGAGGACTGGTAATGGGGCATGTCCAAGACGCCGATGTCAATCGACTGAGGAGACAGAAGAGAGGATAACTGGAGAGTCATCAAGGAGGTAGAGCCCGTTCTGCAGTCGCCCCTTACCAATGATAGTCCGCGTCTTGTGATCCTGTATCAGAAAATAAGAAGGAAAGCGGGTAGAAGTCGTGGTGAGTAGTGAGAGGGAGACCGCGCGGATAGAGAGGGAGACCGCGCGGGCAGAGGGAAACAAGGAAGTGAAGGCCCCACCTGTTAGACAGGTTATAAAGGGAGGAGAAGGAGAAGAAGTGGTGGAAGCCACGAGGGAGAGAAAGAGAGAGCAGAGGAAGCTTTTAATATGGCCTTAACCGCGCGGGAAGCCGCGGTTATTGAGACTCTAACCAGGAAGCGGTTAGAAAAGGGGGCAGGCCGCACGACACTGCGGCTAAGCAGGAGAACAAGCCGCCCGGTAAGCCGGAAGAGCGGGCGGTTAAAAAAAAATCAGGCCGGACCGTCAACCTCTGATACCATGTAGAGAAATACTCAACCTTGTATATACTATCTCAATAATCAAATACAATATATGAATACACATTTATAGGAGGGAGAAAGAGAGAAGAGAGTCCTATACAAGATATGCGACTAAAGAGGAGAAAAGAAGAAATACAAATAAATGAGCCACTTTACATGGGCTTTTCCAACAAGAACCATAGAGCATCGCGGGTCTAGTTGCAGTACGGTAAAACTTGCCCTTAAGTTTTAGTGGTACTTTACGATCACATAAGATCCCTGACGCGCCTCTCCACTTCAACCAACCCGCTTGGATTTTGTCACATCTTTATAAATTTTAGTTCCTATTATTCTTAAAATTTAAAGTACATTTCAGAGCTTATTATTACAAAAGAAAAATTCAAATCCAAATTATAAATTGTCATCTTAACACAATTGTGAACGAGAATTATATTCACAAACCACAGTTCTTGAACTCTGCTTTCATGACTGCCACCGCCTTGCTAAACTAACCCTATATTAACTTTTCATTTTTTTTTAACCTTCTCACTTAATTTTGAGCACTTTTAGCAGAGGTGATGTTGACGTTATTACAGGTTATCCGAAAAAAATCCATACATATCCACACAGGTGTCATAGGCTATAAGCATCAGAGGTCCATCATTCAAATAATGAAGTATATAACTTTGATTTACTAAGAAAGAGAAACCACTTACTAAAACTTTAATGTTTATTTTTAGGGGCATTTACCGGGACCTCCCCTCTAAGTTTGAAAAATTACAGATTGCACCCCTCTTATTATTGATATTACAAAAATCACCCCTAAATGTTATAAAAACATAACATTTACCTCTCCTGAAGTTGACATTTCCATAACATCCATGCACCCCCCCGCCCCCCCAGAGTGCATTTTCAGGAGGGATATTTTGTGCATGGATGTTATGTAACTTTGGGGGAGATAAATGTTATGTTTTGTAACACTCAGGGGGAAGTTTTTGTAATTTCAATAATAAGAGGGGGTGCAATCTGTAATTATGCTAATTTCCAGGGGAAGTTTTGGTAATTATTCCTTATTTTTTATGCAAAACTAGAATGCTAAATTATGGAATGCTTACGTTAGAGGAAAAATGAGAGGGGCATTGATTAACGATAGGATATTAAAAGATATTTGGATACTTTGGATACTCTCAAAGAAGTTTAAAAAATAGGGAAATTAGACCAGTAGATTGGGTTAACTCTAAATGATGAGGTAAGAGCAATGGGTGAACAAACCTAAGTTTGCTCAAGATGATTTCATAATTTAATACCTCATGATTCCTAAAGCCATCCCAATTTTCTTTTATTATAATGATTTTTGTTTATTTCTAAAATGATACATTTTGCAGACTGATGGATCAGCCATTTGGATGCCTGCAGCTGGCAGGGATATCTCCTCATTTCAGGGAGGTTCTTTCTATAATGTGCCCTCGCCGGGACAGCCTGTCGCGTTCACACCGACCCATGTTGGGCATGGAGCCGCCGCTTTTGCAGGTATTTACCACCCCACCCTGTCTCTGGCTTCTGGTTCCATCCATCCATTGCTCCAGCAATCCCAACCAGCCGGCGGTGCCGCCGAAATCAGCGGCCCTCCTGCCGCCGTCTATCCACACCGCATCGCGCATCATCGCAAATTAATTGGGTCGATAATTAATGAAAAAAGGAATAGCCTCAGTTACCTATTCAGAATTCGCAGTCAGTTGCGTCCGAAGGTGTCGATTTTTTCTTGGTTCGGCCTGTGAGAGAGGAGCAGATAATCTGGTACTGCGAAGATTGTGGGTCGTGTATATACAGGGCATAAAAATGTTCAGAACCCTCCGCCTTATAACAGCTCAGGATTTTTTACATTGTTTCTGCTGATAATTTATAGTCTTCGCCTTTTTAGTGTCGTCCGAACATTGAGTTTTGAATATTTATAATGCTGAACTGTGCGAGGAGCGGTCTCAGTTGGTGACGTCATTCATCCTGAGATCTCCTCTGTAAAGTAATTTTTGATAGCGTGCGGTTGTATTGACTGCTTGTTTTGGTATAGTAGAGAAAGCATCAGCGAGAGTCGATTGAAATTGTTTCCCCTTATTTTTTCTTGTAAGAGCGGACTTTGATAAAAGCTGTTTACGATGAAGTGATTGTGAAAATCACCATGAATTTCATAATGTTTATACTATAAATATCAATTTTTGCCTTGTATTATTAAACTATGATTCTGTTTGAGCGGTGGCAGCTGTGAACCCAATCATGAAGAACACAGCCAACATTTGTTTCAAATGTCCTTTTAAGCCAAAGTTGTTTGATTAAGCTTTTGCAGTCTAGAATGCTTATACACCCTAGAAAGTGGTATTAAGTCCAATGGGAAGTTTCTTATTTTTCACAATTTTACACTGCTACCAGAAGTCCCAATCATAAAGAACACAGCCAGCATTTGTTTCAAAATGGCCTTTTAAGCCAGAGTTGTTTGATTAAGCTTTTGCGGTCTAGAATGCGCGTAGACCCTAGAAAGTGGTATTAAGTCCAATGGAAAGTCTCTTATTTTTCACAATTTTACACTGCTACCAGAAGTCCCAATCATGAAGAACACAGCCAGTGTTTGTTTCAAAATGGCCTTTTAAGCCAAAGTTGTTTGATTAGTTAAGCTTTTGTGGTCTAGAATGCATATAAACCTAGAAAGTGGTATTAAGTCCAATGGAAAGTTTCTTATTTTTCACAATTTTACACTGCTACCAGAAGTCTCAAACATGATGAACACAGCCAGCATTTGTTTCAAAATGGCCTTTTAAGCCAAAGTTGTTTGATTAAGCTTTTGCGGTCTAGAATGCATATAGACGCTAAAAAGTGGTATTAAGTCCAATGGGAAGTTTCTTATTTTTCACAATTTTACACTGCTACCAGAAGTCCCAAACATGATGAACACAGCCAGCATTTGTTTCAAAATGGCCTTTTAAGCCAAAGTTGTTTGATTAAGCTTTTGCGGTCTAGAATGCATATAGACCCTAAAAAGTGGTATTAAGTCCAATGGGAAGTTTCTTATTTTTCACAATTTTACACTCCTACCAGAAGTCCCAAACACAACTGGGTTATTTAATAATAATGCTGAATTCTTTAAATCAATTCTTGTATTAGATTATCTTTCATAGTCTTATGCACACACCTAGGCTTTGTTTGGGGCAGTTTTTTTTATTCAGAAGTTTTCTTGGAAATGCAAAAGCTAGTTTTTTGTGTTTGAATGAGAAGTTTTTCAAAAAAGCTTCAAGATGGGTGTTTTGGAGGGTTTTTTCAACCATTTGCTCTGTTTTTTAGCTTTTTCTGTTTTTTTAACTTCATGTAGCTACATATTAATTTACATTGTTGGATTAATATTTTTATTGTTTTTTAACATTTTTATAATTTATTTTTTAATTATGTAAATTGTAAAAAAAACAGAGGTATTGATAAAATGTGACACAGAATCCGGTTCGTTGAACTGGCGAGACATGTTAGGGATCTTATGTGTGATCGTAAAGTGCCATTAAAACTAAATGGCAAGTTTTACCGTACTGCAATTAGACCAACGATGCTCTATGGTTCTGAGTGTTTGGCAGTGAATTATGTACATGAGCAAAAAAATGAAAGTTGCGGAGTTGAGAATGCTTAGGTCACACGAGACTGGATAAAATTAGGAATGAATGTATCAAGGATAAGACAAGAGTAGCACCAATTGCATGACGACAAAGGATCCTTATAGCCGACCCCACTAAAGTGGGATAAAGGCTTGAGTGTTGTTTTTGTTATTTTTATTGTGTTTTTGCTTGAGCGCTGGTTTTCAAGCGGGTGCGCATTTTTTCCCAAACGCACGTGTTCACGCAGGCGCGTTGTTTCACCCAGGAATTTGTTTTAGGCCCGCACTCATATTTTGTCTACACATGTTTTTTGCCAGGTGTGTGCTCTCGGATGATTGTGGTTTTTGGTCAGTTGTGTGCTTTTTGCAGACCGTGCTTCTTTTGTCGAGAGTGCATTTTTGGCGGGTGAACAACCTTATTTGCGTGTGCATTTTCACTCATTTTAAAAAAACAATGTTTCTATGTAGCAATGCTTATGTTATAAAATCAAACAGTTCTTCAACAACTAGTCCATCAATTTCTATGTAGCAATGCTTATGTTATAAAATCAAACAGTTCTTCAACAACTAGTCCATCAAACCGTTTAAATCAAAAAGCTCTATTCAACTAGCTTTATTTGATCAGCATTCAAACTATTTGTAGTTTTTTCATCAACTCTTTTTTGACAGCTCTATTCTCATAGCTATATTCACACAACGACTTTCTCACTAGTATTTGCGGCCCCAAACAGACCCCTAGGGTTATCATTCAATTGTTCATCGGTTGGGCAGTAACATCATCGTCAGTTAGTGTTTAGAGATCATTAGTGCCGTTGAGCAACGTTAGCAGCACTTCATTGAAATATTCGAGTAGTTATGAAATATCGTCGAACAACAGAGAATATTAGATCGTCGAACAATTGAGAATATTAGACGATCGAGCAACCGAGAATAGCATATCCAAGCAGCTCTATGCTAGAGCCATGTTTGTCGATTGAGATTCGTTGAGCAAAATTACTTTGATCATTAGCTTCACATGTTTTTTATATCACATCTTCTCATTTCCCTGCACAACATTAAACTTTCTAGCATGGCTCTTAAATGTGAGCAAGAAACAAATATAAACAAATATTAATAACAAATTTACATGCAACTAGAAACATCCATGTTATTCAGTTAAACATAAACTTTTCAGCAAACTTTCTATTTTAATAATAACAAATATAAACTTGGAGAGATCAAATAATGCAGTAAAAAAATAAACAATTTTCAAATGAGAAAAAAGGACATAAACTAGTAATATAAACAATATTGAGCATATGCTCTTAAATGTGAGCTCCAAAAATAATAAAATTTTGACATGCAAACAATACTCATTTATCTTGAAAGAAAAACTAAAATATGACACCTAAATGTTAGGGCATGTTTGGGAGGACTTTTTAGCTACTTTCCGTTTTCTGGAAAATGGTATCGTACTTCATAATGTTTGGAATGTCTACTAGTGGGAAAGCTACAGCTCACAACTCATTTTTCTCCTCTTTTTTGAAAAGTCACAGGCCACCTACATTTCATCTTTTTGAAAATCATTTTATCATCCTGATCCACAGTTGATGCTATGAAAATGTTTTCCTCGTCTGGATCCAGTTTGACAACATAGCAGAAACCCTACCGTTTCTCCATACGATCAAGTTCTCCTGACGATCCATTATTCGCCCGGACGCGCATTTTCCACCTAATCGTGCATTTTTGTCTTGGGAGCGCATTTTTGGCCCGGGCACGCACTTTTCCACCCTGTCGCGCATTTTTTCGTTCAGGCGTATTTTTTGCTCGGACGCTCATTTTTGCTCGAGGGCGCATTTTTTGTCAGGGTGCGAATTTTTCGCCCGGGCGCGCATTTTTCGCCTTGGCCCCCATTTTTCTCCGGGACAATCATTTTTTCGCCCTGGCGCCCATTTTTCGTCCAGGCGCTCATTTTTCGCTGGGCGTCCTTTTTTATCCCGGGCGCGCATTTTTCTCTCGGACACGCATTTTTTCGCCCAGGAGAGCATTTTTCGCACAGGCGTGCATTTTTCCGCCTAGGCGTGCTTTTTCGGTCGCGTGCATTGTTTGTTCGGGCGTGCATTTTTCGCCAATGCCTGCATTTTCTGCCCGGGCGGAAATTTACCTTCCAGTCGTGCATTTTTTCCGCCTGGGCTCTCATTTTTTGCTCGGACGCATATTTTTTTCAAAGAGCGAATTTTCCGCCCGGACGCGCGTTTTCGCATCTTTTCCGCCAAGAGAGCATTTTCCGCCCGGGCTCGCATTTTTTGCCCGGGCGCGCATTTTCCGCCGCCCGAACGCGCATTTTTCGCCCGATCTCACATTTTTCGTAACAACACAGGTAAAGAAAATAATAATAATAATAATAATAATAATAATAGAATTTAGATTTCTTATTCCTTTTAACCACCCCCCCCCCCATAGTTTCCCCAAGTTCAGGGTTACTTTCCGCATCCCGCTCCTGCTCCTGATCCACCGACTCTTGCAAGTCGCATATTGCTGCAGTGCACGCAAGCTCGCTCCCGATCGTTGCTCCCTTTTCACCGGTGATTTCTCCTCCTTCCCAAGCCGGCAACCCCCCCTGCTCCTCCCTAAGCCGCCAGTAGCGGATCTCCTCCTCCCCGGGCCGGCGACACCTTCTTTTTCCTTCAAGGGCTGGTAGGTGCCTCTTCATCCTCAGTCCGGTAGCAGCCTTTCTTCCCTCCAAGAAGTCAGCTGCTCAAGTCCTCAGGGCATCAACCCCTCCATCCCTCTTCCTCTCTGTTCTGGACGAGGGATTTCAAGGGGGACTCCTAGGGTTTGCTCGAAACCTCCTCTCCTTGTATCTTTTGAGTTTGAAAGTGATCTCCTTGTATTAGAAACTCCTCTCTTCCCCTCTATTCAGATTTTATTAAATTTGTTTGATAAATTCAATGCTCCAATCAACGTATTTATGTTGATCCAAGCAGTTGCCCTCTTATAAATCATCTAATCATCTTGTAATTTTGACTCTCGATGTCGTCCATATGTTCAGTTGGTGGGATCTCTCCAAGGTCCTCTCCGATTTAGAGTTTCCGTCACCTAAGCATTGCCAAACCCCCGTTTTCCACGTGATAGCCTCCTCTCCCCTCATTTGTGAGGAGGTAAATTTCTAACACGCCCTTAGTATAGTAATGCGATGAAAAATGTTGAAGCCAATAACCTGAATTCACCTAAAGTTCGGACCTGAAGTGGCAGCTCACGCATACTCTTCTCAAACCACCCCCTCGACGTGAGTCACAGAACCAGAAACAGATCGAGAGCCTCAGCTTGGAGGTCCCACCTCTTACCCAGAAGAATTAGAAGTTCTTCCCCTCCCTAGCCAGTGTTGAGCTAGGTGCCTTGGAGGAAGAAGATCGAAAGGGTTCCACAACCTTTTCAAGGCACATTATCGGTCTATTTATAGGCCTCTGAGTTTGACCTGCCGATAACAAAACTAAACAGACCTGAAATTACCAGAATACCCTGGGCTGGGTCTACCAACAGCCAAACTCCGCTGTTCTGAAGGGTTATATGCAGACCACAAAGGGAAAAAGTGGAAAATTACATGGGGTAAAAGAGTAAAATCCCTTCTTGGGGGTAAGAAGGTAAAAACACCTTTTTCTCATATGGCGAGTGAGAAAATAGCCGACGGGTGAGACGAGCCTATCTGCTCGTCTCGCGAGTCCCCCGCCTTGCGAGAGGCATCTCGCCACAAATGGCCAGCGCGCGACGCGAGAGCCGTCTTGCCGCTCTGTTGTTCCCGTCTCGCCCACCATATTCTGTCTCTTTTTAAGATACCGGCGAGTTGACCCTATGGTCCCACTCGCCCCTGCTGTCCTCTCGGCCCTCTCGCGGATAACTCAGCACTCCCCCTCGAGTTGCCTCCTGCGAGCCCGAGGTTGTACACAATCCCCTCTTTTTTCGAGGTTGCCTCAAGCTCGGAAAGAAAGTCCAACCGAGGCTCGGGGCGTTGAAATTCATTTGAGAGAATCTTTGGCGGGTGCCCTCCTCTGGGGTCTATAAATATGCGACACTTATCCCCCTCTTGGAGATTGTCCTCTTCCTCATTTCCTCGTCTCTTCTACAATTGACATATCTCATAGCCAGAGTTTCCGCGAGCGTCTTGCGAAGGTCCGCAAGCAAAACAAGGCCAATATGGCTGCCCTGGGCCCCGCTCTGGTTCGCACCCCGCTTCTTTACCCTCGTCGTCTCGCCTGAAGAAGGCAAAAACAGACGGCCCTCCCTGCTCGGCCGATGCGACTACTCCCGCATCCTTGGGAGTCAATGAACCTCCCCCCGCATCCTCTGGAGAGAGACAGGTGATTCTCGACTCCTTCCTATACCTCTTTCCCCTTTTTTTGTCTCGCTTATTGACTTCATGCTTCTTCAGGGAAATCTCGTCTATTCCCCCCTGCCTGCGAATCCCCCTGACGTCACCGACAAACATTATCACGACTCTGACTCACCTCAGCGATCCACCCCCCCCCCCCCCCTACTGCGAAGAATGACGACCTCTCGCGGCTTGTGGGGAGTTCTCGCATCCCGAGTAAATGAACTAATCTTGCCTTTTTGCTTCATATAGATTTCCAATCCCTCACCAGGTGCATTCGAGACCACCGGGCTAAACCTTCTATCTGTACAGCTTGCGGCCTCCAAGCCTTCTTGCGAGACCATCCTTCATTCTGATCTTCGACTTTTTTGTGTAGGTATCCAGATCGACTCGGCAGCGGAGGACTTCTCTGGGTCGCCCGCCCTCTCGCCTCTTCCTCACCCAGATCAGATTGAAGACTATCTAGGCAATCCTATGGATCCGCTGGAGATGAAGCGCAGGACGACCGGAATGCTTCGAAAGTATACAAACATTATCCGCGAGATGGAATGGGACAAACAAGCCACCGACCAGCGCATTGACTGGCTGGAAATTGAGTGCGCTCACCTCTCCTCCGAGATCGATGCCAGGATTGAAATAGATGAGACCGACCCCCAGGCCATCATAAGAGAGGTCGACCAGCAGCTTCGCCTCGCGCGCCGTGGTCTTGATGTCATTCGCGCCTTTCATCTCTCTAGTCGGCCCCCATGCTTGGGGTCTCGCGGTGGTCGTTGGAGGTGGCACAAGAACTGAAGACCCTCCATCCCATCTCGCTTGTTTAATCGTCTCACTCATTTAATTATGCTTTGTAATTCTGCAGCTTCTACTAATTAGTTGTCTCGCCTATTTAATTATAACTTGTTCTTTAAGCCTCGCGGACATGATGCCCGTCGCGTGCAGGGCAAAACAATTAATAATGTTATTCTGCTGACTTCTTTCATGATGGGCTCTTATTATAGCTATGTCAATTGATGTGTCTTTTCTCTTTTATTTTGACTTATTGGAAAAATCCCCGCAGGGCGCCGCACTTCGAGGTCAGGAGAGAGAGAAAAAAAACGAACCGTCGGGCTATCCCTTTAACTTCCCCCTTCATATTTTCCTGCCCATTTTTCCACTCTCACCATCCGCTATAAATACCTCCCCCCCCATAGACCAAGATGTTTTACTCCTGTGCTGTCTTCTCGCCTACTTTCTCTCGTGGCTTACTCTCGTCACCCCTTTTCCACCTCCTCTAGCTCTTGTTGTCTCGCCTGCCATGGAAAATAAAAAGATTGAAGAGGGCGAGGGCCTCAGCCATTGTGGCCGAAGATTCGCCGACCATGACTTTCCCCCTGGCAAGATCTCAGAGGAGGACAACAGCCGCTTCACCCGTGAATTCCTGGCAGAGGGGTTTGAGTCTCGGCGACCGAAGGTCAGCGAGTCGATCAACACTTTCTATCCCGCCAAACTCTCCTTCCCCATCTCGCACTTCGAGTCGGGGCTGAGGCTCCCCTTCTGGCCCGAGTTAAAACAGGTTCTAAAATACTTTGGAGACGTCCCCGCGCAACTAAACCCGAACGCCATCTCAGTTTTAGTTGCATTCGCCTGCTACATGTGTCGCGAGCGCATCGAATTCTGCCTCAATGCCTTTCGCAAGTTATTCATCGACCACGCCAACCACGACGGCGTCTCGTACTTCACAGGACTGGGGGTGAAGGTGTGCGAGACCCCCAACAAAATCATCACTGGCTCACCCGCTTCGTTTTCATCCGCAGGAATCTTGGAGGCGTTTCACTCGCCCCAGTGTCGTCTGCCGAGATATACTACGCGACTCCCAAGGTCGGAGGCGCGGATAAAGAACTCTGTGAGTTCTTCGCGGGGAAGAACTTCGAGGTCAACTTCTTAAGGCGAGACCTCGACACGCTCCTTCCCGTCTTTCTCGGTGAAGGTACACTCGCGCTCCCTTAGACTTATGTTTACCATCCCCTTGTTTTGCTCTAACCATTTACTCGTTCAGGAGAGATGAATATTCCAGTCCATCCCCCCTACATGAGCAACGCCGGGCCGTCCAAAGGTCTCGCACTCGCCAGCATGGCGGCAGAGGCGGCGAAGGAATCTTTGGCCCCCGCTCCCAAGAAAAGATCTGGAGATGATGTCGCTCCTTCTCGGCACAGCCCCAAGAAGAAGATTAAGAAAGTCGTGACGTTCCCGAAAGGGAAAAGGAGATTGCCCGAAAAGAAAGGAAAGAGATGTCGGGGTCCCTGAGCCCCATCTCTGTAGCAGATTCGCAGTCGCCTCGCCCACAAGCCGTCTCGCCATCTCATGAGACAGCGCTATTCAACTGGACCACCAACACTTCGGCTCAATCCGCCGAGCTTCCATCTCGCGAAGCCGGCTACTCCATCCGTTGATGAGTCTCGTTTATATAGGGTTTTGCGGACTCATCTGGGCCGGTTTTCTTGACTTTGCACTTCACTTTTCGGTTGTTTTCATTGATATTTCGTTCCTACTGCGTTTCAAGTTTAGTGCACTTTTATAGCCCGTGGTGCGCAATTGCGCATTCGTTTGATGGGGGTATGCACTTGGTGCTCCCCAGGGCTCATTCCAGTAATTTTTATTGCATTTTGTTGATTGCTGGAAGGTCCTCCTTTGTGAGTTTTTATTTTGTGCAGGTGGTGCGTTTTCCCACAAGACAGGAATTCTGTCGCAAGGAAAACGCACGGACGTGCGTTTCTTTCACGCACGGTTTGCATGAAATCGTGCGTTGTAGTCGGCTGGAAGAACGTCGAGCTGAGCTCGACGAATTTCCTCTCGCACGGTTGACGTACAATTTCTTTGAAACCGTGCGCGAAGGAAACGCACGGATTTCCTGTAGCTTCCTAGTTTATTCCGTTCTATGGCTAATCGTGTGTGTTGTTCACGCACGGGCGGATGCGCCCGTGCGCGAGTAAAACGCATGGTTTTCTTGTATGTTTCTATTTTCCAGCACTTTGTCGCTACCCGTGCGATGTCGTTCACGCACGGGCGGAACCGCCCGTGCGCGAAGGAAACGCACGGGTCAACGCTTCTTCTTCCTCAGGCATTTTTTTGGATATTAATACCGCACGGTTCACGCACGGTCGTGCGGCAGACCGTGTGTGACCATTTTTTCTGACTTTTACTATTTAAACCAAAGATTTCTTCTGGACCTGGATATCTCTGTTTTCCCCCGCCATTTCCGCCCCTTTGAGCGGGAACTCATCCCTCTGGCCGTTATTTTATCTCTCCTCCTTGGAGGGTTGATCCGGACACCCATTCTCATCCAAAGAGCTTACTAAAGCTTTGTCTCCGACCGCCATCGCCATTGCTGACCTCCAAGCTACTGTTTGAGTTCTTAGTTGCAGAACTTGTGAAGCAGTTCGCTCTGATCCAAATCAGCGACCACAACACGAAGAAGACGGGTGTGAAGAAGGAAGTGACAGTCCTTCGGGATCCCGGATACCTTCCAAAGACCGAGCTAGGACGAGGCTCGACAACCCTCGCTTCCGGCCGTGAATCTTGGAGAGCCTTCGAGTGCTTGGTTGTGTTTCACCCCCTCTTTTCTTGGATTTACTTGAACTTGTGCTAGTATACTTAAGGTTTAATAACCATGTTTTGCTCAAGGTCTTGTCATGGTTTTGTGTGGTGATTTCTTGATCATGATGTGTGTTGATGAGCTTCATATTTATTAGAGAAAGTTGTGTTTGAGCCGTTCTAGCGACTGCTAGAAGCGTGCGATGCGAAGAGGTGTTTACGACCCTCGATAGTTTGTTCGTCTCCATTATTACTCTTTGGAGTAATTCACCCTGGCGACGCGGTGACGGCGACCCGCACTAGATTATTGCTACTTAGTGTAGGAAACCCAAAATCAAACCCCTCGTTTTTACTTAGCACTTTCATTCATTTCTCTGAAAGCGGAATCCATGCTCACTACTTGCACTCCACGTGAGATCGATACTTGGGGAAGCTACTTTTCCCTTTTATTACTTGGCCGTTGTAAAAGTAGCAAACACGCAGCTAACAAGCAGTTAACAAACATGCAGAAATTTGAATAATTGAAAGTTTTATTATCCAAAAAGATATCATTTGCAAAGGTATGACCTCCCTTTTATAGAATGGAGGAGAAAGGAGAGAGTACAAACAAACAATGTTGAACTAAAAAATTACAGGGTTGAGCGGCTAGAAATTAAAGAGACCGCACAGGCCGCGCGGTTAGACAAATGGGCTAACCGCTCGGTAACTCCAGCAGGAAGAGAACACGCCGCAATAGGAGACCGCTAGACTGCCCGGTCTCCAAGCTTCTGAGAGAGACCGCCAGACCGCTCGGACTACAAATAGCAACAGTCTGAACACGAACCTGCTGGAAAGGAACCGCTAGACCGCGCGGTCAACAACCCGCCAGACTAGACCGCCAGGCCGCCCGGTCTAATACTTCAACACTCCCCCTCAAGCTGGAGCATAGATATCAATCATGCCCAGCTTGTCACAAATGTGGAAGAAGGAAGTAGAAACCGATTTTGTGAAGATATCCGTCAATTCTTTGTCGGAGGTGACAAACGGAGTACAAATCTGTTTCTTCAAAACCTCTTCCCGAATGAAATGGCAGTCGACTTCTATATGTTTTGTTCTCTTATGGAAGACCAGATTTTTGGATATGTATATAGTCGCCTTGTTGTCACAGAACATTGGAAGAGGATAGTCGTAGACCTCTCCTAGGTCAAGCATGAGAGCCTGCAAGCACTTTAACTCACACGTGGTTGATGCCATACTCCGGTATTCGGCTTCTGCACTGGATCTAGAGACAACAGATTATTTCTTGCTCTTCCAACTCACAAGATTTCCTCCAACAAAAGTACAAAAACCTGATGTAGATTTACGATCGCCTTTATCATCCGCATAGCTTGAATCTGAGTAGGCTTCAACCCTCAGATGACCATTCCTCTGAAAGATTAGCCCTTTGCCCGGTGCTGCTTTGACATACTCTAAAATCTTCAAGCAGACTGAAGATGACACTCCCTGGGAGCTTGCATAAACTGACTAACCTTGCCTATAGAATAGGAGATGTCGGGTCTGGTCACCATGAGATAGATGAGTTTGCCCACCAAACGTCTGTACCTCATGACATCAGATAGAAGAGGCGAGTCATCTGTCCATGTTTTGTCTTCTCCAATAGCCATGGGAAACCGGGCCGGTTTGGCACCTGTCAATCCTGCCTCTTGTAGAAGATCAAGAGCATACTTCCGTTGGGAGAGAACCAACGAGTCAAGCTTCCGAGAGATTTCTATCCCCAAAAAGTATTTCGAGGAGCACATATCCTTCGTGACCAGGTGTTGATGGAGGTGTTTATTCGTCAAGTCCACCCCAGCTTAGTCATCGCCAGTAAGAAGAATATCATCCACATACACTGCCAAAACCACCAGTCCCAAGGCGGTTTTGCGAATAAATAAGGAGGGATCGGCCGAACTCCTTGCAAAGTCGATGGTAGCCACAATGCCACTGAACTTGTCGAACCACGCCCGAGGGCTCTGCTTTAGGCCATAAATGGCCTTCTTCAAATGGCATACTCTTGTCTCCCCCTGAGCAACATACCCAGGAGGTTGCTCCATGTAGACGTCCTCTTGAAGATCCCCATAGAGAAAGGCATTCTTGACATCAAGCTGGGAAATAGCCCAATCCCTGTTGACAGCCATAGAGAGAAGAACCCGGATGGTGTTGAGGTGAGCAACCGGGGAGTAAGTATCAAAGTAATCAACTCCATAAGTCTGAGTGAAGCCTTTGGCCACCAGCCAGGACTTGTAGCAATCCACAGTGCCGTCGAGGCGAAATTTCACAACAAACACCCAGCGACAGCCAACCACATCAGTACCCACTGGTGGAGGAACAAGGGTCCAGGTACCCCTTTCAGTAAGAGTAGCCACCTCTTCATCCATGGCAGATTTCCAATGAGGAATAGCAAGAGCCTCATGGTAGGTGCAGGGAGTGGCAGTAGCTGAGATAGCCAAGGAAAAACACCTGCGAGAAGGAGAAAGCTGATCACAGGACACAGCTGCCGCAAGAGGATGTTGAGTACACGCCCGCACCCCTTTGCGAAGAGCAATGGGAAGATCCAGGTCGACGCGAGCCTTAGTGACCCGAGCGTCTGTGGCGGAGAAGGCTGGCCCGGGACTAGAGAGACGGCTGCGGAGAAGAGGGAGAAGGTGGAGGGGGTAGGACGGACAGAGGAGGAGACGGAGGAGGAGATAAGGTAAGAGGGGAGCGTCGATAGGCATGGAAGAAATGGAGAGAGAGGGTGGAGAAGCAGAGACATGAGGAGGAAGAGGGGATTGAAGAGAGAAGTAGGATGCATTCTCGAAGAAGGTCACGTCTGCGGACACAAATTGTTTCCGCAGAACGGGGTCAAAACAACAATAGCCTTTTTGAGTGGTAGAGTACCCCAAAAAGACACACTTGGTGGAATGGGGGGAAAGCTTGTCGCGGGTAGCGGACGGAGCGTGTACAAAAGCCGTACACCCAAAGACACGGAGAGGGAGAGGAAATGGTTCCTTGCTGGGGTATAGAATGGAGAAGGGGGTCTAGCCATGGAGAACCGTGGAGGGAAGGCGATTGATGAGATAGCAGGCGAGGAGTACAGTGTAGCCCCAGTAGGAGCGGGGCACTTGCATCTGCGTCAGGAGAGTGCGAGCGACATCAAGGAGGTGATGGTTTTTACACTCCGCCACCCCATTTTGCTGGGAGGTGTAAACACAGGTGGTCTGATGAACAAGACCATGTTGCAGAAAGAAGGAGGAAAACTCATGACTAAGATATTCCTTAGCATTATCAGAGCGAAAGACTTTAATAGAAATGCCAAATTGAGTTTTAATCATATAATAAAAAGATTGCCAGACAGAAAAGAGTTCAGAGCGATCTTTTAATAGATACACACAGGTACATCTAGAAAAATCATCAATAAAAGTTACAAAGTAGTAACTACCCCGACCAATGGTGAGGGTAGGAGCAGGACCCCAAACATTAGAATGAATGAGATCAAACGGGCGAGAGGAGCCACGGCCTTGCTTCGGCGGGAAGGAGGAGAGATGATGTTTGCCAAGCTTACACGTAACACAGTTGAGCGGAGGACTGATCGGAGGTAAGTGGGGCAGAAGCTGTCGAAGAATCCGAGGAGGAGGATGTCCAAGACGAAGATGTCATTGAAGCAGATCTGTAGAGGAGGAGGAGGAGGAGTAAGCGGACCGAGCGGAAACGTTATCGAGGAAGTAGAGGACGCCGCTCTCAGTCCCTGTAGCAATCGTCCGCTGGGTCCTCGGGTCCTGGAAAGAACAAGCAGTGGGAGTGAATAAGACGGAGCATTGAAGTTGCCTGCATAAAGTAGTAACAGATAATAAATTGCACGGGAACTTCGGTACATAGAGAGTGTACTCCAAGCGAAGCGACGGGGTGACTTGAATCATGCCCGTCCCATGAACCGGGGAGGGTGAACCATCCGCCACACGAACTGGGGGCAATCGGTCATGCGTTTCAAGGAGAGAGAAGCAATGAGGGTTGCCGGTCTTGTGATTTGTAGCACCAGAGTCAATCAGCCATTTACCTTGGGTGACGACATGGGCACTACCTGAAGTTATGGCCACAGAGGCAGACGGTCGAGAGGAGGTAGGGGTTGAGTAAGATGCATCACCGGAAGGGCGAAGATGAGGATGTTTCTACCAGCAACGGTCAACAGAATGGTCGGTACGACCACAGTGAGAGCAGAGGAACCTGGACGAACCGCGCCCCGCCTGAGTGGCTGCGACCACTAGCCCCCCCCCCCCCCCCCCCCCCCCCCCTCGACAGAGGATGCTGGAGCAGCGAAGTAACAGCGGCAATGCGAGCCGCGGTGGCATCCAAAGCGGGAGACTCTGCCTCACCCAAGATCTGCTGGCGGATCATATCAAAGGATTCTAGAAGGCGGAGAAGATAACAAACAACCAGGAGTTCCTGGAAGTGTTTGTGTTGTTCGGCCAAGTCCGCGGAGAAGGGGCGATTCTGGAGGATCTCTATGCCAAGAGCCTGAACCTGCTGATAAGCCGCAGCAGGAGACATGGAAGGGCAGGCGAAGAGGTCCGCATAGAGAGTATAAATGCGGGACGTCTGGCCCCCCTTCGAATAGAGAGCAGCCAGGTGAAGCCAAGAAGCCTTGACCGTCTCATCATGGCGAATGACGGGAAGGTACTCAACAGAAAGGTTGTTGGCCAGCCATGTGCAGACAAGCGCATCACTCGCATCCCAGTCATCAAAGTGAGCAGAGTTAAGAGGAGGAGGGTCATCGGTGAGGTGATGACGCTTGCGCTGAGAGCGTAGAAGAAAGGTGAAAGAAACGCTCCAATCCGGATAGTTGGAGCCAACAAGTTTAGAAAGCATGTCATGGTTTCCATAGGGAGTAGGAGGAGGAGGAGCCGCAGGGATGGTGGAGGTAGAGATAACGGGGTGGAGAGACCGGAATTGTCCATAGAGAAGGCAGGAAACCGCGTGAATAGAAGAGAAGCCGCGGGGAGAGAAACAAGAGATAAAGCCGCACGACCTAAGGAGGAGGTCGCGATACGAGAAGGAGACCGAGCGAACAAGGATGAAACCACAGAGGGCTAAAGAGAAGAAGCTGCAATGGCACGGTGGCAGAACACCAGCGGCCAGGAAGCAGACCAAGGCACAGGGAAATAGGTCGCGCAAACTGAAAGAGGCCGAGCGAACAGATAGAAGAGGAAGCAAAGGACCCGTGAGAACAGGTCGAGAAAAGACCGAAGGAAGTCGCGCGAATAGGGCAGCGACAAGGCAAAGAAGCCGCTTGGACAAGCCTCGCGGACAGAAGAGCCAAATATGGAATCAGGTCGAATCGATCATTGGCTTTGATACCATGTAAAAGTAGCAAACACGCAGCTAACAAGCAGCTAACAAACAGGCGGAAATTTGAATAATTGAACGTTTTATTATCCAAAAAGATATCATTTACAAAGGTATGACCTCTCTTTTATAGAATGGAGGAGAAAGGAGAGAGTACAAACAAATAATGTGAGACTAAAAAATTACAGTGCTGAGCGGCGAGAATCGAAAAAGTTTGGGAGTGTTTTGGTGTTTTTAGTGTTTTCTTTTTGTGAGTGTTGTATGACAGATCTAATCCCTGGTGGAAGGGGCGAAGATTTGGGTGTTAATTCTGAGACTGCACGAGCAAGGAGAGCTCGCTTGCGTGCTGCTGCAGCTGAGGGAAGGATGGATGACTTGGGCCATTTGGGAAATGGCCAAGGGGAACGAATCGTTAAGAACCAGGATGTGGCCCAGCCTCGCATTAGGACAATGCGGGATTTCACTACCCCTACAGTGGGGATTGTTTATCCAGGATTCGGGCCAACCATAGCCAATAATCATTTTGAGATCAAGCCTGCGATGTTGAATATGATTAGGAACAATACACAGTACTCGGATCTGCCGAGCGAGGATCCTCAGTTACATTTGGCTGAGTTTTCTGAGATATGCGGTACTTTCCGTTATGCGGGCGTTGTGGATGAAGTTGTGAAACTAAAGTTGTTCCCTTTTTCACTAAGGGATAGGGCCAAGACGTGGTTGCATACGATCGCGTCTGGCACCGCTGCCACCTGGGAAGCTTTATCTTCCATGTTTTTGGCTAAGTTTCATACTATTGATAAAATTATTAATGCTCGCAGGGAAATTGCCACGTTCAGACAGCTGGATCAAGAAACTCTTTCTGAGGCATGGGAGAGATTTTTTGACCTGCAGCGCTGTTGTCCACAACACGGCTGTGAGCCTTGGAATTTGGTGGAGATATTTTATTTCGCCATTGAGCCAAATTTTAGGGCAATGATCGATGCGGCGGCGGGTGGCACGATCATGAATGTATCTCCTGAGGAAGCATTAAGACTCCTTAAAGACACGGCCTCCCACAGCATGTACTGGACAGCAGGCAGGAATGCTCCTAGATGGGCGAGAAATTTGTTTGATGTAAATGTGGTGGGGTTGCACGCCAAATCGAGTCATCCTGACTTGGATGGGAAGATGATGTTGACCTGATCGACCCCACCGCCTTCCCCTATGATGAGCATATCGTGCCAGAATTGTGGTAACTCTGGTCACCATGCTTGTGAGTGCCCCGCGGATGAGTTGTTTGCTGACCAGGCAGGTATGGCTTGTGAAGAAAATGTTAATTTTATAAATAATCAAAATTGTGATGTGCTTTACAATAATACTTATAACCCTAATGCGAGAAACCATCCTAATTTCTTGTGGAACCAAAACGCGCCCGGTCAAAGATGGCAGGGGGCAGCATCAATTCGATGCTCCGGCTTTTGGTAGACAGCCGCGACCGTCTCAGCTGGGTTATAATCAGAATTTGTAAGGGACGCGCAAGAGCGCGTTAGAGGAGATGATGGAAAAGTTTTTTGAAATGGCCCAGTCAAATATGGCTACTCAGATTGCTTTCATGAGGAATTTGGAAACGCAATTGGGACAATTGGCCCACGTATTTTCTGAGCGCACCTGCGGCACTCTTCCTAGCGACACGGAGAAGAATCCCCGTGAGCAGGGGAAGAGTGTTGAGGATGTGGGGGAATGTAATGTCTGTGAAACGACTGTTAAATGTGAGATTAATGCCATAGAAATTCTAGCGCTATGTGATTCCAGTTCATCTTGCAACATTCTTGCTTTACAAGATTTTGAAAAGATGAATTTGAATGCCGAATCCGATGGAAGGAAATCCTTAATGCTAGCTGATGGATCTCTGGTTGAGACCAATGGAGAGGTGAAGGGTGTAGAAGTGGTTTTGAATGGGGCGGCTGTCTTCACAGACTTTCAGGTGCTTGGACCCAGGGGTAACACGTCAAAACCCATCCTTGGGGTCCCCTTCCTTAAAGCCGGTGAGGCGACGTTGCATTTTGATGCTAGTGGCATCACTGTTGCGCACAACGTTAATGCACCTTTACCACCTTCGCCTCCTCAATTAATTTTTGTTGACCTCGTAAAACCAGTGAACTTAACTATCGTGTCATCTAATGATGTTTCTAGTGGTGTTCAGGCAGATTTTCAATCAACGGGACAAGAACAGGTTGAGGAAGTTTTTGAAACGCCAATGACAACTAAAGGGAAAGAAGTGACACAGGTCCTTGATGTGATGCATGATGCTGCTGCAAAGATAGATGTGATGTGCACGTTAGATGTGGGCGTGCAAAATTTCGATTTAAAAACTACAATTTGTTTAGCCAAAGTATGTAAAACTATGAAACAGGTAACATGGGCTGATCTTTCAGCCTCAGCGGGTGAAGAAAGGATGCCCTCGGTTTTGGATGTTAATCTAGATGTTGAAGAGCCGGGTGTGACCTTACCGCCCTGGCGCTCCTCTTCTGTGGAATTAAAATGAATGGAGTTGCTTTTGCGCAAAGCGCAGAGTTTTGCCCGCAGGTGCGGGATGGAGGAGGGTAGGGGCAGGGGAGACTTGACTTCCTTGGGCCCTAAAGCTCTCCCCTCTTCCTCATCTCGCGTGTCTGCGGGGGATCTATCATAAATCAATGTTTAGCTGAAAAGTGAGGGATCTCCGGGGCCATCTCCTTTTGTCTTGTTGTTGCTAGCGTTTTATCTGCTTAATGTTGTGTGTGACTTTGAATTGTCTTTCTCTACGTATTAAACTCTTGCTACCTGAATATTGTATAAAACTGTTAATACAGGTATTTGGTCCACCTTAAGGACGGTAAAGAAAAGGGCTTCTGGGAGACAACCCAACTTAGCTGCGTTTAATTTGTTTGTTTAGCTTTTTGAGTGTGCATGCTTATTATTTGCTTGGTTGGAGATGTGCTTCTTGCAAGTGATTTTGTCTGGGTCGTGGGCTTATTGATCAAGTTTAAAGCCATTATTCTGTTATGCTCATCTTCTGAGCATTGGGTAACTTCTCCCCTTATCTCATTTTGATTTTAACTTCAACATATTTTGTTGTGCTTCTTAGCTTAAGTCTGGGGGAGAGCTTTTCGATATTACCTTTGCACGTGCACTTCATTTGCATACTAGTAGTTATTTTTAATTTATTTGTTTAGTTCATTGCATTGTGCATCGTTGCACCCACATGAGCACGTACTTAACTTTTTGCGTACGGCGAGTCAAACTTGTTTCTTTCGTTAGATTTAGGAAAATTACTTTGTTAACATAGGATTGTGAGACGGGGTAAAATGTTGACCTTGCTGTGCTCCTAGTCGAGTGCTCCCGTCTCGTGTAAAAATTAGAGTAAAATTAATTTTTCTACATGCTTTTAGTTTATATTTTTCTAATTGCGTAAATTCTTTTTATTATACTCAAAAAATGTTGAATCCGGTGTGAATCCGACGGTAGCTTAGGGATGTGTGTAGACAGCCGTTAGATTTATATTACTCGAGTCGGCAGGATGGATAGTCTTTCTCGTTGGACTAAGAACTTGCCCCAAGCTACTCTCGAAGCATTGGTGCATGGTTAGTTAATAGTGCACGATAAAGAAAAGGGCTTCTGGGAGACAACCCAATTTAGCTACGTTTAATTTGTTTGTTTAGCTTTTTGAGTGTGCATGCATATTATTTGCTTGGTTGGAGATGTGCTTTTTGCAGGTGATTTTGTGTAGGCTGTGGGCTTATTGATTAAGTTTAAAGCCAATCTTCTGGTATGCTCATCTTCTGAGCATTGGGTAACTTCTCCTCTTATCTCATTTTGATTTTAACTTCAACATATTTTGCTGTGCTTCTTAGCTTAAGTCTGGGGGAGAGCTTGTCGATGTTACCTTTGCATGTGCACTTCATTTGCATACCAGTAGCTGTTTTTAATTTATTTGTTTAGTTCATGGCATTGTGCATCGTTGCAACCACATGAGCGTGTACTTAACTTTTTGCGTACGGCGAGTCAAACTTGTTTCTTTCGTTAGATTTAGGAAAATTACCTTGCTAACATAGGATTGTGAGACGAGATAAAATGTTAACCTTGATGTGCTCCTACTCGAGTGCTCCCGCCTCGTGTAGAAATCAGAGTAGAATTAATATTTTTGCATGCTTTTAGTTTATATTTTTCTAATTGTGTAAATTCTTTTTATTATACTCAAAAATTGCTGAATCCGGTGTGAATCCGACTGTAGCTTAGGGATGTGTGTATACAGCCGTTAGATTCGTATTGCTCGAGTCGGGAGGATGGATAGTCTTTCTCGTTGGCTAAGAACTTACCCCAAGCTACTCTCGAAGCATTGGTGCATGGTTAGTTAAGCGTGAGCATGATGTAGGTCATCATTTTGTCCAGGTTGAGCTTTGTACCCGTTCCTAACATCTTATCCTCGCTAGCCTCGTTGTGCCTACCCCTCCTTTGATTCAGCTCCACTTTTATTTCATCAAAGCCTAGTATCCGACCCTAGTCGCACACCCAAGTCTAGATTTATTGTTTTCTAATTTCAGGATGGGGGTGTTGATGTGGTGTTGTTCTTTATGAAATTTGTGGTTGTGCTCCCATGAATTTATTTGCTGGAATTGTGTAAAAGAAAAAGAAGAATTAAGAAGAAATTGTATAAAAAGAAAATTTGAAAAAGAAAGAAAAAGAGAAAGGAAAAGTATAACTGAAAATCTGATTTGAGTTGATATATTTTTTGGAGTAGGCGGTACGCACACCCGTATTTTAAAAATTAAGTCTGGGGGTGTGGTGTACCCGCGTGTTTTGTGGGTAGCGGATAGACTCTTTTGTGCTAGCTCAGTTGAGTTTTGTGCGTAGCCTTCATTTTTATCCTTGATTACCTCACCTTAACCCAAGACCCATTACTACCCGAAGTCCTACGGACTCACGCTTAAAGCAAACTAGTGTCGTGGAGAGAGTGCGAACGGGCAAGCATATGGTCACCGATGTGGATTCTTTTGGAGGTTGTCCTGAATCCCGATCTTTGACAATACTCGCCTTAGAGGTTAGCCTATTTTCTCCCTACGCGTGACCGGAGGATTCACCGCGATTCTGTTTTTGAGTAGTCATAGAATTTTTGTTACGCGGGCTGAAAAGTATAAATTATTTTGTATGCTTAGAAATTTTCTCTACTATATTTTTACGTCCGCGAGCGTGTGACTTCGCATGGTACCCCGGATCATAATTACTGTGTTAGTTAGTTCTTTTTCTAGTCTGCAAGGATCTTCTTTGCTCGGGACGCGCAAATAGGTAAGTCTGGGGGTGTGATGAGTCCCGTTTATATAGGGTTTTGCGGACTCATCTGAGCCGGTTTTCATGACTTTGCACTTCACTTTTCGGTTGTTTTCATTGATATTTTGTTCCTACTGAGTTTCAAGTTTAGTGCACTTTTATAGCCCGTGGGTGCGCAATTGAGCATTCGTTTGCTGGGGGTAAGCACTTGGTGCTCCCCAGGGCTCGTTCCAGTAGTTTTTATTGCATTTTGTTGATTGCTGGAGGGTCCTCCTTTGTGAGTTTTTATTTTGTGCAGGTGGTGCGTTTTCCCACAAGGCAGGAATTCTATCGCAAGGAAAACGCACGGTCGTGCGTTTCTTTCACGTATGGTTTGCGTGAAATCGTGTGTTGTAGTCGGCTGGAAGATCATCGAGCTGAGCTCGACGAATTTCCTCTCGCACGGTTGACGCACGGTTTCTTTGAAACCGTGCGCGAAGGAAACGCACGGATTTCCTGTAGCTTCCCAGTTTATTTTGTTCTGCGGCTAATCGTGTGTGTTGTTCACGCACGGGCGGCTGCGCCCGTGCACGAGTAAAACAAACGGTTTTCCTGTATGTTTCTATTTTCCAGCACTTTGTCGCTACCCGTGCGATGTCGTTCACGCACGGGCGGAACAGCCCGTGCGCGATGGAAACGCACGGGTCAATGCTTCTTCTTCCTCAGGCATTTTTCTGGATATTAATATCGCACGGTTCATGCACGGTCGTGCGCCAGACCGTGTGTGACCATTTTTCGGACTTTTACTATTTAAGCCGATGATTTCTTCTGGACCTGGATATCTCCGTTTTCCCCTGCCATTTCTGCTCCTTTGAGCGGGAACTTGTCCCTCTGGCCATCATTTTCCCTCTCCTCCTTGGAGGGTTGATCCGACCACCCATTCTCCTCCAAAGAGCTTGCTAAAGCTTTGTCTCCGACCGCCATCGCCATTGCCGACCTCCAAGCTACTGTTTGAGTTCTTAGTTGCAGAACTTGTGAAGCATTCGCTCTGATCTGAATCAGCGACCACAACACGAAGAAGACGAGTGTGAAGAAGGAAGTGACAGCCCTTCGGGATCCCGGATACCTTCCAAAGACCGAGCTCGGACGAGGCTCGACAACCCTCGCTTTCGGCCGTGAATCTTGGAGAGCCTTCGAGTGCTTGGTTGTGTTTCACCCCCTCTTTTCTTGGATTTGCTTTAACCTAAACTTGTGCTAGTATACTTGAGGTTTAATAACCAGATTTTGCTCAAGGTCTTGCTATGGTTTTGTGTGGTGATTTCTTGATCATGATGTGTGTTGATGAGCTTCATATTTGTTAGAGAAAGTTGTGTTTGAGTCGTTCTAGCGACTGCTAGAAGCGCGTGATGCGAAGAGGTGTTTACGACCCTCGATAGTTTGTTCGTCTCCGCTATTACTCTTTGGAGTAATTCACCCTGGCGACGCGGTGACGGTGACCCGCACTAGATTATTGCTGCTTAGTGTAGGAAACCCAAAATCAAACCCCTCTTTTTTACTTAGCACTTTCATTCATTTCTCTAAAAGTGGAATCCATGCTCCCTACTTGCACTCCACGTGAGATCGATACTTGGGGAAGCTACTCCTCCCTTTTATTACTTGGCCATCAACGGTAATCTTATCGCCAGCGCATCAGCCGTCCAGCCCCCTCCTTTCATCAAAACTACAACATGGGGCCCGTGGTAAATGATGTTGTCAGCGACCCAGTCCTCCTTTGGGAAAAGGACACGAACCGGGTGTCGGTATCCACACTCCTTCCCTTATGGAATGAGCAGGACCCCCACCCCCCACCCCCCCCCCCCCCTCACCCTCTATGGTGGACCATCATTTCGACAAGAGACGTCGCGAGACCTGGTCCTGAAGACCGCTCAAGCTCAACTTCGCGCCCTGGAGCTCTCGCACCAAGTCTTGCGCCGCTTCGTTTTCAATAACAAGAAATGAAAGGATGCCGCGGCGGGCCTAGCAGCAGAGCGAGAGAAGTCAGATGGACTCGAGAAGAGGTTATCGGTTGCTGACAATCTTCTCGCCAAAAGCCAGGGCGGCGTAGTAAGCCTTTTAATCTTATCTTTGGCTAGTTTCACTCTTGCGTATGCTTTTGTTGACTGATGGGCTTCTCGCAGGATGCCGAGACGGCGGACCGGATGTGCTCGCGCATAGCTTCCCTGGAGGAGGAGAATAAAAGCTTGAAGGCCTAGAATGCCTGTCTCTTGGGCAGTGTTCTACCTCCCTCTCACCCGGAACCACTCTAGAGCTCCTCCACCTCCTCATTATTCTTTTGACGAGGTCTACGAGATCTGTCTGGATGCCAACATAAAGACAACCGAGCTCGTTTTGAAGATGATGAAGGAGCTGGGGGTTGTTAGAGAAGATATCGAGACGGTCACCGCCCGCGACCTGATGCCACAACTCTATGGCGAGACGGATGAGGGTTCAGCTTCCAGTGAAGAGGAATGAAGGGGCGCCAGTGAGACCAGAGACTTCTCCCCCCCCCCTTTGTTTCTTTCATCTACTTGTACTTTTATTTTTTGAAGTACCGAAATGCTTCTTCATGGGAGAGTCTTCCCCCTTTTTTTTAATGAACACGGAAACTTCTATTACATCTCCTCGCTCTATGTTCCTTTCACTTTATTTCATTTTGCTCTATTTACTTTGGACGACCCTCTACCATGTCTCTACTCGTGAGGTAGAGCTCCTAACAATCTCGCTTGAGAATTGGCCCAGGGCACGAGTTATTAGGCTTCTCCTCGCCCCTCTCATGCGCGATACCATTTGGCATTTTTCCCTCGTCTCGCCTCGAGACGAATCCAGCGTGAGTAGTCCCCGGAGATCAACCCACTTTTTATGCGAAGTCACTCATTTTTAATTTCTATGCGAGACCTATCAGCGGGAGCCTACTCGTTATAAGCAAGACCTTCCTTGTTGAGTGTCGGTTGGGGATGACCATCCTCATTTGCAATGCACCAGTCTCTTCTTCCCATAGGGGTTTTCATCTTCTACAAACTTTCTTCGTTCTCTAGTAAGTATAGACATCTTTATTTAAGGGATCTTACTGTTTATCCTGACACCGAGTGAGCCTACAGCCCCTGCCAGCTTGATGAGAGCCTGGTTAGAGAGTCTTCTTGAGGTATCCTCTCCAAAGATCTCCAACCACCGAGTGAGCCTACAGCCCTACCAGCTAGGTGAGAGCCTGGTCAGCGGGTTTGCTTGGGGTCTCCTCTCCAAACAACATACAACCACCGAGTGAGCTTACAGTCCTGTCAGTAAGGTGAGAGCCTGGTCAGCGGGTCTCCTCGAGGTCTCCTCTCCAAACAACCTCCAACCACCGAATGAGCCTACAGTCCTGCCAGCTAGGTGAGAGCCTTGCTAGCAGGTCTGCTCGGGGTCTCCCCTCCAAACAACCTCCAACCACCGAGTGAGCCAACAGTCCTGCCATCTAGGTGAGAGCCTGGTCAGCGGGTCTGCTCGGGGTCTCCTCTCCAAACAACCTCCAACCACCGAGTGAGCTTATAGTCCTGTCAGCTAGGTGATAGTCTGGTCAGCGGGTTTGCTCAGGGTATCCTCTCTAAACAACCTCCAACCACCGAGTGAGCCTACAGTCTTACCAGCTAGGTGAGAGCCTGGTCAGCGGGTCTGCTCGGGGTCTCCTCTCTAAACAACCACCAACCACCGAGTGAGCCCATAGTCCTGCCAGCTAGGTGAGAGCCTGGTCAGCGGGTCTGCTTGGGGTCTCCTCTCTAAACAACCTCCAACCACCGGGTGAGCCTACAGTCCTGCCAGTTAGGTGAGAGCCTGGTCAGCGGGTCTGCTCGGGGTCTCCTCTCCAAACAACCTCCAACCACCGAGTGAGCCTATAGTCCTTCCAACTAGGTGAGAGCCTGGTCAGTAGGTCTGCTAAGGGTCTCCTCTCTAAACAACCTCCAACCACTGAGTGAGCCTACAGTCTTGCCAGCTAGGTGAGAGCCTGGTCAGCTGGTCTGCTCAGGTTCTCCTCTCCAAATAACCTTCAGCCACTGAATGAGCCTACAGTCCTGCTAGCTAGGTGAGAGCCTGGTCAGCGGGTCTGTTCGAGGTCTCCTCTCCAAAAAACCTCCAACCACCGAGTGAGCCTACAGTTCTCCCAGCTAGGTGAGAGCCTGGTCAACGGGTCTGCTCGGGGTCTCCTCTCCAAACAACCTCCAAACACTGAGTTAGCCTACAGTCCTATTGGGAGTTGATGAAACCAGTCCCTAGATTTATCCTTCAAGGTGATGGCGAAAAGACGACACTTGAACGCGCCCGTCATCGGCCTGATGGAGACCGTATATTTGAACCATTGCAGGTGGTGGAGAGGGTCGTCTTCTCCTACATAGTAGTTCATTTTAGGCTCCTTGAACCCTTCTAGGAATGGAGCTGAAAGGATCAACTCGCAGAACGGGACCCTCTCGCCACGGGTCTCCCACCCCCCCCCCCCCCCCCCCCCACTCGCGCAACGACATCTCCTGGCGATACGGCACTCATAGGGCTAGGGAATAACTCTCTACCCGCCAGGTCTCGCCCGCCTCCTTCTATCAGCACTTCCTTTCTGGGTCGCCTCTCAGGGGCGTCCTCTCCAACTCTTGCCGAGATGAGCTCATCGTGTTGTGCGAGAGTGGGCGCCTGAGGTAAAGGAGTCGAGCAGTCGCCCTGCCGTGAGATCCACTGTAATGTGGCCATGATGTTTTTGATGGACACCATAAATTCCTCCCTTCCTACGAATCCTCTCGGGTTCTTAGCCCCGTCCTCGTCTCCTTCACCATGACTTCCTGTCATGATGTAGTTCAAGATTGTTCTATGTAGGCTGCGGTCCACGCTCACCGCACCAAAAATGTTGAAGCCATTAAACTGAATTCACTTAGAGTTCAGACTTGAAGTTGCAGCTCACACCTACTCTTCTCAAACCACCCCCTTGATGTAAGTCTCAAAACCAGAAACATACTGAGGGCCTCAGCTTGGAGGTCTCACCTCTTACCCAGAAGAATTAGAAGTTCTTCCCCTCCCTAGCCAGTGCTGAGCTAGGTGCCTTGGAGGAAGAAGATCGAAAGGGTTCCACAACCTTTTCAAGACACCTTATTGGTCTATTTATAGGCCTCTGAGTTTGAACTGCCGATAACAAAACTGAACAGACCTGAAATTACCAGAATACCTTGGGCTGGGTCTGTCAATAGTCAAACTTCATTGTTCTGAAGGGTTATATGCAGACCACAAAGGGCAAAAGTGGAAAATTACTGGGGGTAAAAGAGTAAAATCCCCTCTTGGGGGTAAGAAGGTAAAAACACCTTTGTCTTATATGGCGAGTAAAAAAATAGACGGTGGGTGAGACGAGCCTATCTGCTCGTCTCGCGAGTCCCCTGCCTTGTGAGAGGCGTCTGGCCACAAAGGGCCAACTTGCGACACGAGAGCCGTCTCGCCGCTCTGCTTTTCCTGTCTCGCCCACCATATTCTGCCTCTTTTTAAGATACTGGCGAGTTGACCCTATGGTCCCACTCGCCCCTGCTGTCCTCTCGGCCCTCTCGCGGATAACTCAGCACTCCCCCTTGAGTTGCCTCCTGCGAGCCCGAGGTTGTACAAAAAATGCCTCTGTTGGCGTAGAATTCTTGTTACGTCATACATCATGCATGATTGCCTTTAAATAGATTCAAATTTTGATTTCTATTTTTGCTTGCGGTTGCTTAGTCCTCGCCTTCTATTTCAGCTTTATTTAAGGCAAGTAGAGAAATTTTTCTCTCTTGCAAACATTGAATTTTAATTTCATACACTCTTTGATGTTATGAATTCTACTCTTAAATATCTGAATTATTAAATTAGCATCATGTCCTTATATATTAGGAATCACAAAATCTTGAGTCCTTAAATTTATTAATGTCATAATCAATCATTGAAAGATATTGTTGATTTGATGTGATGCTTTGAATCGAGTTTTTGATTAATTTGTAACGGAAACCAATTAATGGTCATAACAAGCACAAATCTTTTGATAAGCCTTGCAATTTAACTAATTTTAGAATCATGTGTATCAAATTAAAACATGTGCACCTTTCACTGATTACAACTTATGACATTTCGTGTTTGAATCTAGGCTATACTTCAAAGTAGAGAAATAATTAAAATTATTTCTATTAGACTCTCTTATTTGTTTGCCCTGCCAGCTTAGCCTCATATATAAGATTGATACATAGATGTTTTGATTTTTCCTTCTTATACTTTATTTTTCCATGTTTACATACTACTTCATTATTTTGAGGCTTTTTCTTTCTTGTTTGAAATTTATCTTAGCGTCCGTGGCTGCGCCACCTACTACCTAAGGCCAAGCTGCTTCAAGATCTTGGTTCCTGAAAGTTTATTTTGTTGTTGTTTCATCAAGTTCTATATATTTTGTTTTTTTACTATCGGATTTATTTATCATGTACTAGTTATATTATCAGTCATTTTCATTTATATCATGGATAACTGCTAGGCTTTTATTGATGTATCGGAATATTATATCATCGGTATGTTCGCTTATTTAGTTTATTGCATTTATATTTTTACTAGTATTGTGTGTGACATGAGATTTTATTAAACTGCATGTGCATCTAGTTTTTCACTATCTAACCCTAAAGATTCCACAAATACTAACAAACTATATTTTCTCAAGTTAATTATTTTAAATCTAATATTACAATTTTAGCTCCCTCCTAATAGACATGGAATTTCTTTCACCCATGCTTATGGCATCACGACCTGCCTATAGTGCACTCTAATAATTGTTATTATACGGGTCGTGATACTTGGTATCAAAGCCAGTTATGGATATACACCGATTGTTAATATTAAATGGATATGGGAAGTTTAATATTTTTCAAGTGTGATGGTATTAGTATCATAATATTCATGACATGTTAAGCGATATAAGCACTTTACTTGGCATGTGTATTCGCTCATAGACATTCTTAGGAATACATTTTAGGCACAAATGCATTGCATGCATAGCATAAATCCTTGCACAAGTGTTAAGCTAAGAACAGCAGATGACAATTATACACACATGGATTTTATAAATCATTTTCTATCGGACGCGATTTTATTTTTGCATTTGCACTTGCATGGTCAATATCTAGAGTTGTCCAGTGAAAATATTATAATTATTACATGATTTACTTATTTGACAGCATTAGAATGCTAGAACCTCTTATCTCAATCTTTTTTGTTCAACTTAATTGTTCCTCTTATATATTTCTCTTGTGTCTCCTTCTAGATGACTCATATGCGATCGCAACGCAGGCAGACTACCTCTTCTATCGGAGGAGCTTTTGGAGATGCCACTGCCCAGCTACTGAGGCATATTTTGGATTGTCTCACTCGCTTGAAAGAGGATCGCCAAACTCCTAATCCAGCCATTGGCCCTAGTAGCGCAGGGACAGCTGGAGTAGTTATCACCACTACCCCTCCTGGAGCCACCCCTCCTGCACCTGATTTTGGAATTGGCTTGCCTACTGTCACCCTAGTGGCCCCGCTTGTATCAAGTCTATCTGCTCATCCTATAGTGATGGATGGTACCCCTAGAGTTCAAGAGGCTAAAGTTGTCATCCTACAATAGAGATCAAGACTATTTTGTCATTTCAGAGTAGCTTTCTCAGATTGAGAAGCATTTCGAATATGTTGGAGTTCTGGAAGCTCAAAAGATTCTCCTTGTGGCCTACCAGCTGACTGTGGATGCTTACACCCGGTGGATTCAGTGTTGCAGTCTTCCCAATTCTACTATCTTTAGCATGAGGCAATTCAAGGATGCTCTTATGGAGAAGTTCCTCTCTTTTGTGGAGCGGAACAAGTTAGCTAGGTGGTTCTTCTCCCTTCAGTAGCTCGGCAAGACAGTGACTGAGTATGAGAAGGAGTTCTCTCGCCTTTCGCTCCTTGCCGCGGAGTTTGTGTCTGATGAAGCCATGGAGATCAGTCATTTCGTGAAGGGACTCGTGTTGGGTTTTATTAGGTGGCACAACACTTTTATACACAGCGGAAATAAAGAACAAGAAAACACAAAAGAAGTTTAGATCTAGCAATGGACATGTATCAAAAAGAAAATGTTGTAAATAAAATTTACCTCTGCGGGATTGAGTCAATACTCAACCTAGATGCTCCAGGAGATCAGCCGATCACTTTGCACTACAGTTCTAGTGCAGAATACTGTTCGCACCTCTATAGAAGTCCACGCGAATGGGAGAACTCGTAGGGTCTTGTTGTACAAGGTCTAGGTTGGGAGAGAAATCTCTGCGTCTTCACGGACTACTAGGTCCATTGCAGAAGAGGCGGCAACACTCGCCGGAAATAGCCTAAGCAACGGCGACGGGATCGGCGAAAGCGGAACTACTTCAGTCGGCCTTTAGGTTTCGAGATATCACACAGTGTGGCTCATGTGATTTTCAGTATTATTGTTTTGTGTCTTATCAATATACAGAAACCCTAAAATTCCTCTATTTATACTCAAAGGAATCAACAGAACACCTTGTCGCTATTCACAGACCCAAGACTTAGAATCAAGTGTTTTCGACCAGACAACCCATATCTCGACGAATCGTCGAGTATCAATGACATATTCGACGAATCGTTGAGTATACAAAATATACTCGACGAATCGTCGAGTATCCATAAGATATTTGACAAATGACGTTGAGTGAACTCAACGTCTCAACGCTCTCAGCTCCAAACCCGTCAAATCAACACTTAACTCGAAGAAGGCGTTGAGTGGACTCAACGCACTCAACGCCAAAATGCCATATTTGTCGAGTTAACCTTTAACTCGACGAATGAGTTGAGTGAACTCAACGCACTCAACGTCTGAGACTCAGACTTGTCGAATCAACTCCTTGACTTAACGAATCATTGAGTATACTCAACACACTCGACGCTTAAGTGTCATACTCGTCGAATCAACACTTTGACTCGACGAATCGTTGAGTAAACTCAACACACTCAATGTCATCATTCGACGAGTTAACACTTAACTTGACGAAAGAGTTGAGTGGTCTCAACGCACTTGACGCTTCCAAAGCCTGGCCGAGCTAAGTCTTTTCAACTCATCATATGAGCATAGTCAAACTAAGCCAATCTCCCAATTTCTCCAAATGTTCTTATGTGCAACCCTGATAGGCTCATACTGCGTTGGCAGTGAGGCTACATACTTGATCACTTCTAGATCACAATGATAATACCAACAATCGCCCACTTGATCTTGAAAAAATCAAATAAAAGCTTCACAAACAATGAACGGCATCTAGCAATGCATCATTGCTCCCCAAGCAATAAGAGTTTAGAACTCTAAAGCCATCGTGACCAATGTATCAGTGTTGTCATGTCCCTTGATCCCTTACATCGGGATAGAACTAAAGGTGTAGACTGTGTCACCCCCATAATTGTTCAATCTCAGTTTCCTGATCTTGATTGGACTTCCAAAAATTGGTGAGCTCAGTATCATATAATGACTCAATCAAGCATAGTCATGCATTTTTCAGTCACATTCCATCAAGAGGCCCGTGGATGCAACTCCTGTCATATAGGAGGACAAATCTCATCTCTGCTCACACGCAAACACCCAAATGATTCGTAACGTACCCAATAACCACCTTTATCATCCAACTTTCTCAAAACTGGACTTTTGATAGCATCAAAGCACGCTCTTCCTCACTCGATGAATGTTATGACTTCAGGTCAAAGGACCACAAACATCATTGTCACTTGGCCATACTTGTGACATGTTCATATAACAATCCACAAAGTATTCTCATGGTGGGTCTATCCAGTACAACTTGTTCACTAACAAGTACCCATGTGATGACTTGATATCATAATATCATGATCTATGAGAATTGGTGATCAGTTAACGTGCATGCTAGTCTTAATGTGTCATCATCGCCCTTAGCTTCTAAGATGACACTCGACCAAGGACCATTTAAGAGTTAAGCTTCTAAAACATAGGCTCTCACATTTAAGTCACAACTTGACTCCTATAAAGCAAACATTCTAAGGGCATTTATTATGTTAAATTACTCTATCACAATAGAAATAAATTTACAAAATAAAAGAACTTGTCAAAATATATAAATGAAATGTATACAGTACTCTATTCATTAAATGAATTATTACAGTCAATAAACATACAATTCATAAGACTCACTAGGGTTGATCATTAAGGTATCGTATACTCATAAATCTAACATGATCATCATACTTTCTCTGTGTTAGAGGCTTTGTCAGTGGATCCGCGATATTTTCTTCAGTCAGCACTCTGTTAATGCTCGCATCTCCTCGATCAACAATCTCTCGAATAAGATAGAACTGTCAAAGTATGTGATTGGAGCGCTGATGTTATCTAGGTTTTAAAGCAAGTGCAATTGCACCAGTGTTGTCACAATAGAGATCTACGGGACAAACAATGCTAGGAACTACATCTAACTCGCCAATGAATTTCCTAATCCATATAGGCTCCTTCGCTGCATTTGCTACAGCGATATACTCAGCCTCAGTTGTATAATTGGCAATTGTCTCCTGCTTGAAACTCTTCCAGCTAACATCACCTCCATTAAGGAAAAATATGAACCCTGACTAAGACTTTGGCCCCATTTGGGAGGACTTATTTTCACCGGTCAAGCGGTCACGACCGCATGAACCGGGACTTCATTAAGTCCCGATTCATGCGGTCGTGACCGCTTGACCGGTGAAAATAAGTCCTCCCAAACGGAGCCTTTGAGTCGTCCCTATCAGTTTGGAAGCTAGCATCTGTGTAACCCTTTACAATAAGCTCTTCCTCTCCACCATACACCAAGAATGTATCTTTAGTCATTTGCAAGTACTTTAGGATGTTCTTGACGGCTATCCAATGACTATCACTGGGATCAGACTGATACATGCTAGTCATGTTCAAGGCATAAGAGACATCGGGTCGAGTATATATCATTACATATATGATTGACCCAATTGCCAAAGCATGTGAAATCAATTTCATGCGGTCCTTATCTTCATAAGACTTAGGACTCTAGTCCTTAGAGAGACTCACATCATTAGACATGGGTAAGAATCCTTTCTTGGACTCAAGCATGTTGAACCGCTTCAACACTTTTTCAATGTATGTACTTTGGGTCAAACTCAGCACTTCTTCGATCTATCTCTATAGATCTTAATACCAAGTATATAAGTCGATTCGCCCAAGTCCTTCATAAAAAAGCAGTTCCCTAGGTTGTTCTTAACAACTTGTAGGGTCAGTTTGTCATTCACGATCAACAGTATGTCATTTACATATAATATTATGAAGATAACGATGCTCCCACTAATCTTCTTGTAAACATACGGTTCATCCTCGTTCTTTATAAAACCAAACTCTTTGATCTTTTCATCAAAACAAAGATTCCAACTTCGAGAGCCTATTTTAATCCATAAATGAATCTCTGCAGCTTGAATATTTTAGTGGCTTCACCTGGAGATACAAAACCTTCAAGTTGTGTCATATACACTTCCTCAAGGAGGTTTTCATTTAGAAAAGCCATTTTGACATCCACTCATAGCCTCTTAGTAGGTTGCAAGCTCATCACTATGATCCATAAGCAACACATTACCTATTTAAGACACAAGAAATTCATATCTCTAAGGCTCAAACCTTGGTCTACCAGATTGTTGGGTATATTGGAATATATGTACCTGATTTGAAGAAGCCTCACCCTACTCAATGATATACATCAAGATGTATTTGATGTGCTTTGAGTTTATTTGTGCAGGTTAAGTAACTGCAGGTTTGCAGGAAAAGTTTCTAAGTCCATGTGTCGATACCTAGAAGAAAAGTGTCGACACTTAAGAAGGCTTGTGTCGACACCTAGAGAAGCAGTGTCGACACTTTGAGTAATTGTGTCGACACCAGGAATGCAGAGTCGACACCAGAAGGAAAGTGTCGACACATACAGGCAGTGTCGACACACAATGAAGAATTGTCTACATAATCAGTGTCGACACTTAGAAGCAGTGTCGACACCCAGAGAAACGTTGTCGAGAGCAAAAGTGTCGACACTAGGAGGCTGTGTCGACACTCAGCAAAACTTCAACAAAGTTCAAGTACAAGTGTCGACACTAGGAGGCTGTGTCGACACTCAGCAAATTTCAACAAAGTCTAAGTACAAGTGTCGACACAAAGGGGATGTGTCGACACTCAGCAAAGTCTCAACACATGAAGAATGTGTCGACACAAAGGAGATGTGTCGACACTCAGCAAAAGTATCAACACAGAAGGCATGTGTCGACACAAAGAAGATGTGTCGACACTTAGCAAGTTTTCAACACAAGAAGATGTATCGACACAAAGGAGTTGTGTCGACACTTAGCAGAAATCAACTAAGTATTAAAAAAGAAGTACTTGTGTCGACACACATGATCAGTGTCGACACATTCTGAAGAAGCAGTGTCGAGAAGCAGCTACAACAACACAAGGAGTTGTGTCGGCACCATGAAGGCTAGTGTCGACACTTAGTCTACTTGTGTCGATACTTAGTCTATTTGTGTCGACACATAAAGACTATATGTCTCGACACTTTCAGACAGTGACAAAGATTTCAAGAAGTGACTGGATGACTTGACAGCTGCCATTTCAACCAGTCAACTGCTACTGTCAGAGCTGTCAGAAGATTGTTAGAAACCGGATCAGCCGGTCACCATGAAGAAAGCTTATATAAAGGCTTATTCCTTAAACAGAAGAGGACGATTATCATATGACATGAAGCAATCAAAGAAGTGAGAAACAACAAACAAGAAGAAGACCTTCAAGTGAAGATCTAAGAAGTTGGAGAGAGTGAGCTCCTTCTAAGAAGTGCAGTTGTTGAACCGGACTGCTAAGTTAGATTCAGATTGATATCAGAATCTCAAGACAGCAGTTGATTGAAGATCATCTGCATAGAGATACAACCCTACTGTGTTCTAATTCAAGAAGCTTTGAAGAAAGCCAAGGGAGGTTGATCTCTGCAAAGTTCTTTCAAGAACTCATCAAGAAGCCAGTCAACTCATCTTTCTCAATCAGAGTTGTGGTTATTAATATTTGTACTCTTTATTTTCTGTAGGATCCTAAGGGATCTAAGTTGTAAGCCTATATTTATAAAGGCTGAATGGTAGGGCTTTTGTGCCTGAATGTAGGAGATACATTTCTCTGAGTGTAGGCCTTGTTGAAGGCTGAGTGTAGGCCTTGTTGAAGGCTGAGTGTAGGCTTTGTTGAAGGCTGAGTGTAGGTCTTGGTGAAGACTGAGTGGTAGGGCTTTGTGCCTGAGTGGTAGGAGTGGGATCACTCTGAGGTGTAGGAACCTGTTTGGGTTCTGAGTTATAAGATCTGTAGATCTGAGAAGTAGTGGAGAAGTTAGGCCGAATCTAGTACACTACTAGATAGGCGAAGGGGGAATGTGGATGTACCCAAACCTTGGGGAACCACTATAAAAGTTGTGTGTACTCTGTGTGTGATTTATTCTGTGATTACTGTGTTATATGTGTTGAATTGCTGTAGAGAATTGCATAAACAGGTCTAATAATTCAGTGTTTCTGCCTTAAAAGTTAAAAAGATTAAGTGAACCTATTCACCCCCCCCCCCCCCCCTCTAGGTGTTTAGGCACTAGTTCTTTCAAGTGGTATCAGAGGGAGGTTCTGTAAAAATGACATAACAGTCTGAGTAAAGATCTTGTAGGCAGAATCAGCATATTCAAGAATCAAGAAAATGGGTTCAACTGAGAATCACAAAGAGCTAGGATCCGATGAAATTACCAATCTGCAGAAAGGAGATCTTTGGCATTGGAAAGAAAGGGTTAGACTTTTTATGGAAGCTTCTGACCCAAGAATATACATTACTGTTAAAGAAGGGTCATATGTGCCAATGAAAGTATCTGTTCTGGATACAAATCAGAGAACTCCCAAAGACTATCCAGAAATGACCAAGGATGAAATTATTCTGGCCACTATGGACAAGAGGGCCCAGAATATTATTGTAAGTGCAATTGATGATGCCACATTTCAGAATCTGATTCATTGTAAAACATCAAAAGAAATGTGGGACACACTGATAGTCTATATGGAGGGATCAGAAGAGGTAAGACAAGACAGGAAGTCTTTATTAAATCAAGAGTATGAAAGCTTCAGACAAGGCAGGTCTGATAGCATAACTGAATGCTACAAGAAATTCTATAGGATAGTCAATGAATTGATGTCCTATGGAAGAGAGTTCAGCAATTATGAGTTGAATGATAAGTTCTTGAGATCCCTGACAAAGGACTGGGATACCAAGATTTGTGTCATAAGGGAAATGGCCAAATTAGCAGACATTCCTCCTCCAACTTTGTTTGGAAAACTGTTATCTTATGAGATGCAGTTAATGGTTAGAAAGGAGGAAGAAAAGACTACTAGGGTGGAGCACAAAGAAAGAGCTGTGGCCTTCAAGACTGAAGCCACTAGGAAATATAAAAGTAAGTCTCCATCTCCACCTCAAAAAGTTGTTGAGGCTGAGACAGATACTTCAGATAGCAAGAAGTCAGAAAGCAGTGAAAGTGATGAAGACTTTGCTGCATTTACTAGGCACTTTCAGAAGTTTCTAAAGAAGAAGCAGTGGAGGTCCAAGCCATCCACTTCACAGACAAAAGATGACTATTATCAGAACAGGAAGTCATCAAGGAATGACAGAAAAAAGTCCAAGTCTAGTAAAACTACATCCTCAAAGATAGTATGTTATTGTTGCAATAGACAAGAACATGTAATAGCTGATTGTCCAGAAAAGAGGAAAGAGTCCACTGACAAGAAGAAGACACAGTTCAAGGGCAAAAAGGAAAGGTCTTTTGTTGCCAAGAAGGATAAAAGTCTGACTGATATGTCATCTTCAGAAACAGATTCAGAAGCTGAAGCCTATATTGGCTTGTTTGCTGAAGAAGAAGAAAATGAGTTCATGCAGCTAATGAACTCAATTTATGAGCAGGAGGACATTCAGTGCAAGGGACTGATGGCCTTATCAGAAGGAGACAAAATCCAGGATCAGCCTGGACCTAGTCAGGTACAAAATTGTTCTTCAAGTTCAATTTCTGGTACTGAGTCAGATTCAGATACATGAGCATCAAGTGATATAAGTGGATCTGAATCTGAAGGAGACATTCATCAGTTAATTGATGAATATAGAGTATTGTTGCAGGCTTTGAAGAAAAGCAAACTTTTGGCCAAAACTCAGGCTAAGGAGATTGCTAGTCTTAAAGAGGCTGCAACAGACTTTGACAAGTTATTAGATCAGAAACTAAATGAAATAGCCAGACTGAAGAACATTACTGTTATTCAGATGGGGACTATTACATTCAAGAATGATCAAATCAGAAATCTGGAGATTAGTCTTCAGAAGGAGAGAGATATTGTAGCAAGTTTTTCTAAACCAAAATCTGTTCTACCTTTGATAGATGAGTTTGTACTGCATAAGGGTAAAACTGGATTGGGGTTTACAAAACCTGTCTGGACAGTAAAGTCCAAGTCTAAGGGCAAAGCCCCAGTACTCAATAAGAAGCCTGCTGTAGATTAAACAGCCAGGGTTGTACCTAAACAAAGGTACAACAGATTTGAGTGCTGGTGTTGTGGCAAGGTAGGCCACTTTGCCATAGATTGTTGGCATAATTCAAGTGCCAAGGTGAGTAGCAAACTGCCTGCTAGAAAAGCTACAAGTAGTTTTGTTAAGAGTCAAACTAACTTGCACCAAGGACCCAAGAATTATTTGGGTTCTAAGGTTAAGTAATCTGTTTTGCAGGTGAGTCCAAGTGGTCATGCCCCAATATGGTACTTGGATAGTGGATGTTCCAGGCACATGACTGGAACTAGGGGATTTCTGAAGGACTATACACCAATCAAGGATGGTCCTAAGGTTACCTTTGGTGGTTTAGAAAAAGGAATCATCAAAGGTTTTGGTAACATTTCTAGCAACCTTATTTCAATTACTCAAGTGGCTTATGTAAAGGGTTTGAAACATAACCTCATTAGAATAAGTCAGCTGAGTGATTTAGGATATGACATCTCATTTGTCAAGGATGGTTGTCATATCAGTAGGTCAAGTGATCAAAAGATCATTCTGACAGGATATAGGAAGAGAAATGTCTATTGTCTAGACATTATGTGTGAGAACATAGTTTCTCCTATTTGTCTTGTAGCTGATGAGAAAGTCTCACATTGTGTTAAATGACACAAGAGGCTGGCTCATCTTAACTATAAGACAATTGGTCAACTCTTTAGCAAAGAGTTAGTGAGGAATGGTCCTCAGGTTAAGTGTATAAAGGATGGGATATGCTCAGCTTGTCAAAAGGGCAAGCAGACCAAATCCACCTTTCATAGCATTGAGAACAAAGATATTGTGAGGTGCCTATACCTCTTGCATATGGATCTTTTTGGTCCTATGCCAGTTCACAGCCTAGGTAGGAAGGTCTACACATTTGTGGTTGTAGATGATTATTCAAGGTTTTCCTGGGTATTCTTCCTAAGGCAAAAATCTGAAACTCCTAGTATCTTTTATAGTTTTATCAAACAAATTTAGAATGAGTTAGACAGTACAGTGGTCAAAATAAGAAGTGAGCATGGTACTGAATTCCAGTCTGATAGTATGACAAAGCTATGTGAAGAGTTTGGGATATTTCAGGAATTTTCCTCACCAAGAACACCTCAGCAAAATGGTATTGCTGAAAGGAAAAATAGAACCTTGATAGAGGCTGGTAGAACCCTGTTGAGTGACACATCTCTCCCAGAATATTTCTGGGCTGAGGCAGTTAATACTGCATGTCATGTGATCAATAGGGCTACTATCACCAAGAGCCACAAGAAGACCCCCTATGAGATTGTGAAGAGCAGAAAACCAAATCTATCCTATTTCAGGATCTTTGGTTGTAAATGATATATACTTAACAATGGTAAGTCTTATTTAACCAAGTTTGATGTCAAATCCCAAGAGGGAATCTTTGTTGGGTACAACAACAATAGTAAGGCTTATAGGGTCTACAACTTGATTACTCAAGTTGTAGAAGAGTCAGTTCATGTAGTTTTTGATGAAGCTAGACTCATTAACAATGAATTGCCTAGAAGTGTTTGCAGCTCTACAGGTGTAACTGAGAAGATGGACAAGCTTACCTTAACTGAAGGTTCTTCTACAAGTCAGCAAGTGGAGGATGGTAGTTGCTGTCCAGGGGGAGTATAATATACTCTTGTTGCTGAAGAAGATCAAGAGGAGCAGCTGAATGAAGAAGCTGAAGGTGTACAACCAGAAGACAGGCTGCCTCCAGCAAATAAGCATTTAAAAGATCATTCAGTCAATCAAATTATTGGAGATCTCAAACAAGGGGTACAAACAAGGAGCAGAAATCTAAGTTCAGTTCTCTACTCCAGCTTTCTATCCCAAGTAGAGCCAAAGAAATTTGAAGAAGCAATCATAGATCCTCATTGGATTGAGGCTATGCAAGAGGAGCTGAACTAGTTCAAAAGATGCAAAGTCTGGGAGCTAGTTCCTAAACCAAAAGACCACAACATTATAGGAACTAAGTGGATCTTTAGGAACAAGTTGGATGAGAATGGAGTTATTATAAAAAATAAAGCTAGACTAGTTGCTAAAGGATATATGCAGGAAGAAGGTATTGATTTTGATCAAACCTTTGCTCCAGTAGCCAGACTGGAAGCAATAAGGATGTTCCTTGCCTATGCAACATTCCAAGGATTTAAGGTCTACCAAATGGATGTTAAGTCAGCTTTTCTGAATGGAAATCTGAAGGAAGAAGTCTATGTAGAGCAGCCATCAGGTTTTGTAGATTTTACTAAACCTAATTATGTTTATAGACTTAGGAAGGCTTTGTATGGGTTAAAACAAGCCCCTAGGGCTTGGTATGAAACCTGTCTAGTTTTCTCATTGAGAATAAATTCACAATGAGGAAAATAGACAAGACTCTATTCCTTAGGGAATCCAGAGGCAAGATTATCTTAGTCCAAATATATGTAGATGACATCATATTTGGGTCTACAGAAAGTAGTTTTTGCAAAAAGTTTGCAAAACTAATGCAAGGACAATTTGAAATGAGCAGTATGGGGGAACTTAAGTTCTTCTTGGGTCTCCAAGTTAGACAGACTGAGGATGGTTTATCCATATGCCAGTCTAAGTTCACCCTAGAATTGATAAGGAAGTATGGTATGGAATCATCCACTACCATGAAAACTCCTATGGGGTCAAGCATGTCTCTAAGCAAAGATGATGCAGGGAAACCTGTAGATGAAACTTTGTATAGAGGGATAGTTGGCTCCCTATTATATTTGACTGCTAGTAGACCAGATATCATGTATGCTACATGTGTCTGTGCTAGGTACCAAGCTTGCCCTAAAGAATCTCATTTGACAGCAGTCAAAAGAATTTTGAGATATCTTAAGGGCACTCCTTATCTAGGCCTTTGGTACCCTAGGAATGGAGATTTTGAACTGACAGGTTATTCAGATGCAGATTTTGCAGGCTGCAAGGAAGATAGAAAGAGTACCACAAGTACCTGTCAATTTCTAGGAGGAAGGCTGGTGTCTTGGAGTAGCAAGAAGCAGACCAGTGTGGCTATCTCCACAGCTGAGTCAGAGTATGTTGCTGTAGGAAGCTGCTGTGCACAACTACTATGGATACAACACCAGCTAGAAGATTATGGTATTCAAGTAAGTAGAACACCTTTATTTTGTGATTCTACTAGTGCTATTTCTATTGCAAATAATCATGTCTCTCATAGTAGGACTAAGCACATAGAAATAAAGTACCATTTTCTAAGAGAACATGTGGAAAAAGAAGATATTTCCCTAGAGTATATAAATACAGATAATCAGCTAGCTGATATGTATACTAAGCCCTTAGATGAAACCAAATTCAATAAATTTAAAATTGAATTAGGGATGTTAAACTTAGAATAGTTTACAAAATTGTCTAAGTAAAATAGTGTCGACACACAGAGTTGTCTGTGTCGACACATAGTAGTGGTGTCGACACTTCAGAGAAATGGTGTCGACACATCTAGGAAGTCTGTGTCGACACTTCAGAGAATTAGTGTCGACACATGCAGTGTAGGTGTCGACACATCCAGGGTGGTGTCGACACTTAGGATTTACACAGAATTAGTCTAGTAGCGTCTCGACTAAGTGTCGAGCTAAGTGGTGTCGATACATATATAAGTGTCGACACATATATTCTGTCGACTATACTTGTGTCGACACATAGTTGTCGAGACATTAGCAGTAAGTGTCGACAATATTCAACAGTGTCGACACAATTTAAGTATTTTGACGCGCCTTTTCACCTTCGATTCTAGAAAGGTATAAATAGGTTTTACCCAGTGTTTGTCGACACGCTCACCTTAGTCTTGAGACCAAACTTGTGTGTCGACATCTCTCTTCTCTAAATTCAAAATTTCTTCAAACCTTAATGGCGCCCAAGTTAGAAGAGAATGTTAATGAAGGATATGAGCTCGTGCGACACGCCTTTGATGACGCGGAACCCGAAATCAAATGCGTGGTAACCCTAATTGCCGAGACTAGATTGGAATATCTTGTATCAGAACCAATCAAGATCTGGAAGAAAGAGGTCCTTGAATTTTTGAGTGCAGCATCACTTGATGATACTGGACTCAAGATTAAGTCCAGAGTTCATGGGACCAAAGTCAAGGTCACACCAAAAAGTCTAAGGAAGGTACTTCAACTACCAAGAACAAAGGATGAAGAAGATGTATCTGCTTCTAAGACTAGAGAGGCATTGAGATGGTGTGGACTGGATTCAAACATGAAAATTGGATCTGTTTTCAACAGAAAAGGAATGAACATCCAAGGAAAGTTTTCTGTCTGAAATAGTTGGCAAGGTCATCCTGAGCAAGCCTGGAGGACATGACAGAATTTCAGCTTATATGTTTAGTTTGATGACAAGGATTATCTTCACACTTAATATTGATTGGTCTGCAGTTATGTTTGACAAGATAAAAGAAAGTATGAAGAAGCCCAATCTGGGTAGAATTCTAAGTCTATACCTAGCTGGTAGTATACCTGAGGTGATGAACCAGGCTGCAGGTTCCAAGATAAACCACATGACGAGAATGGATTTGAGAATTTTCTCTAGGTGGGATAGGGTGCTGACAAAGGAATTGCCTACTCCAGAAAAGGACACACCCCAGAAGAAGAAGAAGAAGATAGTATTGTGGCTCCAGAATCCTCCAGTAGCTCTGAAGAACAAGTGGTCTTTACTCTGATGATGAAGAGACAGGAAATGTTGGACAGTCTCCTACCAGACAAGAAGATGCACAGAGGCAGGGGGAGCTACCACTAGCTAGCCCAATTCACCTGGATCCACTCCAGGGGGAGCCTCTACTTGTGGAAGAACCAACTCCTCTAGAGAGTGAAAGGGCTACTCAAACCATACTAGAGGTAATAACTGACATTAATCAATTAGATTTCCCTATTGGGGATGAAGTTTTGACTGATTCATTACCTGATGTTCATCAGCAAACACAGATACAACCTCAAGCACAAGATGTTGTCATGGAGGACACATCTGTTGCTGATAAAGTGGTAGATGAGATCAGAAATTCTCCAGCCCACTCTCAACAGGAATTCACATTAGAAGAGCTATTCCCTGATCTTGTTCAGACAGATCTTGAGAGAGAAATAGCTGTTATTGAGGGGGAGAAAGTAAATATTGAGGGGAGCATGTGGAGATTGTAGAAGAAACTGCAAGCAAAGAGACTGAGAAGCAAAAGGATGCTGAGGAACCACAAAGGACTGAGAAGGTGTTACCTCCTAGTCCTAAGGATAGAGTGGACATAAACAGCACTTCTGCTTCAGAAGATGAAGAGGCTGCTAGAGCCAAGAAGAGGAAGTTCCAGGTCTTCAAAAGAAGGAGCCAGAACTATAAGAAAGCCCTACAGACAATTGCTCCACAGCCTGCCCCATCTACTGATTACAGTTCACTGATGGTGGCTTTACAAATTAAGCTGGATGAGCAAAGACAAGCTCTAGAAAAGTACATGGATGAAGGGCATAAGTCACTGCAATTTGATCTGGCCCAAGACATCAAGTCAATCAGATTTGAAGTGAATCTGAACAAGAAAGAAATGACTGATTGTTTCCATAAAGGAGGCAATGCAGTGGTCTATCTGGCTACACATCAAGAGAAGCTAAAGACACAACTTGATGACCTGGCAGTGAAGCAAGGATATGTTCTAGAAAATCAAATAAGAATGAATGAAAACTTGACTGAATCACATAATGTGATAGTCACTGAAATGAAGAATCTTGCTTCTGCCCATACTGCAGCCCTGACTACAGTCAAGGCAGAATTTGATCAGGCATTACAAGAAGGTCTCACTGCTGTTACTTCTGCCCTCCAGGATTCACAGAAGCTAATCACTGAAAAGCTCCAAAGGTTGAAACCTTTTTATAAGGATGGAGTAAACTATCTAAATGCCCAGATCAGGTTCCAGAAAGATGATCTTAGGGATCACATCGAGAGAGAAGTCATAAAGGGGAGAGGGTATTAGTCAAGGCAGGCTCTGATCATGCCAAATGGATTTCAAATTCCATCAGAGCCACCCTTGGATATCCACCTTTATGTGATGATGATAATGTGGCAGAGTCTGGAATCAATCCTGCATATTTTGGAGGAGAGCAGGCTGAAGTAGCTCAAGTGATATACCCTCCACCAGACTTTGACATGATACATCAAGAGATACAGACTATGTATAGTCCTCCTGAGGGAAATCAGAATATCATTCTTGAGAAAGTTGTTCAGCCTGTGCTAGAGGCCATACTAAAAGAGCAAGAGGCCTTATTAAAGGAACAAGAGGCTCAATTGTCTAAGAAAAGATTCAGAGAGCAAGCTGAATTAAGGCCTGATTTTGAACAATGGAGCCCCACTTCCAGGAACATCATCTTGACTGCTTGGAAGGCTGCTAAAGACAATATCCTGGATAGAGGCAAATGGTATTCTGAACATGAGTGGAGGAAACATGAGAATAGGCAAGAGGCCATTGTACAATATAGAAGAAAGGCTAAACTGGAAAAGCTACCTCCTAATGCACAGGAGCCTAGCAAGTATTTTCCCAAGCTTTATCACTATTTTGAAAGACAGAAGATAAAGGCTGAAGAATTGAAAAGGAAAGATCTTAAGGGGAAGAAGCCTGCTGCTGCTGATGACACTGAAGCTCCAGTCCAAGCAAAGATTCAATCTGGAAAGGGGATTGTAATCAAGGAACCAGAGCAGCCTTAGGATAGCATTTTCTTAAGTTTACAAATTGTAATCATTTGTATTAAAATTCTATGTAAACTTTTGACTAATGAAAATGTTGGAATTTGTAAGAACATTGTGTCATGGTTCAAATCTATTACATTAATTGTTTTGAGCTAATTGTATATACATGTTCTGTTCATGCATGATTAAGTGTTTTCCCTACCATATATTATTGTTTTACATCATACTGAGAATTTGTTATGTATGTTGTATATCATTGACTAAGGGTTATGATTTCTCCAAATAGGGGGAGATTGTTGGGTACATTGGAATATATGTACCTGATTTGAAGAAGCCTCACCCTACTCAATGATATACATCAAGATGTATTTGATGTGCTTTGAGTTTATTTGTGCAGGTTAAGTAACTGCAGGTTTGCAGGAAAAGTTTCTAAGTCCATGTGTCGACACCTAGAAGAAAAGTGTTGACACTTAAGAAGGCTTGTGTCGACACCTAGAGAAGCAGTGTCGACACTTGGAGTAATTGTGTCGACACCAGGAATGCAGAGTCGACACCAGAAGGAAGTCGAAAGTGTCGACACACAATGAAGAATTGTATATATAATCAGTGTCGACACTTAGAAGCAGTGTCGACACCCAGAGAAACTTTGTCGACAGCAAAAGTGTCGACACTAGGAGGCTGTGTCGACACTCAGCAAAACTTCAACAAAGTTCAAGTACAAGTGTCGACACTAGGAGGCTGTGTCGACCACTCAGCAAATTTCAACAAAGTCTAAGTACAAGTGTCGACACAAAGGAGATGTGTCGACACTCAGCAAAGTCTCAACACATGAAGAATGTGTCGACACAAAGGAGATGTGTCGACACTCAGCAAAAGTATCAACACAGAAGGCATGTGTCGACACAAAGAAGATGTGTCGACACTTAGCAAGTTTTCAACACAAGAAGATGTATCGACACAAAGGAGTTGTGTCGACACTTAGCAAAAATCAACTAAGTATTAAAGAAGAAGGACTTGTGTCGACACACAGGATCAGTGTCGACACATTCTGAAGAAGCAGTGTCGAGAAGCAGCTACAACAACACAAGGAGTTGTGTCGACACCATGAAGGCTAGTGTCGACACTTAGTCTACTTGTGTCGACACTTAGTATATTTGTGTCGACACATAAAGACTATATGTCTCGACACTTTCAGACAGTGACAGAGATTTCAAGAAGTGACTGGATGACTTGACATCTGCCATTTCAACCGGTCAACTGCTACTGTCAGAGCTGTCAGAAGATTGTTAGAAACCGGATCAGCCTGTCACCATGAAGAAAGCTTATATAAAGGCTTATTCCTTCAACAGAAGAGGACGATTATCATATGACATGAAGCAATCAAAGAAGTGAGAAACAACAAACAAGAAGAAGACCTTCAAGTGAAGATATAAGAAGTTGGAGAGAGTGAGCTCCTTCTAAGAAGTGTAGTTGTTGAACCGGACTGCTAAGTTAGATTCAGATTGATATCAGAATCTCAAGACAGCAGTTGATTGAAGATCATCTGCATAGAGATACAACCCTACTGTGTTCTAATTCAAGAAGCTCTGAAGAAAGCCAATGGAGGTTGATCTCTGCAAAGTTCTTTCAAGAACTCATCAAGAAGTCAGTCAACTCATCTTTCTCAATCAGAGTTGTGGTTATTAATCTTTGTACTCTTTATTTTCTGTAGGATCCTAAGGGATCTGAGTTGTAAGCCTATATTTATAAAGCTGAGTGGTAGGGCTTTTGTGCCTGAGTGTAGGAGATACATTTCTCTGAGTGTAGGCCTTGTTGAAGGCTGAGTGTAGGCCTTGTTGAAGGCTGGGTGTAGGTCTTGGTGAAGACTGAGTGGTAGGGCTTTGTGCCTGAGTGGTAGGAGTGGGATCACTCTGAGTTGTAGGAACCTTGTTTGGGTTCTGAGCTGTAAGATCTGTGGATCTGAGAAGTAGTGGAGAAGTTAGGCCGAATCTAGTACACTACTAGATAGGCGAAGGGGGAAAGTGGATGTACCCAGACCTTGGGGAACCACTATAAAAGCTGTGTGTACTTTATGTGTGATTTATTATGTGATTGTTGTGTTATATGTGCTGAATTGCTGTAGAGAATTGCATAAACAGGTCTAATAATTCAGTGTTTCTGCCTAAAAAGTTAAAAAGATTAAGTGCACTTATTCACCCCCCCCCCCCCTCTAGGTGTTTAGGCACTAGTTATTTCACAGATCTATGTGGAACTTGTGTTTCCTGAGCAGGCTCCCTATCTACAACAACTTGTAGTCCTGGCTCAGGTTATAATTCTGGTTCATTCACAGTTTGTGGTTCTTGAACTTTTCAAGTTCTACCTTGACAGTCTTTCTACTTAAGAACTTTTTCTCAAGAAAGACATCAGTTCTTGTGACGAACACTTTGCCCTCGGACAGTAGGTATAAATAGTACCCTTTAATTTTCTTAGGATACCCCACAAGATAACATTTATCTGACTTTGGTTCCAGCTTGTCAGGCATTTGACATCGCATGTATGTCTCACAACCCCAAACCTTAATGAATGGCATACTAGGATGTTTCTCAGTCCATATCTCATATGGTTTCTTTAGGACCGCTTTCGTTGGAGCACAATTTAGTGTAAAAGCAGCAGTTTCTAGAGCAAAACCCCAAAAGAAAACAGGCAGGATCTGTATGACTCATCATCAATCGTACCATGTCTAACAGAGTACGATTCCTCCACTCAGACACACCATTATGTTGTGGTGTTCTAGGTGGAGTGAGCTATGATACAATATCACACTCTTTCAGATGATCATGGAACTCATGGCTCAGGTATTCGCCACCTCGATCAGATCGGAGTGCTTTAACCTTCTTACCCAGCTGGTTCTCTACTTTGTTTTTAAACTCTTTGAACTTTTCAAAGATTTTGAATTTGCACTTCATAAGATACATGTATCTGTATCTACTGAAATCATCAGTAAATGTAGCAAAGTCGAAATACCTACCTCTTGTCATAGAACTTATGAGTCTACATACATCACTATGTACTATACCCAAGAGATCATCAGCCCTCTCATTGAAACCAGTGAAAGGGACCTTAGTTATCTTGTCTAACAAACAAGATTCGCATCTCTCAAATGATTCATAATCAAATGAGTCTAGTGGTCCATCTTTATAGATCTTGGATGTGTGTTTCTCATTTATATGGCTCAAACGACGATGCCAAAGATACATAGGGTTTGAGTTATTCGTTCTTAGTCTTTTAATATTTTCTATATTATAAATCTGATGGTCTAAGTTTAAAACATATAAACCATTAAACATTTGTGATAAATCATAACAAACATCATTCTTAAATATAGAACAACAATTATTCTTAATAATAAAAGAAAATCCAACCACGTCCAAGCATGAAATGAATATAATGTTTCTAGTTATGGAAGGAACATAATAACAATTATCTAGTTCTATTACAAGCCCACTAGGCAAAGAAAGACGGTAAACACCTACGGCGATAACGGCAACTCTTGCTTCATTGCCTACACGCAGGTCCACCTCTCCTTTACTCAGCAATCTTCTCCTTTCCAGTTCCTGCACAATTATACAAATATGAGAACCACATCTGGTATTTAATACCAGGATGAAGGAGCAGAAAGGTTTATCTCTATAATGTAGATACTTGAAGCGGAAGTCATACCTCCCCTCATCTTTTGCAGACCCTCAATATACGAAGGACAATTCCTCCTTCCAATGACCAGCCTTACCACAGTGGTGGCATTTCCCTTCTTTCATCAAGCGCTTCTTCTTCAGTGTTGAAGACTTGGGCTCCAAAGCAGACTTAGGTCCTACCTTCGTCTTCTTGAAGCCCGTGGACTTGCCCTTGTCTTTATGCACTATCAGTATGGGGCTAGCAGGCTTGACCTTCTTCATGTTGATTTAGGCTATTCTTAACATTCCTAGGAGCTCGTGTAGTGTCTTGTATATTTCATTCATATTATAGTTCAAGATGAACTGCTCATAACTGGCCAACAACGATTGCAGGATCAGATCTCTGGCCAACTCTTGACCTAGAGGGAAGCCTAGTCTCTCAAGGTTCGCTATATACCCAATCATCTTGAGTACGTGAGTCCCTACTAGGTCCCGAGCTCCCATATAACACTGGAATAACGCCTCAGTGACGTCAAACCTCTCTTGACAAGCTTGCCCATGAAACATTTTCTTAAGATTTTCGTCAATTTCCTTGCAACTCATGTTCTCATGTTACTTTTGGAGCTCAGAGTTCATAGTTGCCAGCATGAGGCATTCGACATCTAAGGAGTCATCAAGATACTTCTTATAAGCATCCTTATCAGCACGGGACATATTCTTAGTAGGCTCTTCAGGGGATTCCTCTTCCAAAACATAGAGCTTGCGCTCTTGCCTGAAAACAATTCTCAAGCTCCTGTACCAGTCCAAATAATTAGTCTCACTCAACTTTTTCCTTCTCAAGGATGGCTCTGAGGGACAGGGTGGAGTGCGAACCACTTGCCATGAAAATTCTACAATGAGCAATGCAAAGTAAAATCAGAACTACATTTCAAAATATATTTTATAATTTCAATTAGGACTTTAATCAAAATAACTCCCACTATTTTTATCAAATGATAATCTTTGATATCAATTCAAAGAGTTTAAGTGAGTAACTCTCTTAGTGGAGCTTTGCAAGCTCAATTATTTTGCCTGAAAACAATGCAACTCTTGTATGGCTGGTGAATAAATCCGCTCCATATGGTGCATATACCAGTCCAACCTTTGATACCCATTAGTAACCTGATGTCACAGGGGATATCAACTAATTTGCATCCTTCTCAAGATAGATTAATGTACCTTACTTTGGCGAGCCCCACTTCTCGATCGAGGCAGGAAGAGTGGCATCCATCGGGGCATCTGAATACTTAATATTGTTTAAGGAATTTTAGATATTTGATTAACATTTAATCCAATAACAATGTGCAAATCCTAAAAATAAAAGTAAAACAACAGCATTCATAATCAAAATACATCTCAGACGTGCACAAGAAGAATCATCAACATTTGATGGGTTGAATCTGAATAGAACTCTCTAAATATTCAGATTTACATGCATTGTACATGAGCAACACTAACCCCAGAACAGTAGACAAGCTTGTCTCTCTATGTGAGATAAATAATCAAACATACTTAGTTTCACAAACCAACAAGAGGGGCGGTGTCTGTCAAGGGGTAACAAGGATATCAATCATGATTCACAGCAAAATCGCATGCGTTCTTGGCGGGATCCCAAGAATAGATTTGGGCATTTAGAACATTCTAAATTTCCAGATCTCATGTCATGGATATAACATTTTGATACAATGACCATTGTCAAAACCTATCTGATACTATTATTGGGTTTTACTGATAACCTTGTACACGCAGCAAAAATAAAGAACAGAAAACCCAAAAGAAGTTCGGATCTAGCAATGGACATGTATCAAGAAGAAAATGTTGTAAATAAAATTTACCTCTGCGGGATTGAGTCAATACTCAACCTTTCCAGGAGAAGTGCGGAGTGCAGAAAGTGTCTCTCTTAGTAGGGTCTTGTCATACAAGAAGGTCGGGAGAGAAAGCTCTACGTCTTCACGAACCGCTAGGTCCGTTGTAGAAGAGGTGACGACGACACTCGCCGGAATCAGGCTAAGCGACGGCGATGGGATCGGCGGAGGCCGAACTACTTCTGTCGGCCTTTAGGTTTCGAGATATCGCATAGTACAGCTCGTGTGCTTTTCCAGGATTACTATTTTGTGTCTTATCAAGTCTACAGAAACCCTAAAATTCTTCTATTTATACCCAAAGGAATAAACAGAACACCTCGTCGCTATTCGCAGACCCTTGACTTAGAATCCAGTGTTTTCGACCAGACAACACTTATCTCGACGAATCATCGAGTATCAATGATATATTCGACGAATCGTCGAGTATACAAAATATACTCGACGAATTGTCGAGTATCCATAAGATATTCGACGAATTGCGTTGAGTGAACTCAATGCCTCAACGCTCTCAGCGCCAAACCCGTTGAATCGACACTTGACTCGATGAAGGCGTTGAGTGGACTCAACGCACTCAACGCCAAAATGTCAGAATCGTCGAGTCAACCTTCAACTCGACGAAGACATTGAGTGAACTCAACGCACTCAACGCCTGAGACTCAGACTCGTCGAATCAACTCCTTGACTCAACGAATCGTTGAGTATACTCAACACACTCAATGCTTAAGTGTCATACTCCTCGAATCAACACTTTGACTCGACGAATCGTTGAGTAAACTCAATACACTCAACATCATCATTCGGTGAGTCAACACTTGACTCGATGAAAGAGTTGAGTGGTCTCAACACACTCGACACTTCCAAGGCCTGGCTGGGCTAAGTCTTTTCAACTCATCATATGAACATAGTCAAACTTAGTCAATCTCCCAATTTCTCCAAACATTCTTATGTGTGACCCCGATATGCTCATATTGCGTTGGCAGTAAGGCTACATAATTGATCACTTCCAGATCACAATGGTAATACCAACAACTCCGACATGATTTTCGCCAGCATGTGGAAGCTCATTGCGACACCACCTATGCCGACTATTGGGGTCGTCTTGCAGGTGGAAGCTATTGAGCTGGATTGTACTGCCAATAAAATCTAGCATGGTACAAGCAATATCACTGTATCTGATCACAAGCACAAGGGTGCTCCATCTCAGGAGTAAGGCCTCAAGTCCAAGGAGGTGTGTGCCTTCTATCACAAGGTGGTCCATGTCACACAAGTCTGTTGTTCCCTCCTGAAGAAGCAGAAGAATATAGTTGTTCCTGCACAGCAACCTCAATTGATGCTTGCCTCTGCCTCCACCATATGTGCTTACTACAAGAAGCCAGGTCACCTGCTAAAGGACTGTCGTCGTATGCATAAAGCCTGCTACATATGTGGACAAGTTGGGCATCTCATCCAAGATTATCTCATGAAGGAGAGACTGATTCTCGTTCAGCCACCGTAATCTGTTTTGGGAGCTCAGGAAAAGGGCAAAGCTATGTTGAACGTCAGTGATAAGTAAAATTACATTCCTGCTTATGCTACGATAAAGACAAGCGCATTTATCGTGAATAGTGCAGGATATGAAAAACAAATCTAGGTCATACAAATCCCTAGGATCTATCAAATTCTGCTACTTTGAAAATAACTATTATTCTGTTGAATAAAAACTTTATAATTAAAAAAATAAAACTAAAAAAACGTAAATAATGAGGGAAAAAATAAAAGACTGAAATAAAATGTAAAAAGACTTAAATAAAATCTCACATTAAAATGAAAATAACAATAATTATTCTGCTCTAAACTAACCGCGGTGACGAATTATACGTTCCTCTTCGAGTACTCTGCTCACTGAAAAAAATTAACCGTACAATTAATATTATAAAACTCACTTTAAGAGATTCTCTCGAGAACTCTGCAACTGAAAGATTCTCTCGTGATACGTGTTTAATCATTTTATTCCCAAGCGATCGATTCGTATTCGAGCCTCTCGGCTAACCCTACAAAAACATATGAAATCATATAAAGACGTATGAAATCAGGGTTTATTGAGAATAAATCGATGGAAGAAAAGAGAAAAAATAACCTAAAGGATAAATCCAAATCAACGCGCGAAAACAAAAGACGAACTAAAAACTACGAAATAAGACACATAATTTTTTTGCTTTATCATTAATTTCATTATTAGTAGCTATGCAAAAATCTTTAAAGCTAATTCTAGAATTGAAAGTACATAATTAAAAGATATAAGTGCAATCTATACCCAAATAGCTAAAGGGGAAATAAATACGTAAGTGAGTTCTATCCAAACGAATAGACTCTATTCGGGAAATAAATACATTGCAATAAATTAAAACTAAGCTATTAAAGGAAATTGAATAAGCTATTAATAATGAAACTAAAACTAAACAAAAAAAATTACAGGAAATTAAAATCTAAATTATAAAATAAATTACATGAAATAAATAAACATAAAATGAAAACTAAATTTTATTACATTAAAAGAACTATTATAACAATTAGAACAATGCAAAAAAAAGAAATTTACAACATTTAAATAAAATTACAAAAACTAAAAATACAAAATATAAAAACTAAAGTACAAAAAATAGAAAATTACGTGTAGAAGCAAGTGGCAGATCCAGGAATTTGGAAATAGGGGCATAAAATTTTTTTAAAAATAAAATAACAAGTCAATATTAAATCCATGATAATAGAAAGTCATACAAAATTACATAACACTATAAAATACAAAATACATGAGTAAAATTTTATATTTATCCACGACAAGCCCTCATTTTTTGAAAACAGTCAATAACATCATCATCAATGACTTTCAAAAATGCTTCTCGCTTGTTGAAGTATTAGACCGAGCAGCCTTGCGGTCTTGTCCAGCGGTTTATTGACCGAGCGGTCTGGCGGTCTCTCTCAGAAGCCTGGAGACCGTGCGGTCTATCGGTCTCCCATTACGGCCTGTTCTTATCCTGCTGGAGTTGCCGAGCGATTAACTCATGTGTCTAACCGCGCGGCCTGTGCGGTCTCCTTTATTTCTAGCCGCTCAGCACTAGTACATGTTTATTCCCACATTGTTTGTTTGTACTCTCTCATATCTCCTCCATTCTATAAAAGGGAGGTCATACCTTTGTAATTGATATCTTTTTTGGATAATAAAATTTCAATTATTCAAAATTCTGTCTGTTTGTTCTTGCCTGTTCGCTACTTTTTACATGGTATCAGAGCACACGGTCTTTTCCTCCGGATTGTGTGCGATCTCTGATTCTCGCGACTTGTTTTCTGCTTTCCGCGACCTGTCTTCGCGGCTTGCCTTCTCTTCTGTCCGCTGCCCTGTTCGCGCGGCTTGTTTCTCTTTGCTTCTCCTCTTCGGCTGCTCTTCGTCGTCGCGACTTGTTTTGTTGTCGCTGCGCCCTGGTTCCTTCTAGCCTCTCCGGCTTCCTAGTCGTTGCGGCCTGCTTCTGTTCGCCTGGCTTGCAACTTATTGTTGTCGCTGCTTCTTGCTTCCTCTTCTCTTCTGTTCGCTCGGACTTTTCAGTACGCGCGGCCTCTTCCCCGCTGTGCCTTTGTCTGCTTCCTGGCCGCTTGTGTTCGCGCGGCTTCTTCCCTTTAACCCGCTGCGGTTTCGCGCGGTCTCTTGCTGTTTTCTATGACTACTTCCGGTCTCACCACCCCCGTTATCTCCACCACTCCTACGGCTCCTTCTCCTCCTCCTCCTTCGGGCAACCTTGGCACGCTTTCTAAGCTTGTTGGCTCCAACTATCCCGATTGGAGCGTTTCTTTCACCTTTCTTCTTCGCTCTCAGCGCAAGCGTCATCACCTCACCGATGACCCTCCTCCTCGTACCTCTCCTGAGTTTGATGACTGGGATGCGAGTGATGCTCTTGTCCGCACTTGGCTGGCCAACAGCCTCTCTGATGAGTGCCTTCCCGTCATTCGCCATGATGAAACGGTCAAGGTCGCCTGGCTTCACCTCGTTGCTCTCTATTCGAAGGGGGGACAGACGTCCCGCATTTATACTCTCTATGCGGACCTCTTCGCCCGCCCTTCCATGTCTCCTACTACGGCTTATCAGCAGGTTCAGGCTCTTGGTGCTGAAATCCTCCAGAATCGCCCCTTCTCTGCGGACTTGGCCGAACAGCACAAACACTTCCAGGAACTCCTGGTTGTTTGTTATCTTCTCCGTCTTCCTGATTCCTATGATATGATCCGCCAGCAGATCCTGGGTGAGGCGGAATCTCCTACTTTGGATGCCACCGCGGCTCGTATTGCCGTTGTTACTTCGCTACTCCAGCGGCCTCTGTTGGCCTCCCCCCTTCCCAGGACTCCTTTGCTCACCAAGCTTAGAAGGGGGGACCTAGTGGCCGTGGCCACTCCGGCGGACGGGATTCGTCCCGGTTCCTCTGCTCTCATTGTGGTCGTACCGGCCATTCTGTTGACCGCTGCTGGCAGAAACATCCTCATCTTCTCCCTTCCGGTGATGCTGCTTCTTCGGCCTCCGCCTCCTCTCGGCCGTCTGCCTCTGTGGCCACGACGTCAGGTAGTGCCCACGTCGTTACCCGAGGTAAATGGCTGATTGACTCCGGTGCTACCAATCATATGACTAGCAACCCTCATTGCTTCTCCCGTCTTGAGACACATGACCGCTTGCCCCGATTCGTGTGGCAGATGGTTCACCGTCCCCGGTTCATGGGACGGGCATGGTTCAACTCACTCCCTCACTTTGCTTGGAGGACACTCTCTATATCCCGAAGTTCCCGTGCAATTTATTATCTGTTACTACTTTATGCCGGCAACTTCAGTGCTCCGTCTTATTCACTCCAACTGCTTGTTCTTTTCAGGACCCGAGGACCCAGCGGACGATTGCTACTGGGACTGAGAGCAGCGGCCTCTACTTCCTCGACGATGTTTCCTCTCTGTCTGCCTACTCCTCCTCTACAGATCTCCTTCAATGGCATCTCCGCCTTGGACATCCTCCTTCTAGGATTATTCGACAGCTTCTGCCCCCACTTACCTCCTACCAGTTCTCCGCTCAACTGTGATGCGTGTCAGCTTGGCAAACATCATCGCTCCTCCTTCCCACCGAAGCATGGTCGTGGCTCCTCTCGCCCCTTCGATCTTATTCATTCTGATGTCTGGGGTCCTGCTCCTACCCATACTGTTGGTCGGGGTAGTTCCTATTTTGTCACTTTTATAGATGATTTTTCACGATGTACCTGGGTGTATCTATTAAAAGATCGCTCTGAACTCTTTTCTGTTTGGCAGTCATTTTATTTTATGATTCAGAATCAGTTTGATATTTCTATTAAAGTTTTGCGCTCTGATAATGCCAAGGAATATCTTAATCATGAGTTCTTCTCTTTCTTTCACCAACATGGTCTTCTTCATCAAACTACTTGTGTTTACACCTCCTAGCAGAATAGGGTGGCGGAGTGTAAAAACCATCACCTACTTGATGTTGCCTCGTACTCTCATGACGCAGATGCACGTACCTCGCTCCTACTGGGGCTATGTTGTGCTCCTCACCTGCTATCTCATCAATCGCCTTCCTTCCACGGTTCTCCACAGCCAGACCCCCTTCTCCATTCTCTACCCCCATAAGGAACTTTTTCCTCTCCCTCTCCGTGTCTTTGGTTGTATAGCCTTTGTTCACGCTCCCTCTGCTACCCGCGACAAGCTTTCCCCCCGTTCCACCAAGTGTGTCTTTTTGGGGTACTCTACCACTCAAAAAGGCTATTGTTGTTTTGACCCCCTTCTACGCAAGCAATTTGTCTCCGCGGATGTGACATTTTTCGAGAATGCTTCCTACTTCTCTCCTACCTCCTCTCTACCTCCTGATATCTCCGTTCCCTCCACGCCTCTCGACGTCTCCCCACCTCCGTCTCCTCCTCCACCGTCTCCTTCCCTATCCGTCTCCCCACCCACCCCTCCTCCCTCTTCTCCGACGTCGTCTCTCTCTAGTCCCGGGCCAGCCTTCTCCGCCACGGACGCTCCGATCGATGATGCACCCGTCGACCTGGATCTTCCCATTGCTCTTCGCAAAGGGGTGCGGGCATGTACTCAACACCCGCTTGCGGCAGTTGTTTCCTATGATCGGCTTTCTCCTTCTCGCAGGTGTTTTGCCTTGGCTATCTCCGCTACTTCTACTCCCCGCAACTACCAGGAGGCTCTTTCTCTCCCTCATTAGAAGTCTGTCATGGATGAAGAGATGGCTACTCTTACTGAAAGGGGTACCTGGACCCTTGTTCCTCCTCCCGTGGGCACTGATGTGGTTGGCTGTCGCTGGGTCTTCGTTATGAAGTTTCGCCCCGACGGCACTGTGGATCGCTACAATGCCCGGCTGGTGGCCAAAGGCTTCACTCAGACTTATGGCATTGATTACTTTGACACTTTTTCTCCGGTTTGCTCGCCTCAACACCATCCGGGTTCTTCTTTCTGTGGCGGTTAACCGCGATTGGGCTATTTTCCAGCTTGATGTGAAGAATGTCTTTCTCTATGGCGATCTTCAGGAGGACCTCTACATGGAGCAACCTCCTGGGTATGTTGCTCAGGGGAGACACGCATATGTCATTTGAAGAAGGTCATTTATGGCCTAAAGCAGAGCCCTCGGGACGTGGTTCGACAAATTCAGTGGCATTGTGGCTACCATCGGCTTTACAAGAAGTTCGGTCGATCACTCCTTATTCATTCGCAAAACGGCCTCGGGACTGGTGGTTTTGGCAGTATATGTGGATGATATTCTTCTTACTGGCGATGACCGAGATGGGGTGGACTTGACAAAGAAGCACCTCCGTCAATACTTGGTCATGAAGGATATGGGCTCCCCGAAATACTTTTTGGGGATATAGATCTCTCGGAAACTTGACTCGTTGGTTCTCTCCCAACGGAAGTATGCCCTTGATCTTCTACAAGAAGCAGGATTGACAGGTGCCAAACCGGCTCGGTTTCCCATGGCTATTGGAGAAGACAAAACGTGGTACGGATGACTCGCCTCTTCTATCTGATGTCACCAGGTACAGACGTTTGGTAGGAAAACTCATCTATCTCACGGTGACTAGACCCGACATCGCCTATGCTGTAGGCAAGGTCAGTCAGTTTATGCAAGCTCCTAGGGAGTGCCATCTTCAGTCTGCCTTGAAGATTTTAGAGTATGTCAAAGCAGCACCAGGCAAAGGGCTAATCTTTCAGAAGAATGGTCATCTGAGGGTTGAGCCTACTCAGATTCAAGTTACGCGGATGACAAAGGCGATCGTAAGTCCACATCAGGTTTTTGTACTTTTGTTGGCGGAAATCTTGTGAGTTGGAAGAGCAAGAAACAGTCTGTTGTCTCCAGATCCAGTGCAGAAGCCGAATACCAGAGTATGGCGTCAACCACGTGTGAGTTAAAGTGGTTGCGGGATCTCATGCTTGACCTAGGGGAGGTCTATGACTATCCTCTTCCTATGTTCTGTGTCAACAAGGCCGCTATATACATATGCAGAAATCCGGTCTTCCATGAGAGAACAAAGCATATAGAGGTTGACTGCCACTTCATTCGGGAAGAGATTTTGAAGAAACAGATCTGTACTCCTTTTGTCACCTCTGACAAAGAATTGGCGGATATCTTCACAAAGCCGGTCTCTACTTCCTTCTTCCACATTTGTGACAAGCTGGTCATGATTGATATCTATGCTCCAGCTTGAGGGGGAGTGTTGAAATATTAGACCGAGCGGCCTTGCGGTCTTGTCCAGCGGTTTATTGACCGAGCGGTCTGGCGGTCTCTCTCAGAATCCTGGAGACCGTGCGGTCTATCGGTCTCCCATTACGGCCTGTTCTTATCCTGCTGGAGTTGCCGAATGATTAACTCATGTGTCTAACCGCGCGGCCTGTGCGATCTCCTTTATTTCTAGCCGCTCAACATTGTACATGTTTAGTCCTACATTGTTTGTTTGTACTCTATCATATCTCCTCCATTCTATAAAATGGAGGACATACCTTTGTAATTGATATCTTTTTTTGGATAATAAAATTTCAATTATTCAAAATTCTGTCAGTTTGTTCTTGCTGTTCGCTACTTTTTACATCGCTCAATAAAAGTAACCAACAATCATTCAGCATTTGATCGCCCAGACTATTGCGCAACTTATTCTTCACATAATTCATGCCTGAGAATACTCTTTCCACACTTGCAGTAGCCACAAGAAGAATCAATACAAACTTCAAAAGCTTGTAGATTTGTTGATAAGCAGCATGTTTACCGGTTTCAACAAGCTTCAAGGATAAATGGCTAAGGTCCTTCAAATTAGCAAATCTCTCATCACTTCTCATATCAACAATGTAGATCTCGAGTTGAAATTCCAAATTAAATAACTCTAAGCTTAAAAAATCATTAGGATAAAACTCTGTAAGGCGCATCACTTTTTCTTTTTCAAAACAACCAAATGAGTTATCGGGATTCAAACAAGTCATACATTGAAGCAACTCTATACTCACCTCATCAAACCGATTGTTTAACTCTTGTAGTTGTTGATCGACAACCTTTAAGAAAACTTCAACTCGATAATGATGCAAATTTGTGTAGTCTTCAACAAACCTTCTTGATCTTCCACGGGGAATATACCGATCATCCATATTAGGAATATGAATACCATGTTTGTCACAAAAAATCAAATGTTTTTAAAATAGAGTGTCACATTCATCATCCCTCAAAGTTTGAAGTTATTTTTTTGTCAAACTAACAAAAGACATTTCATTTATAATATCTTGATCCTTTCTTTGCAAAATGAGATTTAATTCGTGTGTATACACAAATATAGTGGTCATCACATGAACCATTAAAATAAAATCAAATGATTCTAATGTGAACAAAACACCTTGTGTCTTCACCCGATCATTTGTTTTACTCTTCCTAACCTTCACAAGTGTACCAACCATATCAGGATATAATGAAATGATATGCACTAGTGTTTTGTGATGTGATCCCCAACGAGTATCTCTAGGTCGACTCAAACGAAACTCCTGATTTAAACCTAATCCAGTTTTGAGTCCACCATCTTCTAGTGCCTTAGCCACCTTTTGAACTTTGCTTCTCTAAGCATTTCATTTCGTTTGCAGGAAACACAAATCACATTTAATAAAGTTGCAATTGCTTCAAAAAATCACTGGCAATTATCATTTATCTTAGCGACTGCAATTTGTGTTAACTGAAGTTGATGCGCAAAACAATGAATGTAATATGCACTCGAATTTTTCCTCAAATTAAACGTTTAAGCCTATTTATCTCATCACTCATGTTACTGGCACCATCATATCCTTGTCCACGGATTTTAGATAAATTTAATGAATGAGCCATTAGTAAAGATTCAATTCTAGCTTTGATTGATATTGCAGTAGTATCAGAAACATACACAATACCAAGAAATCGCTCTATTATTGCTCCATTTCTATCAATGTAACGCAGACAAAGAGCAAGTTGTTCTTTATGTGACACATCACTGGATTCATCGGCTAGAACTGAAAAGTAATCATCATCAAGCTCTTGAATTATAATTTTGGCGGTTTCTTTAGCACAGGCATTGATTAAATCTTTTTGAATTGAAGGTGCGATCAATTGATTATTTCCCGGTGCATTTTTCAAAACATGCATACCAACCTCTTCATCAATATCTGCGAACCACTGTAGAAGTTCAAGAAAATTTCCCTTATTAAGTGAGTCTTGACTCTCATCATGACCACATAAGGCCAATCCTTGACGCAAAAGATATCTCAAACATTTCAGAGATGCTTGTAGGCATGCTTTATTTTTAAATTTAGTCTTATCTGATTGTTTCTCAAGAGCAACTTGTATAGATTTTTTTGATTGCTTTAGGGCTTCAAAATTTTGCAGCGCGAGTTGATTAGCACTATTACATTTGTCGACATATTTTGTGAATCCTTCAGGCTTATTCCAAGACTTATATCCTCCGCCTGTAACAAAAACATCTCCCCCAACAGTAGTAGTCGCGGCATCATTCTTAAATAAATAACACACGAAACAAAATGCGGCATCTTTTTCAACATTGTATTCAAGCCATTCAAACAGATCAAACTATGTGACTACAAACCGACGATACTATTCTCCCATTTTTCTTGGCGGAAATGAATGACATTTTGACTGACATAGACCTCTTAGAATATATTCTTTCCTCACTTCCTCTTGTTCATTTACGAGATATGTGGAAATACTTCTTCTCTTTCCCGGATCATGTGAAAGAAACTCCACATCAAATGCAGACCCGATTACAATATCTTGAATTTGCGGTGATATTGAAGGAATACATTCTTAGTCTCAGTGGATTGTGAAAGGGGAAACTAGATCTGATATACTCTAAAGGGGGGGTGAATAGAGTATATGGTGCTTTTTAAAACACAAAGACAACTTTTGCAAAGCTTTACAACAATTGTTGTAGTGAGTGTAAGCAGGGAAGCAGAATTAAAATAAACCACAAAACTAATCTATGCAGAGAAACTAAGCACTGGAAAATCTAGGCCAGAAGCAAAAGAAAAATATGCACAACCAGAAAACACAAGGAAATATAGTGGTTCCCCAACTTGGGTACATCCACTCTTCTACCACCCTAGGTAGGAATCCACTGCAGGATGAGTTGATCAGGTGTCCTGGGCACCAATGAGCTTTTGATAAGGTGCTCAAAAACCAAAACAGATTTTTTGATCAGGTGTCTTGCCACCAATGAGCTTTTGACAAGGTGCTCAAAAACCAACTTCAAACTTTTGAAGGGAGTTTGAAAAACCCTTTACAGAGAGATGGGGTTGAGAGAGTTATGGCAGTCTTCTCTTTCTCAAGCAGCTGAGAAGACTATGTGGATTCAGTGATGTTGTCAAAGCTCCCCCTGAGTCCTTGAAGTCTTCAGGAAGATGAGCTTTGCTGAGGGTGATAGGCCTTCAAAGATAGATCTCCAGCAGATGATGATTTCAGCAAGCTGAAATGTTGAGTGTCTGGAGTCTTGAGAAGATGTTGGCCTTGAACACTTGAGAGCTAAAGAGAGATGGAGAGATGTCCTATTCTTGTTAATCTGTATTAACTGTATTTCTGGTTCAAAAACATTCTCTCTTTTATTCTCTGAATCTCAATAGGAAGAAGCTCTGTCCAAGATAGCCGTTGGTCTGAATTAATTACAGCCTTAATTGCATAAAATGTTCTGAAGGAAAGTCCATTGAATTATTCCTTGAAAAATCCCTTGAAACTTGCTCCAGAATTAAATGAAAACGGCTGGCAGATCTTTTGACTTAAATGCAGAATAATTTCTATCTTGATTTGAATTTGAATTCTGAAGAACAACTGAAATCGTCGAACTGAGCTCTGCTATCGTCGAGCTGAGCTCAGCGAACTGGGAAAAGCAAGCAGCAATGGAATCGTCGATCTGAGCTCAAAGATCGTCGAACTGAGCTCAGAGATAAAGATCTAGTACAGAGTCAAAATCGTCGACCTGAGCTCAGCGATCGTCGAATGGAGTTCGACGATATTGAGAAGCTTGAGCTCAGCGATCGTCGAATGGTGCTCGACGAACTTGAGAGGCTTGAGCTCAGCGATCGTCGAATGGAGCTCGACGATCTGCCAAAGTTTGAGCTGGACGATCGTCGACCGGAGTTCGACGAAACGTCGAGCTGAGCTCGACGATTTGGACTTAGTCTCCAGAACAACTTGGGTCTTCAGAGCAGCTTTCAAACCTAGACTCCTGATCCCTTAGACTCAATTCTAATTGACCTATAATCTATACAGAAGGTCAAGACATAGAATCCTAGAGACATAGTGATCCTGACCCAAATTAGTAATAGGGTGTTCCAACAATCTCCCCCTATTTGGGTTAGGAAAACTATTTACAAACTTTTGAAAAACAAACAACATCATTCAGACAGAAAAACATAAAACAACAATAACAAGACACAGAGCAGAACCATCACAGAGATATATTATATATGTGATATCCAGAGGGCAGTCACAGAAGTCAAGAATAATCACCTTACAGAGTTATTCCTTTTCCTTGCCTTTTACCATCTTGATTTCCCTGTTAGGATTTAATGCTTGTTGTTTTGATCTGGTATCATCAGCTGCACCCAAATAGATTTGCTTTGAAGCCCTGGGAACCACTGCAGCTGGATGCAACTCCATGTATCTGTCTGCATCAAAAAATTTACTGGAGGCATACCTTTCTAGCTCTTTCTGTCTTTGCTCTGACATAGTGGATATGTTGGAGGTGTCTAGCCCTTGTTCCTTTGCTTTCTTTATTTGATCCAAAGCAGCCAGTTCTTTCATCCTTGCAGTCCAGGCCATAGGATTTTTCTCAGGGTCCTCAAAAGGAACAGGTGGCTCATACCTGTTGGAAGAAGTTTCCTGAGGAGTCCTGACAGTCACACTTTCTCTAAGCTTATAAGGGAATGGACCTGAAGATGTATCAGAAGAAACATGTCCACCCCTGGAATAAGGGTGCTGCCTGGAGTGTCCTTTGGAGTAAACCTGAGTTTCTCTTTGGTTTCCCTGTATCCTCCCCTTCTAGAGTAGGACCCCCTAGATTGGCTTTCCCTTTGATATGTTCTTGTATGAGGCTGGTAGGGAGCCTGGCTTCTAGCAGGGCCTGATCTTGCAGAGCTGCCACCTGCACCTGCATCAGGTGGAGGTGGTGGAGGAGGATGAGGGTGCTTGGACTGGGAAGAGTCTTTATCAAACTTCCTCTTCTTCTTCATTGCCTTTAACTGGTTCCTGGAGAATTGCATCCAATGCTCAGTGATTGGGCAATTATGCAGAATGTAGTATGGAACATCATTATCATCTCTGACTTTGGCAGGAGGAACTCTCTTCAAGGCCTTACTTCTTGCCTTTCTTTTCCTTGCAATTGTAGCAGATGAGTCATCAGAAGCAGTAGCATAATCCTCAGAATCAGAGCTTTGTTCATCATACAATGCATCAAGCTTCTTCATCAAATCCTCTTTTAACTGGACAGCAGCTGAAGGGGCAGAAGAGACAGAAACAGGAGGAACAACAGGAGCAGCAGCAGATGTTACATCAATACAGGAGTAGCAGCAGCTTCAGAGATAATAACTTCTACAGCAGTAGCAACTTCAGAGATAGCAACTTCAACAGCAGGCTCAACATCAACAGCCTCTGTCATCAGAAAATCCTGTGAGAAGGGCTCAACAGCAGCAGAGATTACTTCAGAGGTGGTCACAGTATTGTCTTCAGCAGCAGCAGCAGCAGCATCATAGGCAGCAGTCACTGACTGAATAAAGTCAGAGAGGATTCTGGGGTCACAGCAGGAGAAGGGCACTAGAGCCCTGGACAAGTCTTCTGGCTGGGCAGCAGGGACCTCTGGGGGCTGGATAGCATATGGCTCTGGGAGGCAGCAGAAGTGAGCAGAATCAAAAGTAGACAGCAAAGACCTTAGGTCTATTGCTATTACTGGTGTAGCAGCAGCAACAGAAGCAGACACAGCAGGGGCAGCAGCAGGAGGAGCAGCAGCAGCAACAGCTTCATAAGGCATCTCCCCCTGCCTGGATGCAGAAATAGGTGCATCAAGGCACACTGCTGGGGGTGCTGCTGCAGGGAGAAGGAAGGAGGACAGCCTGGCAGAGAGAGCTGCCACTGATTGTTGCAGAGGAGCTAAGCTGGCTTCCATAAGAAGGGAAAGCCTAGGAGCAAGGAGCTCATACAACAGATCAGCAAGGGCTGGGAGATCTACATGCTCAAGGGGAGCAGAGGTAGAGGGGACAGGGTGACTGAGGGAGCAGGAGGAGGTTGGCTGAAGGGTGGAAGAGTGGGCTCAGGGGAGGGTATGGTAGAAATGGAGGGGACAGGATGGAAATGGAGGGAGTGAAGGTGGGTTGATCAATAAGTTGATGGAGAAGGTCTTGGAAAGTGGTTGAGGTGGTGGGGAAATCTGGAGGAGAGGAGGGGGAATCATCCATGTAGGATTCATCCAAGAGAGTAAAGGATGGAATGGATGTAGAGGAGGTGACATCTGGAGGTGGATAGGAGAAAAGGGGATGGAAGATGTCTGCTGGAGGAGATGAAATTGGTGCTGGGGATGGAATGGAGGTTGGAGATGGGCTGGAAATGGTAATGGTGGAGGTTGCTGGAGAGGTGGATGGAGCTGGAGGAGGGGAAGCAGCAGCACTGGCAGCAGGCAGGTCTTCTGCAGGGGCAGAGACCTGGGGTGGAATGACTCTAAGAGTCCTTGTGCCTGAAGGGCCAGAGGAGGAGGGCCTGCTGGGCTTGGAGATTTGCCTGTCCCATTTCCCAAAAAGGGCACAGGTGAGTCTCTTGGAGGCATTGATGTGCACTCCAGAGGAGACTAGCAGGGCAGGGCACTTAGCCTGGAGGAAGATTCCCAGAATTCTTCCAAAGTTGACAAAGGTCTTGTTGATCTTTTTCTTCAGCAGATCAAAGAACACTTCTCCCCAGTTCAGGCTTTTTCTGTCTACCAGAGCTCCCATAAGGCAGAGCTGGAATCTGGAGATAGTATCATGAGCAGAATGCTTGGCTAAAAGAACCTTGCCTACAACATCAGCCAAAAACCTGTATTCCACAGACAGGTTTCTTTTAAACAGTTTGCTAGGGTTCCCCTCAGGATGACCCATCCTGGCAAGAACAGCAGCAAACTCTTCTCCAGACAGGTCAGCAGAGTCTTCACCATTCCTGAAGCCAAATACCTCTGTGAGTATTGTTGGAGTCAGAGGTACCTGGGTGCCACTGATGGAGCCAACTATTGTGTTGTTGTCCAGGTTGTGAGCAGTATAAACCCATTCTTTAATCTCATCTGATGCTAGTTTGATTCTGGTGGACATCAAGGCAGTTAATTGCTGATCTTTGAATAAGTTGAGAATGTCTTGGAAGATTTGATCTGTGGTGTTGAAGGCATCGAAATCGATGTCAAAGCCGGCATCAAATTTCATTGCAGAGAGTACAGCAACTGAAACGGCCATGGTACCTGCAGAAAATCAACAAACAAAACGACCAAGGTAGAACTGTTTGGAGGGAAGAAAAGTTTGCAGAGAAATTGAAAGCGCAAGAGAGAACGACGGCGAAAAAAGAGTTTTATATTAGGGTTCGACGCAGAAAAGGAAAGATCGTTGAACTCAGTTCGACGATCGAGGCTCCTAAAGGAATCTGAAGAGACTCCAAAATCGTCGATCTCCGTTCGACGCTTTGGAAAGGCGTCGAGCTCCGTTCGACGATCGTTCAGTGAACAAAATCGTCGAGCGCCGTTCGACGACCGTTGACCAGAGGAGATAGTCCATACTATCAGAGGGGCGCTGAACTCAGTTCGACGATTCTGGAAATCGTCGAACTCCGTTCGACGATCTTTGGGGAAATCGTCGATCGTAGTTCAGAGATCAGAGAATGTCTAGATACTAAGAAAAATCAGAAATTTTGCCTAGTCTTGGTCAATTTTTAGCTTTCAAAATCTTGGGTTTTATTTAAGACTTCCTCCATCTAACATTCCTAACTGATTTAGGAAGAAGGTATGTTTCTTTTCATCCAAGGGCTTGGTGAAAATATCTCCCCTTTGTAAATCAGTTGGGATATACTGCAATTCAATTTTATTCTTCTCAACATTATCCCTTAAGAAATGATGCCTAATTTCTATATGTTTTGTCCTACTATGGAGGACTGGATTTTGAGCTATGGAGATAGCACTTGTATTGTCACAAAATATTTTTGACTTCTCTAAGTTGTAACCATAGTCTAGGAGTTGATTTTGAATCCACAATATTTGTGAACAACAACTACCTGCAGCCATGTATTCAGCTTCAGCAGTGGAAGTTGACACAGATGTTTGTTTCTTGCAAAACCAGGAGACAAGTCTATCACCAAGGAACTGACAAGTTCCACTGGTGCTTTTCCTGTCAATTCTGCATCCAGCATAATCAGCATCAGAGAATCCAGTTAACTCAAATGCTGAATCTTTTGGATACCAGAGTCCTAGATTTGGACAACTCTTCACATACCTGAGAATCCTCTTTACTAATGTGAGGTGTGACTCTCTAGGGCTAACTTGGAATCTAGCACATATACATGTAGCAAACATTATATCTGGTCTACTGGCTGTAAGATACAGTAAGGAGCCAATCATTGCTCTATATGTTGTCTGATCAACAGGTTTCCCATGTTCATCAGCATCCAATACAGCATTGGTAGGCATGGGTGTTTTCATGCAAGATGCCTCAGACATGCCAAATTTCTTAACCAGCTCATTAGCATATTTGGTTTGAGAAATAAAGATGCCTTCAGCATGTTGTTTGACTTGCAATCCTAGGAAGAAGGATAGCTCACCCATGCTACTCATCTCAAATTTAGAATGCATTAAATTAGAAAATCTTCTGCACAATTTTGAGTCAGTAGAGCCAAAAATGATATCGTCTACATAGATTTGTACTAGTAGGGTATGGGACTTATGGGTTCTAATGAAAAGAGTTTGGTCTACTCTACCCCTTATAAAATCATTTTTCAAGAGAAAGCATGCTAGGGTCTCATACCATGCTCTGGGAGCTTGCTTGAGACCATATAATGCTTTGTTCAATTTAAAAACAAAATCAGGATGAGTTGGAGAGATAAAACCTGGAGGTTGTCTGACATAGACTTCCTCTTTGATGTCTCCATTTAAGAAGGCACTCTTGACATCCATTTGATAAACTTTGAAGCCTTTGTGAGCTGCATAAGCTAAGAAAATCCTGATGGCTTCTAATCTTGCAACAGGTGCAAAGGTCTGGTCGTAGTCAATTCCTTCTTCTTGAGAATATCCTTGGGCAACTAGCCTTGCCTTGTTCCTTACTATTACTCCTTGATCATCCAGTTTGTTTCTGAATACCCATTTTGTTCCAACAATGGAATGATCCTTAGGCTTTGGCACTAGTTCCCATACTTTGTTTCTCTCAAATTGATGCAGCTCCTCTTGCATGGCAATGATCCAGTGTGGATCTTGCTCTGCATCTTGAATGGACTGAGGTTCAATTTGAGAAAGGAAGCAGGTGTGCAACAGGTTTTGGTTGACCTGATTTCTGGTTTGCACACCAGCTGAGAGTTCTCCAATTATTTGGGTAATTGGATGGTCTCTGGATGTTACTAAATCAACAGGGGTTGTTGATTGTTCATCAACCTGTGTTGTTGTTTCCTCTTGTGGTACAACAACTGGCTCTTCAAGCTGAGCTTCAATATGTTGAGCATTGCTTTCATCTTCACTGCTTTCATCCTCTTGAGCAACCTGTAGCTTGTTCATATCTTCAGCTAGAGAGTGTTCCTGTAAAGGTTCTATGGTAGAAGAAAGCTTCTCCTTGAAAGACATGTTAGTTTCATCAAAAGAGACATGAACAGATTCCTCAATTTTCAATGATGATTTATTATAAACCCTATATGCCTTGCTGATCATGGAGTATCCCAGAAACACTCCTTCATCAGCTTTGGCTTGAAATTTTGCCAGATGTTTCTTATCATTATTGTGAATATAACAAATGCAACCAAAAATTTTGAAATAGTCAACTTTAGGTTTCTTCCCTTTGAGTAATTCATAGGGAGTCTTTCCCTTCAGTTTATGTATTAGACTCCTGTTCAGCACATAGTTGGAGGTGTTTACTGCCTCTGCCCAAAAGGATAGAGGTAGATGAGCATCTGACAACAGTGTGGTGGCAGATTCAATAAGGGTTCTATTTTTCCTTTCAGCTACCCCATTTTGTTGAGGAGTTCTAGGAGCTGAGAAAGTGTGCCTGATCCCTTCACTCTGACAGAACTCTTGCATAAGAAGAGAATCAAACTCTGTCCCATGATCACTTCTGATCAGGGCAATGTGAGTATTGAACTCAATCTTTATACATTTGAGAAACTCTGTCAGACACTTAAAGTTATCAGACTTCTTCCTTAGAAAGAACACCCAAGTGAATCTGGAGAAGTCATCTACAATCACTAAAGTGTAGGATTTCCCTCCTAGGCTTTGTACTGTGATGGGTCCAAATAGATCCATGTGTAACAGATACAATATCCTAGGTGAATCACTCTTATTAAGTGACTTAAAGCTGTTTTTAGTTTGCTTGCCTAATTGACAAGCCTTGCAGAGTCCTTCCTTCTTGTAGGGACCAGAAGGTAGTCCTCTAACAAGGTTGTCCTTGGATAGCCTAGCAATAGTTCTAAGGTTTAGATGTCCTAATCTCTTATGCCATAAAACATTTGGTCTATAAACTGAATTGAATAAGCAGATGTCTACAGTAGTTGAAAGAAAATCTACTAAGTAGATGTTGCCTTTCCTTTTACCTGTTAACACAGTTGTGTTGTCCTCTGATTTGATTTTGCATGAAGTTTTGCTGAAGTTCACTTGGTAGCCTTCATCACACAGCTGACTGATGCTGATTAGGTTGTGCTTCAGTCCTTCCACATATGCTACCTTCTTGAAGGTTACAGAACCAATCTGGACTGCTCCATATCCTTTAGTTTGTCCAAAGTTGGAATCACCAAAGATAACTTTGGGTCCAAGCTTGGCTCTAAAGGAATTGAGGTTGTCCTTGTTCCCTGTCATGTGCTTGGAGCACCCACTATCCAGATACCATTGCTGGTTAGATGTTGGATAGGTCTTCATCTGCACATAAAGCAATTCACTTGTTTTTGACCCAGTTTACCTTGGGCCTAGGTTGATAACCTTTAAACTCAGAAATAAAAGATATCCCTGGCTGACTCTTATATCCTTCAGGATGATATCTCCTTGGAGGTAAAATCCATTCAGAATAAGGGTTAAATGTTTGGGATGAAGAACCCTCAGGATTCAATTTTGACTTGCCCTTGAAACTTTTTTCACTGTTCTGACCTCTGTTCGACGATCTTGGAGCTGAGTTCGACGATCTTGGGTCAGATCGTCGAGCTCCATTCGACGGTCGACTATGGCTGAGGTCAGGTATTTGGGATCGTCGAGCAGCGTTCGACGATCTTGGCTGAGATCGTCGACCTGCGTTCGACGATATTTCCTGAGATCGTCGAGCTGCGTTCGGCGATCGTCGAGCTTCATTCGGCGATCGTCGATCTCCGTTCGACGATTTGTGTTGGACTTTAGTTTTCTGAGGCAGATCAGAATTCTTCCTGGCAACCTCTACAACTCCCTTTCCCTTGTCAGAAATGAACTTGATAGGGGTTGTTAGAACAATAGGTTGGCTGGATGAGGCACCCAAGCCCAGTGTACTGTTGAATCTTGAGTTCACTGTGCTTGTGATGTCCATCAGCTTGATGCTTCTCCCATTGAGAGATTCTTCAAGCTTCTTGGCCTCAGAGAGCTCACTCTTCAGTGAAGCTATCTGTTCCCTATAGTTCTCCAACTCCTGAGAGAGTTTGAGATTTTCTGATTTTAAACCACTTTGTTCAGATAATTGATTTCTGAGAGAGATGATCTCTTTCTCAGATTTTAGCAGATCTAAACATAGTGTTTTAAATTCAAGCTTAAAATCTTCTGAGGTAAAATCAAAAGAGCTGATTACCTGATCTTCTTCTGGTTGAGTCTCTGAGTCTGACTCTGACTCCTCTTCTTCTGAGTTGTTCTGTGAGGCATTGATTGCCATCATGCAAAACTCCTTTTCCTCTGCATCATCCTCATCATCACTTGAGCTGGAAGAGGTCTCTGACTCTTCTTCAGTCTCACTCCAGGATTCAGCAACAAATCCTTTCCTTGTGTGCTTATTTTTGCTGGTGGAAGGTTTGTTGTTTCCATGCCTTTTAGAGTCCTTCTCCTTTCTTCTTTCTTTTCTTTCCCTTCTGTCCTTGTTCTTATTCTCTGGACAGTCAGGAACTATATGCCCTGGTTTCCTGCAACCAAAGCAGATGATATCTTTGTTATTTCTAGTGGACTTGTCATACCTTGGCTTGTCTTGCTCCTTGTATGATCTTCTTCTGAGGTCCTTCCTGGCCATCTTATAGAATCTTTTGGCCAGTAGGCTGAGAAGTTCATCATTGCTTGTGACCTTTTCTTCAGGCAGATCCTCAGCTGCCTTGAATGCAATAGTCTTCTCCTTTCTTGTGGCTGGAGAAGCAGCCTTCTGTTCTTCTTCTCTGTTCTTGATGAGTAGCTCATAAGATTTGAGCTTTCCCAACAAGGCTTCAGTGGTAATCTCATTTAGGCTTCTGGCATCTTTAATTGGCCAGATTCTTGAATCCCAAGTGCTGGGGAAGCACATTAGGATCTTGTCATTGAGTTCTGTCAGTGAGATTTCTTTATCTAATGTCCTCAGTTCACTGACAATTAGACTCAATCTATTGTACATGTCTCCCACTGACTCAGTTTCTCCCTTCTTGAAGTTCTCATATTGGGAGATGAGATGAGATCTTCTGTCCTTTCTCTCATCAGCTGAGCCAGAGACAATTTCTGAGAGCTTGTCCCAGATCTCCTTGGCTGAATTACATTCAGCTACCTTCTGAAAAATGTCATCTGACATTGTCTGAGCTAGAATGTTCATTGCCTTGGCATCAGCTACCTTCCATCTTTTAATATCAGCATCTGTTCCTGATGGAGGTGGGACTGCATTTGTGCTTGTGCTCTCTGGAGGTCTTGGGCACACTGTCAAAATAGAATTAAAAATATCTTCGTCAATTGAATTCATGTAGAGTTTAATCCTTGTCTTCCAAAGTGCAAACTTTGATAGATTGCACACTGGAGGTCTGGTGCTAGCATAATCTTTGTTCTGGGCCATGATTTGTGCAAGCTGAATCTAATAATACAAAATAAAAGGAAGGATCTAGTTTGGGATCTTTGGGGTTCAGGTGTTAGCCTGTACAACCAAACAGATATGGTATGTTTAACCAACCTGGCTCTGATACCAATTGAAAGGGGAAACTAGATCTGATATACTCTAAAGGGGGGGTGAATAGAGTATATGGTGCTTTTTAAAACACAAAGACAACTTTTGCAAAGCTTTACAACAATTGTTGTAGTGAGTGTAAGCAGGGAAGCAGAATTAAAATAAACCACAAAACTAATCTATGCAGAAACTAAGCACTGGAAAATCTAGGCCAGAAGCAAAAGAAAAATATGCACAACCAGAAAACACAAGGAAATATAGTGGTTCCCCAACTTGGGTACATCCACTCTTCTACCACCCTAGGTAGGAATCCACTGCAGGATGAGTTGATCAGGTGTCCTGGGCACCAATGAGCTTTTGATAAGGTGCTCAAAAACCAAAACAGATTTTTTGATCAGGTGTCTTGCCACCAATGAGCTTTTGACAAGGTGCTCAAAAACCAACTTCAAACTTTTGAAGGGAGTTTGAAAAACCCTTTACAGAGAGATGGGGTTGAGAGAGTTATGGCAGTCTTCTCTTTCTCAAGCAGCTGAGAAGACTATGTGGATTCAGTGATGTTGTCAAAGCTCCCCCTGAGTCCTTGAAGTCTTCAGGAAGATGAGCTTTGCTGAGGGTGATAGGCCTTCAAAGATAGATCTCCAGCAGATGATGATTTCAGCAAGCTGAAATGTTGAGTGTCTGGAGTCTTGAGAAGATGTTGGCCTTGAACACTTGAGAGCTAAAGAGAGATGGAGAGATGTCCTATTCTTGTTAATCTGTATTAACTGTATTTCTGGTTCAAAAACATTCTCTCTTTTATTCTCTGAATCTCAATAGGAAGAAGCTCTGTCCAAGATAGCCGTTGGTCTGAATTAATTACAGCCTTAATTGCATAAAATGTTCTGAAGGAAAGTCCATTGAATTATTCCTTGAAAAATCCCTTGAAACTTGCTCCAGAATTAAATGAAAACGGCTGGCAGATCTTTTGACTTAAATGCAGAATAATTTCTATCTTGATTTGAATTTGAATTCTGAAGAACAACTGAAATCGTCGAACTGAGCTCTGCTATCGTCGAGCTGAGCTCAGCGAACTGGGAAAAGCAAGCAGCAATGGAATCGTCGATCTGAGCTCAAAGATCGTCGAACTGAGCTCAGAGATAAAGATCTAGTACAGAGTCAAAATCGTCGACCTGAGCTCAGCGATCGTCGAATGGAGTTCGACGATATTGAGAAGCTTGAGCTCAGCGATCGTCGAATGGTGCTCGACGAACTTGAGAGGCTTGAGCTCAGCGATCGTCGAATGGAGCTCGACGATCTGCCAAAGTTTGAGCTGGACGATCGTCGACCGGAGTTCGACGAAACGTCGAGCTGAGCTCGACGATTTGGACTTAGTCTCCAGAACAACTTGGGTCTTCAGAGCAGCTTTCAAACCTAGACTCCTGATCCCTTAGACTCAATTCTAATTGACCTATAATCTATACAGAAGGTCAAGACATAGAATCCTAGAGACATAGTGATCCTGACCCAAATTAGTAATAGGGTGTTCCAACAGATTGGAATGGGGAAACTCCTCATTCTGCTCATTCTCACATTCTAGAATTGGAGTTGTACAAGTTGAAGAAGACTCTTGAGATTTAAACTTTTTCTGAAATATGGATGCGATAAGACTAGACCTTTTCTTCTGGCCATTCATATTTAAGTTTATGCTACATCAATTGAAAAACAACAATTGAAAAAAAAAATTATAGCAGAGTATTATTTGCTCCGCTTGATCCTCTACCGATCAATACTACGGAGCACCCCTACAAACATTCATCATAGATTCTATTATGCTTTTCTTAGTCACTATTTGACTAATACCTCAAAGCATCCCTACAAATATTCATATAAACAAAAATAAGATGAATAGATAGAAACAAAAAGTATACCTCTGGTCCTCAGGACCTCAGCTCAAATAAGCACCCCCATTAGGCACTAGCAGAATCAGTGTTTCGTCCTGGCCATAAAATCAGTTCATGTGCTAAGTGATTGTAATAGTAGCAGTACGAATTAAAGCTAAAATGGAGATCCAAGTAATAACAAGTTAACTATACAAGGATGAAAACTATAATAGATGAGTAAAATGACTTGAAGCTGGACTAAATAACAAGTTAACAAGTGCAAAAAGAAATAGTAAAATTAGAAAGGGAACAACAACAAAGAAGTCAAGAAAAAGATGAGGCACCAACTGACCAATCACCTCCATTTAACAAGTGCAAGCTCACAAATACTTAACAAAAGCTCTGTGAACTACACATTTAACGTTTTGATGAGTTTTGCAAATGCCACTATAATTCTGCATTCTGAAATTTTGGGCACAGAGATGTCCTTCAACAATGTGCATAACCAAAACAGGCAAAAAGAAATAGGAAACAACTATAGGATTGCAAAACTCTAAAGCAAACTCTCATCACTTATTTGCTTGGAATGCCTTTTGCAATTCAACCACATGAGAGCTCACAAGGTTGAAAAAGTGAAAAACATTTACCAAGCCACCTTTTGCTGTCGCTGCTGTCATCAGAGAGAGGCAGTTATTTGGAAATGGTTTCTGCAATCCACCAGGAAACAAGGCTTTATCAACCTCAGAAGTGATAGCATTCAGTGCATTTGACATCATTCTATCCAGTCGTGTTGTTGCAGATTCCCCATTTCTTCTGATAACTTTTTCAGTTTTATTTAACAGCTTCAATGGATCTACAAATATCAAAGCAATCAACAAACACGTAGTACCATTTGAAGAAGAAGAAGAACCTGAGGAGGTCCAGGAGGCGGACTCGGGACTCGTCGACTCGGGTATTTGCAGTCGATCAGGAAGAATGAGGTGGACTCAGGACTCGGGTATTTGCAGTCGATCAGGAAGAATCGTCGATCGGGGCGAGTGAACGACGATCGTCGATCGGGAGGAATGGGAAGAAATCTGCGATCAGGGCGAGTGGGCGACGATCGTCGATCGGGAGGATTGGAGGAAATCGTCGATGGGAAGAAATCTGCGATCGAGCGACGATCGTCGATCAAAAATCGACGATCAGGAGCAAATCGTCGATCTGGACTCGGGAGGAAATCATCGATTGGGAGGAAATCGGCGAGACTAGCGGTCCTTCGAGAGAATTCCAAAAATAATGGGGGGTGGGGCCAGTGTCCCTCGGGCCCCCCTCTAGATCCCCCCATGTGGAGAAGGGGTGGAAAGATGACCAAATGGCAATCTCAGGAGGGGTTTTAAGAAGTGGGATATGGGGCTATTTATAAAAAAGAGGAAAGAAAAGAAGGAAAATAAATAAATTCTAAAAGTAGTTAGCGGGTGGAGGTTGTTGTGCTGCATAGTAGGTAATGTTTGAGGTGTGGGGATAGCTGGAGGCTGACTGGCGGGCTGCATGCAGGGGGCGCGGATACCTGACGCGTGAAAAATCAAGGCAAAAACTGTCATTATGAAATTTTGAACCCAGATCAATAGAAAAAATACTAAGACACCACTCCACTAAGCCAACTGCTCTTATTTGTAAACATTTGAAATAACATGTATATAATATATCTATATGAATTTAGGCAAAAATACCAAATCAGTCCTTGAACTTTGGGCGCTTTTTAATTTCAGTCCTTGAACTTTCAAAAGTAAAAAATCAGTCCCTAAACTATTTAACACACAAAAGATCAGTCCTAAAGACATTTCCGTTAGTATTAAAAGAGAAAAAAAGGATTAAAACAAATGAGCATTTTAGGGAGCAAAACCGGAGTCAGAAACTAGCCACTACATCAATTAATTTGTTACAGAACAATTAATGTAACCCCTTACATTTTAAAGCATTTGCCTGGTAAATTTTTTTTAACCCGTATGAAACAACTGCAACTGTAAAAACAAATGAGTGGAAATTTTAACCCATATTAAAACAATTCAAAGCATTTGTCTGTAAAAATAATTAATTTGTTACAGAACAATTAACTAATCACATTAATGTAACCCTTACATTTTCTTAACCCCTAACATTTTAAAACAAATACAAAATGAGGGGAAACAACTGCAGCTCTGTTTAGACATTACAAAATACATTATATTTTTTGTAACATCTCAAAATACAATCATACGTCTTATAGCATCGCTTAACCAATTAGCTTTTTTGCTGCATCCCAAAATAAGTCACAACCTACAAAAAGAAAATGTGTTATAAGAGTTTTTGATAAAATATAACATAACGTAATTAAAAATATACAAGACGAATTTATTACCGGTCATAGTGGACACCCTCTTTTGTTATGCCCGGAAACACCGCACTTGGAGCATGTAATTATCACATTTTTACGACCTATTTTAGTTAGATTCTTTTCCTTGACAACATCAACATTTCTTTTTTTTCTTTGGCCGTCCAGGAGCTCTTCGAAAAAGGGGTGGAAGAATCTGCATATTCTCTACCTTTGGCCAGAGATTGGGTCCATTTATGGGCATGATGGCATGATTGTAACATGCAATATAAGTAGACTTTTTAAAGCATTCATGCACATAGTCATGTTTATTTATGTTTAGATAATGCATACAACTGATAGCATGACGACATGGAAGTCCACTGACTCTCCATCTTCCACAAGCACACGAATAATTATCCAAGTCCACTACAAACTTATCAGGGGCATGAATTACTTCAAAAACCTTATTATGTGACCATAATGGCATCCACAATCCACTAAGCTTTGCCTCATCGTCAAGTTTTTTCGCAATTTTTATGTTCACTTCACTGATTTGTTTTTTCAATTTCTGCCGATTATTAGCCCATCTAGAACATTAAGTATACACGAATATCCTCCAACATAGTTAGAATGGGTTTTTCGCGCATGTCCAAGATGACACGATTAAATGCCTCGGCCATGTTGTTTACAACTATGTCACATTTTGGGCGACTACTAAAAGAATGCTTACACCATAAGCTTCTCTCTATAGCTAGTAGATGATCATAAGCTTTAACAGAAATTTCCCTAATTTCATTCATCGACCTGAACCACTCTTCCTCAAATGTCGCATTTGACGCCTTCCATAGCAAACATTTTAAATTCTTGCTTGGAAATTTTTTTCTAAAATTATTGTATAGGTGCCTTACACAGAAGCGATGATCAACACCCGGAAGTAGCTCTTTAAACACTTGTACAAGACCCTACACATTTAAAATATGTATTGTTATATAATAACACATGTTAAAAGTTCTCATATTATTATTTAAAAAAGAAGACAAACCTTCTGTTGATCAGAGATATATGTAATACCAGACATCCCAATATCATTTGTTAGGTGAGTGAGAAACCAAGACCATGAATCTTTATTTTCTGCTTCAACAACTGCATAAGCAATAGGCAACATCTGATCATTTGGATCCCTGCCGATTGCTGTTAATAATTGGTCGCCATAGTAACCTTTAAGAAAACATCCATCTAACCCAACAATTGGTCTGCATACACGAAACGATTATTTACATGCAGCAAGACATATGTATATTCTTTGAAATCGTGGCAATATAGTTCTAGATGGCATACTATTTTCAGCATAAAACTCATGTGGCCAGGTAAATTTCATGAGAATGGAGCTTCTTGGATTTGATCTAAATAACTCAGCACAATATTGATTTAGAGAATTATACTGCTCACCAACACTACCTTCGGGTGCTTCATTTGCTTGGTGCTTTGCTCGTACTGCTTTGTTCTTGGAAATCCCTGCAACCCATTTCTCTTTCACTTTATCAACAATTTGTTTTGGATGTATGTTTGGATTTTCTCTAACCTTCGACTCTATCCGCTTGCTCAACCACTTAGCACTTAAGAGTTTATTATTGAACTCTCGACTACATGAGTGTTTATCTATTATAGTCTTCACTTCCCAAGTATCCTGATTTCTCACTAGTGCAGCATAAATTTCTCATTCACAACCAGACTTACACTTGTACCTCACTCTTTGCTTATCATTTTTGATCAAATTTAAACCTACCCACATATGCACAGCATAAGTTGTCACTGCATCTTTAAATTGTTCTTTTGACATAAAACATAAACCAGGTTGCCAATGCATTTGTTCCATGTCCTTTAATAGTGTGAACAATGGTTGTTTACGCTTCCCTGTGATTGAACTCGCTGCTTCATCATCACTACTAAAAGATTGCAGAGAATCAGACTGATAATGATCTTCATTAATCCGCTCTTCATTGGTCGTTACGTTCTCAATGCCAACATCATCAAATAAGTCTTCTTCATCCTCAAAATGAATATTCAGAACACTATTATCACTAGAAGATGCATTCTCAGAAAAATCTTCCTCACCGTTCATTGACTTCATATGCAAATTAAAATGAAGCATGTCATATTAAACCGGTTATAAATGTAAATCTTGAATACAAAGGTATATGAAGAACAAAATTAAAACCGGTTATAAATGTGAAACTAAGCAAACAAACTGGTAATGAGACCACTTAGATACACTCTTGAATACAAAATTAATACACTCTTGGATGTCAAATCAATACACTCTTGGTTTCAGAAAAAAAACAGAATGAATGAGACGGAATGTGAATGCATATGGAGGTAGCCAGGGTGTAGAGGGAATGAGAGTTGAGAGAATGAGAGTTGAGAGAATGAGAATGTACAGGAGAAAATAAAGCGACAAGTGGACAAGGAGAGCACCACGCTGGAATGAGATGTGGAAGAAATTGGAGAAGAAGAAAAATGAGGAAGTGAAAATTGTGATAACAAGAGCAATATAATGTTAGGAAACTTCCTATTGTGTGATTACAGAAGAACATTGAATCAGTGAGGAGATGAGAATGTGAACTGGTATCGTTTGGAAAAAACTCAATTTATACCCAATTAATGTGATCAAAGATAGAGAAATGAATACTAGTGGATGCCTGCATGAAAACTAAGAAATGGAAACAGAGCAGTTATAAACAGAGCAGTTATAAATGAAAACTAAGAAATGACACAACTAATCACATCCCCCCCTACATTCCCTAACTCAAGAATGGATGAAGCCTCGTGTTGATCAAATCATATTTACCCCAAAAAAAGAAAAGAAATCTGCATTTACCCTAATCAAAGAAAATCCCATGTAAACCTAATCAAGCTTCAATGAAATCAAGACTAGCCAGAACAATATTAGGTTAATTAACATTTTTATCTTGGATATGTGGCCCTCCCGTGCTCGATCCGGCTAGAACATTCCTACAAATATCAGCATCAAGCTAGCCAGAACAAAGAAAACCACAAAGGCTCTAATTTTACTTGAAGAAGATGGAGAGGCTTACCATCAACAAGCTGGGGCGGGAGATCGCCGGCGGCAGAGCTCGCAGGATGCGTCGGGAATCACTGGCGATGAGAAGGAACAAGTGTGTCGGCTGGAGCGGGAGAATCGTGCGTAGGCTGGGGCGGGAGAGTCGCCAGCGGGAGAGCACGGCAACACGCAGGTTGCGCCAGGAGAATCGCCAAAAAAAACCTAAAGCTAGTAAGGTGACATTGTCCGACTGCAAATTAAAATGAAGCAGATAAAAAGGAGTTTGATTTAGGATAACGGAGTTTGTTTAGGGTTTTGGATAACGGAGTTTGTTTTAATCCTTTTTTTTCTCTTTTAATACTAACGGAAATTGTTTTAGGACTGGTTTTTTGTATGTTAAATAGTTTAGGGACTGATTTTTTATTTTTGAAAGTTCAAGGACTGAAATTAAAAAGCGTCCAAAGTTCAAGGACTGATTTGGTATTTTTGAATTTATAAGTAAACATCAATATATATTTTAATTAGTTTATATATATATATATATATATATATATATATATATATATATATATATATATATATATATATATATATATCTTATATTTCTATGCTTATTTATTTGTTATAACATTAACTTATATTATTGATTTATTATCATATTGATTTAACTAACTTATATAGTATTATATCTTTTTATATAGTGTTATATTTGTTATATATTTTAATAAATTTATATAGTATTATATTTTAATTTCTCATAGTTTAAGAACAAACCATAATATAGTAAATTAAAGTAGCCACTCATAGTTTAATTTCTAAATAATTTTATTTGGAGGACAAATTTAAAACAAATCATTTATTCAATAAATTATATGAAATATTACAAATTTTATTTAGAAATTAAATTAAAACATATACTAAAATATGTATAAATAACTACTCACCAAATACCTTCATACTTAAGTTTTTGTTATTCCACAGCAAAAGTACTGAGAATATTTCTATTACATATTAGTAAAATTTCTAATTTACTAAAACTTCAAATAAATGAAAAGGTAAGCTTAAAGTAAATTTTAGAAATTTAAAGAGGTAAATTCTACACAATAAAAACATGAATTATTATCGTGAACCTATGATTGGTAAGCTCTCTAGACTTTACAGAATTCGGATTTTAGCCATTTGTGAACCTATGATTGGTTACAAAAACATGAATTATTTTTGTAGAACTCTTGCATTTCATGAAGCCGCTTCTAATTCTAATTCCAAAATCTGGGTTTTTTGGATGAATAAAGTTAAAGGCTCAATTTTAGAATCTCATTCTCAATTTTTACACATTCAGTTTTCTTCTCCTTCCTTTGAGGGATTAGGAACTTTTGTTTACCCTCACTGTCAAAGACAACTCCAGCTCAACCTATGGGAGTTGTTGTCGTTATTGGCGGAGAACATTTCTCTTCATTGGATTGTTGTGGGAGATTTTAATGTCATCAGATACGCTAAAGAAAAAAAGCGGTGCTAACACCCCCAACCTTAACCATATGGTTGAATTCTCTGATTGTATTTTAGATTGTGGTTTAAATGAACTCCCTTTTATTGGTCCTGGATTTATTTTGTCGAATAGTTTTATGTGGGAACGTCTCGACCGAGCCCTTGTCAATGTTGTTTGGATTAACTCCTTTGACAACTAGGATGGAACACCTTTGTAATGCCAATTCAGACCACTACCCGCTTCTCATTAACATTTCCTCCTCAACCAAAAGATCTATTCCTAGTTTCAGGTTTCAAAATATGTGGATTTTGCATCACTCTTTTGATAAATTCATCCAAGATTCGTGGTCTCAATCTATTAAAGGTCCGCCATTGATTAATCTTGTTAATAATAGTCCTACACCGCCAATCCGCTCTGGTCTGATCTGTTTATATGGCAAGGCAAACCCTCACCTGTTGAGATGATTTTTCAGGTTGAGTTAGGTCAAACCTAACATGGTATCAGAGCGAGGTTCCATCCAGTTTCTGTCCGGTTCCGTCCGGTCCGCCCATGAGCTCTGTATCCCGGTTCTGTCCGGTCAATCCATGCTATGGGCGAGGAGGGATGTTAATAATAGTCCCACACCGCCAATCCGCTCTGGTCTGATCTGTTTATATGGCAAGGCAACCCTCACCTGTTGAGCCGGTTTTTCAGGTTGAGTTAGGCCAAACCTAACAAATCTTTGGCTTAAACTTAAAAAACTGGAATAGAGAGATATTTCGTAATTTATGTACTAAATTAAGGAAGCTGAGGATAATGCCAGCCGCTTGGAAGATCTTTTATCCAAATCGCACGATCCTTTGGATAGATCCGCGTATCATGAAGCTAAAGTTAAACTTATTCGAACCTTAAATATGGAGTAGGCTTTCTGGATGCAAAAATCTGCTCTCAAAAAGATTTATTATGGGAATAGAAATACCAAATTTTACCTCAAATATAGTTAATTAATGGAGACATCCTATAACCCAGAAGAAATTAAAAATAGCATGGTTACCTTCTTCGACTATGTATTAAGAGATGCTGGTTTTTCTCTCCCTGCCAATGATTGGAGCTTGATCCCTTCTCTTATAACAGACATAGATAACACCTCTCTCTGTTCGCCTCCTACTCTTTGGTCAAACTTTAGACCCATCAGTCTTTGTACAGTTATTAACAAATTGATAACTAAAATTTTAAGTGCTAGATTAGCAAGTATCCTCCCTAAAATCTTATCACCCAACCAGAGTGGTTTTATCCAAGGTAGAGACATTGCCGACAACATCCTTCTTGCGCAAGAACTTGCCCAAGATATTAATAAAAAAACTCAAGGACATAATGATATAATTAAACTGGACCTCCCTCTGATACCAAAAGTAAAGAATCAGAGCACTAAGAAGTAGAAATTCGATGTACCAATTGAATAAATCAACATAAAGAAAATACAGAGGTTCACCCCAAGTTCGGGCTACTTCCTCTCCACCACTGAAGAAAAAAAACCCTACACAAATAAACCTTCGTGTAAATCTCCAGAAGTTCAGCCGTAAGCCCCCTTGTTTACCTTGTTCTGTACCCTAAGCCCGGTAACCAGGGCTTATATACCCCGTAAAAACAACCAGAAAACAAGGATCGACAAACGTCGGGCCGCGTTCGACGATCATCGAGTTGTGTTCGACGATCGTCGAACGCCAAGCCGCGTTCAACAATCGACAGGCCGCGTTCGACGATCGACTAGCCACATTCGACGATCGTCGAACGCCATGCCGCGTTCGACGATCGACTAGCCGCGTTCGACGATCGTCGAACGCCCCGGCAGAGAAAGATCCTAGGAATCGTCAGTGTCGCACTCCTATTCCTCTAAGCTCACTTGGGCTAACCCGGTGTGAGAAACAAGAGGACAAGAAGTGTTCCACCACTCCAACAATCCTGAAATTATTTTGCTTTTGCAGTACCTTTATTAACCTAATTTCAAATGTTCAGGAAAATATTTGGTTTTCGGTGGTGGTTAACGGAGAATCCTCAGGCTTCTTCAAATCCTCTAAGGGTATTGGACAAGGAGACCCTTTGCCAACTTCTCTTTTTGTATCGCGGCCAATTATATCTCGTGTTATCTTACAAACTTTTTTATCCAATATCCATCCCTTCGTTACATTAACTCGGGTAGAAAACTCATAAGTCATCTTAGTTTTGCGGATGATATGATAATTTTTTGCAATAGTAGTTTAACTTCTTTTGAAAAAAATTATGAACTTCCTTACTCATGTTGAAGAAGTTTCGGGCTTGGTTATTAATAGAATTAAATGTTGCTTCCTCTATTCTAAACACATGTCGGAAGCGACAATTAATAACATCAAAACTCTCTCTCAATTCAATCACCAAAAAATTCTTTTTAGCTACTTGGAGCTCCTCTATTCATTGGGCATAAAAAAATTCATACTTTTGAACCCCTTAACAGAAATCTCATATTAAGGTCTATTTGTGCTTTATGTCATTAATAAAGATTATAAATATAATTCTCTTAATTCCAATCGCTTAATGTGGCAGTGAATGAGTATGAAGGTCATGAATGCCTTTTTGATTTTCTCTGCCACTTTGAAACTACCACATTTTTCTTGGTTTTTCTCTAGAGAAAACTTGTAGCCGATCTCCATTGTCGGTGATCTCCTTTTTAAGGTGCTTGCCCTTCTTCATTACTAATGATCTCCATCAATGAATCTACATCTTTGTTTCTGGAAGAAGCCAGCGCTTAGTCTTGGTTTTCATTTTTGCCTCCAAGACAAGCTAACGATCATCTTCTTTTGACTCCTTGGAGAAATCCATTGATCTATTTCCAGATTTGAGAATCTATTTATCACTTAAGTAACTTAACAGGTTGGATTATTGCTCTATTTCAGATATGGTAGATCAAACTCTTTTTTTGTCCAGATCAATCCTAAACGTGAATATCTAAAGAGTTGATTTGTGCTGAAATTTAATTCAAATATCAGGTATCACAAAAGGGTTTTTATTTTATCTGGAATAAACTATTCACATAGTTCTCTTTATTTATAAGAATTCACAATATTTAGATTTGATACACTAATGGGGTTTTTATCAGTAAACAATACATAGATTTACATAAGTTTTCAATGTCATGAAACTTCATTCAGTCTATACTTAATTCAGTTATTCTCCACTTTATTCTTAGATCCATATCTAGATATTGTAAGGTTGTTACTTCAGATTTCATGCTTAGGTTTTATGTTGAATCACTGCCTATGCTAACTCACTTCTCTATAGAGATTCAAAGTTTGAATAAGATAGTATGTTCAAATGATCTTCAAACACGGCGAAATTCATAAGGAACAACACTTCGCTGCTACTGCAAATATTCGTCATCATGAAGCACGAGCATGATTTCAAGAATAGTATAAATCATATTTTGAAGCAGTATATTTACTGCTTACTACACATCTAGTTCATTTATGTCTGTTGTTGATTAATTAGAAGAAGATTTTGTTGCATAAACTCCAATTAAAGATTAATAGATTTAGATTAAGACGGTCATGTAGCTTAATTCCTTACTATATTTAATAGAATTTTTTGATAATATAAATTCATCGTAGTGACTATTACTCCAATTTTATAACAGTTGGTATTAGAGATAGGTTTACTCAAATCTATTGGTCTCATTCATAAATTTGCAGTAAATTATTTTTCTAATTAATTCCATTAAAGAACAAAATTTCTAAAAAAAACCATTAAGCAAATTCGAGAGAAATAAAACTAGGGATTAAAAACTAAAGTACCTTAATAAATCAATCCCTAACAAAAGCCTCATGTTTTCTTTAGACGATTCAGTGCTCACGCAACATTAAGCAAAAGAAACATGACATTAAGTTTACAGTAATATTCAGATATTCTAGTGTGAGAGAGTTTTATAGATTGATAAAAACTATACCCGCCAAAGTAGAATTTTCAAGTCAGTTTGTAAGATTACAGTTCCATATGATTTAGGGAGTTCTCTAACACTAATGTGCAATCATTCACCCAAAGGTGGTGCTTGAGCAACAATTTCATGTGGATACACATGAACATATGGATGATGGTGTGGAGCTCTAGTAATCTATTTGCCCAAATGTGGTAGATCTACCAGAATCTCAAGCATAATCATTACTCGTTCTTGTGAGGAGAATTATTAATTATGTGACACATAGTCTACCCAATTGTGTTGCCCGCGAAAGCATCTAGATTCTCTATATATTGTTCTACTTAGGTTTTTTTAGTCATTGTTGCTTTATTGTCTAAGTAATATTTCTTTTATCTATTTAAAGTCATTTTAAAATTCATAATAATTTGATGACTATCAAAATTTCATTGTGTCAAACTTTATGAATTCAAACTCTAAAATTAAGTTCGCATTACATAAGACAAACATAAAAATGACCATGATTATGAGCCAATACAAAGCTCTTTTAGTGACTAACACTAAAAATAATAAAGATAACTTTCTTGCATGGAACAAGTTCAACAAGATCTGTTTGTTGACTATGTAGCATTTCATTCATGAGCACCAAATAAGGTGTGGAAGATCAATGATCTGAAGAAGATAACTTAAGAATGAAAAGACTCAAATTGCTCTGTTAGTGTCAAATCTCTCATTTAAGAAGAAGAATTCACTCCTTATATAGCTCATGATGCACAAACTTTAAAAATTAAGGACATTAATAATAAGAAGCCTCTTACATGCTTTTTTGTAAGAATTATGGAGATATGAAGTTGGAGAGTGTGAAGTTTAAATCTTGGATAGAAAAACAAGGTTTTACTCCTAATGCAAACTCTTTGGCATCAACACTTTGTAAATCCAACTTAATTGAAGCCTCATCTAATTCCTAGTGACTAAATAGTGGAGCAACGAATCATATTGCGTTCAAATTATCAGGATTCATTATAAAAAGGAAGTAAAGTAAAGGTGAGTGTCGACTCACAGTAGGCAACACCGATGAAGTTGAGGTAAATTTTATTGGAGATATTTGTTTAGTTCTAGCTACGGACTATGAACTACTTTTAAGAGACATTTTTTATATTTCTTCATTCAAAAAGAACTTAATTTATGTTTTCGTACAAACTTAATTATGGTTTTAGCATTCATGGTAGTTTTGTTGATATTACATTTGAATCACAAGTTATAGGTTAATGTTCATTATCTAGTAAATTATATTATCTATGTCTAGCTCCTACGAATATTTATACAATCACTTTTAATATTGAATATGTTGCTAGTAAAAGACCTCTACTTAAGAAGAAATCATTCATGTCATGTCATAAACACTTAGGTCTCATTTCAAAGGAGAGAGTTGATAGATTAATTAAGATAATATTCTCCTTGCTCTTAATTTCAGTAACTTGTAGACATATATTAATTGTTATAGAGGCAAAATGTCCAAGATTAAGGAAAATGACTCCACAAGTAATCATGACCAAGGTTTTAAATGTCGGATGTCGGAGACATGTCGGATTGGGTTCTTAGATGTCGGATGTCGGAGACATGTCAGATTGGGTTCTTAGATGTCGGATGTCGGATGTCGGAGACATGTCAGAGACATTTTAAAATGTCGGATTTTTAAAAAATTATATTATATGTGTTGTAATATATTAATTAGCTTTATCATTTACATTTAAAAATTTATTTAATGAATATATTTCTATGTATTAATTTTGTTATTGTCTTTTTGCAGGGATTTATGTGTGGTTTCAAATATGATGTTGGCACTGAGCAAATGAAGTAACTAATAAGAAACTCAAGTACGGTGAATACCTTCCAATCCAGAAGGATGGTCTTGTTAATTACGATGTTGTGGCGCTTCCAACAAGTTGTGAATGTTTCTAAGTTTCAAGTTCAATATAATTTTGTAATTTATTAGCAAGATATCAATATGAACCTTGTAATTGTATCGAGATGTCTAAAAGTATATATATATATATATATCTGCAGTTCTTTAGTTGCATAAATTCTTGTAAGACAGGAAGTTGAACATAAAATCAATTGCTACTCTAAAACAAATTTTGACTCATTAGTATTATCTTCTCATTAGATAACAAATTTTGACTTAAAATTTATTTTAACAGCATAATATCCGACAAATTTAACCAAAAGTACTTAGTTTGTCTCTGAGAAAATATAAAAAAAGTACCTTAAAATGAGCTCTCCTTGAAAACCACCAGCAACAAGTAACTTATCCTTGATTGTTAGTGTGCTAACTTGGTTCTGAAAAAAACCTGAAAGTTTAGTACTTCTGATTCTTCAAGATTATCATTGTCAGTAAAAGTAATCAAACATACATTTATTGAAAGTTTTATTTGGAACATGAAGAATGTAAAGTATTGTAAATGAAAATTTTAATAAACAATTAAAATGCATTAAGTTCTAAGAAAAATCATTGTATTCACCACCACAATACTAAAATCAAGATAGTCAGACAGATCATGAGAAGATCTTAAGAAAATCATTGTCTTAGAAGCAGTTCTTTGAAATGGACTTAAAAGAGTACAATCGTGATCCTCTTTTGCCGGCAAAAAAATTAAATAGTTTAATTTTTTTAACACATGAGACAAAATTATTAATAAAAAATGTTTGAAGAACAAATGAATTCCTCACCGTCGCTAATCATCAGGCTTGTTCGTCTCTGTCTGTGTCATAATCTGCTTGTAAAAGATTATCGTCCTCATCTTCCTCCATTGATGAAGATGAAGATGGTGAATTGTGAGACTCCTCAACTTCTTCGATTTCTACTATTTTTCTTTTTCCCTTGATGACTTCATCTTTTTTTGTTGAAGGTTGTCGGGAGATTTTTCTTGGCTCTACATTTGTATTCATGCATTCGGCCACTTGTTGCCAAGTTAAACCTTCTCCTGGAAAAATTTCCTCCTCTTCATCTTCTAATGTTTCATTGGTGTTGTTATCTACCATCCACTCAGCGACTTGCCCATCTTTAAAGTTTGTTAAAGTAATATGATCTTTTTTTGTTCTAGATAGTTTGGTCTTCAACTTTGCATTAAACTTTACGAATACTAGATCATTCAATCTCTTTTGATCTAATCTATTTCTTTTCTTTGTATGAAGCTACAATTTAATATAAAAATTAATAACTAGTCAGTTTATAATTATATATTACAAATATGAAAAAGTAAAATAAATTACCATCTCGAAGGTGCTCCAATTCCTTTCACACCCCGATGAACTAGTAGTCAAGCTAAGCACCCTAACGGCCATGTCTCTTAATTCAGGAGCACCGTTATCATGAAGCTTCCACCAATTGACTACAAACATAAAAGAATCGTGTAAATGATAATTTGTAATTTACAAAAGTTTAGTCATACAAACAAAAATATTGTTATACCTAGATTAAAAGAGTTGTTACTTCTTTGTCTTTTTGCTGCGTCTCTACCAAACGTATCTTCTTGATTCCGGTATAGACAAATTTGATCTGAGATCCGATCTTGGATTGATGTGTCTCTTGCATACATTCGTGTCATGCATTCAATAACACTATCCATAAATCTTCCATCTCTTTCTACATTTTCCCAATTGGTGTAGTAAAAATGAGGATTTAAAAAATATCTGACAAGATGTAAAGGAGTACTTAGCTTGCTCTGCCATCTCTTATCAATAAGCTTCCATATTGGTAGATATCTACCTTCTTTCTTCTCAAGAGCAAAAGCAATCTCTTCCTTAGCTTTTAACATATCTCCATGTAACCATCACATTGAAGGCTCATCACCATCGGCTCTTCTTAACACCTTAACCAAAGGAGCAAATATACTAATAGCTAGTTCAACATCTTCCCAAAATTTAGCATTAAATATTATAGCATACACCAACAATTTAAAAAAAAATTGGATTAATACAATTGCATATGCAAATAATAATTAAAAATAAGATTAGTTACTTTTTTACCTTCTTTCCTATTGGCGATTTTGATAACTTGCAGTCATCCCACTGTTGGGAGGAAAACATTGCTCTTAACTTTTTCTTCTTCTCGTTTATGCTCTGTAATGAAAGAAATGATGTAGCAAATCTCGTAACTCTGGGACGAATTATATCATGAGAATCCAAATCTTTAGTAAATTGACATAAAAGATCAAGAGAAATAGTATGACCACAGATAAACACAGTAAGTGTTCGTCCCAAAGTGATGGAATTTTTTATCTGCTTAATCCTCGCTATATCTACAAGCAACAAATTTATGGTGTGTGCAGCGCAGGAAGTCCAAAAATATGAGGTCTTTTCATTGATAGCGTCTTCAATGCTGCCATATTATTAGATGCATTGTCAGTAACAACCTGCACCACATTCTCCTCTCCTGGACCCGACTCAGATCTAATTGCCTCATCGACAAAGTCAAAAATGAACTTTCCATCATGTACATCTGAGGATCAACTCTTGGATAGCCAGAAGGCAACTCCGGTATCATAATGCACCACAATATTCATAATGCTTCTTCCCCTTCGATCAGTCCAAGCATCTGTCAGTATGCTGCAACCATTGACTCTACGTCTAGAGGTGAATACGCTCAAGGACTCTTTTGTACGCTTCACTTTTTTTTTAAGAAATTTCTCTCTTAATTCGTATATGTTAGGACCTTTCAATCCTAGCCCAACTTTTCCAATGGCTTGCAACATATGGTCAAAAGATGGTAAAGGGCATACATTAAATAGAATACCTGCCTCGTATACCCATCGTGCAATGTATACACACGCATCTTCTCTGGCTTGCTTCTTCCACTTATCTCCAATCGTGCTTTGCCCTCCTTTGACCTTACGTGCCAAGTCCTCTAATGATTGTTCAAAACTTTTATCCATTGGACCTTTTGTACTCATTTAAGAGAACAAATTTTGATGTGAGCTGCTTTCGCCTACATCCATCTCAAATCCAACAGTTATGTCTTCTCTATCAGCTTCTAGTCTTGCCATTTTTGCTTGTTTGCTGGCTATTGATGTGCTCAAAGAAGATATGGCTTGACCTTTCATGTCCTCCGACACTTTGGAACATGGTCTAACATTGCCTCTATGGCCAGCTAGATGATTCTTCAATCTGCTAATGCCTCCACTAACAATTTGGGCACAATAGCGACATCTGATCCAATTTGTATCTTTTTCTTCTACTTTCTCTCCATGTGCCCAAAATGGATCTCTACCGCCCATAGAAGATCTTATTTTACTTGATCTTTGAGAAGACATTCTACAAATAAGAGAAAACATCAAATCCTTCCAATCTAAATAATAGAATTAATTAACAAAACTAATTAAGAACTACATTAACTAATACTCTATCAGAACTAATTAACTTTAACAGAACTAATTAACAAATGTTACTAACAGAACTAATTAAGAACTAAATTAACAAAACTAATTAAAAACTACATTAACTAACACTATAACAGAACTAATTAACTAATGTTACTAAGTACTAACAGAACTAATTTACAGACATTTAACAAAAATAATTGAAGAACTAATTTACAAATTACAAAACTAATTGAAGAAGAAGAAGAAGAGCGCCTGGGCGAGTGGGCGGACTACGGTCCTTGAGGCGGCGGGTCAGCAGCGCAAGAAGAAGAAGAAGAAGAAGATCGGGAAAAAGGGCGAAGGAGAGCAGCGGCGGCTAGGTTAGCGCAGAAATGAAAAGGGCGAAGAAGAAGAAGAAGTACCAGGGAAAGGAGAGTAGCGGTGACCGACGGGAATGTCGGGCGAAGGAGAGCAGTAGGCCAGCTAGGTTAGTGTGGAAATGAATTCGGCGGAAATGCGAAATCTGCATGTCCTGCCCTGGCCCCTGGGTGAAATCCGCGAAAAATCAGGGGGGCACGTGCCCCCCCCCCCCTGAACCTATACTAGCTACGCCCCCTGATGGCAGGGGGCGATTTTCGCAAATGTCGACCATTTTCGCAAATGTCGGTGTCGGCCGAAATAGCGGGGTTGACCCGAAATGTCGGCCGACATTTTGAAAAACGCCATAACCTTTAAGTTTTCAATATGCGAGTCGTTTTCTGTTCAAACAGGACATGTCGGCCGACATGTCGGACATGTCGGCCGACATTTAAAACACTGATCATGACTTATTAGAGGTTATTCATATGGGTATTAACGATCCTTATTCCACTACACTATGTAAGAACACTTACATCATTACTTCATTAATGATTACTCTCATTTTGAATATTTGTACTTAATTAAAGAAAAATTTGAATCTATTGAAAAGTTCGAGATTTGCAAGATTAAAGTTGAAAAGCAATAGGGAAGGTCATCAAAATAGTTAGGTCTGATAGAGGTGGTGAGTATTTTGGTAGACATGATGCCTTCGGGTAACATAAATGTCCGTTTTCTAGATACTTGGAGAGCTACGACATTATTTCCCAGTAGTTCATATCTGGTAGTCCTGAGCAAAATAGTGTGGCCAAAATGCATAATCACATATATCCTTAAGGAAATAATGAGAAACATGATGAGTAAGATGAATCTTCCCGAATTTCATTAGGGAGAAACTCTTAATATTACAGTGTACATTCTTAATAGAGTCATATCTAAGTTAGTACCCAAAACCCCTTTCAAGTTATGGATTAGTAGATGACCCATCATTAATCATTTGCGCGTTTGGGATTGTCATATATAAGTCCATTTATACAATCCATTGGAAAGTAAGATATCAACTAGAACTTGGCGTTGATATTTCATACGCTGCCCAAATCACTGTAAAGAATTTAAGTTCTAATCCCCTTCAGAAGGACCCAGAATTGTGGAGTCTCAAACAACTAAATTTTTAGAATTAGATGTCGTTGATGAACCAAGTTGCTCTTGCACTATAAGTGAAGTTGAGGAAATTGTTCTTATTAATTTATATATGGTATTGGTAGGAAATCATGTGGTGACTAAACTTGTCATGGAACAAGTAGAGGATGTGGATCCGGTCTTACCAACGATCATAGTTGAGATTTCTCAACATGTTCAGGAGGTTCATCCACCCATTAGGAGATTCATTAGATGAAGAATGTCCGCAATTTCATCATACTATGAAATCTATTTAGGCAAGAGTGATTTCGATATTAGTGAAGTAGTTGACCCAGTAATATTTGAGGAGGTTGTGTCAGGGCCTTAAACTGATCTTTGGTAGGAGGCATTGGAAGACGAGATAAAGTCTATGAACCTGAATATAGTTTGAGAGTTAGTTGAGTTACCAAAAGTTTGTAAACTCATTGGTTATAAATGGGTGCTTCAGACAAAAAAGATTCCAAAGGAAAGGTCAAGAAATTTAAGGTAAGCCTGGTAGCCAAGAGATTTACACAAAGAGAAGGAATCAATTATAACGAGATTGAAAGATATAGTACCTAAACACCTAGAGGGGGGGTGAATAGGTGACCTAATCCATTTTTGAACTTTAATGGCAGCAATCAGTTATATCACAGAATCTACTCTACTTTTGCACAGCAATCACACAGTATACACAGCAAATCACAACACAGCACAGCAGACACAATATTTTATAGTGGTTCCCCAAGATATGGGTACATCCACTTTCCCCCTTCGCCTATCTAGCAGTGTACTAGATTCGGCCAACTTCACCACTGTCTCAGAACCCAAAATGGTTCCTACACCTCAGGCCCAATGCCCTATAACTCAGCTTTTCCCAAAGCCTACACTCAGCCACAAAGGCCTACACTCAGCCAACAAGGCCTACACTCAGCCAATAAGGCCTACACTCAGAGATTTCAATCTCCTACACTCAGGCTTTCAAGCCCTACCCTCAGCCTTTATAATTTCAGGCTTACAATCACTCAGATCCAAAGGATCCTACAAGTTAAAAATGATTTACAAATATTAACTCAACAACTCAGAAACAAGAGAGGGAAGTTGAGAGTTTCTTGATGAGTTCTTGGAAGAACTCAGCTGGATTCAATCTGACTTATCTTTCTTCAAAGTTTCTTGAAAGTAGAACTGAATAAGAATGAATCCTCCTGCAGTTGATCCTTGATCTCTGCTTCTTAGAATTCAGAATAAATCTGAATCCTTCTTCTCAGCCTAGTTCCAGAGGCTGATTTCTTGGATGGAGCCCTCTCTCTCCAACTTCTTAGATCTGCACTTGGACGGCTAGATCTTCTTGTCTTGATACTTGATCAATAACTTTGTGAACCACTTGTTGAATTACTTCAATTATTTGAACAATTATCTGAACCACAATGTGAACAACGGTTTCTGTAAACTGTATGAGCCTATTTATAGGCCTTCTTCATGGTAACCGGCTGGTTCGGTCCATAACTGAATTCTGACATCTCTGACAGGTGCTGTAGACCGGCTGGAACGGCAGCTGTCAAGTCATCCAGTCAATTCTTGAAAATTCTCTAACTGTCTGAAAGTGTCGAGGCTTTCTGTCTTTAAGTGTCGACACTTATAGGCCAAGTGTCGACACAAGTTGTGTAAGTGTCGACACAAGTCTACAAGGTGTCGACACAACTCCTTGTATGTCTCGACACAGTTTCTTCTGCATGTGTCGACACTGAAATTGAGTGTCGACACAAGTACTTGATCTTCTATCTCTTGCTGAATTCTTCTAAGTGTCGACACATCTCCTTTGTGTCGACACAACTTCTTGTGTTGAATCTGTTAAGTGTCGACACTGCTTCTTGGTGTCGACACATAGTCTTCTATGTTGATACTTGCTGAGTGTCGACACAGCTCCTTGTGTCGACACACCTTCTTCTTGTTGAGACTTCAGCTGTGTGTCGACACATTCCTTTAGTGTCGACACTTGTACTTAGAATAATTTGTTGATCTTTCTGTTCTTTGCTAAGTGTCGACACAGCTCCATGTGTCGACACTTTCTTCAAGTGTAGAGACTTTAGCTGAGTGTCGACACATTGTTCTAGGTATCGACACTTACTTCATGTATTGACTCTTCTGGTTGAGTGTCGACACATTGTGCTCGGTGTCGACACATACTTCAAGTGCTGACTGCTCTGTTGAGTGTCGACACATTGTGCTGGGTGTCGACACTTATACTTAGTCTCTGCTGACTTTTTGCTGAGTGTCGACACAGCTCCAAGTGTCGACACTTTCTGGTGTAGACACAGTTCTTCTAGGTGTCGACACAGCTCCTTGTGTCGACACAGCTTCTCTGCACTTTTCTTCACTGAGTGTCGACACAGCTCCTTGTGTCGACACTTTCTGTCTGGTGTCGACTCTGCATCCCAGGTGTCGACACAATGATTCCAAGTATCGACACTGCTTGTCTGGGTGTCGACACAAGCTTTCTTAAGTGTCGACATTTTCCCTATGGGTGTCGACACATGGACTTAGAAACTTTTTGCTTCAGTCCAGTAATTTCTTAACCTGCACAAGTAAACTCAACATACATCAAATACATTATGATGTATATCATTGAGTTGGGTGAGGCTTCTTCAAATCAGGTACATTTAACCAATGTACCCAACAATCTCCCCCTATTTGGAGAAGTCATAACCCTTAGTCAATGATATACACCATTTATAATAAAAATTACAAAATGATGTAAAGTAGGATTATATTCAGCAGGGTAAACATAACATGTATTAAATCACACATGTATACACATACATCAATACAGAACAAATAAGAAATAGACACATTCATAGAACAACCATGAAATATATGAATCATATATTGTTCTAATATCTGTCTTATACATTTTCAGAAGTTTACTAAATGTGTAACATCCAAAAGATTACAACATAAACTTCAAGAAAAATTCTAATTCTATTTTTGCTCTGGCTCCTTAATTACTATGCCTTTGCCAGCTTGGACTTTAGCTTGGACAGAAGCATCAACAGTTGCAGCATCAGCAGGCTTCTTGCCTTTCAAATCTTTCTTTTTAAGCTCTTCTGCCTTGATCTTTTGCCTTTCAAAATAATGAAATGGCTTAGGAAAGTACTTGCTAGGCTCCTGGGCAGTAGGAGGTAGCTTTCCCATCTTTGCCTTCCTTCTGTATTGAACAATGGCCTCCTGTCTAGCTTCATGCTTTCTCCATTCAGCTTCAGAGAACCATTTGTTCCTATCTTGAATGTTATCCTTGGCAGCTTTCCAGGCAGTTAATATAATATTCCTAGAGGTAGGGCTCCATTGTTCAAAGTTTGGCCTTTGTTCAGCTTGTTCCCTAAACCTCTTCTTTGACAACCTTGTCTCTTCTTCTTTCTGTAATGCCTCTTGCATGGCTTCTGATATAGGCTGAACAACCTTGTCAATATGAACATTGTCCTTGCCCTCAGGTGGGCTATACATTGTCTGGACATCTACTTGAATCATTTCAAAATCTGGAGGTGGATAAATGACCTGAGCTACTTCTGGTTGCTCACCTCCAAGATAGGCATGGTTAATTCCAGATTCAGCAACATCATTATCATCACACAGAGGAGGATATCCAAGTGTAGCTCTGATGGAATTTGATATCCACTTTGCATGGTCAGAGCTTGCCTTGACTAACACTCTCTTCCCCTTTATAACTTCTCTAGCCATGTGATCTCTGACATCATCCTTCTGAAACCTGATTTGACTATCCAAGTATAGGATGTCATCTTTAAAGTAAGGTTTGAGCTTTTGAAGTTGTTCAGATATGGCCTTCTGGGAGTCTTGAATTGCAGTCTTAACAGCTTTAATTTCTTCTTGAAATACCTTGTCAAATTCAGCTTTAACAGCAGCAATAGAAGTAGATGAGTCAGCAACCTTGTTCTTTAACTCAGTGACAATAGCATTATGTGAAGCAGTTAAATTGTCATTCATCCTTAGCTGATTTTCAAGAACATATCCTTGCTTCAATGCTATGTCATCCACCTGTGCCTTTATCTTTTCTTGGTGTGTTGTCAAGTACACCACTGCATTTCCACCCTTGTGGAAGCAGTCAGTCATCTCTTTCTTGTTAAGGTTCATCTCAAACCTTATAGACTTGATATCTTGGGCCAGATCAAATTGGAGTGATTTTTGCCCTTCATCTACATATTTCTCTATGGCCTGCCTTTGCTCATCCAACTTGATTTGCATTGCCACCATCAGTGCACTATAATCAATGGTTGGAGTTTGCTGAACTATAGGCTGTGGGGCAATAGATTGCAGAGCTTTCTTATAATTTTGACTTCTTCTCTTGAAGACATACAGTTTCTTCTTCTTTGCCCTAGCACTCTCCTCATCTTCAGAGACAGAAGTGCTGGCTATGTCAACCCTCTCCTTAGGGCTTTGAGGCTTCTCTTTCTGCACTTCAGGTGCCTTCTCAGGTTCCTGCCTAATAGGCTCTTCCAGATTCTGCACTTGCTCCCCCTCAGCAGCAGCATTCTCTTCTTCAACAACATCCTTGTCCATGTCAAAGTCATGTTGGTCTAGATTTAGGAATAAATCTTTCATGGTGTATTCTTGAGGTGAAGGAGCTGGAGACAGTCTTTGCTCTTCAACCACTGGAGCAGGAATTACTTTCAGTATAGCAGATGTGTCTTCTTTGGCAGCATCTGAGACTTGGCTATCCAGCTGGATTTGCTGATGAACATCAGACAAATCAGCATCTTCTATAAGAAAGTCTAAAGTATTTAGGTCAGTGAGTACCTCTAGTATGATGGTGGTGGCTTGTTCACTTTCCAGTGTAGTAGGTGGATCTATAACTGGAGGCTCCCCCTGGCCTTGATACTTGTGGATGGGGCGAGCTTGAGGCAGCTCCCCCTGGATCTCAACAACCTCTTGAGGAGCAGGAGTCTTTTCAGCAGGCTCTACCTCATTGTCATCTGGAGTGAAAACAACTTGTTCTTCACTATCAGAACTACTAGTAGACTCTTGTGCCACTGGAACTGTCTTCCTTTTCTTCTTAGGAGGAGTGTTTTTCTCAGCAACTACCTTCTTAGGGGTTGGCATTTCCTTTGACAACACCCTGTCCCATCTAGAAAAGATCCTCAGATTCATCTTCCTCATGTGATTTATCTTGCTTCCAGCAGCAGTATTCATTACCTCTGGGATGGTACCAGCTAGGTAGAGACTTAAGATTCTGCCCAGATTGGGCTTCTTCAAGCTTTCCTTGATTTTCTCATAGACTACTATAGACCAGTCTGTTTTTAGTGTGAAGATAATCCATGTCATTATTCCAAACATATAGGCAGACACTCTGTCATGCCCTCCTGGCTTGCTTAAAATCACCTTGCCAACTATCTCAGACAAGAATTTGCCTTGGCTATTCATGCCTTTCCTGTTGAAAACAGAACCTATCTTCATCTTGGAGTCTAGTCCACACCAGGTTAGAGTTTCCCTGGTCTTGGATGCAGTAACTTCTTCTTCATCTTGAGTTTTTGGAAGCTGTAGAATCTTCCTCAAACTCTTTGGTGATACCTTAACCTTTGCTCCATGAACTCTGGATTTGATTGTGTATCCAGATTCATCCACTTCAGCTCCATTCAGGAATTCAAGAACCTCTTTCTTCCATATCTTCGTTGGCTCTGAAACAAGATACTCTAACCCTGAATCTGCGACTAGGGTTACAACAGACTTAATTTCTTGATCTGCATCTTCGAAAGCGCCGCGCACTAGATCATATCCTTCGTTGACGTTCTCCTCTAGCTTAGGCGCCATTAGGGTTTGAAGAATTTGTCTTGAGAGAAGAGAAATGTCGACTCAGAAGATTTGGTCTCGAAACTTTTGAAAGCGTGTCGACACACAAAGACAAAACCCTATTTATACCTTTCTGATTTTGAAGATGAACAGGCGGGACAGCTAACTTAAAATGTGTCGACACTGGCAATAAGTGTCGACACTGACTTATAATGTCTCGACACACATGTGTCGACACAAGTTTAGTCAACAGATATTATGTGTCGACACTTGTTTATGTGTCGACACAACATAACTCGACACATAGTCGAGACTTTACTTAGAAAATTCTGAGTAAAACTTAAGTGTCGACACCACATTGGATGTGTCGACACCTACTTGGCATGTGTCGACACTAACATTCTGAAGTGTCGACACCAACTTCCTGGATGTGTCGTCACCTTTTTCCTGAAGTGTCGATACCACTATTCTGTGTCGACATAGACTTGTCTATGTGTCGACACCTTTTTACTTAGCCAATTTCAATTCTGCAAACTTAGTCTAAGTTTATCATTCCTAGTTCAATTTTGAATTTATTGAACTTAGCTTCTTCTAGGGGCTTAGTGTACATATCAGCTAATTGATTATCAGTATTAACATATTCAAGTGAAATATCTTCTCTTTCTACATGCTCCATAAGAAAATGATATTTAATCTCAATATGTTTTGTTCTACTATGAGATACAGGGTTATTAGCTATTGAAATAGCACTTGTAGAATCACAGAAAAGTAGAGTTCTACTTACCTGAAATCCATAGTCCTCTAGCTGATGTTGTATCCACAGAAGTTGAGCACAGCAACTTCCTGCAACCACATACTCTGACTCTGCAGTGGAGATAGCCACACTGGTTTGCTTTTTGCTACTCCATGAAATTAGTCTCACACCTAGGAATTGACAGGTTCCAGTAGTGCTTTTTCTATCTTCTTTGCATCCTGCAAAGTCTGCATCTGAATAACCTGTTAGATCAAAATCTCCATTCCTAGGGTACCAGAGGCCTAGATAGGGAGTGCCCTTTAGATATCTCAATATTCTTTTGACTGCTGTCAAATGAGACTCTTTAGGGCAGGCTTGATACCTTGCACAAACACATGTAGCATACATGATGTCTGGTCTACTAGCAGTCAAGTATAATAGGGAGCCAACTATCCCTCTATACAAGGTTTCATCTACAGGTTTCCCTGCATCATCCTTGCTAAGAGACATACTTGACCCCATAGGAGTCTTCATGGTGCTGGATGAATCCATACCATATTTCCTTATGAGTTCTAGGGTGAACTTGGACTGACATATGGATAAACCACTTTCAGTCTGTTTAACTTGGAGACCCAAGAAAAACTTCAGCTCTCACATACTACTCATCTCAAACTGACCTTGCATAAGTTTTGCAAACTTTTTGCAAAGGCTGCTTTCAGTAGACCCAAATATAATGTCATCTACATATATTTGGACTAGTATAACTTTGTCTCTAGATTCCCTAAGGAATAGAGTCTTATCTATTTTCCCCCTTGAGAACTTGTTCTCAATGAGGAAACTAGATAGGGTTTCATACCAAGCTCTAGGAGCTTGCTTTAACCCATATAAAGCTTTCCTAAGTCTATAGACATGATGAGGTAGAGTTAGATCAACAAAACCTGAAGGCTGTTCCACATAGACTTCTTCCTTAAGATTACCATTCAGGAATGCTGACTTGACATCCATTTGGTAAACCTTGAATCCTTGATAGGTTGCATAGGCCAAGAACATCCTTATGGCTTCCAGTCTGGCTACTGGAGCAAAGGTTTGATCAAAATCAATGCCTTCTTCTTGCCTATATCCTTTAGCAACCAATCTTGCTTTATTCTTAATGATGACCCCTTATTCATCCATCTTATTCTTGTAGATCCACTTGGTTCCTATTATATTGTGGTCTTTAGGTTTAGGAACAAGTTCCCAAACCTTACACCTCTTGAACTGATTTAGCTCTTCTTGCATTGCTTCAGTCCATTGTGGATCTTGTATTGCTTCTTCAAACTTCTTAGGTTCAACTTGAGATAGAAAACTGGAGAAGATAGCAGCATTCTGGTTTCTACTCCTTGTTTGTACGCCTTGTCTTGGATCTCCAATAATCTGGTCTACTGGATGATCTCTAAGATGCCTGTTGGCTGGTGGCATCCTAACTTCTGGTTGAACCTCTTCAGCATCTCCATCATGCTGAACTCCTTGAACTTCATCAGCAACTGGTACATGTAGTTCTCCCCCTAGACAATAGCCACTGTCTTCTTCTATAGCAAGCTTCTCCATCTTCTGTGTTAAACCTGTGGGGCTGCATACACTACTAGACAACTCATTGTTAATAAGTTTAGTCTCATCAAAAACTACATGCACAGATTCTTCTACAACTTATGTAGTCAAGTTGTAGACTCTATAAGCCTTACTGTTATTGCTGTACCCAACAAAAATGCCCTCTTGGGACTTGGCAGCAAACTTGGTCAAGTAAGGCTTCCCATTGTTAAGTATGAAGCATTTGCAACCAAAGATCCTGAAGTAGGATAGGTTTGGTTTCCTGCCTTTCACAACTTCATAGGGGGTCTTGTTGAGCCCTTTAGTGATGGTAGCCCTATTTATAACATGTCATGCAGTGTTAACTGCTTCAGCCCAGAAATACTCTGGCAGTGATGTATCACTTAATAGGGTCCTACCAGCCTCTATCAAGGTCCTATTCTTCCTCTCAGCAATGCCATTTTACTGAGGTGTTCTTGGTGAAGAGAATTCTTGAAATATCTCAAAGTCTTCACATAGTCTTGTCATGCTTTCAGACTGAAATTCAGTACCATGGTCACTTCTAATCTTGACCAATGTACTGTTTAGTTCATTCTGAATTTGCTTGACAAAACTATGGAAGACACTAGGTGTTTCAGATTTCTGTCTCAAGAAGAACACCCAGGAAAACCTTGAGTAGTCATCAACAACTACAAAGGTATAGACCTTCCTACCTAAGCTGTGAACTGGCATTGGACCAAAGAGATCCATATGCAAGAGGTATAAACACCTCACAGCATCTTTGTTTTCTATGCTTCTAAAGGTGGATTTAGTCTGCTTGCCCTTTTGACAAGCTGAGCAAATACCATCTTTAACACACTTAACTTGAGGACCATTCCTCACTAACTCTTTGCTAAAGAGTTTGCTAATAGTCTTGTAGTTAAGATGGGCAAGCCTCTTGTGTCATTTGACACAATGAGAGACTGTCTCATCAGCTACAAGACACACTAGAGAACCATTGTTCTCTACCATAATGTCTAAGCAATAGACATTTCTTTTCCTATAACCAGTCAAAATGATCTCCTGATCACTTGACCTCTTGATATGATAACCATTTTTAACAAATGAGATGTCATACCCTACATCACTTAATTGACTTATACTTATTAGGTTGTGTTTCAACCCTTTAACATAAGCCACTTGAGTAATGGTAACTAAGTGACTAGAAATGTTACCAAATCCTTTGATGATTCCTTTTTCAGAACCACCAAAGGTTACTTTAGGACCATCTTTGATTGGAATATAGTCCTTTAGTAGTCCCCTAGTCCCAGTCATATGTCTGGAACATCCACTGTCCAAGTACCATGTTGGGGTATGGCCACTTGAACTCACCTGCAAAACAGATTAATGAACCTTAGAACCCAAAGAATTCTTGGGTCCTTGGTAATTGTTAGTTTGCAATTTGACAAACCTACCTACTGGCTTTCCAGCAGATAATTTGTTACTCACTTTGGCACTAACATTGTGCCAACAGTCCATTGCAAAATGATCAATCTTGCCACAGCACCAACATTCAAACTTATTATACCTTTGCTTAGGTACTGTCTTTGTTGTCTTATCTACAGCAGACTTGTTGAATGTTGGGGCTTTGCCCTTGGACTTGGACTTGGACTGCTCAGTCGTTGCAGGTCTAGTAAAGCCCAGTCCAGTTTTACCCTTGTGATGAATAAATTCATCAATTATAGGTAACACTGACTTAGGTTTAGAAAACCTAGCAACTAAGTCCTTCTCCTTCTGAAGATTGATCTCCAGACTCTTAATTTGATCATTCTTAAAGGAGATAGTCCCCATCTGAATCACTGTAATGTGTTTCAGCCTGCCTATCTCATTAAGCTTTTGATCAAACTGCTTCTCAGAATCTGTTGCAGCAGCTTTAAGATCAGCAATTTCCTTTGCCTGACTTTTGGCAAGTGACTTGCTTTTCTTGTAAGCTTGCAACAGCACTTTATATTCATCTATAAGCTGATGAATATCATCCTCAGACTCAGATACATTCCATCACTTGATGAAGAAGAATCTGATTCTGTACTAGAACAAGAAACTGAACTTAGATTTGAACTTTGTACCTTACTGGGTCCTGGCTGCTCCAGGATTTTGTCATGCTCTGTCAAAGCCATTAGCCCTTGGCATTGGCTATCTTCTTGTTCATATATAGACTCCATGATCTTCATGAATTCTTCTTCTTCTTCTTCAGCAAACAGCCCTATGTAAGCCTCAGCTTCAGACTCAGTTTCTGAAGAAGAGATATCTGATAGAGTCTTCTCTTTCTTGGCAACAAATGACTTTTCTTTCTTGCCTTTAACATAAGTCTTTTTCCTGTCACTAGACTCTTTTCTCTTTTCAGGACAATCTGCAATAACATGGTCCTGTCTATTGCAGCAATAGCACACTATCTTGAACCAGTTGCCTTGTTAGATTTTGTCCTCTTCCTGTCCTTCTTTGAAGCCTTTTTATCCTGATAAAAATCTTCTTTTCCTTTTGAAGTAGAGGGTATTGTCCTCCACTGTTTCTTCTTCAAGAATTTCTGAAAGTGTCTAGTGAAGGCAGCAAAGTCTTCATCACTTTCACTGCTCTTAGACTTTGTGCTGACTGACTCATCTGACTCTGATTCAACTACCTCTGGAGGTGGAGTTGATGACTTATTCCTGCACTTTCTGGAGGCTTCTGTCTTGAAGGCTACTGTTCTTTCCTTGTGTTCAGTTCTTGTTGATTTCTCCTCCTCTTTCCTCACTGTCAACTTCATTTCATAAGACAATAACTTGTCAAACAGTGTAGGAGGAGGAATTTCTCCCAACTTAGCCATTTCTCTTATGGCACAGATCTTGGTGTCCCAATCTTTGGTTAGGGACCTTAGGAACTTATCATTTAGTTCATAGTTACTGAACTCTCTTCCATAAGACATGAGTTCATTTACTATTCTGTAGAACTTCTTATAGCACTCAGTTATGCTATCACCCTTTCCTTGTCTAAAACTCTAATACTCCTGATTTAGCAAGGATTTTCTATCTTGTCTAACTTCTTCAGATCCTTTCATATACACTATAAGAGTGTCCCACATCTCTTTGGCTGTCTTACAGTGTATAAGGTTCTGAAATGTTGCATCATCTATGGCACTTACTATAATGTTTTGTGCCCTCTTGTCCATGGTGGCTAGGACAATCTCATCCTTAGTCATTTCAGAGAAATCCTTTGGGATTCTTTGATTTGCATCTAGAACAGATATCTTCATGGGCACATATGGCCCTTCCTTTACTGTGATGTAGATTCTAGGGTCAGAGGCTTCCATAAACAGCCTTACCCTTTCCTTCCAGATCCCAAAGATCTCTTTCCTGCATATGGGCAATTTCATGGAACTCAATTCCTTGTGATTTTCAGAGGAACCCATGGTTCTTGATTTTCTTGAATCTGTAAATTGCCTTATACTGAATCTGCCAAACAGGATCTCCTTAGACTGTTAGTCCTTTTTGAGGAACCTCGCTTTGATACCACTTGAAAGATATAGTACCTAAACACCTAGAGGGGGGGGGGTGAATAGGTGACCTAATCCTTTTTTGAACTTTAATGGCAGCAATCAGTTATATCACAGAATCTACTCTACTTTTGCACAGCAATCACACAGCATACACAGCAAATCACAACACAGCACAGCAGACACAATGTTTTATAGTGGTTCCCCAAGATATGGGTACATCCACTTTCCCCCTTCGCCTATCTAGCAGTGTACTAGATTCGGCCAACTTCACCACTGTCTCAGAACCCAAAATGGTTCCTACACCTCAGGCCCAAGGCCCTACAACTCAGCTTTTCCCAAAGCCTACACTCAGCCACAAAGGCCGACACTCAGCCAACAAGGCCTACACTCAGCCAACAAGGCCTACACTCAGAGATTTCAATCTCCTACACTCAGGCTTTCAAGCCCTACCCTCAGCCTTTATAATTTCAGGCTTACAATCACTCAGATCCAAAGGATCCTACAAGTTAAAAATGATTTACAAATATTAACTCAATAACTCAGAAACAAGAGAGCGGAGTTGAGAGTTTCTTGATGAGTTCATGGAAGAACTCAGCTGGATTCAATCTGACTTAGCTTTCTTCAAAGCTTCTTGAAAGTAGAACTGAATAAGAATGAATCCTCCTGTAGTTGATCCTTGATCTCTGCTTCTTAGAATTCAGAATAAATCTGAATCCTTCTTCTCAGCCTAGTTCCAGAGGCTGATTTCTTGGATGGAGCCCTCTCTCTCCAACTTCTTAGATCTGCACTTGGACGGCTAGATCTTCTTGTCTTGATACTTGATCAATAACTCTGTGAACCACTTGTTGAATTACTTCAATTACTTGAACAATTATCTGAACCACAATGTGAACAACGGTTTCTGTAAACTGTATGAGCCTATTTATAGGCCTTTTTCATGGTAACCGGCTGGTCCGGTCCATAACTGAATTCTGACATCTCTGACAGGTGCTGTAGACCGGCTGGAACGGCAGCTGTCAAGTCATCCAGTCAATTCTTGAAAATTCTCTAACTGTCTGAAAGTGTCGAGACTTTCTGTCTTTAAGTGTCGACACTTATAGGCCAAGTGTCGACACAAGTTGTGTAAGTGTCGACACAAGTCTACAAGGTGTCGACACAACTCCTTGTATGTCTCGACACAGTTTCTTCTGCATGTGTCGACACTGAAATTGAGTGTCGACACAAGTACTTGATCTTCTATCTCTTGCTGAATTCTTCTAAGTGTCGACACATCTCCTTTGTGTCGACACAACTTCTTGTGTTGAATCTGTTAAGTGTCGACACTGCTTCTTGGTGTCGACACATAGTCTTCTATGTTGATACTTGCTGAGTGTCGACACAGCTCCTTGTGTCGACACACCTTCTTCTTGTTGAGACTTCAGCTGAGTGTCGACACATTCCTTTAGTGTCGACACTTGTACTTAGAATAATTTGTTGATCTTTCTGTTCTTTGCTAAGTATCGACACAGCTCAATATGTCGACACTTTCTTCAAGTGTAGAGACTTTAGCTGAGTGTCGATACATTGTTCTAGGTGTCGACACTTACTTCATGTATTGACTCTTCTGGTTGAGTGTCGACACATTGTGCTCGGTGTCGACACATACTTCAAGTGCTGACTGCTTTGTTGAGTGTCGACACATTGTGCTGGGTGTCGACACTTGTACTTAGTCTCTGCTGACTTTTTGCTGAGTGTCGACACAGCTCCAAGTGTCGACACTTTCTGGTGTAGACATAGTTCTTCTAGGTGTCGACACAGCTCCTTGTGTCGACACAGCTTCTCTGCACTTTTCCTCACTGAGTGTCGACACAGCTCCTTGTGTCGACACTTTCTGTCTGGTGTCGACTCTACATCCCAGGTGTCGACACAATGATTCCAAGTGTCGACACTGCTTGTCTGGGTGTCGACACAAGCTTTCTTAAGTATCGACACTTTCCCTCTGGGTGTCGACACATGGACTTAGAAACTTTTTGCTTCAGTCCAGTAATTTCTTAACCTGCACAAGTAAACTCAACATACATCAAATACATTATGATGTATATCATTGAGTTGGGTGAGGCTTCTTCAAATCAGGTACATTTAACCAATGTACCCAACAGAGATCTTTTATGTCATTTTCTCTAAATACTCTTTCAGAGTTATAATGGCACTTGTAGCTCATTACGATTTGGATTTATACCTAATGGATATAAAAACTACATTCATGAATGATGATCTTGTTGAAGAAGTCTATATAGTGCAGCTTGAGTGATTAAAGTCTGGTCATTCTGACCAACTTATGTGTAAACTTAACAAATATATATATAGTCTGAAGCAATCTTCTAGACAGTTATATCTGAAATTTGACAAGATAGTTAGTTTTGGTTTTGCGGAGAATAAGGTATATCATTGTATATATCTCAAGATCATTGGGAGTAGATACATCTTCTTAATTCCTTATGTTGATGATATTTTGCTTGCGAATGGTGATTTGATATTATTGCATGAATCTAAGTAATTTCGATCAAAACATTTTGACATGGAAAATCTTGAAGAGACATCATTTGAATTGAGATCTTTAAGGGCCAATCTCACCAAACTTTAGCGTTCTCTTAGAAAACATATATTATGCATATACTTGAGAGATTTAATATGCTTGCTTGTAAGCCCGGTTACGTATCTACGCATATAATGCCCCAAAAATGATACAAAGTGGGTGTGTATAAAGGATATGCCTTTTTTAGTATAGTAAACAACTTAATGTATGTCCAAGTCTGTACTTGACCGGACATTACCTTTATAGAGGACTTTTTGACAGACGACAGTCGAACTCTGGAGCAACTTTTTGGAAGGAAACTAAGAATGTCTTAAGGTACTTGAAGGGAACTAAGAATGTTAAGTTGGTCTACCATAGATTGCAAAACCTTAAATTGGTGGGGTATACAAATTTTGATTTTGTTGGGAGTGATGATGATAGAAAGTCTACCTCAGGATATATTTTTTGGTTTGCTGGTGGGGTCATTTTGTGGAAGAGTGTCAAACAGACACTTATCACTTTATCCATAATGCATGCAGAGTTTCTCGTTTTTTTGGAGCTTCTACTTACACAGTATGGCTTACTAATTTCATAATACAGTTAAAGGTTGACGATTATATAACTAGATTCATTCGGTTGTACCATCATAATATTTTTGTAGTTATGTTTTCGATGAACAATAAAAGTATCACAAGATCTAGCATATGAAAATTAAATTTTTGACCGTTAAGAAGGTAATCAAGAAGGGTGACCTTTTGGTGGAGAATTTAGGGACATATGACATGTTAGCTGATCCACTTACTAAAAGATTTCACCCCAATGTGTTTCAAAAACATGTTAATATGAGGCTTAAAAAGTTAGTTGATGTAGTGGATTATTGGGAGACTACATAAAGCTCCAATTCATTTCTCTGTCATTTATTACACTTTGTTTAATCAATCAAACTAAAGAATATTCATTTAGAATATCATTAAGCTTTGATATTTGTGGAATTTATGTGACATGTCACACTACATTTAAAAGTCTTATGACTAGTATCAGTCAAAGTATAAGACCTAGGACACTACATTTTGAATTATGACGTAGTATATATTTTGACACATGAATTGAAATCTTGGGATTGAACATACTTATTATTTTGAACACGTAAGAACATTTTTAGCATGGTTTAGTGCATTCATCATTTAAGAAGTTTAGTTGACCGTCAAGTAGAACAATCTTTATGTGTACATTTTCATTATGATGTTGTAGCTTTATATAACAACGTTTTGTTCATATCGATTGAATCTGTAAGTTGTTGTGATCATGGAAGATCCTATATCGCCTAATGACGCGGTTCCCGCAATAATTCAGATTGAAGGATTTGGTTGGATCAAATTATCGTAGGAGTAAACTTTTAACATCACATTCACTAATGGCACCCTTAGGTTTAATGAAGATTTTATCGGAACGCCATAAATTACGATGAATACAAGTCAAAGTGAGAGAATATTGGAAATTTTCAGTAAAGTCGCACACAAATATTTAAGTATATTCGTACTCCTACAAGCGTGCGTTAGTTCAGTCACGCGAATGATCAAAGCTTGTGATAGGGCGAGACCCTCTCGTAATTTCATATTGCGAACCCGGTCTCACCCATAACACGAGTTTTGGAAAGAATTTTGACGTGATATGATATCAAATTTATATTAAGGGGTTTCATATTCTTCATTTTTGAGAGCTAATAAGATTAGTTAGCTCATTATGTTGTAACTCCTATAGACCTCTCATATTATGGTCTATTTGTGTTTTTTGTCATCAACAAGGATTTTATATATAATCCTCTTAATTCTAATAACTTGTTGTGACAATGAACAAGTGTGAAGGTCCCAAGTGCCTTTTCGGTTTTCACTATATTTTTGAAACAACCACATTTTTCTAGGTTTTCTCTGGAGAAAACATGCAGTCGATCTCTATTCTCGGCGATCTCCTTTTTAAGGTACTTGCCCTTCATCATTGTCGGCGAACTCCATCATCCGATCTACATCTTCATTCCTAGGAGAATCTTGTAACACCCCCAAAGTCCAATTTGGGTTCAGGTTGGGTGACACGGCCTGGGAAACGGGCATGTCCCAGGGCGTGTCATGCTCGGGATGAGCAGCCTCTCGAGTGCTCGACGAAATACACTCGATAAGTTTTTGAGAGGGAACACGCCCTGCGACACAGGCGTGTTAGGGGGGCGTGTCCTCCTCTGGTCGACGAACTGCTCTCAACGATCATCGAGCTGTAAGTCAAGTACACGGCCTTTGACACGGGCGTGTCACAGGCCGTATCCTTCTCTGGGTCAGCCAGGGTTGCGTGTACTTGTGGACACAGGTGTGTCTTGGGGTACACAGCCTGGGACACGGGCGTGTCCCATGGCCGTGTCCCGCTTGGGTTGAGTTGGTGGTGTGCTGTTTGAGGTACACGGCTCCTAGACACGGGCGTGTAGTATGTGACACGAGCGTGTCACATGGCTGTGTATTGTTCGGGTTTGAGTCGATTGTGTGTCGCTTAAGGGACACGGCCTGTAACACGGGCGTGTCACAGGGCGTATCAGGCCGTATTCAGCCTATTTCTGGGCAAATCAAGGTCATTCATTTCCTTCATCCTGGATCCAAGGGTCTACGACCTTCCCCACTGATATAAGATTGAGATTGGAAGGCTTATCCTTCATTCTTAGCCATTTCTCCTTCTCAAGGAATTGGGGAAGAGAGAGAGAGAGGAAGGAAAGGGAGAAGGGAGACGACTGCTGGAGAAGCTTCAGCGGGCTGATTCGTGAGCCGAGTGCGGATTCGTGGAGGCAAACTCATGGTGGTGATTTCCATCCGGCTAGTTCATGGCTCCAAAGCGATCGTCAAGGGTAACGATCTCCTTCTTGGACAATCGCCGTCCTTTCTTTATGCATCTGCATAGAATCCTCCACCAATAGGTGGAAAGCGTAAGTGATTCCCCGTTGAGTCCGCATCTAGAGCCGGAAATGTGCAGTACGACGTATGCAAGCTGTGTGAAGCCCATCCGGACGGTTCGTCTGGTTTGGTGATGGTTATATTGTGAACCGGAGAAGACTCCGTATAGTATGTGCTGCCTAGGAATTGTGGTGCCTGTAGCTCTTTTTTTGTAAGCTCTGCGTGAACTGTATGTTGATCTTGGATGCTTCGGGTAAGCTCCTTGTGGTGTGAGCGCGGTGAGCGCTATTTGCTCTGAGAGAGAGGAAAAGCTGCGGCTAATCAGGAGGGAAAGCCGACCCGCGTCTAGTGGTGCGCTACTGACGGATTGAGCACGGGAAAGGCTGGCCTGTCCCTGGTTGTTTTGGGAGATCGATGGGTGGCAATGCCTGGGGGATGCGAGACAGACCCGGCTTGCTGCACCACAGTGGTGGGTCGATCTGATTTGGAAATGCTCAAGTTTGCCGTGAGGTTCTCACCTCTGAGTGGTTTGGGCGGAATGTCGCCAGCATGCGTGTTGGTGGACTAGGACCGGCCAGCCAACAAGTTAATAACCTCTAATAGGTGATGTTGCCACGGAGTCCGGTACACCGTAATGTGCCCTGAGCGCACGGAGCGTCTGGCGGAGACCGGCACTTGTGATACTGTTGTGATACGTGTTGTGATAGCTAGATTTTTGGCAATGTATACAGGGAAGGAACCACTGCCCCGGGTAAGGGATAAGGTCGTTATAATTGGTCAGCTAATGCTGACCGTTGCTTTGTTTACCGCTCTTGGGGTGGATGTTAAATTGCAGGTGCTGATGGGTTAAATTAAATTGAGCGGAATGAAGACTTGCTGCATAAAGGCCCTTGAAAGTCGTGCGAAGAATTCTTGGATTTCATGTGTGGCCGGCCTGTGTGCCGATGTATGAAGCTGTATATTTGTAAAGAGCAACTTGTAAGACCTTAGGGCCATGAGCGTGTGTGTGTTGTATACATTCCTGATTTATATATAAATGTGGAGTTTATATATTTAGTGGACATTCATGTGGTTGAGTTCTTACAACTTAAAATGCTGCGATAGAATGCTCTGAGTTAGGATATGAGTAGAACGTGATTTGATATTCACACGTAATTCCGCCGTTTATCTATGCAATATGGCGTGGGGCCCCGGCCGGACCCACCATTATATTCCATGTGACGAATGGAGGCATTACAAAGTGGTATCAGAGCCAGGTTTGAGATTTGTGGGAGGGAGAACATAATTGAACTCAAGAATCTCCACTAGGAATGTAATGCATGCACGTGAGGAGCGTGATTGTGTAGTCAATGTATGTTTGTTTTTATGGACTGGACGTAATTGGTGCTTTGTACATTGATAGGTGACGAGGAGTGGTGCTCGGCAGTCTGAGCCCCAGCAGTTTGATGAGAGTGCGACACCTCCCTCGGCGGAGACCATACGTGTGGTTACTGAGACGGTGCTCGCGGTGCTCGCGGTGTTACATGCACAGCCTACTGGGCAGGCAAGGCCTGCAGGGGTGCCAGTACGACCTGGTGCAAGGCAAGAGAGTGTTGAAGCTGGGGTGGACGAGCAAGCTGTTGAAGTTGGTGACCGGGCGGTCTGTCTTGGCGGGTTGGAGACCGCGCGGTCTGGCGGTTTGACTCGGCGACTTGTAAACCGGGCGGTCTAGCAATCTTCACAGGCGACCTCTCTGCTTCTCTTATTGTAGCCGTGCGGTTAGTCTTTCTGTCTAACCGCGCGGCCTGTGCGGTTTACTTTGTACAGTCCGCTTAGCTTGTAAATTTTTAGTCCCACATCTCTTATTTGTATTCTCTCTTCTCTCCTCCATTCTATATAAGGGAGGGCATACCTTTGTAATAATTATCTTTTTTGGATAATAAAATTTCAATTATTCAAAAGTTTATTCGGCTTGTTCTCTACTTTTCGCTACTTTCTAACATGGTATCAGAGGACACGGTCATTTCCTCTTGATTCTGTGCGCTCTCTGTTGTTCGCGGCTTGTCTTCCGCGTTCTGCGGCTTGTTCGCGGCTTGCCTTCTCATCTGTCCGCGCGGCTTGTTTCTATCCGCGCGGCTTGTCTCTGTCCGCTGCCTGTTCGCGCGGCTTGCTTCTTCTTGGTTCTCTTCTCTCCTGCTCTTTGTCGCAGCGACCTGTTTCCGTGTCGCCGCGCTCCTTGTTCTTTCCTGCCGCTCCAACTTCCTAGTCGCTGCGGTCTGTCTCTGTCCGCGTGTGTTGTCTCTGTACTCGCGGTTTGCTGCTGTGATCTGCCTGACCGTGCGGGTTGTTCCTTTCTCCCCCGCATCTTGGTCGCGGTCACCTGCTCTTCTCCTCTCTTCTGTTCGCTCGGCCTTTTCAGTCCGCGCGACCTCTTCCCCGCTGTGCCCTTGACTGCTGTGATCTGCCTGACCGTGCGGGTTGTACCTTTCTTACCCGCATCTTGGTCGCGGTCACCTGCTCTTCTCCTCTCTTCTGTTCGCTCGGCCTTTTTCAGTCCGCGCGACTTCTTCCCCGCTGTGCCTTGATCTGCATCCTAGCCGCTCGTGTTCGCGCGGCTTCTTCCCTTTTTCCCGCCGCGGTTTCACGCGGATTCTTCCTTGTTTGAGCGGCCTCTCTGCCCTTCTCCTTTAGCCGCTCCTGCTTGTTAGTCGCCGCGACCTCCTGGTTTAGTCGCGCGGCTTGTGCTCTGCACCTTGGTCGTGGCCCTTCGTGCCGCTGGTGTGCTGTCACCGAGACCGCTGCAGTTTCTTCTTCCTCCCTTCATGGCTTTCATATCCTCCTCCACGCCATTCGCCTCGGTTGTCACGTCTTCTGGTCGTGCACACGTTGTTACTCAGGGCAAATGGCTGATCGACACTGGTGCTACAAATCATATGACCGGCCATCTCCCGTGTTTCTCTCTCCTAGAAAAACATGCTCGCTTGCCCCCGGTTACTCTCGCTGACGGCTCTTCATCATCAGTTCATGGAACAGGGATAGTTCATGTCACTCCGTCTCTTCACTTGGCGGATACTCTCTACGTGCCACAGTTCCCGTGCAACTTATTATCTGTTACCTCTCTTTGCAAGCAATTACAGTGTTCCGTCACATTTACTTCTACTTCTTGCTCTTTTCAGGATCCGGACTCCCAACGGACGATTGCTACTGGGACTGAGAGTGGCGGCTTATACTTCCTAGACAACATTTCTGCTTTTTCCACCTTCTCCTCCACCTCCACAGATCTTCTCCAATGGCATCTCTGCCTTGGTCATGCTCCTCCCCGTCTTCTTCGTCAACTTCTGCCCCACCTTCCTCCTCAAAGTCCTCCGCTCAACTGTGAGGCCTGTCAGCTTGGCAAGCATCACCGCTCCTCCTTCCCTCCCAAGCACGTTCGTAGCTCTACCCGTCCGTTTGATCTTATCCACTCCAATATCTGGGGTCCTTCTCCTACTCTTACCATTGGTCGGGGTAGTTCCTATTTTGTCACGTTCATTGATGATTTCTCTCGCTGTACGTGGGTGTATCTGTTAAAAGATCGCTCCGAATTATTCTCTGTATGGACATCCTTCTATCTCATGATCAAAACTCAGTTTGGTGTTTCTATCCAAGTTTTTCGATCTGATAATGCCCAAGAATATCTCAGTCGTGACTTCTCTACATTCTGCATGCAAAATGGGATTCTTCATCAAACTAGTTGTGTCTATACTTCACAACAAAATGGTGTGGCCGAACGCAAAAACCGTCACCTGCTCGATGTCGCTCGCACCTTGATGACCCAGATGCATGTTCCTCGCTCCTATTGGGGCTATGCTGTTCTCCTTGCCTGCTACCTCATCAATCGCATCCCCTCCACGGTTCTCCACGGCCAAACCCCGTTCTCCATTTTGTATCCGGGAAAGGAGCTGTTTCCTCTCCCTCTCCAAATCTTTGGATGCACTGCCTTTGTGCATACCCCTTCTGCCACCCGTGATAAGCTCTCCCCTCGCTCCACCAAATGTGTCTTTCTGGGGTACTCCACCACTCAGAAAGGCTACTGTTACTTTGATCCCGTCCTTCGTAAGCAGTTCGTCTCTGCTGACGTCACCTTCTTCGAGAATACCTCCTACTTCTCGGATGACTCTTCTCCTCTTCTCCCAGCTTCTGATTCTCCTATCGTTCTCTTCGTTCCCTCGCCTCCTCCTACACTCTCCACCACTACACCGTCTCCACCCCCTCCTCTTCCTCCACCTCTCTCTCCCTTCTCCACCACCCTCTCCCTCATCTCCGCTGTCGTCGCTCTCTTCTCCCGGGCCCGCTTTCTCTACCACGGATGCTCCGGATGCCGCGGGCCCGGCTGACCTGGATCTTCCTATAGCTCTTCGCAAAGGGGTGCGGACGTGTACCTTACACCCCCTTGCTGCTGTTGTTTCCTATGATCGTCTTACTCCTTCTCGCAGGGCATTTGCACTGGCTATCTCTGCCACTGCCACACCCCGCTCCTATCAGGAGCCCCTTGCTATTCCTCACTGGAAGATGGCCATGGATGAGGAAATGGCGACCCTCACTGAGCGGGGTACCTGGACTCTTGTTCCTCCTCCCTTTGGTACTGATGTTGTTGGCTGTCGCTGGGTCTTTGTGGTCAAATTTAGCCCAGACGGCACTGTGGATCGGTATAAGGCTCGCCTTGTGGCTAAGGGCTTTACTCAGACCTATGGGGTTGATTACTTTGACACCTTCTCCCCTGTGGCTCGTCTCAGCACCATCCGGGTTCTTCTCTCTGTGGCCGTCAATCGGGATTGGCCGATTTCTCAGCTGGACGTCAAGAATGCCTTCCTTTATGGTGATCTTCACGAGGCCGTTTACATGGAGCAACCTCCTGGGTATGTTGCTCAGGGGAGACACGAGTATGCCGGCTGCAGAAGGTAATCTATGGCCTCAAGCAGAGTCCTCGAGCTTGGTTTGACAAGTTCAGCGGTATTGTGGCGGCTGTTGGTTTTGTGCGAAGCTCTGCTGATCACTCTCTCTTTATTCGCAAAACTCCTTCTGGGCTGGTTGTTCTTGCTGTGTACGTCGATGATATTCTTCTCACTGGCGATGACCAGGAAGGGGTAGCCCTGACAAAGCGACATCTTCGCCAACATCTGATCACTAATGATATGGGCTCTCCAAAGTACTTTCTGGGGATCGAACTCTCGCGGAAGCCCGACTCCTTAGTTCTCTCTCAGCGTAAGTATGCCCTTGATCTTTTAAAAGAGGCAGGATTGACTGGAGCTAAACCTGCCCGATGCCCCATGGCTATTGGGGAGGACAAAACCTGGACAGATGATTCGCCTCCTCTTTCAGATAGTTCGCGGTACAGGCGTCTGGTTGGTAAGCTCATATATCTCACAGTGACCAGACCCGACATTTCCTATGCTGTGGGCAAGGTGAGTCAATTCATGCAAGCGCCTAGGGAATGTCATCTACAGTCCGCATTGCGGATCTTGGAATATGTCAAAGCAGCGCCTGGGAAAGGATTACTGTTTCAGAAGAATGGTCATCTGAGGATTGAAGCCTACTCAGATGCAAGTTATGCTGATGACAAAGGGGATCGCAAGTCTACCTCAGGTTTTTGCACCTTTGTTGGGGGAAATCTGGTGAGCTGGAAGAGCAAAAAGCAGTCTGTTGTCTCCAGGTCCAGTGCAGAAGCTGAGTATCGCAGTATGACGTCAACCACTTGTGAGTTGAAATGGTTGCGGGCTCTCATGCTAGATTTAGGAGAGGTGTACAACCATCCTCTTCCTATGTTCTGTGATAACAAGGCCGCCATATACATCTCCAAAAACCCGGTATTCCATGAAAGAACAAAGCACATTGAGGTTGACTGCCATTTCATTCGTGAAGAGATTTTAAAAGAACAAATTTGCACTCTGTTTGTCACGTCTGATAAAGAGCTAGCTGACATTTTCACCAAGCCAGTCTCCGCCTCGTTTCTGCATGTTTGCGACAAGCTGAGCATGATTGATATATATGCTCCAGCTTGAGGGGGAGTGTTGAAGTTGGTGACCGGGCGGTCTATCTTGGCGGGTTGGAGACCGCGCGGTCTGGCGATTTGACTCGGCGACTTGTAAACCAGGCGGTCTAGCAATCTTCACAGGCGACCTCTCTGCTTCTCTTATTGTAGCCATGCGGTTAGTCTTTCTGTCTAACCGCGCGGCCTGTGCGGTTTACTTTGTACAGTCCGCTTAGCTTGTAAATTTTTAGTCTCACATCTCTTATTTGTATTCTCTCTTCTCTCCTCCATTCTATATAAGGGAGGGCATACCTTTGTAATAATTATCTTTTTTGGATAATAAAATTTCAATTATTCAAAAGTTTATTCGGCTTGTTCTCTACTTTTCGCTTCTTTTCGCTACTTTCTAACACAAGCTATGGCGTTTCATCCACCTACGTTTGGCGGAACGGGTTCCCAAATGCAGGCGGAAGAGTGGTTTGCAAGAGTAAAGAGAATCGTGTCAGCAATCCGGACTGCGGAGGCGCAGGAAGTTACTATTTCATCGGGGGCAACCTATGTACAAAAACGTGTTGAGACACGTACATGTTTTCATTGCGGGAAGCTGAGACATATAGCCCGTAATTGTTGGAGTGACCCTCCAAGAAGTGAGAAAAGGACAGGTGCGTCTTATGAAAAAAAGGGTAAAGCAGTGGACGAGTCATCTGCATCCCGGACGCAACCGCGAATATATAATTTTGAAGTGCAAGAGCCGCAAAGCTCAATCGGTGAAGTACAGCCTCGCGTGTTTAGTTTGGAACTTCAAGAGGCTATTAAACTAATTATGAAAGATGATGCGGGTGAGCGGAAGTAAGAATGAAAGTGTGAACTGTATTACTTTGGTAATATGACTACATGTTGTATATAAGGAATGAATAATGAGATGTTTGGGTACATTTTCTTTTATTTTGATGATCAGTCAATCAGGTGAAATAAAGGAATAAGTTTGTTGATGGCTGTTATGTTTGTTATGGATGTATGTATGTTATGCTTGTTTTATGTGATGCCGTGAGGCGAGACAAGCTGCGACCTCTGAGCTCTAACCCAGATCGTTTTGCTAAGTAACGACGTGGTTATGTGGATGTCTACAGCTGAGCGAAATTTCGGGATGAAATTTGTTTGAAGGAGGGGAGGGTTGTAACACCCCCAAAGCCCAATTTGGGTTCAGGTTGGGTAACACGGCCTGTGACACGGGCGTGTTCCAGGGCGTGTTATGCTCGGGATGAGCAGCCTCTCGAGTGCTCGACGAAATGCACTCAAGAATTTCTCGAGAGGGAACACGCCCTGCGACACAGGCGTGTTAGGGGGGCGTGTCCTCCTCTAGTCGACGAACTGCGCTCAACGATCGTCGAGCTGTAAGTCGAGTACACGGCCTATGACATGGGCGTGTCACATGCCGTGTCCTTCTTTGGGTCAGCCAGGGTTGCGTGTGATGGTGGACACGAGTGTGTCTTCTGGTACACGGCCTGGGACACGGGTGTGTCCCATGGCCGTGTCCCGCTCAGGTTGAGTTGGTGGTGTGCTTTTTGAGGTACACGGCTCCTAGATACGGGCATGTCAGATGTGACACGGACATGTAGTATGTGACACGGGCGTGTCACATGGCTGTGTATTGTTCGGGTTTGAGTCGGTTGTGTGCCGCTTAAGGGACACGGCATGTCACAGGGCGTATCAAGCCGTGTTCAGCCTATTTCTGGTCAAATCAAGGCCATTCATTTCCTTCATCCTGTATCCAAGGGTCCAGGCCCTTCCCTACTGATATAAGATTGAGATTGGAAGGCTTATCCTTCATTCTTAGCCATTTCTCCTTCTCAAGGAATTGGGGAAGAGAGAGAGAGAGGAAGGAAAGGGAGACAGCTGTCGGAGAAGCTTCAGCGGGTTGATTTGTAAGCCGAGTGCAGATTCGTGGAGGCAAAGCCATGACGGTGATTTCCATCCGGCTAGTTCATGGCTCCAAAGCGATCGTCAAGGGTAACGATCTCCTTCTTGCATAATCGCAGTCCTTTCTTTATGCATCTGCATGGAATCCTCCACCAAGAGGTGAAAAACGTAAGTGATTCCCCGTTGAGTCTGCATCTAGAGCCGGAAATGTGTAGTACAATGTAGGCATGTTGTGTGAAGCTCATCCGGACGGTTTGTCTGGATTGGTGATGGTTATATTGTGAACCGGAGAAGACTCCGTGTAGTATGTGCTACCTAGGAATTATGGTGCCTGTAGCTCTTTTGTTGTAAGCTCTGCGTGAACTGTATGTTGATCTTGGATGATTCGGGTAAGCTCCTTGTGGTGTGAGCGTGGTGAGCACTATTTGCTCTGAGAGAGCGGAAAAGCTGCGGCTAATCAGGAGGGAAAGCGGACCCGCGTCTAGTGGTGCACTACTGACGAATTGAGCACGGGAAAGGCTGACCTGCCCCTGGTTGTTTTGGGAGATCGATGAGTGGCAATGCCTGGGGGACGCGAGACAGACCCGGCTTGCTGCACCACAGTGATGGGTCGATCTGAATTGGTAATGCTCAAGTTTGCCGTGAGGTTCTCACCTCTGAGTGGTTTGGGCGGAATGTCGCCAGCATGCGTGTTGGTGGACTAGGACCGGCCAGTCAACAAGTTAATAACCTCTAATCGGTGGTGTTGTCATGGAGTCCGGTACACCGTAATGTGCCCTGAGCGCACGGAGCGTCTGGCGGAGGCCGACTTTTGTGATACTGTTGTGATACTTGTTGTGATAGCTAGATTTTTGGCAATGCATACAGGGAAGGAACCACTGCCCCAGGTAAGAGGTAGTGTTGTTATAATTGATCAGCTAATGCTGACCGTTGCTTTGTTTACCGCTCTTGGGGTGAATGTTAAATTGCAGGTGCTGATGGGTTAAATTGAATTGAGCGGAATGAAGACTTGCTGCGTAAAGGCTCTTGAAGGTCGTGCGATGAATTATTGGATTTCATGTGTGGTCGGCCTGCGTGCCGATGTATGAGGATGTATATTTGTAAAGAGCAACTTGTAAGGCCTTAAGGCCATGAGCGTGTGTGTGTTGTATACATTCCTGGTTTATATATAAATGTGGAGTTTATATATTTAGTGGACATTCATGTGATTGAGTTCTTACAACTTAAAATGCTGCGATAGAATGCTCTGAGATATGATACGAGTAGAACGTGATTTGATATTCACACGTAATTCCGTCATTTGTCTGTGCAATATGACGCGGGGCCCCGACCGGACCCACCGTTATATTCCATGCGACGAATGGAGGCGTTATAAATCTGGCGCCCTGTCTTGATTTTCATTTCCGTCTCCCGAACAAGCCGACGATCATCCTCTTTCGAATCCTCGGAGAAATCCATTGATCTGTTTCGAGATCTGAGAATCTACATCCTCCTTTTTCATCACCTGAGCAACTTGAGAGGTTAGATTGTTGCTCTATTTCAGATATGCTAGATTAGTCTCTCTTTTGTCGAGATCAAGCCTAAATGTGAATATCTAAAGAGTTATTTTGGCTGAAATTTAATTCAGAAACAAAAGAATTTTTTATTTTATTTCATTTGGTAGAAATTATACAAATAGTTCTCTTCATTTATAAGAATTCACGATATTCAGATTTGATACACAAATGAGATTTTCAAATTTATCTATTCTAGTTTAATTATTAGTAAATTATGTGAAACTTCATTCAGTCCATACTTAATTCAGTAATTCCCCACTTCATCCTTAGATTCATATATAAATATTGCACGGTTGTTATTTCAAATTTTGTGCTTGAGTTTTATGTTGAATCGTTATCGAGCTCGAGCTCGAGCTCCACAGACTCGAGCTCGAGCTTCACAGACTCGAGCTCGAGTCGAGCTTTTTTCGAGCCGGCTCATCGAGCTTTCGAGCCGGTTCAACTCAACTTGCACCCCTAATCCCGGATGCTGTCCGGACCAATAAAATCCAAGCGATCTGTGGGTCCTGCAATGCATGGGTTTATTGGGTACCATTGGCTCTCATGGGGCCCACCAAGTGCTTGCATTTGATTGGTCCAATCGAACGAAAAAATGCGAGGCATGGAGAAACCCTGCTCGACTCTATATTCAAATAGAACGATAATTATGTAGGAGTAACACATTAAAAGGTGGGGAAGAACGATAATTTTGTGTGGACGATTCGACAACACACAAAATCCTACAATATTTACTAAAAAATATCGTATTTTAAATTTTATGAATCGTCTGATCATATTTCGAATGAGAAACAATTCTTCTCCATAGAAAAAATTGAGTGACCCCTACCAACCAAAAAAATGACAAAAAAACAATTCAAATATCGACCATCTGAAAAATCTAGTCAAATAAAAAGTGATTGTTAATCGCAACTCGTTATTGACTAGTCGTATCTCAAAATCTTATAAATTTTCGCGCCTTTTCGAAATACGCCTTGTACATGCATTTTTAGGAAAAGTACTCATCTACAACTTTCGTGTTGAACACTTTTCTTAAAAATGCATGTACAAGTCATAGTTTGAAAATATGCTCAAGTTTTGCGTCTTTCAAAAATACGCATTGTACATGCAATTTCAGGAAAAAGTACTCATCTACAACTTCCGTGTTTTTCCTGAAATTGCATGTACAAGACATATTTCAAAAATGTGCAAAAAATTGGAAGATTTTGAAGTACTACCAGCTAATAACGATTGTGGTTAACAATGGCCGAATAAAACCTCAATTTCAAACTCTACGGACGACTTGTGTCCGTACTTGCCACGAAATTAGTTGTAGTCTATGTTCATCAACAGAGATTTCTCTTTGAGCTGGCCACCGAGATCCATCCCTGTTTCACTCCCCCCATTAACTAAACCCTAAACCTCCAGCAAAAAAAATCCGCAGTACGAATAGAAGATCGATTCCAGAGAGAGGGAAGAAGAGTAGACCCTAAATTTCAGCAATGAAGAAGACGTCGTCACTATCGGAGCTGGGCCTCGCCACCAACGTTTCCGGCGCAATCTTCCGGCCTCTCCCTTCGGCCGTCCCACCGTCCCCAAACTCCAATAGCACGAAGATCTCCGTGATCGGAGCAGGTAACGTTGGAATGGCAATCGCGCAGACGATCCTTACCCAAGATCTCGTCGGCGAGCTCGCCCTCGTCGACGCAATGCCCGATAAGCTTCGTGGTGAGATGCTTGACCTGCAGCACGCCGCCGCCTTCCTTCCCCGTACTCGCATCACTGCCTCCACTGACTATTCTATCACCGCGGGCTCAGATCTCTGCGTCGTCACCGCCGGCGCTCGCCAAATCGCCGGCGAGTCCCGCCTCGATCTCGTACAGCGCAATCTCGCACTCTTTCGGGAGATTGTGCCGCCGCTGGCGGAGCACTCGCCGCAGTGCATCATTCTCGTCGTTTCCAACCCCGTCGACGTGCTCACTTACATTGCTTGGAAGCTCTCCGGGTTTCCATCCAACCGGGTTATTGGATCGGGAACTAATCTTGATTCTTCACGTTTCCGTTTCCTCCTCGCCGAGCACTTGGAGGTCAATGCCCAAGATGTACAGGTCAAGCTTTTTCAATCATCTTCTCCAATTTTGTTTTTGATTTTCTAACCTTTTTGGAGCTGATGTTCAAAACAAACAATATGCGTTAGAAATTTTCACCCCCATTAAAGCAGTGAAACTTAACCGTTCTTGTGTGTTATATATTATAATTTCTCTAGGGGATTGTTATTCGCAGACTGAAAATGATTATTCGTAGATTATTACTATTCACAGATCCAAAGATACTTAAAATTGTTATTCACAAAAAATATTGTTATTCGCAGACCAATATTAAAAGTAAAAAAAATATCAAGAAGTGCACCAGCACCACAAGTACTAGTAAGGGCATAGCTCAATGCTCACTACAATCCAAAAGAAACTGTTGGCTCCTTCGAACAAAGTGAAGAAGCTCAATGTACTCACAGTGGGGGAAGCACATCTAACGGTTGGCTCCTTCGAACAAAGTGAAGAAGCGAACGATCGGGGGCTTCGAACAGGAGGATTCTTCTTCGCCGGCGACCTAGAGGGCACCACCTTTGCCGCCTACGCCCGCGCCGACAAGGGCAGTGGCTTTTCTGAAATTCTTCGTCGGCGAGCAGGCGGGCGACGTCGAGCTGGCGAGCGGCAGATGTGCGATCGAGAGTTGGGAGAGCGAGAGAGGGGAAGATGCGGAGTGTGGGATCGGGCAGGTGGCTGGGAAGGGGAAAATGAATTAGAGTTTGGTTTGTGAATAAAAGGTTTGAAAAAGCAAGAAGAATATTTAACGCCTTTAAAAAGTGATATTTTTGATTTGCGAATAGCCATATTCGGTCTGCGGTTAACAATTCCCTTTATTTAAGGTAACCAACAACATTTTTAGATGTTCCCCCAGATCTCCTCTTCTTAATAGAGGGCACGATTGATTTTTTAAGACTAGAGCGTGCAGTAATCTCACTAAAAGAAGAAATGACAAGCCATCTGCTTCACTTCAGTAAAATCATGGTGAGAGATGCCTTCACATCCTTCTATTATAAGAAAGTTACACATATTTAGTCTTTATTTGGGATAGCTTGTGCTGTTGGAAAACCTCTATTTGAAATGCAAGCACATTTTTATGTTTATGCATGTACGGGTCAACTCGAGGCACTCTTGAACCGTTCAAAGATTGAACCATCCTAGCTCGGGAGTGATCAATGTGGAAAATCCCGGAAAGGGGAAAAACGACGTGGTTGTGTCTGTGCCGGCCAAATTTCCACTATCTTTTTGGTTGTTACAAAGGTTTGTAAAGAACACGAGGGCGACAAGCCGAATCTCGTTACAATAATAGAGAAAAAAAGAGAAGAAACTTTGAGGGTGGCAGACCACCGCTCATGAAACTAAGTATTTTCTAAGTTGTTACAGTGGGGAGCAATATGCTTATTGCACTCTGGAGTCTTCGACTGGTGCTCGGTAACGTGAGCGGCGTGCTTGGCACGATCTGGAGTCTCCGACATGTCTTCGGTTGCGTGCGGAGGAATTTGGAGCGATGACTTATTGCATATGATTAAGTAAAGTTATTAAAGTGCAATTTTTGGAAAAAATTAGATGATTTAGTAAGAAAAATCACATAAATAGAAGATTTTTATAGGGGGAAACTTAAATGGACATATGCTATATAGAAAAAAAATATAGATTATACATACATTCATGGAAGATTTGTATATGAAGAAAGAATAATCATTTTAGATCTTGCCATTGCACACAAGTTAATTATGATAAATACGTTTTCATGAAGAAAGAAGAATATTAATTACGTTTAAAAACAGACCAAATAAGTCACAAATTGATTATTTTATAACTCGTAAAATAAAAAAATGATTTATAAGGATTGTAAAAATATATTAGGAGAAAGTTTAACTGCACAACATAAGTTAATGGTGTTGGACGTGCAAATTAAATATAATAAATTTAAGAGAAAAACAAAAATGTTGTCACAAATTTGGTGGTGGAACTTGAAGATGAAAAATCGGATTGCTTTAAAGACAGCAGTTATGGAAAACTAGTTGATGACCCTTATGTTGTTCCTAGTGTCTCATGAGAAGTTATGTTTTCACATTTAATGATAAGTGAAAATAACGTATTTGGAGAATCAAAAGGTCATACACCCCCAAATAAAGAATCTTGGTGGTGGAAAGAGTAAGTGCAAGATAAAGTGAGAAGAAATAAGGTCAGTTATAAAACACTCTACACTTGTAAGAATAATGAAAACCTGACAAGTTATAAAGTCGCCAATAAAGAAGCTGAACATAAAGTAAGTAAAGTAAGAAACCAAACTTATGAAGAATTTTAAGCGATTGGATTCAAAAGAAAATCGTGACATATATAAGCACGAGCTAGAGAGAGAAATATAAGAGATTTAAGCTAAATTAAATGCATAAAAGATGAAACAAATATAATTTCGACGGATGTTGTGACTATTAAAGAGTGATATAATGAAACAAAAAACAATGAACTGAATTTGAAATAGTTAAGTTTATATAAGGAGTATATGTGTAAGGTTCCCCCCCCCCTCCCAAAGTAGACTGGGTCAGGAATAGACCGGGTCAGGAGGGGGATTCAACTCTCAAGACGGCTACCATATGCTTTTTCCAAACGAGTAACACGTCTGTTTCTCAAGCGCAGAGCGGTCGCCTTCTAAAACTATAGAACATCATCACATCAAATCTTTTCATTTGTGGAAGCAACTCAAAAAATCACATATACATTTATAATAAAGACCGTAACCATAAGTTTGTACATATTTTTCTACCGGGCTTCAACAAAAAGTACAAAATTTATCGCTCCCATTATGATCTAAGATCTCACATTTCTAAAGTCGGGTGGCGAGGTGGTCACATCTAGTTGTGTAGACTTTATGATGGTATTCTCTCATGCTTTGGCTAGACCTCACACTGTTTCATATTCAAAAAAAAGTGTACAACAATACATTAGTCATAAAGATTAGTGTATTCACACCATCTCCGTAAGATCCCTAAGGCTTGGGGACGATGGTAAGTCTCTGCAGGATATTTGTAGCTGAAGCAACATCGTAAAGCAGTTAAGCAACATATATATAATGAATGTAAGCTTTATGTTAAGTAGGAACATATCAGGAACATAGTAAAACAATTAAGCAGCATATCAGGAACATATGCTGAAATAAAGGATGCCGACAAAAAAGCTCAAGCAAAGGAATAAAGAATTATATAACAAATGCACTTCTAGCTAGTGTGCAAACCATCAGGTGTTCACAACCTGTAGCAACACCTTATTTCAACATAGTTTGGCTTTTTGCTTACAACGAGGTAGTTAACCTTGCGGGCCTCACTGTTGTGGCAGAACGGTGATAGTGGCCGGTCCCGCCACTTCTGGGTGTGTTCTTACCTCACCACCGAGGCCTTAGTGTACATCATGGAGTACCCGTGGATGCGAGCAACATCCAGTGATGACGGATATCCGGCTAACTAGTGGAGGGACCTAGCGGGACAAAAAATAAAAGACAAGATCCTGGGTTTACGCTCTCCCTAGTGCTCGGAGTCATTAATTCTCCCATGTTGGTACGAACGTCTATTGGGCATGACAGACCCTCCATTATAACTGCATATCAATTTACAAGCATCATATAAAGGAAACACGCCTGCACCTTTCGGGTCAGCGGTCGCTTGCCCTACATGATATAAAATACTTCGGGCACACGACTTTTCCACGAGGCTTGATCGTCCCACTCAGTCTTTAATCAAAAAAATCGTGGCGATCAAGAGCACCCATTATTTAAGGTAACTCTTGGAAGAATACGCCGTCTCCAAGTTAACCATAACTAATATTTATATTGCGCTAAACTGCTCAATAAAGCTGGACCCTTAAAAGAAGGTAAGAAAATAAATGTACTAGTAGATTGTTGTAAATGAAGTGTGATAAGTAAAATTCCAAAATAAAGTAGTTTAAATAAACTGTTGAAATAAAGTGCAGTAAATAAAATGCTGAAATAAGAAGAACAAAATAAGAAGCAATTTAAGTTCCAGTATTAACAGTTCCTTCTCCGTTTCAAGGAGGCATCTCTATTCTGAGGAGACAGCTCTATTCATATGAGGCATCTTCGTCCTGAGAAGATATCTCTGTTTATACGAGACATCTCCGTTCATAGGAGGCATCTCCATTCTGAGGAGACATGTTTCATTTTTCTGCGGTAGATTTTTCGTGTTATTAATCGGATTAGGACACTCCGGTTTCTAAGTTATTCAAACCCGATAATTGTTTCGGTTGCATTTTTTAAAGGTGTCATCTAATTGTGAGTCTTTTTAGGGTTCGACAATCTGTTCGAGCCTCATTTTTTTATTTTAATTCTGAGGTTTTTTATTTATGATTCATTATAAATACCCGATTTAATCGACAAAATCCCAAATCTCAGCAGGAGGTTCAATATGAAACCGTTAACCTCAATCCTTTCTATCTGGGCATTTCGAGTTCATAGTTTTTTTTCCGATTTTTAGCTCCTAATTTTTTAAAATTTATTAAATACCAAAAATAATCAAAAAATATGAAATTAGATTTAGAGTTTAGGGCTACCCTATCTTACTTCCCATAATTTCCTCAAGCCATCTTGAGCTCTTATTATCCTTTAGTAAATCATTTACCCAAAATAATACATTATTTATATAATTAAAAATAGCCAAAATATTTATAAGTTCTCAAGTTTATTTTTACAGAGGGTTTACAACACCTCTACCAATCCCCCAGGTCACATGAGAAAGGCATGTTGAACCCCCTCAAGGTTACCTTCAGTCAAGTCTGTGTATTCCTTGTGTCGAGCTCAGCCTTGGTTTGGGAGGGACAGTTCCAACAAACTTTCGAGTACGTGGATGGATCTCATCGCTGCAGCTTTTGGGTTTTTTATAGGCAGTTTGAGATCAGATTTAGCTCTCCAACTTCTTCTAGTTGTAATTTACCCGGGTCAACCGCTAGACAAGTAGCTTTTGGTTACCCATTAGGTCTGGACATTTTGAGTCAAATTTCTCTCTTCTAACACTTAAGATCTTTATTCTTCTTCTGAATTTTGTCTTTGTTATCTTTTGGACATTCTGGAACAATGTTTCCATACTTCCTGCAAGAAGAGCAGATAATCCCTTTGGCAGAAGTTTTGGCATACCTTGATTTGGTGTGACTTCTGTCCTTTCTTTTGAAGTCTTCAACTTTGATCCACTTATTAAATCTTCTAGCTAAAAGACTCATTAGCTTATCATCCATGACTGATCTGAAAGATATGGTACCTAAACACCTAGAGGGGGGGGGGGTGAATAGGTGACCTAAACCTTTTTAACTTTTGTTTGACAGCACAACAGTTTATCACAGATTATTACAGTTAACAGCAATTTCAGAAATCACACAGAAAAGCCACAACACAGCACAGCACAGCAGACACACTAATTTTATAGTGGTTCCCCAATCTTTGGGTACATCCACTTTCCCCCTTCGCCTATCTAGCAGTGTACTAGATTCAGCCAAACTTCTCCACTAGCTCAGAACCCAACAAGGTTCCTACCTCAGGCCCAAAGCCTTACACTCAGCCAAAAGGCCTACACTCAGCCACCCAGGCCTACACTCAGCCAATCAAAGGCCTACACTCAGAGTTCTTCAACTCCTACACTCAGGCACCAAGCCCTACCCTCAGCCTTTATAAAATAGGCTTACAATCACTCAGATCCAATGGATCTTACAAGTTATAATAGAAATTACAAATTCTAACTCTACAACTCAGAAGAAATGAGAGGAGTTGAGAGTTTCTTGGAGAGTTCTTGGAAGAACTCAGCTTGATCCAAACTGACTTAGCTTTCTTCAAAGCTTCTTGAGTAGAACTGAATTAGTCTGAATCTTCTGCAGTTGATCCTTGATCTCTGCTTCTTGAAATCCAGATGACTCTGAATTCTTCTTCTCAGCCTTAGTTCCAAAGACTGAATCCTTGGTTGGAGCTCTCTCTCTCCAACTACTTAGATCTGCAGTTGGACTGCCTGATCTTCTTGTGTTGATCTTCTGTGTATCACTTCTTGATTTAGTCTGATCAACTACTTCAATCACACCATGTAATGTTTGTGAACTTCTTAATTATTATCTCATTTTTTCTGTAGACTGTGGGTGCCTATTTATAGGCTTCCTTCATGGTAACCGGCTGATCCGGTTTATAACAGTCTTTTGACTTTGCTGACAGTTGCTGTAGACCGGCTGGATTGGCAGCTGTTATGTCAACCAGTCACTTCTTGAAATTCTCTAACTGTCAGTTAGTGTCGAGACTTTCTGTTCTTAAGTGTCGACACTTATAGACCAAGTGTCGACACATGTTGTGTAAGTGTCGACACAAGCCTACAAGGTGTCGACACATTCCCTTGTATGTCTCGACACAGTTTCTTCTGCATGTGTCGACACTGAAATTGAGTGTCGACACAAGCACTTGTACTTCATTCTTTCTGTATTCTTCTAAGTGTCGACACATCTCCTTTGTGTCGACACATCTTCATGTGTAGAAACTGTCAAGTGTCGACACTGCTTCTTGGTGTCGACACAAGTCTTCATTCTTGATTCTTCAGCTGAGTGTCGACACATCCCATGAGTGTCGACACTTATACTTAGAATATTTTACAAGCTTTCTGTTCTTTGCTAAGTGTCGACACAGCTCCTTGTGTCGACACTTTCTTCAAGTGTTGAGTCTTCTGGTTATGTGTCGACACATTGTGCTGAGTGTCGACACATTCTTTAAGTGTTGACTTCTTTGAGTGTGTGTCGACACATTGTGCTGAGTGTCGACACATTCTTCATATGTTGACTCTTTAGATTGAGTGTCGACACATTGTGTTGAGTGTCGACACTTGTACTTAGTCTCTGCAGAATTATGCTGAGTGTCGACACAACTCCAAGTGTCGACACTGTCTGGTGTTGACTCAGCTCTTCAAGATGTCGACACTTCTGCTAAGTGTCGACACAGCTTTTCTGCATCCTTCTATACTGAGTGTCGACACAGCTCCAAGTGTCGACACTTTCTGACTGGTGTCGACTCTTCTTCCCAGGTGTCGACACAATGACTCCAAGTGTCGACACTGCATGTCTGGGTGTCGACACAAGCTTTCTCAAGTGTCGACACTTTGCCTCTGGGTGTCGACACATGGACTTAGAAATTTTCAGCTTCAGTCCAGTGTATACCTAACCTGCACAAATAACTCAAACAAACATCAAATACATTCTGATGTATATCATTGAGTTAGGTGAGGCTTCTTCAAATCAGGTACATTTGACCAATGTACCCAACAATCTCCCCCTATTTGGAGAAGTCATAACCCTTAGTCAATGATATACACCACTCATAATTAAAAATTACAAAATGATGTAAAACATATAAATGACAACAGGGTAAAACTTGAACATGTAATAAACTACACATGTATACTTATTAAACATTGCAGAACAATTAAGAAACACACATATTTCAGAACATTCAAACTGTATTTATCATATACTGTTCCAATAATGTTTCTTATACATTTTCAATGAAGTATTACAATGTTTTTCTCTTAACAAAATTACAATAAGCAACAAGTTAATTCCTAATCTAGTGCTGATCAGGTTCTTTGATAACAATCCCTTTTCCAGCTTTAACTTGAGCTTTCACAGCAGCAGCAGCAGCAGCAGCAGGCTCAGCTTCACCAGTCTTCTTCCCTTTTAGATCTTGCTTATCTGCCTTGATCTTCTGCCTTTCAAAATAATGATAAGGCTTGGGAAAGTACTTGCTAGGCTCCACAGCTGTTGGAGGTAGCTTTCCTAACTTGGCCTTCCTTCTGTGTTGGACAATGGCTTCTTGTCTAATCTCATGCTTTCTCCATTCAGCCTCTGAGAACCACTTGTTCCTCTCATGGGCATTATCCTTGGCTGCTTTCCAGGCTGTAAGAATTATGTTTCTAGAAGTAGGGCTCCATTGTTCAAAATCTGGCTTTTGTTCAGCAATTTCCCTAAACTTCTTCTTTGACAGCCTAGTTTCTTCTTCTTTATCCAATGCCTCTTGCATAGCAGCTGTGATAGGTTGAACAACCTTTTCCAGAATAACATTTGGCTTGCCAGCAGTTGGACTATACATAGTGCTTACATCAGCATGAATCATTTCAAAGTCTGGAGGTGGATAGATTACATCAGCCACTGCTTGTTGCTCACCTCCAAGAAATGTTCCTTGAATACCAGATTCACCTACTTCATTGTCATCACACAGGGGAGGGTATCCAAGTGTAGCCCTTATAGAATTTGAAATCCATTTTGCATGCTCAGAACTGGCCTTGACTAACACTCTCTCCCCCTTTATGACTTCTTGAGCCATATGATCCCTTACATCATCTTTCTGAAATCGGATTTGGCTATCCAAATATCTTATGCCCTCTTTAAAGAAAGGTCTAAGCTTTGTAAGCTGTTCTGATATGACCTTCTGAGAATCTTTTATGGCATTTTTAACAGCAGCAATCTCTGCTTGAAATATCTTATCAAAATCAGCTTTGGCAGCAGCTGAGGAAGTGGAAGGTTCATCTGACTTATTCTTAATTTCAGTGACAATTGCATTGTGAGATGCAGTCAAGTTATCATTCATCCTCAACTGATTCTCCAGCACATAGCCTTGCTTGACTGCTATATCATCCACTTTCTCTTTAATTTCTTCTTGATGTTTAGCTAGATAGACCACAGCATTAGCACCCTTGGTAAAACAATCAGTCATTGCTGTTTTATTAAGGTTCATTTCAAACCTTATAGACTTGATTTCCTGGCCTAGATCAGTTTGCAGTGCCTTGTGCCCTTCATCAACATAAGTTTCTAAGGCTTTCCTTTGTTCATCCATCTTGATTTGCATTGCAAGCAGTAGAGCACTATAATCAGTGGATGGAGCTTGTTGAACTAGTGAATGCTGAGCAACTGTTTGTAGAGCCTTCTTATAGCTTTGGCTCCTCCTCTTGAATACAAAGAACTTCTTTTTCTTAGCTTGCTCAGCTTCCTCATCTTCAGAGTCAGATGTACTTGCTATATCCACCCTATCCTTAGGGCTGGATGTTCTTTCAGTATGCACATCTTGTGCCTGCTCAGAATCTAGCCTTATAGGCTCTTCTTGACTATCCAAAGTCTCCCCCTCAGCAACAGCATCCTTCACTGCATCAGCAGCAGTCTTTTCCATATCAAAATCTTCTTGATCTAAGTTCAAAAACAGATCTTCCATGGTATACTCTGCTGGAGACTGTGCAGGAGATGTACTTGGTTCTTCAACCACTGTATCAGGTATCACAACAGATGTGTCTGGATGAACAACATCTGGTTCTTGTGCTTGCTGATTTTGCTGATGATCATCAGACAAATCAGAATTTGATATAGAAAAATTCAAAGTGTTAAGATCAACAAGTACCTCTTGAATGATGAGAGTAGCCTGCTCACTATCCAGTGTAGATGGATGTTCTACAGCTGGAGGCTCCCCCTGGATATCAGCTGGCTCCTGAGGAGCAGGTGACTTTGCTGCAGTCACATCTACTGGACTTTCAGGAGTGAAGACCACCTGTTCTTCACTGCCTGAGCTGCTTGAGGACTCTTGAGGCACAGCAGCTGTCTTCCTTTTCTTCCTGGGAGGAGAGTCTGTCTTAGAAGTTTGTTTCTCAGGGGTGGCCAAGTCCTTTGACACCAGCACCCTTTCCCATCTTGAGAATATTCTGGAGTCCATTCTCCTCATATGATTTATCTTTGTTCCTGCAGCAGTGCTCATTACCTCTGGAATGGATCCAGCCAGGTAGAGACTTATAATCCTGCCCAGATTGGGCTTCTTCAGGCTTTCCTTCACTTTCTCAAAAACCACCATTGACCAATCTGTCTTCAGAGTGAAGATGATTCTGGTCATTACTTCAAACATGGAGGCAGACACCCTGTCATGCCCTCCTGGTTTGCACAGAATTACCTTGCCCACTACTTCTGACAAGAACTTGCCTTGATTGTTCATCCCCTTCCTATTGAAGACTGATCCCACCTTCATCTGTGAATCCAGTCCACACCAAGTAAGAGCTTCCCTGGTCTTAGAAGCAGTTACCTCCTCTTCTTCTTGAATCTTAGGTAGCTGAAGTACCTTTCTCAAAGACTTGGGGGATAGTTTGACTTTGGTGCCATGCACCCTGGACTTGATTCTGAATCCAGAGTCGTCCACAGTTGCTTGAGTAAGAAATTCAATTACTTCTTTCTTCCAGATTTTCGTTGGTTCTGAAACCAAGAATTCCAGTCCTGAATCGCTGACTAGGGTAATCACCGATTTGAATTCCTGATCGCTGTCGTCAAATGCGCCTCGCACGAGCTCATAGCCCTCGTTGACGTTCTCTTCCAGCTTGGGAGCCATTAGGGTTTGAAGATTTAGTCTTGAGAAGAGAGAAATGTCGACACAAGAGTTTAGGTCTCGAAACTTTGAAAGCGTGTCGACAATCAAAGACAGAACCCTATTTATACCTTTCCTGTTTGAAGACGAACAGGCGGGAGGAATTTCTAATGATGTGTCGACACTGTCAATAAGTGTCGACACTGACCTATAATGTCTCGACACTCATGTGTCGACACAAATTTAGTTAACAGATTCTATGTGTCGACACTTGGTTAAGTGTCGACACCACTATACTCGACATGTGTCGAGACTTTACTTAGAAAAATTCTGAGTAAAACTTAAGTGTCGACACCTTAGTGGATGTGTCGACACCTACTCGACATGTGTCGACACTAACATTCTGAAGTGTCGACACTAACTTCCTAGATGTGTCGACACCATTTTTCTGAAGTGTCGACACTTACTATTCTGTGTCGACATAGACTTGTCTATGTGTCGACACCTTTTTACTTAGCCAATTTTTGTTCTGTATACTTAGTCTAAGTTTATCATACCTAGTTCAATTTTGAACTTATTAAACTTAGCTTCATCTAAGGGCTTAGTGAACATATCAGCTATCTGATTATCTGTTTTAACATATTCAAGTGCAATATCATTTCTTTCTACATGCTCCCTAAGAAAGTGATATTTTATCTCAATATGTTTAGTTCTACTATGAGATACAGGATTATTAGCTATGGAAATAGCACTAGTAGAATCACAATAAAGTGGAGTTCTACTTACCTGACATCCATAGTCTTCTAGCTGATGTTGAATCCATAGAAGTTGAGCACAGCAACTTCCTGCAGCTATATACTCTGACTCAGCTGTGGAGATGGCCACACTGGTTTGCTTCTTACTACTCCAAGAGATAAGTCTTCCACCTAGGAATTGACAGGATCCAGTTGTGCTTTTTCTATCTTCCTTGCATCCTGCAAAGTCTGCATCTGAATAGCCTGTTAGATCAAAATCTCCATTCCTAGGGTACCAGAGGCCTAGATAAGGTGTGCCCTTTAGATATCTCAAGATTCTCTTGACTGCAGTCAAGTGAGACTCTTTGGGGCAGGCTTGATACCTGGCACAAACACATGTAGCATACATAATGTCAGGCCTACTTGCAGTCAAGTATAGTAAGGAGCCAACTATCCCTCTATACAAGGTTTCATCTACAGGTTTCCCTGCATCATCCTTGCTTAGAGACATACTTGACCCCATAGGAGTCTTCATGGTACTGGAGGAATCCATACCATATTTCCTTATGAGTTCTAGGGTGAACTTAGACTGACATATGGAAAGACCACTTTCAGTCTGTTTAACTTGGAGACCCAAGAAAAACTTCAGTTCTCCCATACTACTCATTTCAAATTGACTCTGCATAAGCTTTGCAAACTTTTTGCAAAGGCTACTTTCAGTAGACCCAAATATAATGTCATCTACATATATTTGGACAAGTATTACTTTGCCTCTAGATTCCCTAAGGAATAGAGTCTTATCTATTTTCCCCCTTGTGAACTTGTTCTCAATGAGGAAACTAGATAGGGTTTCATACCAAGCTCTAGGAGCTTGCTTTAACCCATACAATGCTTTCCTAAGTCTATAGACATAATGTGGAAAAGTAGGATCAACAAAACCTGAGGCTGCTCCACATATACTTCTTCTTTTAAATTACCATTAAGGAATGCTGACTTCACATCCATTTGGTATACTTTGAATCCTTGGTAGGTTGCATAGGCCAAGAACATCCTTATGGCTTCCAGTCTGGCTACTGGAGCAAAGGTTTGATCAAAATCAATACCTTCTTCTTGCCTATATCCTTTTGCAACCAATCTTGCCTTATTCTTAATGATGACTCCTTGTTCATCTAACTTGTTTCTGTAGATCCACTTTGTTCCTATCACATTGTGATCTTTAGGCTTAGGAACTAAGTCCCAAACCTTGCACCTCTTGAACTGGTTTAGCTCTTCCTGCATAGCTTCAGTCCACTGTGGATCTTGTATAGCTTCTTCAAATTTCTTTGGTTCTATCTGAGACAGAAAACTTGAATATATTGCAGCATTCTGATTTCTGCTCCTTGTCTGAACACCTTGTCTTGGATCTCCAATGATCAGCTCCACTGGATGATCTCTTAGATGCCTGTTGGCTGGAGGCATCCTTACTTCTGGTTGTACTTCTTCATCATCTTCATCATGCTGAGTTCCTTGAACTTCTTCAGCTCCTGGTACATGTAGTTCTCCCCCTGGACATAAGCCATCTTCTTCTACTTGCTGTCTTGCAGCAGGTACATCTTCTATGGTTAGCTTGTCCATCTTCTTAGAAAGACCTGTGGGGCTGCACACACTACTAGACAACTCATTGTTAATAAGAAGTGTCTCATCAAAAACTACATGCACAGACTCCTCTACAACTTGTGTAGTCAAGTTGTAGACTCTATAAGACTTACTATTACTGCTGTACCCAACAAACACTCCCTCTTGGGATTTGGCAGCAAACTTAGTTAAGTAAGTCTTCCCATTGTTAAGTATGAAGCATTTACAACCAAAAATCCTGAAATAGGATAGGTTTGGTTTCCTGCCTTTCACTACTTCATAGGGGGTCTTGTTTAACCTTTTAGTTATGGTAGCTCTATTTATCACATGGCATGCAGTGTTTACTGCTTCAGCCCAGAAATATTCTGGTAGTGAAGAATCACTTAATAGAGTCCTACCAGCTTCTATCAAGGTTCTATTTTTCCTTTCAGCAATGCCATTTTGCTGAGGTGTTCTTGGTGAAGAGAATTCTTGAAATATCCCATAGTCTTCACATAGTTTTGTCATGCTTTCAGATTGAAACTCTGTACCATGGTCACTTCTAATTTTGACCACTGTACAGTTCAATTCATTCTGAATTTGCTTAACAAAACTGTGGAAGACACTAGGTGTTTCAGATTTCTGCTTTAAGAAGAACACCCAGGAAAACCTTGAGTAGTCATCAACAACTACAAAGGTGTAGACCTTCCTACCTAAGCTGTGAACTGGCATTGGACCAAATAGATCCATATGCAAGAGATATAAACATCTCACAGCATCCTTGTTGTCAATGCTTCTAAAGGTGGATTTAGTCTGCTTGCCCTTTTGACAAGCTGAGCAAATGCCATCTTTGACACACTTAACTTGAGGACCATTCCTCACTAACTCTTTACTAAAGAGTTTGCCAATAGTCTTGTAATTTAGATGAGCAAGCCTCTTGTGCCACTTGACACATTGAGAGACTGTCTCATCAGCTACAAGACAAACTGGAGAACTATTGTTCTCAACCATAATGTCTAAACAATAGACATTTCTCTTCCTATAACCTGTCAAAATGATCTTTTGATCACTAGACCTCTTGATATGACAACCATTTTTAACAAATGAGATGTCATACCCTACATCACTTAATTGACTTATACTAATGAGGTTATGTTTCAAACCTTTAACATAAGCCACTTGAGTAATGGTAACTAAGTTAGAAGATATGTTACCAAACCCTTTGATGATTCCTTTTTCTGAACCACCAAAGGTCACCTTTGGACCATTCTTGATTGGGATGTAGTCCTTCAGTAGTCCCCTAGTTCCAGTCATGTGTCTGGAACATCCACTATCCAAGTACCATGTAGGGGTATGGTCCACTTGGATTCTCCTGCAAAACAAATTAATGAACCTTAGAACCCAAAGTAAACTTGGGTCCTTGGTGATTGTTAGTTTGCAAATTGACATAGCTACCTGCTGGCTTTCCACCAGGTATCTTGTTACTACCTTTGGCACTAACATTGTGCCAACAGTCCAAAGCAAAGTGGCCAACTTTGCCACAGCACCAACATTCAAATTTGTTGTACCTTTGCTTAGGTACAGACTTGGCTGTCTTAGTGAATGTTGGGGCTTTGCCCTTGGACTTGGACTGATTCTGAACAGTCCAAACTGGGTTAACAAATCCCAGTCCAGTCTTTCCTTTATGATGAACAAAATCATCAATCAAGGGTAGCACTGATTTAGGTTTTGAAAAGCTAGCTACTAGCTCTTTCTCCTTCTGAAGATTAATCTCCAGTTTCTTAATTTGATCATTCTTAAATGTAATGGTACCCATCTGAATCACAGTAATGTGTTTCAGCCTGGCCACTTCATTTAGTTTTTGATCATAATTCTTCTCATAATCTATTGCAGCTGTCTTGAGATCAGCAATTTCCTTGGCCAAATTTTTGGCTAGGGTCTTGCTTTTCTTATAGGCTAGCAATAGTACTTGATATTCATCTAGGAGTTGATGAATATCTCCCTCAGACTCAGACATATTCTCATCACTTGATGAAGAATACTCTGACTCTGAACTTGAACTGGAATCAGAACTTTGAGTTAAGCCTTGTACCTGACTGGGTCCTGGCTGCTCCAGGTTTTTGGTACTTTCAGTCAAAGCCATCAGTCCTTGGCTTTGACAGTCTTCTTGCTCATAGATAGATTCCATGATCTGCATGAACTCTTCTTCTTCTTCAGCAAATAGCCCAATATAGGCTTCAGCATCTGTCTCTGTGTCTGAAGAAGACATATCTGAAAGAGTCTTCTCATTCTTTGCAACAAAGGACTTCTCCTTCTTTCCTTTGAAGTGTGTTTTCTTCTTGTCACTGGATTCCTTCCTTCTTTCAGGACAGTCTGCAATAACATGGCCCTGTCTATTGCAGCAGTAACAAATTATCTTGGATCCAGTTGCCTTACTTGTCTTGGTCCTTTTCTTGTCCTTCTTTGAAGGCTTCTTTTCCAGATACTGAACCTCTTTCCCTTTGAAGATGAAGGTCTAGACCTCCACTGTTTCTTCTTAAGGAACTTCTGAAAATGTCTGGTGAATGCAGCAAAGTCTTCATCACTTTCACTGCTTGTAGATTTTGTACTTTCAGATTCTTCAGATTCTGATTCAACTACCTCAGGAGGAGGAGTTGATGACTTGGTCCTGCTCTTTCTAGGTACATCTGACTTAAAGGCAACAGTCTTTTCTCTGTATTCAGTCCTTGTTGACTTTTCTTCTTCTTTTCTTACTGACAATTGCATCTCATAGGATAACAACTTGCCAAAAAGTGTGGGAGGAGGAATTTCTCCCAACTTTGCCATTTCTCTGATGGCACAAATCTTGGTGTCCCAGTCTTTGGTTAGGGACCTTAAGAATTTGTCATTCAACTCATAGTTTGTGAACTCTCTTCCATATGACATGAGTTCATTTACAATTCTATAAAATTTCTTATAGCATTCAGTGATGCTATCTCCTCTTCCTTGCCTAAAACTCTCATATTCTTGATTAAGCAAGGACTTCCTATCTTGCCTTACTTCTTCAGAACCTTCCATGTAGACAATGAGGGTATCCCACATTTCTTTTGCAGTTTTACAGTGAATAAGGTTCTGGAAGGTGGCATCATCAATTGCACTGACTATGATGTTCTGTGCCCTTTTGTCCATAGTTGCTAGGACAATCTCATCCTTGGTCATTTCAGAGAAATCCTTTGGAGTCCTCTGATTTGCATCCAAAACTGAAATCTTCATAGGCACATATGGCCCTTCTTTGACTGTGATGTATATTCTAGGGTCAGAGGCTTCCATAAACAGCCTAACCCTCTCTTTCCAGATCCCAAAGATCTCTTTTCTGCATATAGGTAGTTTCATTGAACCCAACTCCTTATGATTCTCTGAAGAACCCATGTTCTTGATTTTCTTGAAACTGTTTCCTGTTTCCTGACTTAACTGAATCTGCCAAACTGGATCTCCTCAGACAGTTAGTCCTGATTTTGAGGAACCTCCCTCTGATACCACTTGAAAGATATGGTACCTAAACACCTAGAGGGGGGGGGTGAATAGGTGACCTAAACCTTTTTAACTTTTGTTTGACAGCACAACAGTTTATCACAGATTATTACAGTTAACAGCAATTTCAGAAATCACACAGAAAAGCCACAACACAGCACAGCACAGCAGACACACTAATTTTATAGTGGTTCCCCAATCTTTGGGTACATCCACTTTCCCCCTTCGCCTATCTAGCAGTGTACTAGATTCGGCCAAACTTCTCCACTAGCTCAGAACCCAACAAGGTTCCTACCTCAGGCCCAAAGCCTTACACTCAGCCAAAAGGCCTACACTCAGCCACCCAGGCCTACACTCAGCCAATCAAAGGCCTACACTCAGAGTTCTTCAACTCCTACACTCAGGCACCAAGCCCTACCCTCAGCCTTTATAAAATAGGCTTACAATCACTCAGATCCAATGGATCTTACAAGTTATAATAGAAATTACAAATTCTAACTCTACAACTCAGAAGGAATGAGAGGAGTTGAGAGTTTCTTGGAGAGTTCTTGGAAGAACTCAGCTTGATCCAAACTGACTTAGCTTTCTTCAAAGCTTCTTGAGTAGAACTGAATTAGTCTGAATCTTCTGCAGTTGATCCTTGATCTCTGCTTCTTGAAATCCAGATGACTCTGAATTCTTCTTCTCAGCCTTAGTTCCAAAGACTGAATCCTTGGTTGGAGCTCTCTCTCTCCAACTACTTAGATCTGCAGTTGGACTGCCTGATCTTCTTGTGTTGATCTTCTGTGTATCACTTCTTGATTTAGTCTGATCAACTACTTCAATCACACCATGTAATGTTTGTGAACTTCTTAATTATTATCTCATTTTTTCTGTAGACTGTGGGTGCCTATTTATAGGCTTCCTTCATGGTAACCGGCTGATCCGGTTTATAACAGTCTTTTGACTTTGCTGACAGTTGCTGTAGACCGGCTGGATTGGCAGCTGTCATGTCAACCAGTCACTTCTTGAAATTCTCTAACTGTCAGTTAGTGTCGAGACTTTCTGTTCTTAAGTGTCGACACTTATAGACCAAGTGTCGACACATGTTGTGTAAGTGTCGACACAAGTCTACAAGGTGTCGACACATTCCCTTGTATGTCTCGACACAGTTTCTTCTGCATGTGTCGACACTGAAATTGAGTGTCGACACAAGCACTTGTACTTCATTCTTTCTGTATTCTTCTAAGTGTCGACACATCTCCTTTGTGTCGACACATCTTCATGTGTAGAAACTGTCAAGTGTCGACACTGCTTCTTGGTGTCGACACAAGTCTTCATTCTTGATTCTTCAGCTGAGTGTCGACACATCCCATTAGTGTCGACACTTATACTTAGAATATTTTACAAGTTTTCTGTTCTTTGCTAAGTGTCGACACAGCTCCTTGTGTCGACACTTTCTTCAAGTGTTGAGTCTTCTGGTTATGTGTCGACACATTGTGCTGAGTGTCGACACATTCTTTAAGTGTTGACTTCTTTGAGTGTGTGTCGACACATTGTGCTGAGTGTCGACACATTCTTCATATGTTGACTCTTTAGATTGAGTGTCGACACATTGTGTTGAGTGTCGACACTTGTACTTAGTCTCTGCAGAATTATGCTGAGTGTCGACACAACTCCAAGTGTCGACACTGTCTGGTGTTGACTCAGCTCTTCAAGATGTCGACACTTCTGCTAAGTGTCGACACAGCTTTTCTGCATCCTTCTACACTGAGTGTCGACACAGCTCCAAGTGTCGACACTTTCTGACTGGTGTCGACTCTTCTTCCCAGGTGTCGACACAATGACTCCAAGTGTCGACACTGCTTGTCTGGGTGTCGACACAAGCTTTCTCAAGTGTCGACACTTTGCCTCTGGGTGTCGACACATGGACTTAGAAATTTTCAGCTTCAGTCCAGTGTATACCTAACCTGCACAAATAACTCAAACAAACATCAAATACATTCTGATGTATATCATTGAGTTAGGTGAGGCTTCTTCAAATCAGGTACATTTGACCAATGTACCCAACATGATCCTTCATCAAAAGGTTTAAGTGAAATGAAAGTTCTCTTTGTGGACATATAGTTTTCTCCTTGGCTTCATCCTCAGCTCTAGTCTTTAACAATATCTCATATGACTTGAGCTTTACAAGGAGTGTATATGAAGAAACATCCTTGTTGCACTTGCCTTCTCTGATATCCCAGATTCTGGAATCCCAAGAGCTTGAGAAATACATATAGAGTTTATCATTGATCTCAATTAATGAGATCTCTTTGTTCAACCCCGTAGTTCACTAACTATTAGTCTGTATCTTTGATATATATCAACTATAAATTTCTTCTTGACTTTTATTAAAGTTCTCATACTGAGAGATCAAAAGTGATCTCTTATCCATTATTTCATCTGAGTTTCCTTCAACAATTCTTGTGAGAGAATTTCAGATTTCTTTTATTGACTAACAACCAACTACCTTTTAAAAGGTGTCATCAGTCATTATGAAGACTAGTATATTCATGGCCTTTGCATCACTGGATTTAGTTTCCTTTTCAGCCTCTGTCTAGTCAGCTTTAGCCTTAGGAATAATATTATCCTTGTCATCAGGAATCATTAGATCTACAAATACAGATTCAAAAAATATCTTCCTCAATAGAATTCATGTATAATTTTATCCTGGATTTTTATAATGAAAATTTATCTACACTCCACATAGGAGGTCTTGTAGTTACATATTCTCTGAACAGTGTAGAACTCATAATTGCGTTTGTAATTTTCAAACTCTAGGATCTTGATTAATCAAGGTATTAATCTTTCAATAATTAATCTTGCTCCAATACCAATTAAAAGTGGAGGGATTGTGTTAAGAATTACTCTAGAGGGGGTGAATAGAATTTTGAAATTTTCTAACCACAATAATTCACGATTCATGTCACAATTATTTTAATCTAAGCAGTAGAAGAATTATAATACAACATTTAATAAAGAAAATTATAGAGAGCTATGCAACCAGAATATAATTTTTATAGCGGTTCCCCAAATATTGGGTATGCCCCATTTTCTAGCCCTTAGTAGGATATTCACTAAACATTGCTGAGTCTTTTGATAAGGAAACTCTCAGAACCAAATCTTTGAATTTTTTGATAAGGAGATATACAATGAATCTTTTGATAGGATGGTTACAAACCAAACTGAATCCTTTGATAGGGGGGGGGGGTCACAACATCTCGCTAAATTTTTTGATATGAGGATTCTCAGGACTAATCTAAGTCTTTTGACAAGAAGACTCTTAGAACCAATTTGAGTTTTTTGACAAGGAAACTCTTAATATTAACCAAATCTTTGTGAGAGAGATTCTTAAAAACTTTATCAAAAATTGTATAAAAGCAACTTTTCCATGATATGATCCTTCTTTCACAAAACTTCGAAAGATATGATTCTTTCAAGAACTGTGTGGATTCTTGTTTGAACAACAACAATAATCTGACAACTATTCCTTTGAGCATAAATCACTGAATTCAATAGAGAGAAAGATGAATCCTGTCTCGAGAAGAATGCTGAGAAAGAAGGTGAAGGACCCCTTAAAGGAGAGGATCCTTTGATCTAAGAGGAGATCTTGTCGGCTAGAGTTCTTGGAGAGAACTTCTTCTTAGAGAAGGAGAATTCTGAATTATGGAGAGAAGTAGAGCCGATTCAGAATGAGTGCAAGTCTATCTTCTATTCGAAATCTTCTAATATATATGACTCCTGCAAAATATATTCCTTCCTTTCTGGTTTCAATCAACATAAACACCTTCTAGAAATGAATCAATAACAACTTGAATTTGATCTCAATCATAACGTTGATCTGCTCTGAAATTGATCAAATTCATATGAAAAGATTTAGACAATCTATTATATTTGTGTTGAATACTTGCAGATGTACATCAAAATATTGTTGAGAGAAATTTTGACGTAGCTGAGTATTTGTGCTATGAGCAAACTTTCATTTGAAGATAGATTTTGACGTAAGGAACACATCTTTCAACGTGTGTTGAATAGTTCTTGACGCATGAAATCAGCTTCTGGATATATGTTGATACTTTTTGACATACAGACTTAGTCTTTGTCGACGTGTGCCGAATATTTCTCAATGCCCAGAAGTATAACTTGGTTGATCTTTCTTCTTAAGTGCATTCTAAACCCTTGCTGTCTGTTTCTGATTTTAACATATGCCAATATGACATATTGTCTTTCTATACATATTATAGGAAATTCCTAAATCACTTTCTTTAATCTGGTATTTCAAATCATAATTGTATTTCCCAACACCGGCCATGGGTGCGCGGTCTCCCATCCGGAAGTCCGTGCGGCCTCTATTTTTGTGGCCGCACAAGGCCTCATGGTCTCCTATCCAGGAGTCTCTGTGTCCTCTCTTCCGGTAATCGCCAGAGGCCGTGTGACCTCGAGTTTGGGAGTGTGCGGGGACTCTCCTTCGGTACCCTCCCGAGGCCGCTTGATCTCCCGCCCGGGAGTGCGTGCGGACTCTCCTTCGGTAACCGCACGAGGCCGCGTGACCTCCCCTCCGAGAGTGATCGCGGACTCTTCTTCACTAGCCCCACGAGACCTCTTTTTTCGGGATTGCGCGCGACCTTTTGTCCGGGAGTGCGTGCAGACTCACCATCGGTAACCGCTTGAAGCCGCACGACCTCCCATCTGGGAGTGCGCGCAAACATTCCTTTGGTAACTTCCCGAGGCCGCGCAACCTCCGGTTTGGGCGTGTGCGCATACTCTCTTTCAATAACCGCCCGAAGCCGCGCAACCTCCCGTTCGGGAGTGCGCACGGACTCTTCTTAAGTAATCGTTTGGCCTTCCTTACAGACAAGATGAGATTCCAAAGTCTGCCCAAGATTCCTGATCCTACCCTTCCTGGGAGCCTTTGATTTCTATAAATAGTGGCCAAATCCAAACTAGAAGGGAGCAGGGTCAAGGGTGCAAGATGCAACAGACTCTCACTGCAACAGTTGCCGAACTCTCTAAAAGAGCTTGAGCGAAGTCTATGCAAAAGTGGGGGTGAACACTCTTTTGAAGCCACGACTGCAGTAGGGGGGAACTCCCCCTCCCGTGACTGCGAGCTCTCCATCAGCACACTACTTTTTACTGCTTTCTATATGTAATTGGATGTAATCTAAAATTGATATAATTTGAGCATTCAATTAAGAAAATCACCTGCAACAAAGGTTTGCGGTTGCGGGAATCCTGATGTTGCTATTTGCGACAATCCTCTTCCTCTCTTCCTTCTCTGCCCTTCCCTCTATCCCTTCGTGACTAGTACCTGGTCATTTGACGTTCATGTTTCCTTCATTTTCCAGCAGTTCGCAGTTGAGCGTAGAGCTTGAGGAAACTTTTCATCTCAACATTTATGGTGCGATGAGCGTGGATTCAAGTGGTTGAAGAAGTCGTTGCGATGGTTGGACGTGGACAACAAGAACAACAATAATAGTAGAATTTGCTCGAAGGTCCTCACCCTGGTGGTGGTTGATGCGTAAGATCACGGCGGTGAACCGGTCGCACAAGTAATATAAAATGGGCAAGTTTTCCCAAGTATCGATCTCTCAAGGAACACAGTAAAGTGGAGTTAATTTCGAGGAGGACTTGAGATTGAAGTCCTTAGGGTCGGCGGTAACGATGGGGGTTTTGATATTTGCGGAAAAAGAAAGTAAAAATCTAACAACTACTCCTATGCAACGCCGCTATGCGATGCTTCGCCAGGCGGGATGGAAGATTAGTCGGGCCGCTATGCACCGAATCACTAGGCGGATGGGCGAGTAGGCTTGCGAATGAGGTGTTTAGAACGGCGGAATGAGGGTCGTGAGCACCTCTTCGCTACGCATGCCACTAACAATTGCTAGTGCGACAAGGGCGGATGGATGGTGGATGAAATATGTCGCAACTCGAGCAACTTAAGCAGTAAAATGAAATAGGAATCACATAGACATGAAACACATAACATATACAACCAAAATGCACTTCATCAATATAAATAGATTTAAACACACATATACAACAATAAAGGAAGAACAAGTCAAGAGATCGATCGAATCCGAAGTCTTGCTGAGGATTCACGGTTGGAATCGTCGGGTTGTCAATCCGCGTCCAAGCTCGGTCCTCAACTGCGTCCGGGGTAGAGAAGGGCCGTCACCACCTTACAATGGCCCGTCTTCTTCGTGTCACGATAGCGGACGAAAGTTGCAAGCTTCCCTTTGCTTGTTGGCGATGGAGTCAAACCCTAGTTGAAGCTCACGGATGAAGGAGAAGGCCGAGAGGAAGCTCCGGCTTGGATTTGGCGGTGAAAGCTTGCCCGGAGCACCTCCCTAGGGTGGAAGATGATGAAAAACGACGGAGAAGGCGGAAAACGGCGGAGAAAATGTCGAGCTATCCCAGCGATTTCCAGCGATCCCGAATTAGGGCGAGACCTGCGATATTTATACAAAGCAGAAATGAACAATGCGCACGATCACGGACGCACGACCAGTGGTCGTGCGCACTATGTCCAGTGATCGTGCGCACTGGCATGACAGATTAGGAAGAAGAACTGGGATAACACGCACGAGTAGTGGCGCACGACCAGTGGTCGTGCGCACTAAGTCCACTGGTCGTGCGATTACCCCAGACAGGACTCCAGAAAAAGAGGAATCAATGCACACGATCAGTGGCGCATGACCGGTGGTCGTGCGCACTGTGTCCACTGGTCGTGCGATTACCCCAGGTTGATTCTGGAAACGAAGAGTAGTGCGCACGATCAGGGGCGCACGACCAGTGGTCGTGCGCATTAGATCCCATGATTGTGCGCAGTATTCCTGTTTCACAACCATCCTGGAACACGCACACGACCCCTGTACCGAAAGGAAAAACAATTCACTAATTTGTGCAGACATTTCAGGCAATCACAAAAAGGAGTACAAACAATAAAAGTAACAAAATACACAACCACAGACATAAATGTGCACTTCCTATGGAAATAGAGACAAGATGAAATATGAACGATATAGAACTAAAAGTGAAGTGCAAACGTGTGAAAACTAGCCCAGATGAGTCCGAAAAACCATATATAAATCAGACTCATCAGTGTGTGGTTACCAGAGAGGAGTTTGAGCAAAATTCAACCTTCAGATCTTGAGTGGTCGATGAACAGTGAGTTGTAACGGCATGCGGGACTTAGCTCAAAATTGCATCCAAACTTCAAACATTCATATCTTTTGATCCGGGTGTCAAATTCTGATGTATAATACCTTTTTGTAAAGGTCTTAAAGCTATTCATCGTTGCTTTGAAACAATTTTTAGAAGTTATCATGGCTTTTCTCTTTCGGCAATTTCGGCAACAGCTTGTCCTGATGGATGTGTCCTAGAAGTCTTCTGAAAGCCCTTGTATGTGGATGACCTTCCGGTGGGCAAATCGGCCCTGCACATTTATAGGAGACACCTCCCTTCAGGGAATCACCATCTCATTACGCAAAGCACAATGTACACATTCTGTGGACTTTCATGCAGTTCTATGGCAGATCACCTAAGTGGTGACATTGGCCCCGACGCCTCTGCGTTCTCCCCTACTGCCTTAGCTGTCTCGCTTTCTGGATGCTTTCTCACTCTTGTTTGAGCCTACCCCGTGCATCCCACCTCCCCGTGCATCAAACACTGTATTCCGCTTCAGGATGGAGTACATGCGATTTCGGTTCAACCATATTGCTTCAACTATATTCAAAAGGATGAGATCGAATGATTGGTGTTCGACATATAAGTGGTCGGACTGATACAACCCAATTCTACTATGTTCTAGAGTCTGGTCCTCGTGCAGAAAAAAGATGGCAAATGACGCTTTTGGATCGATTATCGTATGTTTAACAAAGCCACAATTCCAGACAAGTATTCTATCCCCGTCATCCAGGAGCTCTTGGATGAGCTGTGTAGGGCCACCTACTTCTCCGTGATTTACCTCCACTCAAGCTACCATCAGATTCGGGTCTGTGCCCAAGATATCCCAATGACTTCCTTCTGCACCCACGACGACCACTACTAGTTTTGGTTATGATGTTCGGTCTCATCAATGCCCCAACTACCTTCCAAGCAACGATGAACAACATCTTTAGGTTGGTGCTTCATAAGTATGTTCTAATTTTCTTTGACGACATACTCGTTTACAACCTGACGTGATAGAATCACTTGCACCCTTTGGAAACCACTTTGAAGACACAACGATGCCACTCCTTGGCCGCCAACCTTAAGAAATGTGCCTTTGCTTAGTGTGAGATCTCCTATTTGGGTCAGACTCTCAGTGCGGGGGAGGGGGGGTGCACCCCAACAAGGTCACGACGGTGCTGCAATGCCCGCATCAACGCTCCCTATGTGAGGTATGAGACTTCCTTGGTTTCTTTCATTCATGACTAAGGCACACTGGCATGTCTACTCATGAGACTTTTGTGCAAGACGATCAATACTACTTTATGATGGTCCCCCTAGGAGGCCACCACCTTAACAATGCTTCAGCAATCCTTGGTGACAACTCTAGTTCTGGTCATTCTCGATTTTTCATAGCCTTTTATTGTGGAATTTGACGCCTCAAAGATAGGCGCCGGCACTGTGCTCATGCAGATCAGTGCCTCATAACTTACTTCAGCCGACCCTTCTCTACGTCCATCTGTTCCCACAATGTTTTGGGCTATCAATTTTCCGTCGAGTTCTATTTAGCCAAGTCCAATATGGCAGCGAACGCCTTATCTCGCAAATCAACTTCTCCTGAATTGATGGCTATCTCCTGCTTGGTTTGCCTGGTGGCTGGCACCATACAGAGTGAGGTTGAGGCTGACCTAACATTCTGGCCTATCATGGAACCGCACGTTCTTCGTACACCCTTGTTGGAGGTCGATTGCTCTATTCAAGCTAGTTGGTCGTCTCTTCTTCGTTGACTAGCATTCCATATTTCATCACAGAGTTCCACACTACATCATCAACGGGCCACATGGGATTGTTCTGCATTTATCGCCTCCTTACGACTGCGCTTTATTGGCAATGGATGATGCAATATGTGGAAGAATATTTCACAGCCTGCTTGGTCTATCAACGTTCTAAATATGAAGCCACTTTTCCCAGGGGTCTTCTGCAGCCCTTAACTGTGTTCAATCTCATTTGGGATGAGTTGACGATGGATTTTATTATGCGCCTTCCATGCTCTTTTGGATATGTCTGTATCTTCATCGTGGTGGACCCTATTTCCAAGTATGACCATTTTTTTCCCTTGCGATCGAAATATGAATCCTCGTGCTTTTTAACTCTTGAAAACGACAGAGCACTCCTTATTTAGGTTCAAACTAACTGTTGACTTTCTGGAATTGGCTTTGGTCAGAAAACCAATGTCTGTTGTAATTGACTTTGTGCACAAAGTCAATTATGTTGTTCGCTGCAACATGAAATTCTGTGAACGAAATTGAATTTGAGACATGAAAGTTGTTCGGCTGAACATTAACATTGACTTTCTCGAATTTTTAGATTAATATTCCTTATGCAAAATATTTTATTAATCTTACATTCAAGAACATTCTAATTCTCACACAAACCATACAAAACAAGTTATAAATTCAGAAATCATCAAGCTTTTAAAAATCGGACCGGACCGACCGGTCGGACCACAGACTGGACACCCAGCCGGTCTGCTCTAGGCAAGCAACCCGCTTCAGTCGTGGACCGCTTAGGAACCGCGTAACCGGGGGGCGAACCGGTGGGCCGGGAACCAGGCACAATTTTAAGTAACTGGGCAGGCCAATGCAAAAATTTTAATAGCAGAAAAGGCGCAACAAGCAGGATGCCAGCTTCAACTTTAAGGGACAGTGGACCACCAGGCCAACTGATTCTGGTTGTTTAAAGTTATAGTATATGATATACATATAAATATTAATGTATATATATGTTAGAATAACCCATGTATTGGGCCCATTTTTTGGGCCCATTATTGCTCTCTTCTTTTAGTCTCACATCTTGTATATGATTTATTCTCTCTCTATTCCTCCTATATATTTGTATTCTCTCCTTGTATTTACATACTCAAGCAATACATACAAGATTTTGAGCTTTCTCTACATGGTATCAGAGGGAAAATCGGCCGCTCGCGAACTCCCTTTTTCTGTCCGCTTCTGTTGACCTCCCGCGGCTTGCCTCCCGCAGCCTGCCTCCCGCGGCCTGCTCGTCTCTGTCTGCTTCTATTCTGCGGCTTGCCCGTCTCTGTCCGCTTCTTTTCTGATGCCTCTAGTTGCTCTCTTCCTCCCGTGGTTCCACCCCCACCCCCCGACATCTTATAGCCATTTCTCTCCCTGATCCGTGGGACCACCTTCTCCTTTGTTCTCTGCTGTCCGCTGCGGGCTCCCTGCTCGCAGACGGTTCTTGGTCGCTGTTATTCTTCTGGCAGACTGCTCCAGCTCGCCGCGGCCTGTCTTCAGTCCGCTGCTCTGCTATTCGTGCTTTGTCTATCTGCGATCTGCCTTGTCCTACCTGCGACCTGTTCCAGCTTGCCGCGACCTGTTCCAGCTCGCCGCGCCCTGTTCCAGCTCGCCGCGCCCTGTTCCAGCTCGCCGCGACCTGCCTTCTCTATCCGCTTGAGTCTTTCTACTCGTGGTTTCCTTCTCTGTCCGCTGCGACCTTCTTTTCCCAGTCCGCTGTCGTCCTTTCAGCCGCGCTTCTTTTCCCAGTCCGCTTCGCCTTTGGTCGCGGCCTCCTCCTCCTGCTGCTGGTGTTTCACATCTTGACCGGGCGGTCTCCGCTCTAGTCGTGTGGGCTCCCCTCTCTTGCGGACTGCTCTTGTCCGCTGGAGTCTCTCTCTCTTCTTGCGGACTGCTCCTGTCCGCTGCGGACTGCTTCCTGTGCTCTGACCGTTGCTGTGTTCACCTAGACCGTGCGAACTTTTTCTTTCCGCATTTTGGTCGCGATCTGACTAATCGCTGGTGACCGGCATGACTGTGCGGACAAGTGCCTTTTTTTTCATTTTTTGGTCGCGGTCTGCAGTCCTTCCCGCTATGGCCTTGTCGTGCGACCTCTTGCTCTTTTCCCTAGGTGGTCTGGTTCTGCGGTCTGCCTCTATGGGTTCTTCGGGTAACTCCACTAGCTCGGCGGCCAGTCCGCCTATTAACCGCCGGCCAGTCCTACAGACCGCCCGGTTTGCTCTACTGAAGTCCGTGACGAGCTAAGGATCACTACCATCTCTCTTTCTGGCAAGAAAAACTTTATTCCTTGGGTGCACTCAGTTCGACGGGTTCTTCAGGCCAAGGGTCTTCTGCCTCACCTTACTCAGGCACCTCCGTCTCCTCTTACTGATGATTGGCTCCGCAATGATGGCCGCGTTCAGACAGGGATCCTGAATTCATTGGATGGTGAGCCTTATCAGATGACTATGTACCACGACACCGCCAAGGCTATGTGGGATGAGCTGTATTCCTTATACTCAGGCTGCGACAACCTTCAACATCTTTACGACATACTCACTGACCTCTTTGCTCTCGACACTGGCGGGGCTTCGGATATGACCTCGTTTGTCGCTCGGGCTAAAACTCATGTTGAAGCCTGGATCCAGCATCAGCCGCCCACCAATGATCATGCTGCTCAGCGCGCTCACGAGGAAGCCGCTTGCATTGCCATCATCATGGCCCGTCTTCCATCTCACCTTCAGAGCCTTCGTGCTCAGGTCCTGGCTGCTCCCACACACCATCTTTCTCTGATGTATGCTCCATGATTCTCCGTGTATCACCTCCTCCAGATACTTCTGCTCCTTCTCCTCCGGCCCTTCTTCAGCAGGCTCCTCCGGCCCTTCTTCAGCAGGCTCCTCCGCTCCTACCATCCCCTCCTACTTCTGCTCGGGGGGGGGGGGGGGGGGGGGGGGGACATTCGGCTCTCGGGGTCGTGGCCGTGGTGGGCGGGGTCGGCCAAAGTGTTCCTTCTGCGGGAAAGGTAGTCATCTTGAGACGACCTTTTACAAGAAAATTGGTTATCCTCCTCGTCCGACGACATCTGCTGTTACTGACGCCAGTCCTCCTGATCTTGAGACCGTCCGTCTTCAGCTCCAGCATCTTCAGGGTCTGCTCAACCCACCATCTGCCTCCGCCGCCTCCGTCTCCAACACAGGTACTGCTTGTCTATCCACCAGCCTGGGCTGGATTGTGTACTATGGTGTCACTCATCACATTACTTCGCAACAGCCTGCCTAGTACTCAGATTCTCCCTATCCGAAGACTATCACTGTGGCCAATGAGGCGATGGTTCCTGTCTCCGGCTCGGCAGATCTCTCTCAACCCGTCGATCACCCTTCGCTCGGCTCTTCATGTTCCGAGTTCACCGTTTAATTTACTTTCTATTGGACGTCTTACGAATGATCTTGATTGTTCGGTTATATTCACCTCCTCTTCCTTTGTTATACAGGATCGGCGGACACAGACTACCATTGGTAAAGGACGGCTGCGGAACGAGCTCTACCTTCTCGACGAATCTCCCACCATTATGTCTTCTGTTTCTTCCACGGCGTGGCATCATCGCCTTGGGCATGCCCCTCTGCCGGTTCTCCTGCGGGCTCTTCCAGATATATCTTTTACTCCTTTTCAGTGTGACTCATGTATCCTCGGCAAGCAGCCGCGTTCTTCTTTTCCTTCGCATTGTACTTGGAGCGCTGCTCCCTTTGATCTCGTACATTCTGATATTCGGGGCCCTTTTAAGGTTACCAGTATTTGTGGCTTTCACTTTTTTATCACATTTATTGATGATCACTCTCGCACTATGTGGCTCTACTTACTTAGTGATCGCTCGGAGCTTCCCGTTTTCGGGCATTTGTCCTCCTGAGACCTGTACGTAATTCCACACCACACTAAAAATACTATGCACTGACAATGCTCGTGAGTACACCAGCCACGAATTTACTACTGTGTTCTGAATACGAGATTCTACATCAAATCTCTTGTGGTTACACACCCCAGCAAAATGGTGTTGCCGAAAGGAAGAACCGCCACTTCCTCGATGTCGCCCGCTCTTTCATGCTTCAAATGCATGTTTCCAAGCCGTATTGGAACTTTGCGGTTTTGACTGCCTGCTTTCTCATCAACCGTCTCGCTTCCTCCGTCCTTAATTATGCTACTACGTTTAGCATATTGTTTCCCTCCACTCCGACTTTTCCTCTCCCGTCTCGTGTCTTTGGCAGCACCTGCTACGTCTACCGTCTGGGGCCCTCCTCGGATAAGTTGGATCCCAGGGCGGCTAAACACATCTTTGTCGGCTATTCACGCACCCAGAAGGGCTATGTCTGTTACTCTCCCGCTACTCGAAAGATCTTCGTTTTTGCTGACGTTACCTTCCGGGAAGAACCGTTTTTTCCTGCTCCTTTACCCGCTGATCTACCACCAACTCCTCTCCCTCCATCCATCCCACGCCCCGTTATTCCCGCTACTACACCACCTTCGCCAGTTTCCCCTGCACCGGCTCCTGCTACCGCCAAACCACCCGTTATCCGTGTATACACTCGTCGCCCTCCCAGTTCCGTTGCCCCTTTGCAGACGACCTCTACCACGGATACTCCGCGTCCTTCTGATCAGGTACCCCCTTCCACTGCTCATCCTCTGGTCAACTACGTCTCTCTTCATCGCCTCTCTCCCCTTCTGCACACATTTGCTACTTCTCTCTCTTTGATTGTTGTTCCTAACTCTGTGCAGGAGGCGCTTCAACATCCCGGCTGGCGGACAGCCATGGAGGAAGAAATGTCTGCTCTCTGGGCTAACCAGACATGGACCGTCGTGCCCCTTCCTCCGGGTCAGAAACCGGTTGGGTGCAAGTGGGTCTTTGTCATCAAACATGCTACTGATGGGACAATTGACTGTCTGAAGGCTCGTCTTGTGGCTCGTGGCTTCACCCAACAACAGGTACTCGACTATGAGGAAACTTTCTCTCCGGTCGCCAAGCTCAATACCGTTCGCGTCCTCATCTCTGTCGCTGTTCATCGCCAGTGACCCCTATTTCAACTGGATATCCAGAATGCGTTCTTAAATGGGGATCTCCAGGAGACGGTCTACATGCAACAACCATCCGGGTTGAGACCACGGGGAGTATCAGGTCTGCCGCCTTCTAAAGCTCTGTATGGTCTCAAACAATCTCCACGGGCATAGTTTGCAAAATTCAGTAAGGTCCTTCGTGATATCGGTTTTACTCGAAGCTCGGCCGACTTCTCGCTGTTTACTCGTCACCGACCGACAGGGGCGGTCCTTCTGTTAGTATACGTTGACGACACCATCATTACAGGAGATGACTCACAAAGGATACATGCTGTCAAAGTACATTTAAACTCGGTATTTCAGACAAAGGACCTGGGACCTCGACGATAGTTTTTGGGTTTTGAGGTTGCCAGACGACCGGATGAGCTTATTCTATCTCAACGGAAGTACTGTCTTGACCTTCTTTATGATGCTGGTCTTTCAGGGTGTAAGCCAAGTGATACCCCTATGGATGTAAACCACAAGTTGTGCGCTAAGGCATCTGACTCGGATTTACTTCTCCAGAATCCTGAATATTATCGACAACTCGTTGGAAAATTGATCTATCTCACGGTTACCGGACCAGATATTTTCTTTGTTGTTGGTCTTGTCAGTCGGTACATGCACTCTCCTCGAAAATCTCATCTTCAGGCTGTTGAACGTATTCTCAAGTACCTAAAAAACAACTCCTAATCAAGGGCTTGTTTACCGGACCTCTTCTTCTGCTCCAACTTTAGTGGCATACTCAAATGCTGATTATGCTGGTTCTCTTGATGACCGACGATCTACTAGTGATTTTTGCACATATTTTGGAGGACATTTGATTACATGGCGAAGCAAGAAACAAGCGGTCGTTGCTCGATAATCAGCTGAGGCAGAATACCGGGCAATGACATCTGTTGTATCGGAACTGACATGGCTTGAGAGTCTTCTCACTGATCTGGGTGTAAAATTACCGTCACCAGCCCTTCTCTTTTGTGACAGCCAAGCGGCTATACATATTGCCAAGAACCCAGTCTTTCACGAAAGAACAAAACACATTGAAGTCGATTGTCACTTCATTCGGGAAAAAGTTCAAATGAAGAAGCTCGAACTAAAGCATGTCCCAGGTTCGGAACAAGTTGCGGATGTACTCACAAAGGCTCTTCCCAAGGCACTCTTTTATCAATGCTTGTCCAAGCTTGGTGCATACGATTTGTACGCTCCAGCTTGCGATGGAGTGTTAGAATAACCCATGTATTGAGCCCATCTTTTGGCCCATTATTGCTCTCTTCTGTTTTGTCCCACATCTTGTATATGATTTATTTTCTCTATCTTCCTCCTATATATTTGTATTTTTTTCTTGTATTTACGTACTCAAGCAATACATACAAGATTTTGAGTTTTCCCTACAATATAAAGTATATATAATTAATATGCATATCCATATAAATATAAATTAATTATTTGTTATATATATTATTATATTAACATATTTAATTATCTTTTAAAAATAAAACTTATTGATATATTTGTAATATATACATAGATCTATCCGTCAAATAAATTTTATACTTCGTTTGTCATGGCGATGGCGGTCATGAACGAGGTGTTTATGAACGTCGTTCTTGAAAACCCAACCTTATCTAAGAAACTTCATCTACTTTTATGTTTAAAAGTCAAAGCTAGTTTTATTTTCTTAATAGTGGTCTTAACCGTATTCATACCAAACATCCATTCTATTACGGCTGCGTTTTTGTCCAAACTCACAAGAGCAAAAACGTTGTGCCAACAGAGCCTTAAAAGTATATGATATAAATGATAATAAAATACCAATTTATATGCAAAATTATATAATTAAATTTTATTATTATATATATATTAAATATATATATATTATACATATATATATCATTATATATACATATATATTTACACATATATATATACATTATATATATATAATACATATATATATATATATATATATATATATATATATATATATATATATATATAACAGTTCGATCCCGGTTGGACCGGTTCACCTTGAATCTTTCCCTCCGCCGGTTCAATGTCTGGTCCGGTTTTCAAAACCTTGAAAATCATATAATATTAATATCCCATTAAACATAAAAAAAAATAAATAAAGCATCGACTTTTTTAATCAAATCAAGTAGAAGAAAACAATCTGAAACTTCAATTACTTTAGCCGAACCAGAAGCAACATTAGAACTGCAGCTCTCCATTCAAGAACATACTAATACTCCCATAACTGCAAGCTTCATAACCTGTTAGAACACACATAAGCACAGTCAATCTTTAAGCAAGCAAAATGAATGTTGTTCTGAATGTCTCTAAAGGCTAAGGCATGAACATTAAAAGAGGAGAAAGAAGAAGAGGAAGAAGAAGAAAACGAGGAGGAAGAAGAGGAGGAAGAAGAAGAGGAGGAGGAAGAAGAAGAGGAAGAAGAAAAGAGGAGGAAGAAGAAGAGGAAGGAGAGGAAGAAGAAGAGGAAGAAGAAGAGGAGGAAGACCGCAAATAAGTTGGAGGATGGGAGTTACGGCGGCGATATAGGGCACGGGAGTGGGAGTGGAGTGTCAGCGGGGCACAAAAGCGGGAGCGGGGTCGGGGGACAAGAGAGGCGGCAATTTAGGGCACGGGAGCGGGAGTGTCGGCGGGGCACGGAAGCGGGAGCGGGGTCGGGAGCGGGAGATGGGTCGGGCACGAGAGCGGGAGTGGGAGTGGGGTAATACCGCGCGATGAAAACCTGGAAAGTCCGCAACAGGAGGTAAGTTTTAGGGGACGGTCTTTTTAGGTTTTAATTCAAAATCAATGCCCATCTAATTCTAGCGCGCCGAACAAGAGATTGACTTTCTGGAAGGCAAAGCCAATTCCAGAAAGCCAATACCTGCGCACCGAACAGACCCTTATAGTTTATGGTTTATTTTTGATTTTATCTTTGTGGTCTGAATTTATGGTTGCACCCCAACAATGTCACGATGGTGCTGCAATGCCCGCATCAACGCTCCCTATGCGAGGTATGGGGCTTCCTCGGTTTCTTTCATTCATGAATAAGGCACACTGGCATGTCTACTCATGAGACTTCTGTGCAAGAGGATCAATACTACCTTATGATGGTCCCCCGAGGAGGCCACCACCTTAACAATGCTTCAGCAAGCCTTGGTGACAACTCTAGTTCTGGTCATTCTCGATTTTCATAGCCTTTTATTGTGAAATTTGACGCCTCAGAGATAGGCGTCGACACTGTGCTCATGCAGATCGGGCCCCATAGCTTACTTCAGCCGACCTTCTCTACGTCCATTTGTACTCACAAAGTTTTGGGCTATGAATTTTCCGTCGAGTTTTATTTAGCCAAGTCCAATATGGCGGCGAGCGCCTTATCTCGCAAATCAACTTCTCCTGAATTGATGGTTATCTCCCGCTTGGTTTGGTTGGTGGCTGGTGGCTGGTGGCTGGCACCATACAGAGTGAGGTTGAGGCTGACCTGACATCTGGCCTATCATGGAACCACACGTTCTTCGTACACCCTTGTTGGAGGTCGATTGCTCTATTCGGGCCAGTTGGTCGTCTCTTCTTCGTTGACTTGCATGACATGATTCCTCGCATAGTTTGACACTACATCATCAGTGGGCCACATCGGATTGTTCTGCATTTATCGCCTCCTTACGACTGCGCTTTATTGGCGAGGGATGATGCGATATGTGGAAGAATATTTCGCAGCCTGCTTGGTCTATCAACGTTCTAAATATGAGGCCACTTTTCCCTGGAGTCTTCTGCAGCCTTTAACTGTGTTCAATCTCATTTGGGATAAGCTGACGATGGATTTTATTACGCGCCTTCCATGCTCTTTTGGATATGTCTGTATCTTCATCGTGGTGGACCCTATATCCAAGTATGACCATTTTATTCCCTTGCGACCGAAATATGAATCCCCGTGCTTTTTAACTCTTGAAAACGACAGAGCATTCCTTATTTAGGTTAAAACTAACTGTTAGGGTCCGTTCGGCGCACATATATTGATTTTCTGGAATTGACTTTGGTCAGAAAACCAATGTCTGCAGTAATTGGCTTTGTGCAGAAAGCCAATTATGTTGTTCGGCTGCAACATGAAATTCTGTGAACGGAATTGAATTTGAGACATGAAAGTTGTTCGGCTGCACATTGACATTGACTTTCTGGAATTTTTAGATTAATATTCCTTATGCAAAGTATTTTATTAATCTTACATTCAAGAACATTCTAATTCTCACACAAACCATACAAAACAAGCTCTAAATTCAGAAATCATCAGGCTTTTAAAAACCGGACCAACCGGTCTGACCGGTCGGACCACGGACTGGACATCCAGCCGGTCTGGTCCAGGCAAGTACCTGCTTCAGTCGTGGACCGCTTAGGAACCGCGTAACCGGGCGGGCGAAAAGGTGTGCTGGGAACCGGGCGCAGTTTTAAGTAACCGGGCGGGCCAATGCAAAAATTTTAATAGCAGAAAAGTCGCAACAGGCAGAATTTGAACCCACGCCAACTTCAACTTTAAGAGACAGTGGACCACAAAGGCCAACTGATTCTTATTGTTTAAAGCTATAGTATATTATATACATATAAATATTAAATGTATATAAAATAAGCATATATAATTAATATACATATCCATATATATAAATTAATTATTTGTTATATATATTATTATATTAACATATTAAATTATCTTTTAAAAATAAAACTTAATGATATATTTGTAATATATACATAGATCTATCCGTCAAATAATATTTAGACTCTGTTTGTCATGGCGATGGCGGTCATGAACACCGACTTCATCCACTTTTTTGTTTAGAAGTCAAAACTAATTTTATTTTCTTAATTGGGGTCTTAACCGTATTTATGCCAAACATCCATTCTATTACAGCGGCGTTTTTGTCCAAACTCACAAGAACAAAAACGTTGTGCCAACGGAGCCTTAAATGTGTATGAATATATGATAATAAAATACTAATTTATATGCAAAATTTTAATATAATGTTTTTTTTTTATTTTTTAATATATATAGGCTCGACCCCGGTTAAACCGCTTGGACCGGTTCACCTTGAACATTTCCCTCCGCCGGTTCAATGTTTGGTCCGATTTTCAAAACCTTGGAAATCATATAATATTAATATGTCATTAAACATGAAAAATAAATAAAAGCATCAGTTTTTTTTAATCAAATCAAGTAGAAGAAAAAAATCTGAAATTTCAATTACTTTAGCCGAACCAGAAGCAACATTAGGGGTCTGTTTGGCGCAGCTCTGGCGGCTGGAAAATCTCTATTCCAGCCGCCAGAGCTGTTTATATGTGTTTGGGACAGCTCCCTGTGAAGAGCTTTTCAATCGCAAAGCTGTTTTGCAGCTTTTAAGAATCTCCCTCCCCAGCTTTGCTTTGCAAAATAGCTTTCTCTTCACAGGTTTTGGAAATCTAATTGTTCTTCAGATGGAAATGCTAGAGGTCGGACGGCTTCCTCCGGCGGTTCCGAGCCCTGACGGCCTTCTCCGGCGATTCCGAGCCCGACGTCCTTCTCGGGCGATTCGAGCGCACTTCTGCACAGAATACCCAAACACTCTGCAGCTTTTCAAACTGCTCCCCAGAAATTCTATTTTAAAACAGCTCTATAGCGGACAGCAGCTTTTCAATCCGCCAGAGCTGTCCCAAACAGAGCTAGAACTACAACTCTCCATTCAAGAAAATACTAATACTCCCATAACTGCAAGCTTCATAACACACACATTATCGCAATCAATCTTCAAGCAAGCAAAATGAATGTTGTTCTGAAAGTCTCTGAAGGCTAAGGCATGAACATAAAAAGAGGAAAATGAAGAAGTGGACAAAGAGAAAAAGAGGAGGAAGAAGAAGAGGACAAAGAAGAAAAAGAGGAGGAGAGGAAGAGGTAGAAGAAGAGAGGAGGAAGGAAGAAGAAGAGAAGGGAAAACGACAATAGGATGGAGGAGGAGGAGAGTTACCGCGACGATATAGGCACGGGAGCGGAGTGTGTAGTGGGGCACAAAAGCGGGAGCGGGGTCGGGGGACGAGAGGGGGCGGTGATTTAGGGCACGGGAGCGGGAGTGTCGGGCGGGGCACGAAAGCGGGAGCGGAGATGGGTCAGGCACGAGAGCGGGGCGGGAGTGGGGT